>CAWUFW010007104.1:0-600000 GCA_963921515.1 Calotriton arnoldi
CTGACATGCTTATGAATGATGATGATATACGGCACGACATGATGTCACTCACGTGATGAAGACATACTGATTTGTAAGTAGTTACCATGCTGTCGATAGGCCACCCATGGCTGGCATGGTCAAAATGACATGGGTAGGGACTGGAGCGATAGTGGGCCTCGGAGTCGGAGGGAGGCGATTGATGATGGGTGGGTAGGGCACATAATAGTCATGCACAATATATAGGTTGTGCTTTGCAAACTACTGTGAGTCAAGGGAGTATTCCATTCTGAAATACAACCTCAAACCTTTGTATCAGATAAAAAAACCTTGCAAAAAAACAGTCCTTGTTCTTCCCAGAGCTTTTCTCATTTCTCATTACATTGCTCTTCTAGCATTATTTTATTATTCACCCTTGTCTTTGGTACTCTGGCACGGTTTAATTTTCTTTTACATTCTCTTCATCCAGTATGACTCTTCTCACCTACTATGATACTATCCAGACATCCATCCATCCAAACATGGCTATCATAAACCTTTCACAGACAACATACATTTGTCATAGATATAACCAACCACCACCCATGTGTCCTTGCTTGCCTTTGAGTTTGACCCCTCAAACCCCCCGGAGGAATCCTTTCACCCATACAGTTTCACCCACCCAGGCAGGCATCCTTTCTGCTTTCTTTCACCTTTCACCCATCCTTCAACTACCAGTACCCATTCATCCTATTATCAGTCACCTATATGCATCCTGGGGCCCCTTCCTTCACCCACGCATCCTTCTCTGCCAGTCATATATTACATGTCGTCTGACTCTTTGTCTTCGTCATAAAACTTTCTCTGCTGAGTTGAAGATAGAATAGAATAATAGGCCATTAGTTACTCAACCCCCGCCGCTAATGCTAATGTTAAGTAACGGGTGTCTTCTTGAACTGTTCAGTGTTCACAACAACTTAGTCTCAGCAGAGGTACAGTGTACTGAGTGTACACCCTTGCAGCGAGTGTATTCATCATTCTCAATAAGTAAGGAATATGACTTACAACCGCCCGCCACTGCTGCTGTCTCACCCCCTGTAGCTGCTGCATCCGCTCCCTCCGGAGTGGCATGGCCCTCACTGCTGGCCCCGGCACTGGTGGTCGGTATGCCTGGAAAAAACATTTCATATTTTTAGATGCCATATACGCCTCCCCTATTTATTTATTTTCATTAGCAAGATTGATAATACATATTTAATAATACATACACCACACACATCACTATCTACAATTCGGATACTAGAGTAGAGTAGACAGTATGTCCTATCAAAAATAACAAAATAATATCCAGTTGGGCATTTTGTTGGTGGCAATTTTTGAAAAGCCTCTCAAAAAGAGGACAACCCAAAGGACTAGACTCAATGGCTAGAGCTATTGGTGCATCTCATTTTTTGAAAAGAAGAGTGGCCAACTGGGCTGACATGAGGTCTCTCTTAGTTGGAAAATAATGGTGCCGTCCTCCTCCTCCTCATACTTACTTCCTGCCATGGTGCACGGTAATCAGTTGTTCAGTGTTCACCATCAACTGCTGCTAATAAAAAAAGTACTAGGCCTGCATTAGAAAAAGTAAAGTACACCACTTTGTGGTGTTCAACGTGAGTGACCACCATTTACTGATTGAGCATGAGACAGTAAAAGAAAGCCTTCTCGTCTCACAAACCTGCATAGAATACCTTACTTGGGCATGCAAACTGCACAGCAGGTTAGTGCTACTAGTACTAGTAGTAGTAAGTAGTCCTTACTACTACTAGTACTAGTAGTAGCCTAGGACCAATGGGTTCACTGAGTATTACAGCACCACTACTAGGCAATCCACATATAAGGGGAGAGGGAAAGCTGAGTGGAAACCCAGAAGAAAGCAAGCTACAGACAGACTAATACAGAGTCAGAGGTTAATCAGAGGCAGTTTGAAGTGATGTAAAAAAAACAAACACTAGAAACAATGTTAGTAGTAGGTAATGGAGCAAAAACAAGAATTTAGAAACAGATAGATTGAAGAGGATTTTGGAAAAATTAAAATTAGGAAATGGAAATAATAGAGCGGTAAAAGTTAGGGAAATATTAATATAACAACACCAGAAGGACTTACTGGGACCGGCAGCAGAGCCATCTGTGCCTGAGAACGCTTCCTGCTCCTCCTGGGACCCCCCTCCGGCTCCCGCACCCGCCTCAGCACTGCCAGCAGACCTAGTCTTCTTCTTGCCCCTGGATGCTGATCATGTAAGACATAATTAAAGAGACAAAAAATGATTTGTGTTAAATAAATAAATATAAACGCTCTAAAAATATTTTTAGACAGGAAATGGCAATTTCAATAACATTGACCTATCCTAAATCCTATCGTCTAGTAGTAGACTAGTATCGCAGTCACGCACCATCCTATCTTTATTATTCCACAGTTCAATTTCGATTCCTGAATCCTAAACATCCCTAGCCCGCCTATTCCAGACTTTGGAATGAATTGCAAAAAAATTATATTTGCTTCTATGTTCCGATCTCATTCCCAATCATCTCTCAGTCTCAACTCCAACCCCCTTTGACGGGCCCATTACTAAGTCTTCATTGATTCTTCTTAATGCATAGATGGACGCATGCATATTGCATTTGCATACACCAAATTGGTTGGTTGCTATTCACTCACTATATGAACTACAAAAGGTTCTACTCGGACTGAAGTCATATGAGAGGACGCGTCATGCAGGCCGCTAAATTACATAATACTAACTAACTAACTAACTACTACCACTATCTTAGTGACAGGACAGGACAGCCTGACAGGACAAAGGAAAGAACTGGAGTCTTTCCTATCTGCATTACCTAACTTAACTTCCGCAAGGAAGGCGGTCGCGGCTCTCGCTCCTCAACCTCTTACCCTGGCCCTTAGTCTTTTTAAGACTCTTCACCATGGTTCTGGGTAGGCGGGGGGTGGAAAAGAAAATGTAGGAAGTAAGAAAGTAAGTAAAATATTTAAAAAGCAAGTAATAGAAAAAGAGTGAAAAACGCACTAAAAACACACAAAAAGTAGAATAAAATGCAAAATATACAATCAGGAATAGAGAGGAATAGATAATAAATAAAAAGATCAGAAAAAAAGTGTCTAGAAACAAAGGATTGAAAAAATATAGGAAGGATAGATAAACAAGCCCAGAACCATAGCAAAAAGTGAAAAACAAGATGGCCGCGCCCATTGGCGACCGCATGGTGACGTTTGCATGATAATTCCCCCCGAGCACGCAATAAGCGTCCCCGAACACGCAATACCCGTTCCAGAATGGCAAAAACGCATTGCAAACGGGCGGAACAAGCAACTCCGCACGCTCGCGGAACCCCGCGTAGCTCGAAGAGTTTTTCTGCAACTTTGCTGAATTCCCCGTAGCCCGGCTACGCAAACTCCACCCAGGGTTACTCTTTAGATTGTTTTGTGGCAGGAAGTTATCCCTTCCTGCACAAAAACAATCCTGCCCGAAAGGTAGGCACCCTTGCACTATGGTGCAAGTGTGCCTGCATTGGTGCTAGGCAGAACACAGTGTGCCTACTCCAGGAGAGAGCAGAAATGCCCATTTCTGTTTAATTATGGAGCACTTCTGCTCTGTCTCTAACTCGCAATGCAGCACAGAATGTTCCCTTGACGCACAGCATTACGTAAAATAATAATAAATATTCTCCTTTGTGTGCTGGACACTGCAACTTAATGTTGAAAACAAATACTAATAAGCATACTCATCTTTCTCTGTGTGCTGCAGAATGTAGCACACATGGAATGAGTATGCAATGAGGACAAATAACAACAAAAGCCTTGTTGCACCATTTTGGCTCTAAGACGGGTTTGCTTAATGAAGAAATTCTGTTTTTTAACAAAAGCCATGGGTAGTTGCACATGAAGGCTCATGTTTCACACATGCAACACATGAATCACCTCCTCAATACTATGTAAAGCAACACAGCACAAGGGCTATTTGTTAACCTTTCATTTTTTTTAAACACGCAACACAAGGCAACTCAAATCACCTTTTGATTGGCTTAGTAAATGACAACTTTTGATTTGGTTTGTGGCTGTGCCAAAAAAGAGTAAACCAATCACAACATCAAAAAAACATTTATCATTGACATCATTTTTAAATAATACAAAATATAGTTATTATAAAAAACATACAGCATGATTTAGGATCAATTTAAAAGTATTCATAAGCAATTAACCTATATATGATTATTTAAATTATGTTCAAAAAGTATATATATCAATAAATGTTGATCAAAACAGCAAGTATTTAGACATCTTTTCAATGTACCTAATGTTTTATTTTTCTATGACAAAACAAAAACTATGGGACCGATTCACAGAACTAACTTAAGACAAAATCCTAAACTTACTACCATTTTGGTATTCACAGAAGGCACTTACTCATTTTGGTATTCACAGAAGGCACTTACTTACTCATTTTGAGTAACTGACTCATATTGAGTAACTTACTCATTTTGTGTAACTTACTCATTTTGGTATTCACAGAAGGCACTTACTCATTAATTAGTAACTGCCTTCTTTGAATACCAAAATGAGTAAGTTACACAAATGAGTAAGTTACTCAAAATGAGTAAGTTACTCATTTTGGTATTCACAGAAGGCACTTACTCATTAATGAGTAAGTGCCTTCTGTGAATACCAAAATGAGTAAGTTACACTAAAATGAGTAAGTTACTCAAAATGAGTAAGTTACTCAAAATGAGTAAGTAAGTGCCTTCTGTGAATACCAAAATGGTAGTAAGTTTAGGATTTTGTCTTAAGTTAGTTCTGTGAATCGAGCCCTATATTTGTGTAATGCACAAGCTTGACCATTATTTAAATTATAACTAAAACAATTGCTTAATGTGCACCTTCATTTGTTACATAAAAAAATTAGCAACAAGTTAATTGCTCCTCCTATGACCTTTAGTTGAATCGTGTACAAGGTTCGATACAAAGGGGGTCATTACGATGGCGGGCGGACTTTGTCCGCCCGCCATTGCAACGGAAAAAGGGACCGCCCGCAAGAGGTGCGGCGGTCCCGCTGTGCATATTAGGATGCGACCGCCACCATGGCGATTGCATCCTGTATATTTAACATTTTGGCGGGTGGTGCTGTATTCAGCATCCGCCACAATGTTAAAAGGCATGTTGTGCATTTGCATGCACAACGTGACAGGCACCGCGCGGTGCCTGCCACCTTGTGCATGAAAATGTCGGGGGGTACCATGGGTACCCCCAAGTGCGGCCACCCCCCCAACCACCTGGGGGCCCGCAAAGGGCCCCCAAAGGCATTCTCCGCATGCCTTTCCATGGCGGAGTCTCCGCCATGGAAAGGCATGAGACCGCCATCATCGTAATATGGATGGCGGTGCCTGCAAGGCACTGCCACCATATGCAGGCGCTTTCCGCCCGGTAGGCAATCGGGCGGATTGCCTACCGGCGGAAAACTGGCGGACGGTCTTTCCGTCCGCCTGAGTCCCCACCGCCATCGTAATATGGCGGGGGAAATGTTATGCGGGTGGACGGAAATGGCGGGCAGATCGCCACCGCCATACGGGCGGCGGCGATCCGCCAGACATCATAATGACCCCCATAGTTTCTTCTGTAGATGGTTGTGTTTCGCATTCCCATACATGTTCACCTAGCATACATATGTTGGGAAACACAGAACATACCATACTTATTTTCCAGTGCATTTACTGATTATAAAGCCTTCTCCCTCCTGGCTGGTCTAAACCATGGAATCTGGATTTTAGAACTGCAAATGCACTCTCAACAACATTACGATTCTTTTTTATGGAAGGATTAAATCCCTTTTGGGCATCATTTTATGACTGAGTCATTAGCCAGGACATTAGTCCATATCCTTGATCACCTAAGGAAAAAAACAATTATTAATTATAAACACATAATTAAATGGAAACAATTTACTTTGTAAAAAAGAAAAATATCACACGCATATTTATAAAATGTAGAAACCAACTTGCAATCACTGTGTGTTGTCTTTGCATTATAATTGGCAAATCAAGACAAAAAAAACTATTTAGTTTGAAGTCACACACGGTAATCATTCAAAAATATTGCATGACATTCTCAAAATGGAATGCAAAGCAGCACATTGAACTACATTGTATGACAGTTATTACTGAGCATGCCCGCTAACACACATCCACCCATGTAAAATTATCAATATTTAAAGTAAGTTAATGAAAGGGTGATAACTTCTGATATTATGAAAACTCTGATAATAACTCAGATGGGCAGAATTAATTGAAACCAAAAGCAAATTCACAAATAATATGCAACAGAATGAGCAAACCATATATATTTACCTAGAAACAATTTGTTTTGTATGGCCTTGCATGTTTAGAAAATAAATGTAACACAACACATTAGCTTGTGCTGGCTGTGTTGTATTTGCTTGCATTGGGGAGGCCTTCCATGAGTGGATAATAGGCGTTCACATGCATCTAAACTGGGTTTTTGTGGAAATCCAAGATTTTATGACAGTATTTAACATGGGATTATCAATACAGTGTACCACCACAAGCATGCTTTCATGTGGTGAAATTAGTTTTTTCTCAATGTTATTTCCTCTTTCTATGCATGATGCATTGTGCATAACATTTAGAAAGAGTAAATTGCCTCATATGATTGTTTTTGTACAGGAATATTTCCTGAATTGAAAAAATCGTGGCTATAACACAGACACACTTTCAGCATAGCACAAGGGTGCCTGAGTTGATAATGCACAACACACAGTACACAAACAATATGAATTAGCAGGTGTACCTCATATTACGTCAGATCTGGGCCATTGTTTGTATGTTTGTTTTGAAAAATTATAAAATCTAGACTTTTCTGCCTTATATTGCATTTAAAATTATGATTTGCAGATATTAAGAAATGTATTAAGTAAAAAATAAGGCAAGCATATGTATTATCTTTAAAAAGTTAGAAATTAATTTCATTACCAATCAGGAGGGAGCATCTTAAAAATGCTGATGAAGCAGGCAATGCTGAAAGTTATGAGTTGTGTGCACAACATTTATAAATTGTCCTTTATAATCCGCTATTGCTTGTACATTAATGGAATAGGTGTGATTTCTGTGCTGGTGGCACCAATTGCAAGTGCGTGCAGTCAGTTACTCTGAGAACATGAGGAAAGGCAGCAATTTCATAGAATCCATGCTTAATGATCATTTGTTCTTGCCTGTCATTTCGGAAGTGAAGATATGAAGGAGTGATCCTCAATATGTCATCAACAGTGGCAGAAAAGAAGGAAATGCAGACTGGGAAATACCTGCCAAGCAAGCAAAAGTTGCCGGAAATTATTCAGAAGTCAACATATGCAATCCTCTCATCAATTTTACATGTAGTGTAATGTCCTATTACTTACCGGTAATCTTCATTACTCCTGGTCCCGTTGTCCTCGTCCCCTTCATTAATAACAAGTGAGATAATCCTATCTCACCGACAGAAAAAAAGAACGAAGGAATGCTGGTACTATCCCTCCCCCTCCCACTGGGAGTACATAAACGTACCCTATCCCAGCATTCCTCCTGAACCACCAAGCCCCCACAGATGAGGGCCGGTAAGTCCGGGAGGGAGGGAGGGATGTAATGAAGGGAACGAGGACAACAGCTGACAGAGACAACAGATGCCCTTCCGCCCAACAAAACAATGAAACCACCACCGCATTTAGGAACAGGGACCGCATACCCCCTTGATGATTGAGGTAGGCCACCGTCACCATGTTGTCCGAACGAACCACCACATAGTGATCCAACAACTGATCCTGTAAACCCATGACAGCCCTGAACACAGCTGACAGCTCCCTCCAATTCGAAGACCGCCTCGCTTCCAGAAGGGACCAACGACCCTGAAGGGACACTAACCCCAATGTAGCCCCCCACCCCATCGCACTGGCATCCGTTGTAAGGACAACCGGGGGAGTGGGCTGCAGAGGCAGACCCCTGATGATATTGTCCGACACCGTCCACCAGCGTAAGGCAGGGAGGACAGACAGAGGCATCGGAACCAGGAGGGACAAATTACGGGACACAGGATTCCAATGAGACAACAGGTGTGACCAAAGAGGCCGCAGATTAAACCGGACCCAAGGCACCGTGAACACGGTTGCAGCCATAAGACCCAGAAGCCGCAACCAGAGAGGAACCGGGAAGGAACACCCCTCCAGAAATTGATGAGCCACGGAACACAAGGTCACCAACCGAGACACAGGGAGGAAAATCTGATTCAGATCGGTCCGGAAATGAGCCCCTATGAATTGCAAGTCTTGGGAAGGGACCAGCTGACATTTGGGGAGATTCAGCAGAAACCCATGGGCCCTCAATGCCAAACACACCAACTCCCGATCCCTCAACAACAGATACCGGGAGGGAGCATGGATCAGCCAATCGTCCAGGTAAGGATAAATCAGGACCCCCGAAGATGGAACCAAGCCACCGAAGGTGCCACAACCTTGGTGAAAACCCTCGGAGCCGATCTCAGGCCGAAGGGCAGAACCTGAAACTGATAATGACACCCCCGTAGACAAAATCGCAGGAACCTGCGAGAACAAGGGTAAACAGGGACATTATAATACGCATCCTGGAGATCCAGGGTGCACATGAAATGACCCGGTAGAACAAGGGGAATCACTCGTTGGAGGGTCTCCATTTTGAAGGACAGATGCAACACAAATTTGTTGAGAGCCTTCAAATCCAGGACCAGACGGAACCCCCCTGTCACCTTGGGCACCAGGAAAATGAGAGAGTAAAACCCCTCCCCCTCTCCAGAGGAGGAACCTCCTGAATAGACCCCTTCTCCAACAGAGCCCGGATCCCCAGACAAAGTTTCGACCTCTTGGTCAGACAAGACGGCCAGGGAGTCGGGCGGATGCCAGAATCTGGAGGAGGCTCAGAAAATTCGATGAGATACCCCAGTCTCACAATGTCCAGGACCCACAAATCGGAACAGGAATGCACCCAAGCCAGGAGAAAGTGCCGAAGCCGACCTCCGACCAAGAATCTGGCGTCGGCCTCCAGATAGTCAGGAACGCAGTTTTGCAGGTGGAGACTTAGCCTTCTTGTACCGGCCCCTATCAGAAGAAGACCTCCCACGACCATGAGAAAACTGACATCTCGAGGGGGGGTGGAAGAAGGACCTGGGCTTAGCAGGGGCCTCTACAGAGGAGGAATGCTTAAAAGAAAAGGAATGCTTCTTCTCCTTAAAAAGCCTATGCAGCTTGCCTTCCAGCTCCTCACCAAACATCATGGTACCCTGAAAGGGCAACCGAAGGGCCGAGGACTTCTGGGTGGAATCAGTCTTCCAGTCTTTGAGAACCAAATTGCGGCGGGCCACCACACAAGCCCCGCCTGAAAGGGCTCAAGCTCTCACCACGTTGAAAGAAACATCAGAGAGGAACTCCACCTGCCTCTCAATATGTTCTAAAAGTCCTGAACAGTCAGAAGAGTCATCCGTAGAACCATAAAGAGCTTTGATATCAGAAATAAGCGACTGAGTAACATAAGTCCCATAGATACCGGCCCGCAGAGCCAGATGGGAACCAGAATAAACCTACTGAAGGGAAGCATCCACCTTCTTGTCCACGGGATCCCTGACCACTGCATCCTCAGCCAAGGAAGTACGACCCACCAGACTCGCCACAAAAGAATCAATAGGAATTGAGTCAGGCAAATCCTTGGCCATATCCTGTAGAGGGTAGAGCTTAGCCATTAAACCGGGCAGCATGATGTGATCAGGGTTCTTCCGCAGTGCTCTGAAACTGGCGAAGCAAGGAACCCCAGAAGTACAAGGAGTATCGTCGCAAGGAAACCCCATATTGGACTTGACATGCTTCAGCAAGTCCGGCAACATATCCTCGTCTATGTATTTGCCCTTATGTTCATCACCCCCCATCCAATCCTCCTCAGATTCAGAGGAATGAGAAAGAGGAACAAGTCCAGAGCTTTTTGGCCGGGGATCACTACCCATCTCCTGCAGCGTTTCCTTAATCAAACGCTTAATTCTGGAATCATCATTCTCCCTGCACCATTTAGAGCGAGCAGGGGAGGGCAAGGAAGAAGACTCCGATGATGAAGAGGAGGAATAGTCCACATGCCTGCTCTTTCTGGTATGTTTGCCCATACCTACAGGCACTGGAGAAGCAGGAGAAATGACCAGGAATCCAGCCAACCCCCTTCAGGCCATACACAGCGCACTTGGTGCCCCCAAAGACAGCAGCAAATGTATTCAAGAGCCAGAAACGAGTTCCAGCACTCGCCTGGACAAGAGAATCCCACAGGCTCCCAACTGGAAACAGCAGCGCAGTAGGTGTAACCAGTGCATAGGAGTACATCACAACACATTCAACAAGAAAAGAAACTGCTATGCTATACTTACTGCAGGCCGGCCATTTCAACCCGAAGCCAGCCGAACTGCAACGTAATGCCTGACTTCTGACTCCAATCCGCGGAGGTCAGGCAACGCCGACCCAGAAGCGCCCCAAAAGCAAAGGGCCACCGGGTCAAGAGGGAATCACTTTCAATCCCAGAAACGCTGCGCCCCCGATGTGCCCTGCAACCCAGGAGGCGCGGCGCAGACCCCTGCACCTGCATGAACCGGCAGTCCCCAAGAAAGAACGTGACCATCAAATCCTCCAGCCACACGAGGACCCAGCATCACAGGAGGGGTCAACAGGACTCCCCTCAAAGCCGGCAGGAAGGGATTCCAGGAACCAGCGCAGTCCCTGCCGCCCGGCAGCAGAGAAACGGTAAGAATGCAGGAGCCGTCCAGACACCTGCTCGTCCTTCCAACTGTCAGCAGACAGAAAAAAAGAACAGGGGGAATTCTGGGATAGGGTACGTTTATGTACTCCCAGTGGGAGGGGGAGGGATAGTACCAGCATTCCTTCATTCTTTTTTTCTGTCGGTGAGATAGGATTATCTCACTTGTTATTAACGAAGGGGACGAGGACAGGAGGGACCTGGGGGTAATAACCTGGCAGCGAATTGTCATAGGGTCCAGAACAGGAGAAATCTTCTCCATTAACTTCAAGATGCTGTCCTTGCTCAAACTATATAATAAGATAATCTCCTCATTTCCTCAAATCAATGTGGCTGATCCTTTGGTGAAATGTCTGTTCCCTCCTCCTTTGCTGAAAGCTACATTGCCACAGACACTCCATGGCTGGAAAGGGTTTTGAAAAGACTGCTTGGTGTTTCTTTATTTTGTATCGAGTTGTTGCTTGTGATAAGGTGTTTTAGCAAAAAAAAAATAATATAGTTAAAATATATGTGTTATATTAACATGTAGATTATAAAATGAACAAAATCATAATTTTATTAAGTGCAAATGTAATAATTAGCCATACTTACACAGACTGGGCCTCACAACTGTTTAAAGTAGCATTGCTTGGAAAGTGGTTCAACTAAAATGTGCTGATGCATGCTTTTGAATGTTAAAGTTCTTGACCTTTTCATGATCATGTTTTAGTAAATGACTGTTACACTTAGCTCTGCAAAATGTTTCTTCTTATAACGAGAAGAATTCTAAAATACCTGTTTAGAATTAATATTTTAGTGGAATTATGACGAATTGACCACATAGAAGTAGCACAATAAATTGAATTTGTTTTTGTTTAACATACTTGTCTTGTTTCCCAAGGGTAAGATCTGGAAGAAAATGTTCTTTCATTAATACAGCTGTTTCAATTTCTACTTAACCCCATTGTTAGCTAACATAAATTTTGCTTTATTGGAAAGATAGAAATGTAGTTCCATTCGTGGGAAAGGATGTTTAAAGTAAAGAAACCTTATGTGTATTTGAATTGTGAAACAATAAAGCTGCATACTTGAAGCTTACTGTCTGAAATACTATGGTATCTGTTGTGAGAAACTGAGGAGTGAATCTGTTCCCAGGAAGAACCCTGAAAGATGATTGAACAAGAGGAGGAGAAGATGCAACATTAACAGCAACATTGATTTTGGCCATTTATAATATTATGTGTTTATAGAGTAGGTTAATGCCATTTTTCCACATTCTATGCTATGCCATTTTACCCCTTACCATTGATTGTGGTTGCTACTGCTACTGCACATTTCCCCTGCTTTATTCCTTAGTGCTTTGAGACTCTACTGAGTTTTGTGATCATCTCTTCATGGGAAGTTCTGCTCTGATTGAATAATTGACTTGGATGTTTTGAGCATTAGGCTTGATCTCACTCTCTTTCGAACTTGAACCTTTATGGGTTCCGACTGACACCTTTTAGTCCCATCCTTAGAATAGGGATTTTTTACTATATGGAACACGCTTAATGCTTTGTACTTTGATTGAACTAATCATTATTTTTCCTATCAATTCTGTAAAATATTGATTATTTGAAACTAATATGAATAAAATTAATGATTCTGAATAAAGACAATTTACTAATCATTGAATGTATAAAAACCCCTAAAATGTTCAATAACTCTCATTACTGACTGAACTTAGATAGTGATTGTAATTAATATCTATGTGATGATTTGCTCCTGTTTCTCAGATTTGGCATCCAAGGCCAATTGGCCTATTGGATGAAATACAGAGGGGATCAACCCTGTGTGTGATGGTAAACCGTGTTTTATATAAACTGATTCTTGCTGCAGCACTTGGATAGCTACACCTGCGAGGATCATGTGTAGTATTCTGGTGCAATGTCAGCATTGCAATACACTGTGTGAGGTTGCGTAATGCAGCATGTGTTTTGTAAAAAAACAATGTGTTATGCTTGTGTAAAAATTTGTGTGGGAACACCTACCTTACATTCTTTAAAATTTGCGACATGCAAGCTGATGAACTTGCCCTAGTACATAGATAAATGGTCACAGTGGAAAAATTATTAAGAACTCACGTATATACAAATGAATTGAAAATACACTAGATAATTCAAAACGTCACGACAAGGACAGATGATTTCTTGTGATTTTATTAATATCACAGAATCTAAATTAATCAAAACTTATGAATATACAATTAATCAAACATTGATACATTTTGGTGCTCAGAGAGAAAGGAGAGGGAAAAAAAAAAAGGGGTGGGGTTTGTGAGTGATCAAGGAGAATTGAGTGATGGTGCAGAGGAATGGAAAGGTAATGTGGTTCAAGTACATCCAAGTCTTTAGATCCAATCCGGCCTTTTACTTTGGTGGAACAATCAAATGACAAAACATAACATTATGGGCACAGATAAACATGTCTCTGTCGCCTGTGTTTGATATAAATGACCATATGTCAACCTTTCGACCCCTGTAATCATAAAGGTAGCTTCATCCTTATTGGGGGGTCTTCATCAGGACTCAAGGGAAAGTGAATAGGAGAGAAGGAGCCGCATTTGTAGACAGCATGTGTAATAAGGCTGTGTTGTAAAGGTGAGGGCCCGTAGGCTCTTGAAAAAACCACTTTTTTAAGAAAAAAGTGATGGGTGCCACGAGTACACCTAATATCCGACCAGGTTGATTAGTAACCGCCGGTGGCTCCGGTATGAATCAGAAAGCCCCTTACCCTTCATACCGAAGCCACCGGTGGTTACTAATCAACCTGGTCGGATATTAGGTGTACTCGTGGCACTCATCACTTTTTCCTAAAAAGTGGTTTTTCAAGAGCCTACGAGCCCTCACCTCTACAACACAGCCTTATTAAACATACTGTCTACAAATGGTGCCCTTCTCTCCTATTCACTTTCCTTGAGTCCTGATGAAGACTCCCAATAAGGATGAAGCTACCTTTATGATTACAGGGGTCGAAGGTTGACATATGGTCATTTATATCAAACACAGGCGACAGAGACATGTTTATCTGTGCCCATAATGTTAGTTTTGTCATTTGATTGTTCTGCCAAAGTAAATGGCCGGATTGGATCTAAAGACTTGGATGTACTTGAACCACATTACCTTTCCGTTCCTCTGCACCATCACTCAATTCTCCTTGATCACTCACAAACCCCACCCCTTTTTTCCCCCTTTCCTTTCTCTCTGAGCACCAAAATTTATCAATGTTTGATTAATCGTATATTCATATGTTTTGATTAATTTCGATTCTGTGATTTTAATAAAATCACAAGAAATCATCTGTCCTTGTCGTGACGTTTTGAATTATCTAGTGTATTTTCAATTCATTTGTATATACGTGAGTTCTTAATCATTTTTCCACTGTGACCATTTATCTATGTACCAGTATTTACCCAGGTCCAGTGGTCCTACGGGTCACGCCATTTATTATACTCCTTGATGAACTTGCCCTAAGCGGGACAAGAAAAACAACGCAAAACACACACTGCGACACATGGTAAATATGTCATAAGCCCCTCCCTTGACTTGTATCGCTTTGCATGACACAAGGATTACACAAAGAGTTAGTACATCTTGGCCTAAAAAGTCCTCACCATCCCTGAACTATTGTAAGAAAACAAGATTGATAGTGCTTTCTCATGGTAGTGATGCAGCGATGGATGGAAAAGGGGCAGAGTAAAACTATGGACTGTAGTTCACCCTCAAATTAGACTCTGCATATGTCAGAAGAGGGTTGGTAGGTCTCGCTGGCAGGAACATGGAAGTTCACAGCACCTGCCACAAGGAAGTGGGAAACCAAAGGTGAGTCTGGGATATGAATTTGTGGAATACTAAAATACCACAACCAAGACTAAGGCTTACCAGTTGAGGTGGTGGAGGTTACTCTTATGAACCCCCTTTAGACGAGTTTACATTGAAGAGATCCCCATACCCCCTAAAAACCAGATTAGAGAGGAGCTGAGGAAGCAGGAGAGAGAGAGGGGATGCCCAAATGAATCAAAGACAACCATACAGACCACAGTAGTGTTGTATCTGGTTTTCAGTGCAATGCATCTTTCCTGCTTCTTTATCCATGCAGGTAACAGCAGTGGGGCCATGTTCGGGGGGATTTCGAGGGACGATGCAGAGTGAAAATTAAATAAATAATAAATTTCCCCTCGGCATCGTCCTTCAAAATCCCCCCCAACGTGGCCCCACTGCTATTACCTGCACGGACCGCAGCTGCCAGGAATTCGCAAAGGGATTCCTGGAAGATGTAAATTCAGGAGCACACAGATCACCACTATTGTAAATTCCACTCAAGAAGTTGGAAGAAGTGTACCAAGGTGTACGTTTGTGGGCATTTCCAATTGCGAATCCAACCCTTTCCATCAAAGACTGTTAATTTACTCCAGCACAGGGCTGACCTAAATCCCTTTCCGGGGCGGGAAGGGGATCACCCAAAGATTCAGTCAGGTGTAGGGATTCAGATTTCTCCATGGAAAAATATTTTTTCCTCTGGAGAAAAAAAAGTGCATATGCACAGATGATCCTATTCCAGGTCATTAGAGTGTGTCGCAATGGAGAACTTTGTATAGCAGGAACAGAGGCCTGCATAGAAAGTCACATGATCTTCCCACAAATACTCTATGAAATCTGTGTCTAGCGTAGCAGCTCAAGCATACTCCCGAAAATGTATACTTGTGAATAGAAAAAAGTCGTAAAAATACATTCAGACTGCTTGTATTTTTCATACGTTTTTTGTGAACTGGGCTAACTGGGTACTGTTTCGAGGTGTGATCTTGTCCGAACTCTGCTGCTAACTACAATTTGAGTGAGAGTGCAGTAGCCATCTTAATTTGGGATTTGGGATTAATTATATTCAGTTATCTGAGGCTTGAAATGCAATATTTGTATTTTTAATTGGTACTGTCATTTTTGAGTGAGCGCTGCAGTGGTGAGTCTTGCCTCACTGCTTGTGGTGCCTACATTAACTCTTTGGGGCGGATGATGCACAGTGGATTGTAGGGGTCCTGAAAAGAAGACCTTCGGCCTAATGGAGATCCTAATGCAATGGGACAAAATGCTGTGGCACAGGATACCAGATGCTCTAAACAATGTAGCTGTCTTGTGGGTTGATCCAACATTTGTGTGACACTGTAAACAAAGAATTGGCTGAAGGGCGCTGACACACTGCATCACACTTTGCTTGCTATATGTGGCTGAAGATTGGGTAAACCAAAGCCATTCCTTTATATTATCTTTATCTAATGCTTTGGTTTTTATTTATTGCAAGAAGTTTGTAGCGACAGATGAAGCTATCTATACCCCAGCCCAAATTATTTTTATGAATGACACAAAACTCAGGGAATACAGCTACAGCGGTATCTCAAACTCATACCCAAAATAGCACACAGTAAACCAGCCCTGCCAAGTGTATGCATTGTCTCCCCTGGCACATCACACACTTTCATTTTATTAATGTCACCTCCTCTCTGCTGCAGGCGCCATTCTAAAACACCAATAGCACAGTCACTGATGATGCCAGGGCAAGGGCATCTGATGTAGAACAGGAGCCACTTCTCCCCTTTATTGCTATTGCTGCTGGTAAATTGAGGAGCATTGTTAAAGCCGAGCCAAATGTGGGTCCAGGAAATGCAAGTGTGGACAATTAGAATATTTTCTAATCCCAGAATCATGGCGAAAGACAAAGGCATGGTTCTGCAAATTCTGCAATGGTCATGAAAGGACACGGCTAGCTCAGGAAGATGAATCACGTGCAACTTACCAACTTATAACAAGAAGTATTGCCCTCCCAATAACATAGGATTGCAGGAATATATTCATAATTGCATTGTTTCATTTTTAGCTTACAAACAACAGAGCATGACAAAAATGATTTTTAAAATATTTTTCTTGCTGCACTAATTTGCAATTTTTGCGACAATTTCTTCTTTAAACTGTCCTACCATTGAGGTTATTAACTTTTTCATGCCTGTCCTCACATTACCATATTAAAGAAAGAATCCTGTATCAAGCTAACATTAGGCAAACTATGCACCTCTATCTGCGATTAGTTTTCCATTTGTCGCTCTGAAAAATTCATCAGACAGAAAATAACTATAAGCAGCAGAGTAGGATCTGCCTTAGTTCAATGTCATATTCAAAAGCCTGGGGGCAGCAGTGACACGGCGAGAGATGAACTGAAAAGCATAGGCATGAATATGAATGGAAAATAGGGGGGGATGCTAATAAACTGTCAGATGTGGTTTCATTGATGAGTGTGAACTTCTGTGAAATGTTGTGCAATCCAGTGAATGTTAACGTTTTATAGAGGGAAAACATGGATAAGCACAGCAAGCAAAAAACAGCTCCTTAGAGTATTGTTGTAATATCAAAGATGACTACAAACACGTTGGCACCTACCAACAAGCTTTCACGTCTTAAAATGAGGTACAGAAGAAACGACAAAAAAGTAGAAATAAAAAAGCAACTTATATTGGAAGGCGGGGAGTCATAAAATGGCCTTCTTAGGAATCATTAAGTGACACCATTCAGGCATGTGCTCAAAGCCAGCTCTATAGTAACCCTGGGCAAAGCACTACGCTACGCTCGCGTAGTTTGCGAAGTTTGCGCTACTTCGCACAACGCGAATTGCACGTAGCACAGTGCAAACACGCGTAGCGTAGCGCAGCGGTCATTTTTTGCTTGCTCGTGGTCCTCAACGTCAAGTTGGCGACCGCAAGCAAGCAAAATGACATCCCGGCGAGACTTTTTCTCGTTCGCGATCAGCAACATCAAGTTGCCGATCGCGAGCGTGGAAAATAAACCTCCCGGCGAGATTCTCAACGCGGGGAGGTCAGGTTTCTCATTGCGAGTGGTCGCGTATGCTCGCGACCGCTCGCGATGAGAAACTACCAGTCCGCGTTGAGAAAGCTGCCGCTCGAGTAAAAATCTACTCGAGCGGCAGTAAAAGACAGCTCGCACTGTGCAAGATGCCGTTTTCAATGATTGCACAGTGCGGACAAGCATCCGGCACTGTGCAATCATTGCGAACAGTGCACTACGCAGTTCGCGTAGTGCTACGCGTAGCTCGCGTAGTGCAAACTGCACTTTGCGTGGCTTCGCGTAGCGCTACTTCGCGAACTACGCCCAGGCTTACTCTATAGATGCATTTAGTGAGTGTTAATCAATCAGTTCCTATCCTTTTGCTGCAGCATATAACCAGGGTCATTGAGGGTGTGCGAGACTTCAGCTGCCGCGTTTTCTGCATAATCATGCATATGCAAGAAAATCCACCATCTACTGCATAGTTTGCAGATTTCAACAAAATACATATTAAACGCTACTGTAAAAGCACATCACGTGGTGTTGCATGATGGTAGAGCCGTTGCAAGGTTAACTGGTCGTCTTTTTGATATGATTGCTTTATTCAGGTGTTAAATTGGTGCTAATGTAAGGAGGTGAAACTTTTGTCAGGAATGTATTCATGTTTGTGACATAAGTGCTCCTTATAGGCCTAAATAGCAACAGAGTATGTCAGCAACAGACTTGTTTACTGTCTGAAAGGGAACATTAATCGCAATGACCATTGCCTTTCCCAAATACATACATTATTCAAGAATTCGCTCCTTGTTAGTTTTGGTGTGTTGGTAAACATATTTTATATGACTGGACAAGATGAGTTCCTCGCTGGATTCACACTTTATGATATTCTTTCAGTGCTGCATGGTCAGCGATAGATAATTCTTTCTGCACACATGCCTGGAGGCGACTCGACAAACCCAGAAGGTGCAAATGAGCACTAAGGACTCTATGTATCTGGTCTCAAAACTGGTCGCATACTGCAACCAGTATTTTTGTGACCAGTAAAGATTTTTTAGAACTGACCAATGTAGTCACACAGTCAGTTCTTAAAAATCCGAATCATAGTGCGTCACAATCTGACCTACTTCATGAATATTAATGAGGTAGGTTGCAAAATGCGTCTCACTATGACTGGACGCCATGGCAGGGGTTTTGGGCTGCTGGGGTCAGCAAACTACAAAGTCTGTGATTGCTTTTAAATGAAGCCATTTGTTTTTTAATGCATCCTGTTTTCCTTAAAAGAAACGGCTGCATTCGAAGATGATTTTTAAAATCTTTTAAGTTTGTTTAAGAGTTAGTAGTGCTCTTCAACAATTAATTATTTATTAATAAAGGTTAAGGCATCTGAGTGGACCCCTTCCCTCTTGCGAATGGGTTACCACCTCTTTTGAGCTCTCTGTAACTTTTAAATGCTTTGCTACCTGATTTCAGTGATTTGGTAGTTGGAAGTGATGCCTACAACACACCCCTTCCAGATAACGAATCGGTATTGATTTGAAATCCCATTTTAGGAGTTGGAAAAACTTTGCTAACCAATAAAATGGGATTAGTACACCTGAAAAAAGTGGTTTTATGATTGTAAGCTTCGAGCTGGAGCGTTTGCAACCCTAAAAATGTTTAATATATTGGGCCCTTTGATCAATACGAATGCTCCTAACAGCAAGCCTGGGATCACCAGACAGACCAATATATTTGTAACACAGGCCAGTAATAGCTTAAAATATAGAAATTAGCTTTGTTTTAAACAGTGGTTCTTAACCTGTGGTCCGGGGACTGCTGGGGGTTTTGAAAGCCTACTCATGGGGGTCCATGGCTGCTTAGAAAAGTAAATAAAACAGATTAATATAGTGTATATAAATAAAGAAGCAAAATGTTTAACTGAAAATTTCAAACCATTCTGGAAATGTGATGGAATTTGAAACTGGAGGCTAAAAAATAAGTTAGTATCATCAGATTGATTCGTGGGTGCAGTGCAAATGGATCAAACAGAACATAGTATGGACTGGTGAGTGGCCTCAATTGAATTTAGAGAAGTTCTAAGTTTACACTTAAAATTAAAATATTCTCTCTCACCTCCAGAGGGTTGTGGCACATTTTTACAGTGCCTCCTGGCATCTTTTTGGCCTTTGCACAAAGCGAGCGCACATGCCCATTGCTCCCCCCCCCCCGACCCCCCGGGACACTTTCTGTAGGAGGAAGGACCTTGTAGGCAGCAAGAACATTGGAGGCAGCAGGGTCATGGAGTCAGGGTGGAGTCTTGAGCTGCTTGAGTAACTGAAGGGACTTTGGAGGTAGTGGGGCCAAATAGAGGGAGAGGGGCTTTTTGCTTAGTACTACCAGAGCTGACACTCCCACCTTTCCCAAAAACACAAACTAAAGCTTCTGGCACCGGCTCTTATGTCCTGGGAAGGTTTCAAATCTTGTAACGGTCTTCAACCACATCCACATGAGTGTTGGAAACCTACTCTGTGTAGTGGTTTCCATTTACAAGGTCACTTTGTGAAGAGTGCTGATATCGCGTGACACACAGTGGCGCCATGTGAGTTAACATATGTACGCCAACGAGTCCTCTCATGCATTTTAAAGCAAGTCCTAAAATGTAAGGGAATGCAGCTATGATGGGAGATACCTAGACAGACAAATTAATAACAGAGACAGAGCTAGGATTTAAGTAAAGACCAAATAGATTTCATACTTTTTTTAAGGCAGTGCTCTAATTAGGGATGTGCTGAATTCACTAAATTTGTGTAATCATATGAAATTGTAGCAAATTTACTTGAAGTCATTTGAAAATTACATGAAGTGTAAATCCATCATTTCGTACTGCATTTAGCGCAAAATGCGTCCTTGCTTCAGTATGGGTACAGTAAAAAGTTTAAAAAAACAAACAACATCCAATCGTGTTCTGTTGTTCCTGAGCACTCGCAGTACGTTTTCACTTGAATGGCGTGTTCTCTGTCTATTTTTAAAGTGAATGGCACTTCATGACGCAAAGTTGTGTAATGGTATAATTTCGGGAAATTCACATAACAAGCATAACGTAAAAATCCCTGAAATCATGGAAATGATGCCTACATAATTTAAATTTTGCCATGGTCTCATTCTAAACTGCAATGCTACACCTTAGTCTAATTGAGTTGTCTTGCTTTAGTTTGTTTTACAATGATTAGGAGGAATCTGCAGCTTAAGTTAAGTTCTCCTAGCTGGTGATTATTGGGTCCTGTTTTAAATAACTATTTAAAAATGTTTAGCAGCTGACTATGTTGACCACTTTATCCGAGGTTCAAATATTTTCATCCATTTCTGACCAAGCATGACGTTCAAGAAAAAGGGTTTCTTAGGCTGCAGGTCATCCTTTGGCAAATATCTCAATGGACTTTATTATTCTCCTGCCCCTTTCTCAAGCTTGCACCACTCTGTTAGTGGCGGTTGACTATTATACTAGACTTGTTCATTTGTACCCCTAGCCAAGTTACCCACAGTCCCAGAAAAGGCTCACTGTATTTTAATTATATTGTTAGGTGACATTGACTTCCGGAGGTTAATATACTTAACAGGGGGTAACAGATCACAGCCAAATTACTGGAATACCTTGTTACAGTATTTGGGTACAGGGACTTATAAATCCACCAGCAACAACTCTCGAAGGGATGGACAGGCAGAGAGATTCAGCCAATCACCACAACAGTTTTGCAATGTTTTGTTATGGAACAACAAGAGGATCTTGAATTGGCATACAACAACTCCTTCCATAGTGCTTTAGAATGCTCACTCTTTTATTTCATCCAGGGCCATGGCCTTTCACATTCTCTTCAACTAGGCAGATCAGAAGGAATCTTTTGAAAGGCACAGAAGATCTGCCCGTCTTAAAAAAGTGGGGGATACAGTATGGCTCTCTGCATTACAACGATCTATCATGAGGTCCAATCCTAAGTTACACTCAGATTTGTAGGGCCTTTTAAAATCACAAACATTGTTCAGACTGCTGCATGAAGTTAAGCCTTACCAAGCACTTGGTAGATACATCAAGTAGTGCACATATCTAGGGCAAATGCCGCTCCATTAACACCAGCTTAGACTATCTTATCTCAAGAATACATAAGGGGGCGTGGCTAGCAGCCAAGCAAATTGGCCTGCGGCCTGAGAGAGCTCCGTGTCTGAGGGAGCCTTCCCCGAAAATCCGTATAGAAATCCGGCAGCTTAACGGCAAATTTAAGGCGGCGCTGAAATCGGAGCTCAGGCGGAACAGGTCGAGACACTCCAGAGCTCCGTGTGACCAACAGCAGCCGAGTTACGGGGAATAACGTATGGAGGCCTACGTACAAGGCTGAAGCCGGGGCCTCGCGTACATCTTCCGCCCGCAGCGGTGTACTGGACTGGTGGAGCCAAAAGCGACACCACACAAAGGAGCCGCTGCCTTTGCGCCGGAACTCGCGGTGAGGTGCGGGGCACTACAGCAGCTGGGGGCTAATGATCCAACCATCGGTCTGCTGCTACTTGTGGAGGGGCCCAGCCTAAGGGAAGGACGAGGCTGCGGCGTCTCCGCGGAGGACCCAAGGTAAAAGCGCACCCCCAGACACTCCCGAAAATTGACGGCGGAACGATCGGCGATCTCACGGCTCCCGATCTATGCAGGCATGCACTAAAGATAAAAAGGAGCAACGCAGGCGCACCTACACAGCCGACGGGGAACATCAGGGGCACTCCAATTTCAAAAACCGGGCGAGCACAATACACCCATAACAGAGACAGTCGGCAGACAGGGAAGACCTGTCTCTGTGCCCCCCCTTGCTTCACTGCGCCCAGTCGCGACCAGGTCCCGCCAATTGGATATTGCAGACACACGCCGGGCATACTCACCAACGCCTCTGCAACGCATCTTCCCTTTTCCTTGACCCTGAGCGCACGCATAGCACGCGGTGGCAAACACCAGTTACTCTCAGCGGTGTGTGTGGGAGTAGGCAGCATAGCGGGACCGCCTCGGCCCCACACCACGAAGAGGGTGAGAAACCCGAAAGGCCGCGCATGACAAGTTCGCACATGGCAGGCAGCGGTGATTACCGCCCTCTCCCCCTGTGAGCCTGGTGCAGCACTCCAAACCAGGTGGCACGAGATGGGGGGCCGAAGTCCGAGAAGCGCATCGGCTGGCAGGATGGACAAATTCGTATACAGCAAGGATCAGGGTGAAAAGACTTCTACGGACGCGGCACGAGCTGAGGCCCCGGCGGCTAAAGGTCCGGAAGCAGTCACGCTGGTGGACATTATGGCAACCCTACAACAAGTCCAATCCTCTATTGGCACAATCTCCACAGACATATCACTACTAAGGGCAGATTTCTCCAAGTTATCGCACCGACTAACGGAGGTTGAGTCCACAACAACGACACTCACCACAGATACGGCCCGCCTACAGCGCCAAGTACGCACCCTGGAAGCAGACAATAAACTTATTATGGCCAAACTCGACGACCAGGAAGGCCGCTCCAGACGCAATAACATCCGCATAATTGGTGTGCCCGAAAAACAGGGGGACCCGCTTTGGATCTCTTCGTGGAGGACCTCGTAAAGAGCCAGCTACAACCACGTGGATTATCCAGCTTCTTTTCAGTAGAAAGGGCCCACCGCGTACCTGGGGAAGCCACGGCCCGGTGCCCCCCAGACCAATATTGGCACGCATCTTCAATTTCCGGGACCGGGATGCTATTCTACAGGCAGCAAGGGTGGCCCCACCAATCCGACTGGAGAACAGTACCATCACGTTTTATCCAGATTATACAGCGTCAGTAACCAAGCAAAGACGAAGCTTCCTGGAGGTCAAGAAAGAGCTGTGGACCAGAAATCTCAAATATTCAATGCTCTTCCCGGCGAAACTCCGAGTAGAGGCAGAAGGGAAGACCTGGTTCTTTACTACACCTGAGGAAACCCGAGACTGGCTGGAGGGATGGCGCCCGGCGACAAGGTCCGACAAACCTAGAACTCAACAGCATAACCGACTCCATGAGTCCCAAAGATCAAGATCACCAGCGTCAAGCGACAAAGGGGACTGATTAACAACGGAATGGTACTTTAGAATCGCAGGGTCATGGACCCGAATGACAGTCGAATTGTCTCTAGATCTGAACCGGTTGCACTTGCAAGAGACCGTACGCACCGCAACTGTACTGATAGTTGACACACAGGTGCAGTTTTGTCCTCTGCACCTTCAGAGATGAAGGGTACCGTTGTGGATGGCATACATCCGCAAAGGGAGGGCACTCGAGGACTACAGACGGACTCTCACCCCCTACGCAAGTACTAGTTATGGGCGGGGAAAAAGCACTCTGCTCAGTTGGGGAGGCGGGCAGTTGGGGAGACCGCCGGGCAGGGAGGCAGGGAGGCGGGAGGGGGAGGCAGGGAGAGGGAGGGGGGCACAGGGATGTTTTAAGGGAATGTTGTTTGTTTTTAGTTACAACGGTACGAAACTCCAAGGCATTACACACACAGATGTGCAGCAATATACGCTCCAAGATTACACACGTGAAACCCCACGGGAATGGCGGCGCACTTCACGGACACGACATCGGGGGAGGATCCTAATACAAGTGACTCCTCACCCCACACGCCACACACTCCCTTCTCTATACTGTCATGGAATGTAAACGGACTGGGGAACAAAATAAAAAGAGGCCTGGTCCTTCAATACATTAAACGTAAAAGTCCTGCGATAGCTCTAATACAGGAAACACATCTGGTGGGCTCCGCCTGCAAGGCCCTAAATAGATGGGGCTACAAGATGGTAGTCCACTCCGACTTCACCTCCGGGTCACGAGGAGTGGTATATTGTGTAATAAACGCGTCCCACTAATAATACAGGACTCCTGGACAGACGACCAAGGGCGCTTTGCGGCGGTGGCCTGCCAATGGGAAGGGCGCACCTACAATTTGGTATCGATATACATTCCCCCAGCATTACACAGCACAGCACTGCCAGCCCTGGGAAAATTTCTCCTATCACTCCCGGAGGGAGAACTCATCTTGGGAGGGGATTTTAACGCCGCAATGGACGCATCCTTAGATAGACAACCCCCCAGGGTCGCCGACAGGTCAAGCCACACACTGACAGATTTCACTGAGGCGACAGGCCTTATAGATATGTGGAGGATCAGACACCCGACAGCGAGGGAATACACGTTTCTCTCGGGAGTACATGGCAGTCTTTCAAGAATTGATTACATGTTCACATTGGCATCTGGGGTTGCAGGGGTGGGAGGAATAACACACCTCCCGAGAGGCATCTCGGACCACTCACCTATCCTGCTCACGTTCGTCTCACACTCCCAGGGCAGGAGACGTGTCTTCCCCTTACAACCTGGCTACTTAAAAAACCCAAAAATTGGCAAAGGACTGCTCCAGGCCACCAAACACTTTTTAAATGAAAATTTACACACAGTGACATCCCCGGTGACCCTATGGGAGACCTACAAGACGGTGATAAGGGGGCAGACCATATCATTGATCACTAACCACAAACGTGAGATGCGAAGGGAGATTGAATGTTTGGAACAGGAAGTGGCTCGGGTAGAGGCCGAACATGTGGGAGACGCGGGAGAACCTGCGGCACATAGGTTACAATTAGCCCAGCAAGCATACGGAGCATATGTGTGGGAAGAAGAGAAAACTAAGAATGCAGAAACCCAAAATACCATATACGAGATGGGAGATAAGGCGGGAAAGCTATTGGCATGGCTTGATAAAAAAGAAAGGGCAGATAGATGGGTGGCGGAGATCAGGACACAGACGGGTGAACTCACAACCAATCCGCAAGAAATAGCTGAGACGCTGGCAGCGCATTTCGAGCGGGTATATACACCCCTTGGAACGGGCACAGTCGAAGACAATATAGCATTCCTCAAAGATCTAAAAATGCCAACACTTAAGCCGGAGGACGCCCTAAAGCTAGAAGCAGAACTTACGAGTGAGGAACTCCAGCGAGCAGTTGGGGCCCTTAACTCAGGGAAGGCACTGGGGCCCAATGGGCTGCCGGTGGAACTTTACAAAAGAGCCGCTACGCAACTCATGCCTCATATGCTCCGTATGTTTGCACATAGTTTAAAAAGAGGGGCACTGCCCAGGGACCAACGCCTAGCTGCGATAGTGGCAATCCCCAAACCAGGGAAGCCCCCGGGGGACTGTGGTTCTTATAGGCCGATTTCCCTCATAAACGCGGAGGCGAAAATATTAGCTAAGGCACTAGCCACGCGACTTCAGGCATATCTCCCGGCCTTAATTCATCCGGATCAGTCAGGGTTCATGCCAAACTGAAATACAGCACTCAACCTGCGCAGACTAAATGGTATGATGGCACGTAAAGATACAATTGAAGAAGATGCTGTGATTCTATCATTAGATGCTTGTATGGCATTCGACTTGGTGGAATGGCCCTTCCTTTTTGCGGTGCTTCGGCACCTGGGGTTTGGGCCCAAATTTTGTGCGTGGATAGAACTCCTATACGCGAAACCTTTAGCCCAGGTTGTAGTGAATGGTCGTATCTCAGCAGACTTCCCGTTGGGAAGAGGAACGAGGCAGGGCTGTCCTCTGTCACCGTTGCTTTTCGCGATGGTGCTGGAACCCTTGGCGGCATGGATCCGGCAAGACCCGGTAATTAGGGGCCTACGGTGGGCAGTGGGGTGGGAAGATCATATCTCGCTGTACGCAGACGACATCCTTCTCTATTTGGCCTCCCCAGCGCGATCTATAAATCGCCTACTGGATATCTGCGCGGCATATGGACGCGCCTCCGGATACACGATAAATTGGACAAAATCCCTCCTTTACGTGTTGCATGGTCCTGTGCCGAACCTCCCCCGTCATTGCACCATACAGGTCGCGACCGAGGGATTCAAATACCTTGGTATCTATATCACTCCTACACGTCAGCGTTTCGTAAAGGAAAATCTCACAAAACCGCTTGTAAAACTCCAAAATGACGTCAAACACTGGCGATCGCTACCGTTAACACTACTTGGATGAGCTGCCCTTTTTAAAATGATGGCGCTCCCTCGTTTCTTATACGCCCTCCAAAATGTACCGTTCCCGGTAGAGCCTACGTACTTCACAGCGATTAGCGCGGAAGTGACCAAACTACTATGGGATGGGAAAATGGTCGGATCTCCCTACAAAAGCTGATGAGGGGGTGGTATGATGGAGGCATTGCCCTTCCAAATATTAAGCAATACTATTGGGCTGCTGAACTTATGGTCATAAACCAATGGCTACACGTGCCGCAGGAGGAGCCAGCATTCCGTATGGACAGACACTTACTCGAACAGGAGGGAATCATGGGGACATTGTATAACAAGAGACGAAGACCCACACTTACAGGCCCAACGGCCCATACGATCAAGATCTGGTTTGAGGCACAGCAAGCACTGGGTTGGGAGGGGGTAATTACTCAGGCTACACCTATATGGGACACACGACGGTTGGGCAAGCTAAGCAATACGAAAGGCTTCCGTCAATGGGACCTAATTAGTATAACAAGGATAGGGGACCTTTGGAAAAAAGGGAGATCATCTCATTTGACCAACTACAGGGTACATATGGCCTAGCCCAGACGGAGAGGTTTAGATACCTGCAGGTAAAACATGCCTTACAAAAGGCGCTCCCGCGGGACACACCATTGCCAGAAGCCTCGCCCTTGGAAGATAGACTGCTCACAGATCACCTACACAAAAAAGCTATATCCCTTGTATATCAAAAAATAGTCAATAACCAGCCGGATCCCACAACTGCCCTTAAGGCCCGATGGGAATCGGAGCTGGGGCCCATGGATGAAGGGGACTGGCAAGAAGCACTGGCATCACCACGGGAGGTGGCAATCCCCTCGAGACTTCGACTATTACAATTGAAAATCTTACATAGAACGTACTACACACGTACATTACTACACAAACTGGGACACGGGGACACACCACTTTGTCTGCGGCAATGTGGCCTCCATGGAACGTTCCTACACACAATCTGGGAATGCCCAGTCGTCCAGTCCTATTGGGCATCAATCATGACCACCATGTCACGGGTCACAGGGATAGAAGTCATCCTGGGACCAAAATGCTGTTTACTTCATATTTGGGAGCCAACTGACCTTAATCACTCGGCTGAGGACTGGGTAACACTTGGTCTGGCCCTGGCAAAGAGAAATATAGCGCTTAACTGGGGATCCAGGCAGACTCCGACCCTAAAATAATGGTGCCAAGATATGGACATGGCAATGGTAACTGGAAAAGCAGTCTATGTGCATAGGGGTTGCCCCAATTCAATTTTATTTTATTATGATTTAGAATTCCGCAGAATTCCACATAAAGGTACATCTTAAAAACACATTTCATTCCACAAAAATTTCCAATGTAAATTCAAGTTAACATTTTCATCTAAAAGCACGAATATACATAGCAGAAGCGGTCGGTCTTGGAGTTTTCAATGCAAGAATGGGTGAACCTTAACTAATCGAATTATCATACATGTATTCTTACAGATGTATACACATTACTAATCTAATACTATCATAAAACATTCAGTGATAAAACTTATTATAAAATACAAAAATTTAAAATTCACTATACAGTACAAATTTAGTAAAGTGCTTGGGATCCTAAAAATGAGTGACTAGCAGCGGAGAACGTAAAAAAGATTTTTTTTAATTTTTTTTATTTTTTAAAAGTGCATGCTTAATTGCAAACATAATAAATCAGTCATAAAGGCCGGAAGGTTGAGAAAAAGTGCAAGTGCTCTGTACATACATATTAAGAAGGTCTTTACTAACGAGTAACTAGCAGCAGAAAAGGTTTGTAAAAGTGCACATATTCAGTTGTAAACATAACTAATCGGTCATAAAGACCGAGAGATCGAAATAAAGTGCAAGTGCTCTAAACATTTATATTAAGAAGATCTTGCCGACCTTAATATATGTTTAAAAATTGTTTAAAAAAGCTAAAAATTTTAAAACACATCAGTTCGGATGGGGGGACAGCAGACAATTTCGGGCCTGTTCTGCTGTAGTGATATTATACTTTAAAAACAATTCCTTAAATATCTACGACGCATTGATTGTAATGCGGGACAAACAAATAAAACATGATTCAAATCTTGTATACAGGAATTACATAAATGACAATACCTCTCATGTCTTGGAATACCCTCCCAAGATCCTATTACAATTCTTAGGGGAGTAAATTCAATCTCAATAGCAAAATCACCCTACGTGTTTAAGATTCCATAAGACATAAGGTTGGGGATTTTTGACAATACTACTCCCGCAATACAATCCATGTTTCTGTTCTCTGAACATATTTTAATATCTCTTTCACGAGAAACCCCGTAGATTGTTCTCTTAATTATACTTTTCAAGGCCCTTTTACAAAGAACCGCCACCCCATCCATATCTAAACCAAACATTGATAATGCTTTTAAATTATTCCTAAAAATAGCACTTTTTTCCTTCATATTTACAAATATTTCTCTGTACAGCGCCACCCTTAGCAAATTCTCTGAGCTATTTATCAGTGTATTACACCATCTTAAGCACGCGGCCATTGATAGCACATATGTAGAAAGAAGACCAAATTCGAGCCTAAGCGCTGCAATCGGTGCTGCGCGATTCAAATTACATATTTGGCGCCAGATTTTACCTTCCACTGTCTCGAATCTGGCCCACTCTTGTGCATCAATTGTTTCACTGGCGTAGCTCAGGGTTGGTGGAATCTTTATTTTATAGACCGAAATAATGTGTGAAAAATGTCTTTTCCCACAGTGTGTATACAGACGATTAATTGCAAAGGCTTGTGAAATCGCTTTACCTTTGCAATGGCCCATATGTCTAGTAGCTGAGCACCTATTTGTAAATATTTTTCCTAGGTATGGGTAAAATTTTACTACTTCCAATTTTTCTTTTCCCAGGAACCAATTCAAATTTTTTCTGACCTTACAACCTTGATAACTAAAAATCATAACTTTACTTTTTAAAATATTTATTTTTAGATAATACTCTTCTGTGTACCTAATTAACTCAGCAAGTCGTCTTTGCAGTCCAATTGGAGTTAAATCCATTATTATTGCGTCATCTGCGTATAGCAGACAGCTCAACTCTAAGTTTCCTAATTTAGGGGATCCCCTTTACTAAGGCCCACTCTTCTTGGCAGATCATTAATGTAAATAGAGAAGAGTAAAGGGGCCAAAAGGCACCCCTGCTTCAACCCATTGTTGGTTACTATTTTCTTCGAGAGACCTTGTGTTCCCCCAATAATACCTTAGTCCATGTAGAAGAGTGGAGAGCAATTATTAATCTTAAAAGATTCCCTGGAATCCCCATAATAACCAATTTCCTCCACAGCTTCCCCGATCTACCCTATCGAATGGTGTGGAGAAGTCTATAAAAGCCGAGTATAACGGCACACCCCGACATACTGGATATTTTTCAGTTAAAGTTTGCAAAATAGAGATATTATCCAGTGTGCCACTATTCTTACGGAATCCTGTTTGTTCCAAAGGAATATAGTTATTTCCAAATGCCCACTCTTGAAGATGAGTGAGAATACTCTTTGCAAACAGTTTCCCGGTTGCATCCAGGAGCGAAATCTGTCTAAAACTGGCCGGGAATTTTTGGACCCTTTTATACAACGGAACAAGTATACTTCCCTTCCAGGATTGTGGGATATCCCCATAGGTATAACAATGGACAAACAACGGATGCAAACATTTTGCCCATTCTTCACAATCTTGTTTTATTATGGCTACTGGTACATCATCTGGGCCCATTGTGCTCGAATATCTTGCCCCTTTAATGTAACCCTCAATCTCCATACATGATGGTGCACCATAATCGCCCCCCGTAGTTGGAGTAGTGCTAACCTCTTGAATCTGTCCAACTATGAGATTTAAAGCATAAAGCTGGGAAATATATATGGACCATTCTGCTTCTGGGATTAAAATGGGTGTTGACTTCTCTCTCCCATCACAGATTTTTGCAATCAATGCCCAATATTTCCTAGTATCCCCGGAAAGAGCCACCTCTCGAAGTCTAACCCATTTTTCGTCTTCAGCTCTCCTTCGATCCGATGATATTTTCCTTCTCCGTACCTGTTTTAGCCTACTTATTTCTCTCTGCCTTTGTGTCGTGGGCACCCTAAATTGGACTCTAATTAAACCATTAATTTCCCGATTCAGGTTTTTAATTTCCCATGGTATTATTACTAATGGAGTAGAACTAAAAACTTGCTTCTTTCTTCCGAAAGTTCTAATTGCAGCCAAGACTCTCTCGAACCTCTGAACTGGTGTTTCTTGCTTGGGAATAAAGGCGGTATTCTCAAAGACCCTCTTAAAATTTGGAAGCAAATTATTTGACCAGCAAGTACGCCCATTATTACGATTATAAGAGACATTTTCATCCCTCTGATTCCAAAATTCAGGCTTCTCGATTTCTATGTCCATTTTTACAACTAGAATATTATGGTCACTCATATTTGTAGTAGATACCTTGAATTGTGTACATGCAAAAAAAAGTAGTACAGAGGGAGGAGTGGGCTTTGAGACAGCCTTTGTCACCTAGTGGCCTTTATCTGTTTTTCATGGGTTGCATATCGTGGATAGGCTGTACATCAAGGCCATTACAGTTTGTGGATGTCATTGTCTCATCAGTGTCCCCATTAGGTTTTTGAGATGAACAGCAAGAAGTCTTTTTGTTAGAATGTAGATGCAACATGACAATTAAGAGTAAGTGTCTACTCTTTAATAAGTATACTTTGCTGGCACAACAACATTTTAATTGCTACTGTATTCGTGTTTTGTTTAGTAAGTGGGTGCTGTTTGATTGCTTTAGCGTGTCATAAAGGCACAGTGTTAATCACTATTGTTGTCCTTGTCCTTGTACATTCATTTGTTTTATTTTGCTTCATGTTGCTGTGTTCACAAAGAAAAGACTTATATGCATAAAAGGTTTCTCTTAAAGATGTAAAAAATACGACCCTTTTATGAATGTTCCACTGCTATTGCCATTTGACAGAGTAAATACATGCACTTCCAGGCTTTATTAAAAATGGTTTATCTTGCTAACAAAATCTCCTTAATAGTCATTACTAAGAACCGCCCTACCTTGAACAATTTACTTGGAGCAAGTACCATGCATTTTTCAAGTAAGGAGGAGCGGAATATATGATTTTTAAAGATTTAACGCGGAAAGAGCTGAGAGAAAAGAAAGCCCAATCAGTAGTCACTGTTGGCAAGTGATCTGGACCCAGGTGCTGTTTCAGGCCGACCATGATGGAGCACAGATTAGATACACCAAGTCGGTCATCTTGGTCAAAGACTTTACCTTCTGAATTACCCTCTGAAGTGGAAGTCCAAATTCCATCACAGGTAAAGGTTGCAGACTGTTTCTGATACAGTGCTCTCTGATCGGGATGGCCATTCGATGGGGTCCCCCTAAAGCCACTAGTCTTGGTGGGAAATGCTCTGAGAGGAAGAAGTTCCAATTTGTGGCCATCAAAGTCCTTGCGTTGGGCGGATACTTTTTGCGCCCTCTCCCAGTCAAGATGTCTACTTTTGGACTCCATTTTCTTATGGAGCTCAAAATCCTCCAGCAGGGCAAGTCTGAAGATGCATCTCACAAAGTTCCTTAGAATATAGGACACTTTTGCGAGGTCCAGCTGATGTTCTGCAGGTCTTGGAGGACCATAATGTCCCAATTTTTAAAAATGTCTGGAGCAGCTTCTCTTGGTTATTTCTAAGGCTCCCAGGGCCTCAGGGACAGCACTCAGTGGCCTTGACTTATTCTAGTAGAGGCTACCAGGGGGTAAAAGTCCGGTCCAGTAGCTATAGCTGAGCTAAGCACTTAAGTAAAAAGACATCTTGCAGCTTGGTGTATGCCTGTGGCCACACAAGAGGTCATCCAGCTGACCGTTGGAGTCCACTTCTTAGTCCTGGGTGCAAGTGAGAGCAGGTCCAGCCCTTCAGGGCTGCCCACAGGCCTCAAACAGCAAGTCTAGTCTTCTTCTGTTCATCCACAGATCTGGGGATTATTCTGGTGAGTTGTGAGTGAGGTGGATTCACTAGCCAGGGGGTGAAAGGGATTTCTGAATGCTTCCTATGAATGTGGAAAATGTTTCCAATGGCAAACCTTCCCACGTTTACAACACATCTGGTTTGCTGTATTACAAACTATCCCACAGTGTACTGTTCTAATTAAAATCAAAGAATGGACAGCCTTTCTTCCTTTGAATGTGACATGTGTGCCTGTCAGGGGAGTGTTTAGGGAAATAAGCAGGCCTCTCCTCCTATCCTACACCAAAGAATGTTCTGTGACCTGTCCCTCTCCAAACTGACTACAAAGAGTCCAGGAAATAACAGGGATGTCTTCCACAGGTCTCCCTTTACACTTAACTACGAATGAGGAGGCCTCCCCCGGGTCCCTGTCAAGTTAATGAAGTTCCAGACCCTTCCCCAGTTACCCTTCATTTGCTTATATGTGTCACATATCTGACAATGACCTCTTATTGCCAAAAGGTAAAAGCAATGGTTTCTGCTTGGAATCAGTTGTCACAATTGATGAAAGGGAAGTAGTGACAAGCCAGCTGCTGGCAGGCTAATGATAATTAGCCACTGGAGGATCGGGCAGACAAAGTCTAACATTTCAAATGAAACTTTTCCTATACATTTATTAAACATTCACCAATTAATTTAATTTATAATTAGCATTAAAAATAGTGTTTAAACTATTGTGGTAGTTTGTCACAAGCCAAAGTAAGCAGAGTTATGAGTTAGTCTGAACTTTAGTTTTTCTCACAGAACAACTAAAGTCCTTAACAGTGAAAACAGCTTTTGAGGGCTAGTCTCCGTGAGTATAGGCCAACACGAAACTCATGTATATACTACTTTTCAATAGTGTTTTCAAGGTATGACTGGTTTGCACCTCAAGTATATACGTAGTGCTTGATTCCTGGGAGAAAAGAATCCCAAAGTATAATACTGTTTTTCAGTAACTTGTTTTGTATTTATTTATTATCATAAATACTGGAAAGCAAACGTATAAGCCGACATGTGTTTCGCCCGTATGGCCGGCAGGCCGAGGGCTTTCTCAAGGCACGAAACTCATGTATATACTACTTTTAAATAGTTGCCTCCCCTACCTTGTGGACTACAAGGCATACTTAGGGGTGATTTATTCACCGTTCAACTGTAATCTTCTTTCCTGTTAAAAAGCGTTATTTTGACAGGTTCACCTTCAGGTTAAAAAGCTGCAGGAGTTAGGGTGCCCAGGTAGGCTTCGAGTCAGGTTTTCTTTGTTATCACAGTGGAAGGAACACCAAGTGCTGCAGTCCACAGGGGGCATTTAACATTTTGATGCCATTGGTGTACCTTCATCACAATATAGTATGACCTTACTGGTAAGGTAAGTAGTCCAATTATGAGTTAGCCAGTTTCACCATGCTTTAAGGTTCAGAGCACATACACTGGGGCTTAGATAGCAGTACCCCGGTTCGTAGTGTTAAAAAACCAACAATAACAGTCAGCAAATTATGAAACACACAGAAAGAGAGGCATTTTTTCACAGTATGTAATTACCACACTGTTTCATTTTGGGATATCAAATTTTCACCATAGAGTGGTTCATCAACACTATAAAATTGCTTCTACTGCTGGTACACATTGTGTCAGTTGGGGGTTGAACTGGGATGTATTTTGCTGCTCATGTCTCGAAAGTTCACCACTTATAATTCATACTTCACATTTCACTCCTTTTATTAATACTCTTTCTTGAGGGTAAAACTTACTACTATGTACACAGTCTTACTTCCATTTTCCATATTGTTGAAGCCCAAGATGTTGCCCCATTGTGAGATTTTCTTTCTATGACAGATGTGGGTACCATGAACAAAATGGTCGAATGCACACCTCCTTCTATATGTAATACTTCTGACTACTCTTAGTCATGTTGTGGCGTGCAGACTGAAGCCGTGATCTGTCCCAAAAAATCATGGATAAACTATACTCAGTTTTTGTGGCACGTCCTTGCACATCACTCAGTTGCACAGCCTTAGCAGAGAAACTTTTTCCTCTCAATAAACCAAAGTTCGTCATGTACTCCCTATGCTTGATCTATGTCTTAATTTATTAATTATTTAAATTTCATCCAGTTTCAATCCATTCACTCCAAAGGTAGCGTTAATTCACATTTTTACAATTTTTCAAATGCCGTTGACATGCCCCTCCGAGCCTTATCAGTGGCACGTCGGAACAATTCGTCGTTGGTGGCCTCATGCTTATAAACCCAATGCATTTCGGGCTCTGTAGCCCTTTGTCAGGGGTAACTGAAATGATAAATAGAACTCGTAAATATTCTACTCAATTTTACTAAAACTACCTTTCTTAACTGATTGTCACTTATACTATTCAAAAAGCATACTGTTTAAGAATTCATTATCACTGTGTTAGCCCGTGACTAAACCTATAACATTTGCCTGACCAATCGTGCCAAACTAAAAATAGAATCCCCTTGCCTTCAGCAAACCATAATATCCATCAATAATCTAGAAATGTGACAACCACCCCGTAATGCTTTCTCACTATTAGTGCCTATTATCAAAATCTTTAATACTGACCAACAACCTAAATCCATAAATCAATACCTTATTTTTGTTTATTCAGACGTGCCACTGATAAGGCCTGGAGTGGCATGCCAATGGCATTTGAAAAATTGTAAATATGTGAATTAATGCTACCCTTGGAGTGAATGGATTAAAACTGGATGAAATTTGAATAATGAATAAATTAAGACATGGATCAAACATGGAGTACACGACGGACTTTGGTTTATTGAGAGGAAAAAGTTTCTCTGCTAAGGCTGTGCAACTGAGTGATGCGCAAGGACGTGCCACAAAAACTGAGATGTGGGTACCACACACATATTACGATTACGAAATCCTTCCCATAACAAAAAACAAGAAATTTTGACTTTGTCAGTGTTTTGTTCTTAGCATACGAATTGAACCTGAATCACAAATATTTCTGTGAATAGTCGTATCTTACGCCTGATGTAGCTGTGACATACTTCTAACAAGCAGGATTAAAACATGCTCATAGTAAAAAAGCTTTGTAATTGCAAGTAGGGCGGTAGTCCATAGGCATTGTTCAAACAACACTTATATTCAGTTTAGAGCTGGTTTCACGTGGAAGGTCTCAGTGGTACGTCAACGCAAAATGTACTAGTTATTTTATCTCTACTCAATCTAAGAAGTTCTCAATATGTTCTACAGCTTTTTCATCCCGAATAAACGTGCACAAGACCATGGCTGGATCAGAATGTTGTAAAATTAGATTCACTTTTAAATGCAAACTTCACAAAATGTTAGATCGTGAAGGCACTTTAGATAATTGCTATTATTACTGTAAGATGTAGAAAAATTTGCATGGCAAATACCTGATTATGCTAAACGACCTGCATGAAAATTACATAATTGAGTCCGTGGCTCATATAATGATATAAGATGTTGGATAATTAGGGACTATTAGTTAAACTCTATGTGCAACCAAAGATGCCTAACAAATACTGTTGAAGAACTGCTTCAGTTAATTATTGTTTCTGCATAATGTTTGATTTCAAATATTCATGGTCGGTTCTTCATTTTTTATCTTATTGTTTTATCATGAAAAAAGGTAACGTAGAAGATTAAAATGTACCTAAATATTTAACATGTACTAATCAGTAATTTGTTGAGAGGTATTTCCATTTCAGTTATAGAAACATACACAGGAACAGCAGATAAGAAGGCCTTCAAAAGGCATAATAAAGGGTTTCAGCATGGATCGTAATAAAAGACAAAGAATACACATATTTGTTGCAGTCCTGGGGTACATTGTTGGGGGGAAGTCAAAGAATCATTGGTTGGTTACATGGCGCCTCAGAGACAGGAGTTTGAAAAGACTTGCATATTTAATGAATGCCCTTTCAGAGCCTTTTACTTTTTAGCAAATTTATTTGAAAATGTTGCAGTGTTTGACCCTAGCTTTTTCACACTTTTCCTCTTTACACCTCAAGAAGAGGCATAGCTCACTCGCTTTGTTTGCTCACTACAGTGTTATGCCCCATCACTTCCAAAAGATTATATCATCACCCTATAATAGATGGTATCTAAAATTGACTTTGTCTGTGTTGTGTTGTTATATTAATCATGCAGTTGTTATGGTAGCGGTTTCAATTATTGTGATGTCATCAGGGTTATGAACATGTGACATTACTTCATAGGAAGATTCAGGGTTAAAGGTCATATAATGTCACTTCCTGTGATGTCAACAGGATCAATGGGTGTGTAATGTCTCTTCTGCTACTCCTGGCATGTCGGTGAATGGAGACCCATGGTAAATAGAGACAAGCATTGGCATAGGCAATATGTCTCGCTTTTGGGACCTTATAAGTATTTAGTTATGCAGCACAATATCCTTGGCGCAACACCATCAACCGTTGCATGGCTAAACACTTATAAGGTCCCAAAGGCAAGACCTATTGGCTATGCCAATGCTTGTTTATTATTTTTAGCTATGCTGCACAGCAGCCACGCTGCTATACAGCATGACTACAAATCATTGCCAAAGTCTGCAATGTGTATCTGTACAGCATGAACAAAAGGCAATGACAGAGCCAATAGTCTCAAAGGCAAGATCCATTGGCTTTGCAAATGCTTGTTTTATCAGGTTGCTGTTCATATCCAGTAAATAGAGTTGCATTAGTCCAGGTAACGTAATAGAGTAGCCTGGATCACCACCCAGTGGACCTGCTTGGGCAAACAAAAGCAGGGTTTTCCTGAGTATCTTCAGGCGGAAGAAGCAGGTCGAGGAAACATGCGGAAGCATGCAAAGCTCTGGATTAAGGTAAAACACCTCGGTTTTTAACGCCAAGGCAGCAAGCAGGCCAGCGTGGACCAGGATGGAGGCCAAAAATGCTCTGGGAATGGAGAGAGCAGTAGTGTCGTATCCGGAGCACCTCCGTTTTGTCAGAGTTAAACTTGGGAGAGTTAGGTCTCAGGAGAGAAGCTGGTGCTTATTGACGGTGTAGGCCACAGAGGCATGCGCTTCTACGCACGATGTTCTCTCCTGCGCTGTTTGTGTGCTCTGTGAACAAATGCGTGGCGTGACTTTACTGCACAATCAATCCAGCTTCTCTTCACAAGCACTTAAAGTCCGCAATAAATCCAAGTAAAATAAGGAACAAAAAGATGACATTTTTAATCAGGCTTTCTTGGCTCTGTCAGTAGAAAGATTTGTTTGCAAGTTGCACGCCTAGCTGAGGGCAAGTCAGTTTTATTGTGTTTTTGGGATGAATCATTTTAAAAACCATTCAGGTGTACAAAAAATATTACAGCCCTTTATTATACAGAGAGTGCTTTTTCATGTTGCATCTTCTTTGATTTACAATCTTTGGTTTTACCTTTTATTATAGAATAAGAAAAGTCGAGGCAACATTGAGAGAAATAATGTCCACCACTTAACTGTATGAAGACAGAAACAGAGGTCTGAATTGCACTTGGCCCTTGAAAGCATAGATCAGTCACTTTGTGATTTATAATGATGGCGCCCTTGCCTTCATTACAGTCCTGTTTTTATTTCTAGGTGAAATAAAGGTGGGAGGCAAGGGACCCTTCATTGTAGTTCTTATGTTTCTCGGGCACAAAAAGAAACAATGGACTATGATGAAGACTCCTTTGCCACCCGGCTTTAATTTTAAATAGAAAGAAAAACTGGACTTTAATGAAAGCAAAGGAGCTTTCGTTATAGACTGGCTTTCTTTTCTGCTTCAGTGATGGATAAGCCGCTGGGAGGTAGGGGCGAGCAGGAGAAAGAAGAATTTTCCAGAAGGGAGGAATCAGAGGGAGGTATGGGCAGAGGAAGAAAGAGCCACACAGTGGTAGGGCCATAATGGAGGAAACAATGCTAGGGTGTTGTGGGTGGCAGGAGCAACATACATGGAAAGAGAGAGATGCAATGTTGGCTTATGTTTTTGACATATTGGGATAACTAACCTCAAGATAGCACTGAAGTCTTGTGCCACCAGGATATCCATCTTGGGGAGTAGCAGCCCTGTATGTCAAAAATAACAAGCGCGCGCGCCTCGCACGGCAGCAGGGGAGGGGGAGAGGAGGGAGCCTGCGCGATTCACTTGCGGGAGCGAGCGGCGCCAGGAGCGATAATTGCTACCATATGGCGCCAGCTGCTCGCTCCCGCAAGTGAATCGCCAAACGTGCACGCGTTGCCATTGAAGGCAATGGAACGCGTGCACGTTTCAGACTGAAAGCCGAATCGATGGCAAAAGGTCTTTTTGCCTATGCAGCGCATGCGCGCTGCGTAGGCGAGACCTAATAAATATGCAGCATATTTCCGCAGGATCAGGTGCTAGAAACCAGTGTTTGGAAAAAAACACCATACAAATATCAGGGAACAACCATCTCCTAAGTATGAAAATTGCAACAATCTGATAACATTTTGTATTCTGTTACACCCTCAAACAATGTGTAAGACTACTTTAAAGGGCTTAGCAACAGGCTTAGCAACAGGCAAAATGAAATCAGTGATAGGTTCAATAAATTGACCGTTTGTACTACATTTCTTGCACACATGTCAAAGTAAGATATCAGGTGGCATTAACATCAATCTAAATGAAATACCAAGAATCTAAGTTCACAACTTTTTATTGAATTTTTTTTTTTATTAGGTTTCAGACTGTGGGAGTTGCGAGATATAAAGACTGTCAAAAATATATCCTGTGTCAAGAATATTAGGGCACTATTCAGACATAAAACTGTAAAAGTTCGGACAATGTTTTAGATTTCCACCTCAAACTACTTTACTAAGCTATCCTGTGATATGCGATTGAAAAAATGCTTAGCAGTGCGCCTGGAAAGCTGCACTATGCGCCAGCTTCCAGGGGTACTGCTGGGAGTGTCATGTGGCACATTCTCAAGGCTGAGGCTCCTATTCTCCCGGGGAAAAAAATCCTTTTTCAATCCATCCTGGAAGGACAAATAATCCTGCCATAGGCTGGAATAAGTCTTTAGCCACTTCTAGGTTGGAAAGAGGTCTGAGAGGAATTTTGGAGTACCCACAAATGTGCATGTTTGTTGGCATTCCAAACATTCAACCAACCTTGTAACTAGGGCTGTGTGGGATTACAGGGACATTTTTTTAAATGTTGCACCTGCAGAGTGGAAATACTGTTACTCCAGAGGTAAAGAAATGCCAATATTCGGACAAAGTTCCTTTTCGGATCACCCTAAGTGAAGGTAAGTACATTGCCCAGACACTTGGGAGTGCTCTTTTATGTAGCATCTCCAGCAGGGAAACCTAGCTGCAGTATCTGCCTACAGGGTTCTTATGGCACTCTAGCAGGCAGGTGCCACACATAGGCTATGCTGCTAGGCAAGCTGCTTTCATGCACTGTCAGGGAGTGCCATGAACTGAATGAATTACCATTAAGGAAATTACGTTTTCTGGCCACTGTAAGTATTGGACTGCTGGATAACTCATGTATTCGTCATTCGGCAATGTGCAGAAGAAGGAATACTTGTGCTGCAGGGCATTCTCCCAGCATCCCATCTTCTTTTAATACACTAATCACTATATGTGAGGTAGCCATAAGAACCTACCTGACAGGTGGCCATGGCATGCTGATTGCTTCAAGTCAATTATTGGACCTCACAGTGACAACACCAACAATCTGTTGCCTCATCTTTGATTTAATGGCTTTTAGCCTCTGAGATGTGAGAAAGAAAAGCTAACAACAACTGAAATAACAATACAGTTCACAAACAACTTCAAATTCCAGGCCAACATTTTATAAAAATATCAAAAAGTATTATATTCCCTACAGTCTATGAAATGTAGAGGGAAAATAAAAAATATATGCACTTATTCCTAATGATATTTAGTAATGTCATGCATTAACATGGTGATCATTTAGGTCATTGTTAACCTATGGTAAAATGCAAATTCTAAGAACTTTGACTAAGCACACCATTTAGATGTGGGAACCAGAAATTGGCCACAATGGAACACCCCCTATTTTACAGCGGTTGTCTTACATTCACCCCACACTAAATGACTGCCCTAGTCCTTACTTTAAGCTTTCTACTGGACATAGGTCACAGGTACGTCTGAGCGGCAAATGAATGTGGTTGGCCGAAGTTGCATGCCATCTTTGAACTTTGTGTACGTTATGTAAAAAAAATCAGTTACACACAAAAATGCCACTGGCAATATCTATTTAAGGCTTCTGAAGCCTATTATTATTGGCATAACTGTGTGGCAAATACAGAAGTATTATTCCCATGCATAAAGGTGTTTTAACATTTCAGCAAAGCACAAAGGTGTTTTGATATTTCAACAAACACCCACATTTAAGGGGAAATCGAAAGGCAATTGCTACAGGATATAAGTATGTATGTAGATATACATGGGTGGGATATTGTTATATCGTGAATCTACCTAGAAAGCAACAGGGTGCTGAACATGGGCAGAACCTTAGGGGTATGATTCAGTGTCATTTACAATGAACCTGTTTATTGTATAAAATACTCTCCTCACACACATATTGCTGGTAGACATTTCTTAAAAAAATTGAATTTTTTTGATTTTACAATTTAGAGCATTCACAAACAAACAGAGTTCATAATTAAGGTGCATGTAGTTAGTCAGACTGGAGGGCAGTCTTGGGCAACAGGACAATTGATACCCAAGGTTGGTGCATTGGTGGACAAGGAGGCTGCACAGATGGCAAAGTCTCAACCCCAGAGTAATGAATCATAGTTAAAAAGGGCATTGGTTTACAGGAACAAACACTACTGCATGCACAGTGCTAAATTAGAGCCAGTGGTTTCCGGTGCTCGGCACCAGCACTTAATTATCATCACTGACACTTATGGCAGATGCCACATGGTGGGGCTGTTTGTGTTATTTTGAAATGAGTAGAGCAACAGTTGATTTTAATTAAATATACATTAAAAATAACTAATACCTGCTGCTCAAGCCATTCTTATAACTTTTGGGGACCGTGAACAACAACTGCAGCAGGATAGGCTAAGAAGGGGAGGAAGCAGATCTTGCTCAATGGGCTGTTTATGATGCACCACACCCAGACCAGCAGGACTGCTGACTGACCAACAAAAGCTGCAGGACTGGCATGCACAAATGCTTCATCAAGGATATTAAAGTACTGTGACAGCGTACCCCAGAAGGTAGGGAAGAATACACATCTATCCGGTGAATTAAATGCTAGAAATGCTAGCTTGAGAATGAGCTGAACTTCAACAGTTTACCCCTAAAGTCCCACTTAGACTCCCCTCGTAGTGCCAAATGGCAATGCACTTTACTGCTAAAGACTGTCCCCTAGATTTCTGTGGGTACTGTTTCCCATGACTGCCACTGAGAAATGTCCTCTGTTAATTATGTGAAATTAGTATATTGTATGTAGGGTGGCAATAAATTAGTTTCTTTCTATAAACTAAAGTATTAGCTGAAGAGTAATTTATTGTTATTGGATGTATATTGAAGCCTTAATCTCTAATCCCATGCCACCACCCTGAGCAACAGCGGCGGCCGGCAACATTACAATATGGTGGGGTGCGATTCCCAAAACACTCACCATATATGCCAGCCGCAGGATTGGTTGGAGCACGCTCACCCAGCACTCATTTTGAGGCTAGGGGACTGCAGCTGCAATCCCTCAGCCTTGGGATTGCAGGCTCTGAAGTGTGCGGGTCAGATAGGTCGGCTGTAGGTAGCCGGCCAATCTGACATGCGCACTGGAAGGGGGCTGCATTAATAGTGCAATTGCACCAATCAGCCCCGCCCCCTGCCCTCGCGCTGTAACAGCGCGAGCCTGGGACATATTAATAAAATGGTATTTATTACTATTTTATTAATGTGTGTGCCTGCTGCACAGGCGGCAGGCGGAGCAACACTCCTCCGCCATAACGGAGGAGCCGCCGCTGCTGAGAAATCCTTGGACTGCTCAACTTTGCTACTCTGAGGGTTAAGTACTAAATGGGTATAGTTGGTGAGAAGTTCAGCAGTAAGATAAAGGCCCAATGCAGCAGTGATGAAAGACTCTAATGTCACAATCTGAGCCCAGTAACCACTGTCTGCCATGGGGCTTCCGAAAAGATTCATCCGCTCTGACTTTCATGGGTATTTCTTTACCAATTGACCACTCTTCTACATTGCTTAGCAATTCTGAATTATCCAGTAGGAAAACTCAAATTTCAAAGAGTATTTTCAGCTTGATTATTTCCTCTGAATACATGATTTGCATCATCTCTCTTCTCTGCCAACTCATAATAAAATTTGCATTAAAGTTCGCATTTATGCCAACACTTAATTAGGTAAAATGTTACCTTTGTTGAAAGTTGACTAGTTAGACCATCAGCCTGTGCCATATTTCATCTTGACAGACAACCAGTCGAGCAAAACAAGATCAGAAAGAATCTGGATTTACCCCATAGGAAGAAATACAGAGTCCTACGTACATGACTTCTTATCATTCAAACTTCATTCAAACTATACATGCAGAAGTGATGCGTGTTGCCTGCTCAATGAAGTTTATATACAAGCTCTAAAGTAACATAGTGAACATGCTAGCAGAGCTTATATAACTGTGGCATAACTGTGGTTTCCCAGTTCATGTGATACAATTTCCTCTCTTCCACAGGTGAATTTTATAGAAAAAAGCCTAAACAGCAGCAGCCAGGCATGTACAGTACATGCACTAAATGCGCAGGTGCGGTTGTCTGAGCTGAACTTTACTGGTTGGAAAATGTTACAGCCCTGTGGGTGTGACCTTCTCCGCCCGACAAATCACTTGGTGGTCCTCCCCCTCATGATGAGGGGGAGTGTCACTGATAGGCTTGGACCTTGGCACTTCAGTTATAAGCCCTGAAGTGCCCAGGGCTAAGTGCCTATCATGACTCCTCGTCACTGAGTGGGGTGGTGTGAGAAGTTGGCCTGGTATATGCTGTCCCCTAATTATAGTGGGCACCTCGCACCAGTCCAAACAACCCCTTATTGGAGATAGGTTAAAGACAACCTTTATTGAAAGCTATCCTAGTGGTAGCTATGGAGAGCAGCCTTCAGGCTAAGTCTTGAAGGAATGTAAAGCAGCTTGTTTTACCAGTCTATAATCTCTTGAGTGACCAAATGAAAGAGGACCACACCAGGTATATGTTTAAAATATATGTATTTAGTCTTAAACACACCCCTCTAGTCTCTTTATGAGGCTAGAGTTTGAAATACATAAGTTACAAGTCGAATATCAACAGTACTAGCACAAATACACGTTTGAGCCCTAGAGGCGTACCAAACCATATACCAATAAAGTGGTATAAGAACCACGACTGAGCTAGACACAAGGCCTAGAGCCTGTAGAAGTGCTTGGCCCTCAAGGAACCACCCAAGGTAGTGACACAGGGACCCACGGGGGACGCGTGCAGTGTGAGAACACAGCCGCGAGCTGCCGTTAACTTCTATGGGGAATGTCGCGGTTGGAGTTTTAAAGAAAAGGACACTTAGAGGAGGACTTGGAGCAAACCCCTTTAGAACTAGGCTGTTCTAGAGTCAATACCCACGGGAGCACCGGAGTACTCGAGTTACCTCACCCAGGGAAGCCGGGTGCATAGGTGTCTTTCGGGGTCGGGTTTCATCGTCGTTTTCAATGGCGATCTGCTGCAAAGTGCTGCTGGCGACCAAGTCGAAAGTGTTCAGGTGGATCCAAGGGTGGATCGAAGATCTGAAGAACCTGAAAGCAGAGGGGACAGAGTCTGGGTCACTAGCCAATGACCAGGAAGGCGATGAGCAGAAGCCCACCGATGTCGGGTGCTTCAGGTAGGTTTACGGTCGTCTTGACTCTTCAGCCACGAGGTCCAGGAGGCGTCGACGACAACCAGGAGCTGGATTCGAGCTGTCCTACAACGTTTGTCGATTGCTGGGGTGTCGGCGACCGGATTGGACCCAACGAGCCTTGGCAACAGCAAGTCTCGTAGAAATAAAGAAAGGACGTTGATGCAGACCAGCAAGGTCTGGAGGACTCACCCAGCAAGGGTAAGTTAGGGCACGTCTGGAGCAACCAGGAAAGCCCAAGCAGAAGAAGAGTTACCTTCGGGAGGGCCCACTAGCCAACAGACTAGCGACCGCAAAGGAGCCTCAAGTGGACACACTTGGAGCTGGCTTACAGGACATTCGTGGAGTGGAGGCCATTGATCTTTGGTGCTGTCGGTGCTGGAGGTGGGGGCTACTTGGAGCCCAAAGCACAACTTCGTGGGAGGCCAGAAAGAGGATGCACTTACAAAAGTTCTCGGTACCCAGGGGTCACAGTTCCACGTTACCCACGACAGCTACATGCCTCAGCTTTGCTGTGGTCTCAGGGCAGCCTTGGGGAAGTCTGGAAATCCACCTCTGGTGATGCAAAGACTTCGGCGTCCGGCGGGAGCTTCAGCGATGCAGACCGGACAATTGCTTCTTAGGTGCCTGCCAAGCAGGGGAGTCACTCCTTGACCCCAAGGGAGATTCTTCAGTCCTCTAGTCTTAAAGTAGAGCGTCGAAGGTCCAGGATTCAGCTTCAGAGTTTCGTCCAGGGTAATCTAAAATCCAAAGGACTGGGGTCCCATATTTATACTAAGTTAGGGGGTTGGACATACTCTGGGGACCCACCTATGGGAGGGTCAGGGAAGAGGGGTGGTTACACCCATTCCCTTTGTCCAGTTTTGCGCCAGAGCAGGGGCAGGTAGCCCCTGCAACCGGTTTGAACTGGGCTATGCACAGGGACACCAAATGTGCCCCCAGTGCAGGACTTCAAAGCACCAGAGAGTGCTCCCGCCCAGCCCCAATACACATTGTCCTGTCTGGGGAGGTGGTTACACCTCCCTGCAACAGAAACCTATTGTCCAGGCCTCCCCTGCCGGAGTTTCAGTCAGCAGCAGGAGGCGAGACCCGTGTCTGTGGCAGCGGCATCCATTTTGTGATGCCAGGGCTCTGTAAAGTTAATACCGGGTAGCCCGGTGTGTACATGTCTCTCCCTCTAGAAGGGTGGAATGCTACCCCCACCACCAGAACTGGCGGGGGGGTAGTATTCCAAGATGTTTGACACCAAAGACGACATGTTTTGGTGCAGCCAGTCCAAAGTTAGCATTGTACCGCGAGGATATAATGCACTTAAGAGTATATGGTCAGGCTGTACCACAAACAGCATCAGAAGAGGGACTCCAAATGCTGCAGAGGGGCTCTGCTCATGCAGGGGCACCCTCTCACATAAAAACCAAGCACTCTGCCCTCCAGGATTGGTAAGGCCTGCCATAGGAGTGACTTATAGGTTTATATGTGTGTGCAATGGTAGTGATATAGGTAGCCTATATCACAGTAAGGGCTGCATGCACCACCTTACCCAGGCTGCAGTAGCAGACCTGTGGTGTCATTTTGGCTGGCCTTCCAGGGGTGGCATAATACATGCTTCAGCCCCTGGCAGTCTCTGGAGTACCTATGCCCTGGGTACATAGTATACCATATACTAGGGACTTATAAGGGCACTCCAGATTCCAATCAAAGATGTACCTAAGGTACATGGAAACCATTTTAGAGAGGAAGCAGCTAGGCTGGGGTTCTGATTAGCAGGGCCCCAGCCAGACTAAAGTCGAAAAACAGTGAAGCATCAGCAAAAAGTGGGGGTACCCATGTGAAGCAGATCCTACTCTCCTACAGGTGGGGTCACCAGTTTTACTGGCAACAGGTGTGGATGGTAAACTGTTCCGCTAGCGGAGTTCGCTGAGTTTTGCCCACTTTGCACTCTGCCTGTTCCAGAAAAGCTCTGCCAACTGCTGCGTAGTGGAGTTTTTCTCGCACGTGTCTCACCAACATTAAGTTGATGAGCTCAAGTGAGAAAATTGAGCACTAGGATGAGTACCGAGTGCGATTTCTCAACATAGGTGGTCATTGCAGGTCGCTACTGCTCACGGTGAGAAAGCTACTGCTCGCGTTGAGAAAGCTACTGCTCGCATTGAGAAGCTGCCGCTCGAGTAGAAAATCTACGTGAGCGGCAGGAAGAAGCAGCACCCTCTGGCAAGCCACGTAGTGCTGTTCGCACTGATTTTACAGCACGGGACAAGCTCCTGGTGTAAAAAAATCAGCATGAGCAGCACCACACACTGAAATTCCATTGTTCATGGAACTCAGTGAATCTCACAGAGTTATTAGGTAACTCCGTGGAATGAAACTGCTCAAGTTCTGCCCGACCATACACATAATAACATCAGCCAATGAGAGGAGGCGGCAGCCCCAGTCGTCAGGAACTACTGAAGCTTTCCCTTCAAAAAACTGAAATCGCAGCTGTGGCCCTGTAAGTGTTATTTCTTTTAATGTTTGCTGCATGTGTGCGTGTGTGTATGTGTGAATGTGTTTGTGAGTGCATTCTGTAAATGGGTGTGTGTGTGCATGTGAATGCATGAGTGTGTCAGTGGATGTGAATGTGTGTGCGTGGCCCACCCGCCCCCCTGCTCAAATTATGAGCTGCCACTACTAAACAGAAGAAAAGGTAAACTATGCAAAAGCCACTAATCAGGATTTACACAAAGCTATGCTTGCATTAAAAAAACATTGACTTAATTCAAAAACGGTTTCTCCTCCACCTAAAACTGTCCCAGTCTCATCTAGGTTTCATGCTAGTCTACTACAAGTAGAGACTGTCTCTTACTATATGAACATGTCACCCTTCTATGTGACTTTAATTATATGAAGAAATGGAGATGGTGCACAATCCACAAATTCACAATTGTATTTATTTTAGATATTCAAGTATAAAATTCCCATAAAGCAAACATCCAGCCAACGTGTTTTGTTCAAACAAGAATTTAAACTTTGTCAGGGCTTCAATATTTTATTGATCTGTTGAATCCTGGTATGACTATTAATAACTGTGGTTTTCAGATTCATTAGTTAAATCGCAACGCAAGTTGTGATTAGTCACCATGGGGCATATTAACGGCCGTGCTTAGCGATAATTATATTATCGCAGTCTATCTCTGGCATTTATCGCCCTGGTAGCGCGTTATTAACAACGCGTTACTCAGAGGCGATAAAGCTTCCAGAGATGGCGAGGTTATCGCCCTTTTGCAGGGAACATCGCTGGTTTTCCAGCGATGTTCCCTACTAAAGACGACTACACTGCTGATACGACCCTGTGGTCGTATCAGCAGAATCCACCTCTATGCCTAACATAGGTAAGTCAGGATTATAGCAGACGTTAGATTTTGGCGAAAACAGCCGTTTTGGCCGAAATCTAACGTCTGCTATAATCCTGTGGGCTACCTTGTAAATATCGCGATGTGAACATCGGCGATATTTGCAACGTAGCCCATCCGGGTACGCCCAGTAACGCCCACTTTGCATCTCATTAGAGATGCAAGGATGGGCGTTGGGAAAGAGCGATAGTGCAAGGATTCACGCGATAGCGTGACGCTTGCTGATTAGGCGATAGAATTATCGCCGCTTTCCGTCCGAAAACGGATGCTACAGCGGCGATAATTGCTTATCGCCTCGTTGTTAATATGCCCCCATGTTCGTGAACCAAATTAGCCAGAAACATTCAATGATAACTGGGGCAGTAGTATCCCCATATGATACCTAAATGCGTAAGTACGGTCCTCAATGCCTCTCATTCTTTCAATCGTGACTTTAATTATATGTTTCATCAGTCAGATCCAGAAAAAGATCATGACATGTAGAAAAACTGACCTGCACTTAGCATAACATTTATAAATTAGTGGGCCACCTGCTAAGTCCTATATTGTCAACATAATTTTATTAAACCAATCAATCCTCTTATTATTATTGGACAGATCATGTGAGACAATTCTTCTTTGATATGTTTCCAATTTCTTACACTAATTAAAACAACAAAAATACAAAAACAATCCATCACTGGGAAAAGTGAATTGCGATAAAGATATTTCTCATTTAATTACTCTTTTGAAAATGACCAGGTTAGATACAGATTGCACAGTTCCTCTGATTCTTCTCTCCTGTTTTATTAGGGCAAATTCTGGCTTTAGGTGAGATTGTGCTTTCAAATCAAATTTTGAATAAGGATAAATCAGACAAATAAAGAAATGGTTCACTTCACACATTGTCTACTTCAGCCAAAGAACTTGAATGTTATAACACATATGGCACATATGACTTTCACACCGTTGCTGTGAGTGACGCTGATGTGGTGACGTCATACGCCCGATTCGCTGCAGCTGCTACGGCCAAACGTTCCTGCAGCTGCAGTTCTCCTGCGTTCCTGGTCTCGTCCCCAGGCCTCCATTCCAGCCCTGTCCGGTGTTTTTGCGTGGCATGCATAATGGGTGCTGCAAGGGGCACCCTGGGATACCTTAGAGTCCACTGCCATGACCCCGAGCAGGAAGCAGGTTCGCAGGGTCACCATGCAGGACACCAGCAGGAAGCTGCCCAGGATCATGAGGGTGCCAAGGTCTGGTGGGATAGTACCAGGACCGGAGCAGAGGAGCAGGAGTTCCTTCAGAGGAACAGGAGCAGGGGGCAGGAGACTAGAGGCCCCATAGAGTGTCTTTGTCCAGGAGGTTCAGACCGCGCTGACCCCAGTTTTGCCCACAGAAGTGGCCCGGGTGCACGTGTTGCGGCTGGTGCAGCGCCCCATCTCTTTCTCCTAGTAAGGAGGTAGGTGCAGCCCCAAACAGTGCCCCCCTTTCTTGTGGGTCATGGTGAGCACGTTCCGCTCTCATCATGTAGGTGGTGGGATCTGAGTGGTGTTTCTGCAGCGGGGGCAAGAGAGATTAGCTAGTCGAGCTAGGAGAGTGGACAGTGAGAGTGTTCGGCCAGGCTCAGCTGCGGGTTGCCCCACCATGTGGGGGGGTTGTGAGTGGGGTTTTGATGAGCTGGTCAACTGGTGGCCTGGGTGCGGCTTGTGGGCTGGGTTTTGGCCCTTACAAGGGTGCTTGTGGGGTTCGTGGCCACCTGATATGGGTGGAATGGAGTCTGGGAGTCCTAGAGAGTTTGAGACCGTGAAGTTCTGGTCTTCATCCGCAGGAGTGTGCCTAAAGGATATTGTGAGCGAGTCTTTGCATCAGTCACCTTTAGAGTACAAGGCTGAACAGGCCTTTTCTTCCCTTCAAGACTTCCTTGGTCTGACCTAGCACTTTGGTCCTCAGGACTAACACCTGGTGGAAGAGAAGGCTTAGACTTTTCTTGACCTATATCTTGTTTTGCAGCCCATAACTTTGGTAAAAGATGACCGCCAAAAATTGAGGTCAGGCAGTACTCTAACAACCAGACTATGTCAGTAAACCTAAGGCTACCCGTTGAGGAACCGTGCCCCCCATTTAGCCATACTTAAAGGGGGTGCAAAATACCAGCTTTCTTTCAGAAATTAGCAGAGGACAGCACCCAGACTGGAGAAGTCGTACATTCATCTCCATTGGTGATGGTAAATGAGGAGGTCAGCCTCTCTAAGTTAAAGGCAGTGGAGCAACTGATGGCTCTTACTCCATCTCGTTCTCAAATAGTAGGGGCACCCCGGTCGTGGCAGTGTGTTGTTCTTGATGGAGCAGTAAAAATAAAAAAATTTAACCCCTAACAAATTATATAATTAATTAATTAAAAATGTTCGTTTAAATGTATTAATCAACATTGTATATGTGGGAATGGTAATATGCTAATGTACGTGCTAAATAATCTACTAATGAATGTCCATGTGTCTAATCATAACGTAAGAATAAAAAGCGCACTAAATAAAATAAATGCATGTTTGTGCTTCATAGAAATAAAATGTGTCGTGGAAAAAACAATAGTGATGGTAAGTAAGGAGCAGCTTAAATGTCGCTTTTTGCTAGGTAACAACTAATTGGGGTACGTAGACGGGAGGGAAACGAAAGGGATATTTTTCTCTATTTTAATTATGTTTTATTTGCCTCAAATTAGTGCTTCTAAAGTAGAACCGAGTGGCGAGATAAAATGGCCGCCAGTGGGAAGATGTGCGCAGGCGCAAGGGGACACGTGGTACGGGATGAGATTGAAGAAATCTGGAGCCTCGTGATGTCTCTGAGAGGCTAGGATGCAAGAAATGGTCAAGGCTGGTGTGACCTAATTGAACTGATAGTGTGCCGTGATGATCAGGAGAGAGTCCGTGGGAAAGGAGCCCAAGAGAAAGGACAATGACTGCGGAGTTCTTGAATGTGTCAAAAGAAGATACAAATGGACTGATCGAATCGGATGGAAATGTTTAAGCGTATGGGAAAGGAAATGATCCAAGGACCTTTGAATCCAAGAGAACTTGATTAAAGAATGAATAAGCTGACATGTATGGACCAATGAGAGAAAAGCGTGATATTAAGGTTGCAACAGTTAGTTAGCAAAGTTAGAATTGGGGTATAAGAGGGCCTACTCTTAGTGGGAGGGGGTCAGTTGCAGAGTTCAGGAAGTTCCAGAGAGTTCCAGTCAGAGTTCCAAGCAGTTCTGAGAGTCGTGGTTGCAGTAGAGGAGACGGGTTGCAGGTAGCTGATGCTGACGAGCTGAAGTTGCTGTTGCTGTCTTAACTTTACAGTTGAGTATGAGAATCAGGCTATTTCTAATCCCAAAGTTAGGTTAGAAATCATTAGGCTAAATTAGGAAGCTAGGCAGGTAACTAAGGTTTTTGGCTTCATGACAAAATTTCCTTTCTGCAATAAATTGATTATGCTTAATAAAATTGTGAATTTAAAATGAATAATTGAATAAAGTATTAAATCTTTTCATGCTTTTAAAATTATATAAAATTTAAGATTCTTTAAAAACCAAAATGACTCAGTGGTTATTTTCCTAAATGATTGTGACATGAGTAATTGGTTGATTGTGATTCAGCTGGTCTTAATCACTATGAACTAATTTCTTAAATGAATGATTCATCGACAAAACAATGAGCAGGAATATCTTAAGAAATAACTAAAAGAAAGTGACAAATTAAGGTAAATAGATATCCTTGCTCTTCCAGCGGTACACAAAATGGTGTTCTCCATTTAGTTCTCATGCTTCTCCTAGGAGTACAGAATTTCATAAAGGTGTAAAAGGAAATCCAGGAGTGTGTGTGTGTGTGTTTAGGCGATGTTTATGGGCCCCATCGTCATGTGGATATGAGAAATATAGTTTGCCCCTGGATGACCTATAAGTAACCTGGGAGGAGGATAGTTTTTATTGTACGCGCTGCATCAGATTTCTTGGTAGCAGAGTTATGGTTTTCTATAGATTAGTTTAGTGATTATTGTTTATTGATTATTGATTATTTTGATGACTAACACTATATGTTGAGTCACGTTATGTTATATGTAAGTTTTCACGCTTCTGGGATGTAGGAAGTGGAACACGTGTGGCAAGAGAAGTCACATGGAATTTGGTACATGGTCTGAATTCATTTTGGTTATAACGCAGGTTGTGTTATGTTAGGGATTTCGGTGTGAAAAGTGTGTAAATGAAATAGCAAATCACGTTTACTTGTGAAACTTTGGCCTTAATTCTCAGGAGCCTAGTCTCCACATGTGTCTTATCCCCAGAGAAACGAGTAAATTGTTTGTTTGAAAGAAGGGTAAGGTAGAGGGAAGTGCTACTTTATCGGCGAAAGTAAATAATTCTGTGGTAGGGTAGAGGTAAGCGCTGCCTACTGGAAAAACAGGATTCTTGTGTAAAAGGACAAAGCTGTCACTTTGTTTAGCGAATCAGACTATGGAATTGTTTATTTGTTGTAACTAACGAAGAAAACAGTAAAAAGAAAAATTGCCGATAAATTTTGTAAAGGAGGGGTAAAGAGTAGAAGTGACGTGGAAAAGTGCCGCGCTAGGATTGGATAGTGCGCTAGTCACGTGAACACAGAGCAGGAGTGACGTAGAAAAGTGCCGCGCTAGGATTGGTTGGTTCGCGGACGGTGGAAATTGTTCTGATTGGTACGTTAGTGTGAATCGCGCTGTAATTGGACGAAGTTCCGTACACAGAAACAGCGTTAGAGTAAAGAGAAAACAAATAGAAAACATGCCGTATTACGAGTATGAAAGGGAGAGAACGTCATGGACGACGAAATTAAAGAATTTCTTTAAGAAAGACAAAAAGGTTGTGACTAGAGAGGGACAAGTAATTCCTCCGCCGAAATCAGCAGCTTCACATATGATGCTGAAATATGGATATCATACGTGCATATGGTTGGATAATTGGGTAAAATATACCAAGAATGATGGAGCATTGGCTTTTCCTGAAAATGGTTCTTTTAATGTAGCGATTTTACGGAATTTAAAAGAAAAGATGCTTAAATTGGAACCTAGACCTAGACCGACACAGTTTGAGGCTTTAACAGAATGGGAAGATGAGATGTACGAGAAAGAAAGATTCAGAGGTATGAAAGGTTATGAGTTCGTGCCCGGAAGAATGTGGGGAATGAATCATGAGGACAGAATAAAACGATGGAGATGTGCTAACATGACAGGAGGTTTGTTTCCAGCTTTTACAGTTGAGGAAGGGACTAAGAAAAAACGGACTGAGAAAAAGAAACATTTAGAGAGAGAAAAGTATATGCATGAGAGCGAAACGGATGACGAGTTGCTGGAAGATATATTAAATAAAAATCCACCTCCGTATCAGCAGAATTCTACAGTGGTGACACCAAATGCGCCACCAATAGAAGCTATGCGAAATGAAAGTCCAGAAAAAAGACAAGAAATAAATAGGTCACAAGAACAAATAAGAACTTCCCAAATTGAGGGAATAGAAAATGATAGTGCAAGAGAATTGGCAAGGACAACAAAAGAACTAACTGAGAAAATTAGAGAATTAACAAAGAATATGGAAGCAGTTACCGTACCCGTAACAATAGGTCCAGTAATACCAGTTTTCGAGAATCAGAAAATTGATGAACGATCTTTGGTGATTCCCTTGAGTTCGCAATTCCAAAGAGAAAAGGAAAGAATAGAAACAAGTCCAGGTACGAGCAATTTGACTAGTGCTTACAGACCAAGTCCACCTGAAAATTTGACAGTGAATGAGTGTAGCGGTAGGAAAATGCCTATGGTAACTGAATCTGCAACAGTGACACCTGAAAAGAGTGGAAATTGGACAGAAATAAATAGTACTCCTATAGGTCCGACTCCTGATGAGTTAAATGAGTGGATAAAAGCTTTTAAAATAAAAGAAACGGAAGAAAAACCATTAGATGTGATCAGATTGAAGATTGACATGGAAGAATTAATTCTAGGAACGATTGGTACAGAAAAGATAAAGAATTATCAGGATGATGAAATAATGTTTCTGTGCAAAAGTATAACATGGAGGGCAAAGAATTTACATGACAAACTAGAAGAAGTGGCCGGTGAGATTGGAATAGATTTTGCAAAAGTAAAAACGTTGCAGAAACCATACAGAGTAGATTTTTGTGAAAAAGATATTGAAAATTTGAATACAGCAGGAAGGCTGACACAGATAAAAGAGTTGATTGTTTTGTTGAGAAAATGGGGTGATGTGGACAGATGGAAGGTTAGATGGACAAAGAAGAATGAGAAAAGTGTAGACAAAGGTTCATTGGCTTTTATGATAACAGAAAAGGAACATGTTGTTAAAGAGTACCCTATGAGAGAAACTCCAGGTGGTAGTTATGTGCATGTTCCCTGGACTAGGCAGGACATCCTGTCATTTACAAATGACTTTCCAAAATTAAGAGAAAAGCCAGTTGAGTGGTACCGACAGGTAGAAAGGTTTGTAAAGGTCTCGAAAGTGTTGTGGATAGATTTGGATGGATTGTTTGACATAGTGGTACCAACGGATCTATGGTCAGAATGTAAGATTACAGTTGACTGGCCAACTACAGAATATCCAAGAGATCCTAAGACAGGAGCTCCAGGACCAGATGTGATGAAGAAATACGATAAGGTGATTACCTTTTTGAAAAATAAGATTCCTCCAAAAGAGACAGATTGGGTTAAGATTGATAGAACTACACAGGAAAGCAAGGAGAGTGTACATGCATATTATGAGCGATTGTTGTTGGTTTTCAAACAGTATAGTGGTTATGAGGAATTAAGTGAGAAGGATATGAGTCATTTTGTATACCGATTTGTATTTGGCTTGAAACAAGAAATAAGTGATATGATTAAGCAACATATGATAAACTGGCAGAATGCAAGTGTAGATGAGGTGCTGAGGTATGCTAAGTATTGTAGTGATGAAATAGAGAGTAAACAGCGTAAGTTGAAAGAAAAAGCAATGTGGGCACAAGTGAAAGTGGCAGAAAAACAAGAAGCTCAATTGGATAATAATAATGGAAACGAATCAGGACAAAATAAGATGCGACCAAATATAGGTAAAGGAAAAGGACAAGTGAGTCTAGAAGAGGCAAAGAAGAAATGGCCATGTCATAATTGCGGAAAATTAGGGCATTGGAGAAATGAGTGTAAGTTCCCACCTAAACCTAATCCGGAACATCAATCATTAACTCCACAGGTGCAGAATGAGGTAGTTGTTCAACAAAGTCAGGTGCCACAACCACCACTTCCCAACACTGTTAACCAGCAAAGATACAGTACAGAAACAGGATTCTACGGAGGAGAGCAGGTAACACAGTTGCCGAGAGCAGCTAACATTTCCCAGTATTGGTTGCATCAGAGTGAGGATGACCCGGATGAAAGTTTCTGACGGTGCGCAAGAGAGGGGAAAGAGTGCGTGCTTGGCGCAACTCTAGAGGTAGATCAGTCTGGTCCCTTTGTGGATGGAGAAGTGAATGGAGCAAACGTAACATTCCTTGTCGATACTGGAGCTACCCGTTCTACTGTTAGGTCAGTGGAAATTCCGAACCTTCCTCTCTCAGGTGAATGCATCCAAGTGGTAGGAGTTGCCAATCAGCAGATTAAAACCCCACTTACTGAATTGGTAGAAGTAAAAATTGGTTCTTTTAGAAAAATGCATAAATTTGTAGTGTGCGATTGTAGTCCTGTAAATCTTCTAGGTCGTGACCTCTTGTGTAAAATGAATTGCACAATTTATTGTACACCAGATGGAATTGGTTTTCAGACTTCAGATGAAGATGCTTTGTATAAAGTAACTTTGATGAATCAGGAACCTGAAATGAATGGGTTATTTCCTGCATTTGATGCAGGAAAACTTCCAGAAGAATTAAAAAGTGCAGTGAAAGAAAGTGTGTGGGATTTTACAGGAGAAGACATTGGATTAATGAGAGAAGTTGATCCTGTAAAAGTGACAGTGAAAGAAGGGATAAGTTATCCAAACACGCCACAGTACAAATTAACTCCAGAAATAATTGAAGGAATAACTCCTGTGATAAATAAGATGATTGAACAGGGAATTCTGAAAGAAATCATGAGCAGTCCATGTAATTCACCTATTATGGGACTGAAAAAGCCAAATGGAACATACAGAATAGTACAGGATTTGAGAAAGATCAACAAAATAGTTGTACCATGCTGTCCAATAGTGCCAAACCCTGCAGTGATTCTATATCAAATTCCGCATGAAGCTGAGTGGTACACTGTGATAGATTTGTGTCATGCATTTTTCTCTATTCCTTTGCATCCAGATAGCCAGCCATTATTTGCATTCCGTTTTGGAGAGCGTATTTTGGCATGGTGCCGAATTCCTCAGGGGTATACAGAGAGCCCCTCAATTTTTAATCAGATTCTAAAGAAATCTCTGGAAGATTTAAAAATGCCAGAAAAATCAGTGATGGTGCAGTATATCGATGACCTATTGGTGGCATCGAAAACCAAAGAGGCATGTGTAAGTGACACAATTGCTTTACTGAACCATTTGGAGAAAAGAGGACATAAGGTGTCCCCTTCAAAATTACAGTTTTGTCAGAAAGAAGTCCAGTATTTAGGACATAAAATTGAGAAAGGAGTGCGGAAAATAGCGACAGAAAGAGTAAGAATGATTCAAGGAATGAGAGCACCAATGACTCAAAGAGAGGTAAGAATGTTTTTGGGAATGGTTGGATATTGTCGACAATGGATAAGTGGATTTTCTTTGATTGCAAAACCATTACAAAAATTGACAAAGAAAGATGTAAAAGACCCTTTTGAGTTAAACAAAGAAGAAATGAAATCTTTCAAAGAATTGAAAAAGAAACTGTGTGAGGCCCCTGCATTAGGCATGCCTGATTATGAGAAAGATTTTGAGTTATACTGCAGTGAAAGAGATGGATGTGCATTTTCAGTACTAGTACAAAAACATGGCACCATGAAGAGGCCTATAGCTTACTTTTCAGCTGTTTTAGATCCTATAGCAAAAGCATTGCCTGGATGTTTGAAAGCAGTTGCTGCTACTTGTGTAAGTCTGGAACAAAGTGAAGGTATAGTGATGGGGTATCCACTGAGAGTATATGTTCCCCATTCAGTAGAAATTCTTTTGACAAGAACAAAAACACAGTACATGACACATAGTCGGCTGACTAAGTACGAAAAAGTCATCTTGAGTGCAGAAAATGTGACCATAGATAGATGCATAAATGTAAATCCTTCGACATCATTGCCAGATGAAGAGAGTATAATTGAACAAGATGAAGTAGATCATGATTGTCTGAATGTGCTGGAATATTGCACAAAACCAAGAGCTGACATAAAAGATGAACCGTTAAAGGAATCCGATTATGTCATGTTTGTAGATGGTTCATGTTTACGCACAAAGGAAGGAGTGTTAAGCGCAGCTTATGCAGTATGCACAGTGGCAACTGTAATGGAAGCGTCTTGTCTGAAAGGAGTTAGGTCTGCCCAAGTTGCGGAACTAATTGCTTTGATTCAAGCATGTAAATTGGGGAAAAATGTACGAATCACGATTGTGACCGATAGCCAATATGGTTTCGGCATCGTACATGATTTTGGCCAGATTTGGTCACAAAGAGGATTTTTGACATCTGCAGGAACACCTATCAGAAATGGAGATTATGTTAAAAAACTGCTTGAGGCGATACAGCTGCCTAAACAAATAGCTGTAGTGAAGTGCAAGGCGCATAAGAAAAACGAAGATTACATAGCGGTTGGCAATAATTATGCTGACGAGATCGCTAGATATTGTGCGGAAAACATGGCGTCCCTGAACAGAAATAGAGAAAGGGAGCATGTCTCTTGTCCTTTGCTTTTCACTAATGCAGTCGAAACATGGGATGAAGTAAGGCAGTTACAAGAAACAGCAAGAGATGAGGAAAAGGATTACTGGATTAAAGCAGGATGTAGAAGACAGGAAGATAATGGAGTGTGGGTATACAGAGATGAAAGACCAGTTATGCCTGATAGCATGATTGCAGACATGGCACGGATGTACCATGGACAAGCTCATATTGGGAGAGATGCAATGATCAGACTTTTTAGACAAACTTGGTATAATCCAAAATTCAGAGCCATTGCTGAAAGTCTTTGTCAAAGATGTCTTATTTGTCAACAATTTAACCCAGGAAGAAAAACAGTAGTGAGTCTAGGAACAATAGGACGAGAAGGAGGTCCATTCACAAGGATACAGATGGATTTTATTGAGATGCCCCCTAGTAACAGATTAAGATATGTTCTGGTGGTCGTCTGTTTGTTCTCTCGTTGGGTGGAGGCATACCCCACAAGAAGGAATGATGGAACAACAGTGGCAAAACTTATGCTACGAGAGTTCATTCCGAGGTATGGTTTTCCAGTCACAGTTGAGACAGATAGAGGAACACATTTTCAAAATGAGTTGATCCAATTGATTTGTGAAGCATTGAGTATTAAACAAAAACTACATTGTGCTTACAGACCCGAAGCTTCTGGGGTAGTAGAGCAGATAAATGGAACGATTAAAAACAGATTAGGAAAAATGTGTCAAGCTACAGGACTCAAATGGCCAGATGCACTGCCTCTTGTTCTGATGACCATCAGAAGCATCCCTGAAAAGAAAACGGGACTCAGTCCTCATGAAATGATCATGGGACGAGCAATGAGACAAGCCCACGTACCAGTCAACAAGTTATTGACAATAACTGATGATCTAATACTGGATTATTGCAAAGGACTGGCTGATGTGGTGCGTTCTGTGTTTCATCAGGTTGGACCGGATGCGACCACTCTTGAAAGAAAACCAGCCCACGACTTGAATCCAGGAGACTGGGTCCGTATTAAAGTCCACAGGAGAAGAAACTGTCTAGTTCCGCGTTGGGATGAGCCAAGACAGGTAATCCTAGTAACAACGACTGCTGTCAAGTGTGCAGGAGTAAAGAACTGGGTTCATGCCAGCCACACAATCAGAATTCCAGAACCTACAGATCGACATGTGAGTCGGCGTCTGGAAGTGTGGGATAAAAGTTTAACGGCGGGAACAACCAAGATAAAAGAAAGGGTGCCAGAACTTGAAGATCGACCTGAAAGTCGACATCTGGAGACCCCAACGGAAAACACCTCTAGAGAAGAAGAGGAACAAGAAGAAGAAGAAGAAAGAAATTCAGAAGTTCCAGAACTTGAAGATCGACCTGTAAGTCGACATCTGGAAATATCTGACACAACTTCAGGATCTGATGATTCAGCTGCAAATTGGGAAGAATTCCGAAAGAGAACTTGGGGTTATAAACCAATTAGAGAAGAAACTGAGCAAGAAATTGAGTTAGATGAACAACCAAGTACAAGTTATGGTGGAAATCATTCAGAAACAATATTAATAGATGAAGTAGGGAAAGAAGTACACAAAAAGTTAGAAAATCGAGAAGAACCCCGAGGAGCAATAGGGATAGATAGAAAAACAGGAGAACAGGGAAATTCAGAAGCAGGTAAGGAGGAAAACACCAAATCGGAAGAACCCCGAGGAGGGACAGTGATAAGGGAAAACGAAAAGGAGAAGATAGATCCACCAGTAGGAGATGACGAGATTATAAGTTTCAAAATAAGAGACAATAGTGAGACAGTTGAAACAGAAACAGAAGAAAGTGGAGGAGAGGAAAAAGCAAAGACTGAATCAAGAAAAAGAAATTGGAGGTCGGAAAGAGAAGAAAGAGAGGGTGAGGTCAAAAGGCCAAGAAAAGGAGATAATTGGCCCAACAGCTATGTAAGAAAATTGAGATATAGAATAATAAGAGCAGAAGATGAAGATGCTGAACAAGTAAATGAAGTAACAAGTCAAAAGGGACAAGAAAAACCCAGTGGAAAAAGATTACAAAAGTCCAAAAGGACAAGGAAAATAAATTCAAAATTTAAGTCACCTGAGTGGCTGTATATTGCACTAACAGATTACAAAGGAGAAGAAGAAAACACTCACGGAAACCAGAGACTGAGAAGTCGGATGGGAAAAGGTGAGATGCAACAAAAGGACTGAAGTGAAGACTTAAAGTGCTTCTGCCGGACGTGACAATTTTACTGGATGTGACAAATCACCGGATGTGACAACGAAAGAATTCTGGAGAGAATTAAAGAAAGTACCAAGCAAAGACTTTTTGAAAGCAGAGTGGCGTCTAAGTCATTTTGAGGTGTAGTGACACAATTTTCTGAAAATTTAACAAATAGAAAAAGAAAAATGGAGAATAATGAGAATAGAAGAAATAAATGTGAATTTGTAAAGAGATGGTGCAAAATGTGCTGCTTTTGTACAGGGTTATTAATGACCATATGGATAGTATTAGCAATCACAATTCCTATTAGTGTAGCTGTGATAGAAGCAAAGAATGATACTAAACAAGAAAAAGAAACTAATATTAAAGAACAAGTTGTTTTAAGAAGTAGTGCAGAGTTGCATAAGGATAGGTCAGTAACAGATTTCTCAAAGAATGTTTTTACAAAATTGTTGTATGAGTACGTAAAAACAATGGAAGTGAGAGATTGTTATGTTTGTATGCAATTGCCTGCATCAGTATCTGAAGGTGTGACTTATCATCACTTACCTTTGACTTATGGAATAACATGTAGTGTAATAGCAAGTTTATTTTATAAAACAGGTAGATTAGAATCTTATTATACTGATATAGATAAGATATTTGCAAACATTCCTGTAGTGCCAGAACTTAACAAAGTAAAACCAGCAAAGGTTTTAGGAGAATTCTTTTTAGAACATAGAAAATTAACGTTAGAAGAAATAGTTAGTGACAACCTTACCTGTGAGTTAAAGAAAGAAGAAAAAGTATTTCTAGACATGGTTGAGGAAAGAAGAATGAAATTTCAAAAAGAAGCAATAAAAGAGGAAGGAAAACGTTTATGGACGTTTGAGGAAGGAAATCATGAAGGGAAAAAGATAAATGCAGCAATGACATTAGACTGGCCGCAAACAGGAAAGTTGTGCATTAGGAGAAATAAGACAGTCTATGACAATTACTTTGTAGGTTCCAGTGTCTGCCATGACAATTATCAAATTCTGGGAGGTTGGGGATTCAAAGGTGGAAAAGATCCAATATTTCCAGGTATCTATTATATTTGTGGGAATAGAGCTTATTACAGGTTACCGGACCATTGGTATGGAACTTGCTATGTAGGCCTGGTCTTTCCAAAAATCTTTCACATGGACAGAGAAGAAAAGGGAACATACAAGATGATTAATGGATTTAAACGTAGAAAGAGGGAAAGTTTTTCAGAAGTTGTAGGAGATATTTTTGGAGCATTGATACCAGCAGTGGGAATATCTTTGAATGCATTTAAAATTCGGAAGTTATCCACAGTAGTAGATCGTTTGTCTACAGATACTGCGGGAGGGTTCTTAATGGTAAATACCGAAATGGTTGCCATGAGAGCTATGGTGATGCAAAATCGGCTTGCCCTTGATATTCTTTTGGCAAAAGAGGGTGGAGTCTGTGGAATGTTGAAAGTCCAACATTGTTGTACTTACATTCCGGATAACAGTGAAAATATACAGAAGTATATTACAAATATTACAAGTCTGCACAAAGAATTAGTCCCACTGGAGGTTGAAAGTGTTTTGGGAAAACTTGGTAGAGGGTTTTCCTCAGTAGCAAATTGGTTAACTAGGATGAGTAAACTAGTAATAGGGAAAGTTATAATAGTAGCAACTATAGTGATATTGTTAGCAATGACATTGAAAATAGTAATAACATGTATAAAGAGAAAAGTAAGACAGAATAAGATAAGAAGAAATAACAGAATAATGAGAGAAAGAGAGAGAGAAATGGGTGAAATTGAGTTGGAGAAAATGAAAGAAAGCATGTATAAAGAGACAAAAAGGCAAGATGAAGAAGAGACAGAGATATGAATAACAGAAAGTAAAGGATGAAAGACATGCTGCCTGAAAAGAAGTATGACTTGGGTTTTATGTGGTGATTTAAAAATCACCAAAGGGGGGATTGATGGAGCAGTAAAAATAAAAAAATGTAACCCCTAACAAATTATATAATTAATTAATTAAAAATGTTCGTTTAAATGTATTAATCAACATTGTATATGTGGGAATGGTAATATGCTAATGTACGTGCTAAATAATCTACTAATGAATGTCCATGTGTCTAATCATAACGTAAGAATAAAAAGCGCACTAAATAAAATAAATGCATGTTTGTGCTTCATAGAAATAAAATGTGTCGTGGAAAAAACAATAGTGATGGTAAGTAAGGAGCAGCTTAAATGTCGCTTTTGCTAGGTAACAACTAATTGGGGTACGTAGACGGGAGGGAAACGAAAGGGATATTTTTCTCTATTTTAATTATGTTTTATTTGCCTCAAATTAGTGCTTCTAAAGTAGAACCGAGTGGCGAGATAAAATGGCCGCCAGTGGGAAGATGTGCGCAGGCGCAAGGGGACACGTGGTACGGGATGAGATTGAAGAAATCTGGAGCCTCGTGATGTCTCTGAGAGGCTAGGATGCAAGAAATGGTCAAGGCTGGTGTGACCTAATTGAACTGATAGTGTGCCGTGATGATCAGGAGAGAGTCCGTGGGAAAGGAGCCCAAGAGAAAGGACAATGACTGCGGAGTTCTTGAATGTGTCAAAAGAAGATACAAATGGACTGATCGAATCGGATGGAAATGTTTAAGCGTATGGGAAAGGAAATGATCCAAGGACCTTTGAATCCAAGAGAACTTGATTAAAGAATGAATAAGCTGACATGTATGGACCAATGAGAGAAAAGCGTGATATTAAGGTTGCAACAGTTAGTTAGCAAAGTTAGAATTGGGGTATAAGAAGGCCTACTCTTAGTGGGAGGGGGTCAGTTGCAGAGTTCCAGGGAAGTTCCAGAGAGTTCCAGTCAGAGTTCCAAGCAGTCTGTGAGTCGTGGTTGCAGTAGAGGAGACTGGTTGCAGGTAGCTGATGCTGACGAGCTGAAGTTGCTGTTGCTGTCTTAACTTTACAGTTGAGTATGAGAATCAGGCTATTTCTAATCCCAAAGTTAGGTTAGAAATCATTAGGCTAAATTAGGAAGCTAGGCAGGTAACTAGGATTTTGGCTTCATGACAAAATTTCCTTTTCTGCAATAAATTGATTATGCTTAATAAAATTGTGAATTTAAAATGAATAATTGAATAAAGTATTAAATCTTTTCATGCTTTTAAAATTATATAAAATTTAAGATTCTTTAAAAACCAAAATGACTCAGTGGTTATTTTCCTAAATGATTGTGACATGAGTAATTGGTTGATTGTGATTCAGCTGGTCTTAATCACTATGAACTAATTTCTTAAATGAATGATTCATCGACAAAACAATGAGCAGGAATATCTTAAGAAATAACTAAAAGAAAGTGACAAATTAAGGTAAATAGATATCCTTGCTCTTCCAGCGGTACACAAAATGGTGTTCTCCATTTAGTTCTCATGCTTCTCCTAGGAGTACAGAATTTCATAAAGGTGTAAAAGGAAATCCAGGAGTGTGTGTGTGTGTGTTTAGGCGATGTTTATGGGCCCCATCGTCATGTGGATATGAGAAATATAGTTTGCCCCTGGATGACCTATAAGTAACCTGGGAGGAGGATAGTTTTTATTGTACGCGCTGCATCATTCTCCATGGGAGAGGCCCCACTTGTGTTTATCACCAGGGGGAGAAGCTACTGAGGCCTCACATGCTCTATTGGCCACTCATCCTTCTCTAAATCTGGATTACATGCTACCTGATATTTCACCATTTAAACTGACATCTGCGGGGGTGGGAGGATGGAAGTCCCGTCCGAAATGCCAAGACAGCAGAAACAATCAATGGCCTTGTATTCTAGCACTCCAAGCCTTACAACATTGGATCATGTTAATCTGTCTGTCTCTCCTGACTCGTTGTTGAATCCCCCAGTGAACATCTAAGCAGATTATTTTTTCTTCTTGAGATCCCTGCAGAGTCTTGAACGTATTCTGGCATCTATTCTGTCCCTACTAGGAAAGAACATGGACAGTTCTGACCAAATTTTAGATATTTTATCAGTAATGCTGAATAATCTGTCGACCAATGGGATTGGAGAAGATTATAAAACTGCTGGAAAGAGCCTCGTTACTTGCACTGCAGACATGAGCACTCAGGTGGGTGATCCTAGGATCAGGCCACATAGAAAAGAAAGAAATTGTGATCAATCCTTGGTCTTAACTGATTTGGAAGCCCTGTTTTTGGAGGAAGGGCTTTCTGCTCATGAGGGCATTAAGATTGAGGAAGGGCTTCCTTCCCATCAGGGCATTATTATTGAGGCTGACCACACTGGCCCTAGGAGAACCATGCAACGTTTTTCCGATTATTAGCAAAGCCACGAGGTCCATCCCCGAAGTCAGAACCCAGGAGTAAGGCCTGCAGCATGGAAGAGGGTTAAGTAACAATAAACAAAAGAGTAATAAAAAGAAGGTAAAAAGGAAAGGTCAGAGAATATCTAAGAAAAGAACAAGAAAGATTAAGTTCCAAGATGCGGGTATATCATCGGATAGCGTGATGCCGTTTTAATCTACCACTATACCCCAGGGTACAGCACCCCCTGGTGCTGCCTCGATGTCAGTCGAGCACGTGGAGTCGGACATTAGAGTGGTGCTGAGAACTGCTCAGGCTGGTCATGGTATACCCATGGCTTCCAAAGTGGAGGGAGTTCACTTTGTCAGAGTTGGAGTGGGCAAAGACAGTCTAGAGGAGGACAATTGGGAGGATTAAAATCCGCCACCAATTCTACTAACGATATCACCTGGGTCCTCCAACATGTAGACATTTTTGCCGATTCAGAGTCAGAAGGATTTCTCATTAGATCTTGCATTTTATCTCTACTGAACTCGAACCCTCAGCTGGCAAAAATTTCCACCAAGGATATCTCCTTGGTTGTACAGCTTAAACCCTGGGAGTCATCTGCGGCCTGCCTTATGTATGGGTTCATTTTTACTCCAGGGTGGTGGCAGGAGAAGTTTTGAAATGTTCAGGTGGGCAGGCTTCGATATCCATGCTTCTCCTACCCTGCCGCAGACTTTCCCGCCATCTCAGTTAATGGCCTCCAAGAGGAAGGGGGTCAGGCAGGGGCCCCACCCTCCTCTTCCAACAATGGTCCCCAGTTCCTGATTACGGGGGGCCAAGGAGAGTTGGCCTTGATAAGATCTCAATGGTGAAAACGGAGGAGGGCATGCAAATCTTCACTAACCAGGTGGAGTCATCTGAAAAGTATGAGAATGCTTGGACCTGGATAGTTGGGACCATCAAAGCAAAAAGGGAGTTCTCAAAACCCCTTTTTTAGAGATCCTGATGACATCGAGGTCAATCTTTTGTCCTGGAACTTAGCCAGCATGAAAAGGAACTTGGCATCACTCTTGCAGGGCATCAAGTTCCATAAAATGATGTTAGCAACCATTCAAGAAACCTGGGACATTGAGGACTGGGGGTTGTCTGATTATGTTGTTTTCTGGTTTAAAAGCAGTTAAGATGCTTTTTGGGAGACCTTCTGGGGGCGTTGCCTTTTTGGTTTCAGCTATGCATGATGTTGTGGTGTCTTTCCTATCTAGTGATTAGTTGCATCCGTATCAGGGCTTCCCTCTGTTATGAAAAAGGGGGGGATAAAAAGGGATGCTCTGATCGGAGTAGAGGGGACTACATGGGACCCCCCCACCTGATCCTCATTACACATATTTCTCCTCAATTTTATTTTAAAAAATTCTATTCCGGGAATTGGCGCTTTTTTTGGGCCACACCCAAGGGCTTTTTCCTTGTGTGCCCATCCTTGTGATGGGCGATTTTAATGAAACAAATCCTCCTAGGCACACATGGGACTTCATTAAAAGGGATAAACATACAGCATTGAATATTCCCTGTCAGGTCTTGGGGAGTCAGAGAGGTATCGGTTGGGCAGGCACTTGGAAACCCCACTCAATAGCTGCAATATGTCCATAGTAAATGGCAGATGTCCTGGAGATCAGCCGGCTCGGCTGACGTTTGACAATGGGAAGGTAACTGATAAGTGATAACATACTCTGAGCATTTTGGTATGGTGAAAGATCTTTTTGTAGGCGAGCTCGGGGATAGTGACCATAAGCCTCTTGTCCTCATACTGTTTTTGGGGAACTAAGACAAGGGAGAGGAGGCCTAAAAGACGGCCCCTGCATTGTAAAAAGGTGTGTAGAATTGTATGGCCAGGCAAATTAAAATGGCATGTTATATATTGTCTGAGGGGGTTACTGATGGAGCAACTTTACGCACCTTTACACCACACAGTAAAGGCTTTCGAAAACCTTATTTCCTCCACAAGGGATTGGGTGGCCACAGGCCTTGTAAGGGGGAGGGTCAGGATGGATATTTTTAGCTCTGAAAAGTCACAGGCCAAAGGTTTGCTCAATAAGAACATAAGAGAGGTATTTAAAGCAGGTGGGGAACATAAGGACAGCCTGATCAACCAACATAGGAAAGCATTTAGGAAGGAAATGCGGCAAATTAAGTGGAGTGAAAAAGAGAGCCTATGGACTAAGGCTTTCTCTTTCCTGCGTACTGGCAACCTTAAGGGTTTCTGGAGCATCTCTATTCGTATACTTGGGCTTGTCACACATATTACAGCAGTAGCAATACCCAAAGAAATCTGGGTTAGTTACATCTCGGACCTGTACAAAATGAAAGAAGGTGATGGGGTTGCCCCCAGTATGCCACAGGCAAGCCTGCAGGTTAAGGGGCTTCTTGAGAGCATTCCGCTCCTGACTGTTCGTAATATCAAAGCAGTAATCAAATATTTGAAAAGTTCCAGGGCACAAGGGCCAGACGGCATTGCCACTGATATTATTAAACTCAATCCTCTACTCTTGGCACAGACCTTGGCTCCACTGTTTATAATTAAGGGACAAAATTAGCTGGAAACTTTGAAAAGGAGTGTAAGGGTACCCCTGTTTAAAAAGGATGACAGGGCACAGCCACTTAATTATCTCATGATTACCCTGCTGGATATTAGAAGTAGAATTTTTGCAAGACGTCTGTTAGGACTTTTGGAAGATTGGGTGAGTGCAGCTAGAGTTTTAACCTTTACCAAAATGGGTTTTCAGGAAGAGTACTCAACCACGGATGGCTGGGTGATATTAAAGCTGCTGGTGGAGGATTATGCCCTACAATGGAAACAGCCCCTGTATGCAGCTTATATCGATTTGTCTGCCGCGTTTGACATCATAAACAGAGCGATTTTATGGGAAAGATGCCCGGCTGGAAGTGTCCCCTGGGTCTCTTGAAGCTGATAGTCCAATTGTGCGAGGGCTCCTGGACTAAAGTGGAACTTGGGGGGATGGGGCCCTGTCCAAAAAGATCAGTACACCCAATGGCTTGAGACAGGGGTTTGTTTTTGCCCTGCACCTGATCTCAATCTATATAGCCGATACCTTGGAGGGTTTAAGGCAGGGCAGGGCCTTCCCTCATAAGTTGGGGATGGAACCCATAGTTGCATTGTTTTATGCCAATGGCACGGCTTTATTAGATTTTACGCCAGTGGGGCTGCAGTGGCAATTGAACACCTTTTCTCATTATTGTAATGGTAATGATTTAAAGATTAATACAGCTAAAATTAGTATGAGGCTCCCCCTGAGGTTCAGATGGTGCTGAGTGGCATCCAAATGGAGGTGGTTAAGGAATACAGATACCCTGGTGTGTTTTTTAGCCATAGTCTCAACTTCCGGGGTCATGTCTCGTCGCAGGAATCAAGGGCCAAGGCCATTGCAGGCTCACTCCAGAGATTAAATTCGACTTTGGGACATAAGTCAGCAGAGGTGCTGAGAGAGGTATATAATGCATAAATAGTCTCCCTGTTACTCTATGGGTGTGAGGTTCTGTTACAAAAAGATGTAAAGCATTTGAAAATCATTGAAATAACTGTCTGGAAAAAATGGTTGGGGTTACCCACAGACTCAGTGAGCAGTGCGCTGAGTCTAGAGTTGGGCCTCACTAACATCTTTTTCAAATATAGCCAGATGTTGCTCAATTATTGGGCAGGTTTGTTGAAATCGGATGAAGGCTCCCTAAGGTATCTTATACTACTTCACCTGCAAGGGAAAACCAAGGGGCAATAGGTAAATAACCTTCAGGTTGTGGAAGCGTCCCTGAATCTGCCTATCTGGTATCCTCCCTCAGACATGTCAGTGTTTTAACAGAAACAAGCATTAAAACGCTTAATTAAACAGCACTCACTCTATAGAGACTCAATTGACATGAGTAAGGGTGGCAGTTTGCAGCACCTAGTGGAAGTTGATTATTGTGGTTTAATTCACCCATATTTGAGGGACATCAAGAGTAGATCTGTGAGGAGATGGGCCCTGAAGGTTCGGTTGGGCCAGGATCCTGCATTCATTAAATGGTTTGGGTCCTACAGGAGGGGGAGGGACAGGGATGTTTGCCCTTTTTGTAACGTCGATGTATTATCATACTTGCATTTTATTGTTTTTTGTGCCTCTTTCACTAACATAAGACAAGGCTTACTATTGCCTGTTTTTAGAAAGCTGCAGGTCCTTTGTACTACCGACTTCATTCATATAATTTGGCACTGTAATAATATGGAGGTCTGCTGGGCTTTGGCATATTTTGTCTGTTGTAGCAGCCGGTGAATATACCTGCACCCTTTCTTAATAATATGACTTAGTTTTTGCACAATAGTGTTGTTTAGGGCGGTGTAGCTATTTTTACTCTGCTTTTACTGCTCCTTTTTATTCCAAAGAGTGTGTGTTTTTATGTAGAGTTGTATTTCTTTGCCGATGTTACATCATCTGAGGGCTATAGACAATTCTCCCCTATATGAATTTTCTTTTTTTTAAGTATTAAGCATGAAGTTTAACACACTCTTGTACAGTCTATCATATTGCACAACCCGCTTTGTCAATTCGCCATTTTCTTTGCTGCTATCATTGACTAGTATAGTATCTATGTAGTTTTTATATGTTTGAGGCTGGGGGGGATTGTACTGCAAACGTTGTTGGATACCCAAAGGAGGGTCGGAGCTTGATATTGAATCCAATTTAGCACATTTTATGGGTATTTGCATTGAATTTATTATAAGGTGTATTTGTGCATGTTTTTCTGATTGTCGCCCAGTCTATATCTTCTGAATCGGTGGAACACAGTCGTATGTGAATAATGGTGACTTTTATTGTTGAGCTAATTAATTCTCTGATATTATTGCTTCCTATTTTTATTATTGATGGTTTTTTTTAGATGTGTGGTTTGTATTGCTTAATTGGCATGAGAGCAAACTAATAAAATATACTTGATACTTGCTTATAAATTCATGATTGCATTAAGGGTTCAATGGAAAAAATTATTTATTGCAGCCCTATCCTCATACCTAACCAAGGCTTTCTTTATTTTTGTATTACAGTCCTCAACAGTGTATTTAGAATGTTGAACATCTGAACAAACTCTAATTTATCTACTGCAGCTAACATGCCCTGTTTATCTGTCGGATTTATCGAAATATTAACTATGTCTGCCATTGTCCCACCTTTACTATTTAGTCAAACACATTGTTTATTAGCAGAATGAGTTTAACATTCCTGCTGGGACCTAAATGCTCCGACTTTCACTCACAGATGGAGGCCATTATGGGCTTCTTCTCCTCCTTTAAATGACTGGCACAGCAAGTAGTTGATATCCATCCAGAAATAGTGGGGCAGAAACCCAGGTCCTTTGGGAGCATCAAACCGCATGAGCTTGAATAAAGAAACACCAATCAAAGTCTTCTAACTTTGCTTTTAACACTGTAGTTGTCCTGAAAATGACTAAGTATACCTCTCATCGCCAAGATCCTGGGTCACATGTGATGGAGCAGTAAAAATAAAAAAAATTAACCCCTAACAAATTATATAATTAATTAATTAAAAATGTTCGTTTAAATGTATTAATCAACATTGTATATGTGGGAATGGTAATATGCTAATGTACGTGCTAAATAATCTACTAATGAATGTCCATGTGTCTAATCATAACGTAAGAATAAAAAGCGCACTAAATAAAATAAATGCATGTTTGTGCTTCATAGAAATAAAATGTGTCGTGGCAAAAACAATAGTGATGGTAAGTAAGGAGCAGCTTAAATGTCGCTTTTTGCTAGGTAACAACTAATTGGGGTACGTAGACGGGAGGGAAACGAAAGGGATATTTTTCTCTATTTTAATTATGTTTTATTTGCCTCAAATTAGTGCTTCTAAAGTAGAACCGAGTGGCGAGATAAAATGGCCGCCAGTGGGAAGATGTGCGCAGGCGCAAGGGGACACGTGGTACGGGATGAGATTGAAGAAATCTGGAGCCTCGTGATGTCTCTGAGAGGCTAGGATGCAAGAAATGGTCAAGGCTGGTGTGACCTAATTGAACTGATAGTGTGCCGTGATGATCAGGAGAGAGTCCGTGGGAAAGGAGCCCAAGAGAAAGGACAATGACTGCGGAGTTCTTGAATGTGTCAAAAGAAGATACAAATGGACTGATCGAATCGGATGGAAATGTTTAAAGCGTATGGGAAAGGAAATGATCCAAGGACCCTTGAATCCAAAAGAACTTGATTAAAGAATGAATAAGCTGACATGTATGGACCAATGAGAGAAAAGCGTGATATTAAGGTTGCAACAGTTAGTTAGCAAAGTTAGAATTGGGGTATAAGAGGGCCTACTCTTAGTGGGAGGGAGTCAGTTGCAGAGTTCCAGGGAAGTTCCAGAGAGTTCCAGTCAGAGTTCCAAGCAGTTTGAGAGTCGTGGTTGCAGTAGAGGAGACCGGTTGCAGGTAGCTGATGCTGACGAGCTGAAGTTGCTGTTGCTGTCTTAACTTTACAGTTGAGTATGAGAATCAGGCTATTTCTAATCCCAAAGTTAGGTTAGAAATCATTAGGCTAAATTAGGAAGCTAGGCAGGTAACTAAGGTTTTTGGCTTCATGACAAAATTTCCTTTCTGCAATAAATTGATTATGCTTAATGAAATTGTGAATTTAAAAATGAATAATTGAATAAAGTATTAAATCTTTTCATGCTTTTAAAATTATATAAAATTTAAGATTCTTTAAAAAACCAAAATGACTCAGTGGTTATTTTCCTAAATGATTGTGACCTGAGTAATTGGTTGATTGTGATTCAGCTGGTCTTAATCACTATGAACTAATTTCTTAAATGAATGATTCATCGACAAAACAATGAGCAGGAATATCTTAAGAAATAATTAAAAGAAAGTGACAAATTAAGGTAAATAGATATCCTTGCTCTTCCAGCGGTACACAAAATGGTGTTCTCCATTTAGTTCTCATGCTTCTCCTAGGAGTACAGAATTTCATAAAGGTGTAAAAGGAAATCCAGGAGTGTGTGTGTGTGTGTTTAGGCGATGTTTATGGGCCCCATCGTCATGTGGATATGAGAAATATAGTTTGCCCCTGGATGACCTATAAGTAACCTGGGAGGAGGATAGTTTTTATTGTACGCGCTGCATCAGATTTCTTGGTAGCAGAGTTATGGTTTTCTATAGATTAGTTTAGTGATTATTGTTTATTGATTATTGATTATTTTGATGACTAACACTATATGTTGAGTCACGTTATGTTATATGTAAGTTTTCACGCTTCTGGGATGTAGGAAGTGGAACACGTGTGGCAAGAGAAGTCACATGGAATTTGGTACATGGTCTGAATTCATTTTGGTTATAACGCAGGTTGTGTTATGTTAGGGATTTCGGTGTGAAAAGTGTGTAAATGAAATAGCAAATCACGTTTACTTGTGAAACTTTGGCCTTAATTCTCAGGAGCCTAGTCTCCACATGTGTCTTATCCCCAGAGAAACGAGTAAATTGTTTGTTTGAAAGAAGGGTAAGGTAGAGGGAAGTGCTACTTTATCGGCGAAAGTAAATAATTCTGTGGTAGGGTAGAGGTAAGCGCTGCCTACTGGAAAAACAGGATTCTTGTGTAAAAGGACAAAGCTGTCACTTTGTTTAGCGAATCAGACTATGGAATTGTTTATTTGTTGTAACTAACGAAGAAAACTGTAAAAAGAAAAATTGCCGATAAATTTTGTAAAGGAGGGGTAAAGAGTAGAAGTGACGTGAAAAAGTGCCGCGCTAGGATTGGTCAGTGCACTAGTCACGTGAATACAGAGCAGGAGTGACGTACAAAAGTGCCGCGCTAGGATTGGTTGGTTCGCGGACGGTGGAAATTGTTCTGATTGGTACGTTAGTGTGAATCGCGCTGTAATTGGACGAAGTTCCGTACACAGAAACAGCGTTAGAGTAAAGAGAAAACGAATAGAAAACATGCCATATTACGAGTATGAAAGGGAGAGAACGTCATGGACGACGAAATTAAAGAATTTCTTTAAGAAAGACAAAAAGGTTGTGACTAGAGAGGGACAAGTAATTCCTCCGCCGAAATCAGCAGCTTCACATATGATGCTGAAATATGGATATCATACGTGCATATGGTTGGATAATTGGGTAAAATATACCAAGAATGATGGAGCATTGGCTTTTCCTGAAAATGGTTCTTTTAATGTAGCGATTTTACGGAATTTAAAAGAAAAGATGCTTAAATTGGAACCTAGACCTAGACCGACACAGTTTGAGGCTTTAACAGAATGGGAAGATGAGATGTACGAGAAAGAAAGATTCAGAGGTATGAAAGGTTATGAGTTCGTGCCCGGAAGAATGTGGGGAATGAATCATGAGGACAGAATAAAACGATGGAGATGTGCTAACATGACAGGAGGTTTGTTTCCAGCTTTTACAGTTGAGGAAGGGACTAAGAAAAAACGGACTGAGAAAAAGAAACATTTAGAGAGAGAAAAGTATATGCATGAGAGCGAAACGGATGACGAGTTGCTGGAAGATATATTAAATAAAAATCCACCTCCGTATCAGCAGAATTCTACAGTGGTGACACCAAATGCGCCACCAATAGAAGCTATGCGAAATGAAAGCCCAGAAAAAGACAAGAAATAAATAGGTCACAAGAACAAATAAGAACTTCCCAAATTGAGGGAGTAGAAAATGATAGTGCAAGAGAATTGGCAAGGACAACAAAAGAACTAACTGAGAAAATTAGAGAATTAACAAAGAATATGGAAGCAGTTACCGTACCCGTAACAATAGGTCCAGTAATACCAGTTTTCGAGAATCAGAAAATTGATGAACGATCTTTGGTGATTCCCTTGAATTCGAAATTCCAACGAGAAAAGGAAAGAATAGAAACAAGTCCAGGTACGAGCAATTTGACTAGTGCTTACAGACCAAGTCCACCTGAAAATTTGACAGTGAATGAGTGTAGCGGTAGGAAAATGCCTATGGTAACTGAGTCTGCAACAGTGACACCTGAAAAGAGTGGAAATTGGACAGAAATAAATAGTACTCCTATAGGTCCGACTCCTGATGAGTTAAATGAGTGGATAAAAGCTTTTAAAATAAAAGAAACGGAAGAAAAACCATTAGATGTGATCAGATTGAAGATTGACATGGAAGAATTAATTCTAGGAACGATTGGTACAGAAAAGATAAAGAATTATCAGGATGATGAAATAATGTTTCTGTGCAAAAGTATAACATGGAGGGCAAAGAATTTACATGACAAACTAGAAGAAGTGGCCGGTGAGATTGGAATAGATTTTGCAAAAGTAAAAACGTTGCAGAAACCATACAGAGTAGATTTTTGTGAAAAAGATATTGACAATTTGAATACAGCAGGAAGGCTGACACAGATAAAAGAGTTGATTGTTTTGTTGAGAAAATGGGGTGATGTGGACAGATGGAAGGTTAGATGGACAAAGAAGAATGAGAAAAGTGTAGACAAAGGTTCATTGGCTTTTATGATAACAGAAAAGGAACATGTTGTTAAAGAGTACCCTATGAGAGAAACTCCAGGTGGTAGTTATGTGCATGTTCCCTGGACTAGGCAGGACATCCTGTCATTTACAAATGACTTTCCAAAATTAAGAGAAAAGCCAGTTGAGTGGTACCGACAGGTAGAAAGGTTTGTAAAGGTCTCGAAAGTGTTGTGGATAGATTTGGATGGATTGTTTGACATAGTGGTACCAACGGATCTATGGTCAGAATGTAAGATTACAGTTGACTGGCCAACTACAGAATATCCAAGAGATCCTAAGACAGGAGCTCCAGGATCAGATGTGATGAAGAAATACGATAAGGTGATTACCTTTTTGAAAAATAAGATTCCTCCAAAAGAAACAGATTGGGTTAAGATTGATAGAACTACACAGGAAAGCAAGGAGAGTGTACATGCATATTATGAGCGATTGTTGTTGGTTTTCAAACAGTATAGTGGTTATGAGGAATTAAGTGAGAAGGATATGAGTCATTTTGTATACCGATTTGTATTTGGCTTGAAACAAGAAATAAGTGATATGATTAAGCAACATATGATAAACTGGCAGAATGCAAGTGTAGATGAGGTGCTGAGGTATGCTAAGTATTGTAGTGATGAAATAGAGAGTAAACAGCGTAAGTTGAAAGAAAAAGCAATGTGGGCACAAGTGAAAGTGGCAGAAAAACAAGAAGCTCAATTGGATAATAATAATGGAAACGAATCAGGACAAAATAAGATGCGACCAAATATAGGTAAAGGAAAAGGACAAGTGAGTCTAGAAGAGGCAAAGAAGAAATGGCCATGTCATAATTGCGGAAAATTAGGGCATTGGAGAAATGAGTGTAAGTTCCCACCTAAACCTAATCCGGAACATCAATCATTAACTCCACAGGTGCAGAATGAGGTAGTTGTTCAACAAAGTCAGGTGCCACAACCACCACTTCCCAACACTGTTAACCAGCAAAGATACAGTACAGAAACAGGATTCTACGGAGGAGAGCAGGTAACACAGTTGCCGAGAGCAGCTAACATTTCCCAGTATTGGTTGCATCAGAGTGAGGATGACCCGGATGAAAGTTTCTGACGGTGCGCAAGAGAGGGGAAAGAGTGCGTGCTTGGCGCAACTCTAGAGGTAGATCAGTCTGGTCCCTTTGTGGATGGAGAAGTGAATGGAGCAAACGTAACATTCCTTGTCGATACTGGAGCTACCCGTTCTACTGTTAGGTCAGTGGAAATTCCGAACCTTCCTCTCTCAGGTGAATGCATCCAAGTGGTAGGAGTTGCCAATCAGCAGATTAAAACCCCACTTACTGAATTGGTAGAAGTAAAAATTGGTTCTTTTAGAAAAATGCATAAATTTGTAGTGTGCGATTGTAGTCCTGTAAATCTTCTAGGTCGTGACCTCTTGTGTAAAATGAATTGCACAATTTATTGTACACCAGATGGAATTGGTTTTCAGACTTCAGATGAAGATGCTTTGTATAAAGTAACTTTGATGAATCAGGAACCTGAAATGAATGGGTTATTTCCTGCATTTGATGCAGGAAAACTTCCAGAAGAATTAAAAAGTGCAGTGAAAGAAAGTGTGTGGGATTTTACAGGAGAAGACATTGGATTAATGAGAGAAGTTGATCCCGTAAAAGTGACAGTGAAAGAAGGGATAAGTTATCCAAACACGCCACAGTACAAATTAACTCCAGAAATAATTGAAGGAATAACTCCTGTGATAAATAAGATGATTGAACAGGGAATTCTGAAAGAAATCATGAGCAGTCCATGTAATTCACCTATTATGGGACTGAAAAAACCAAATGGAACATACAGAATAGTACAGGATTTGAGAAAGATCAACAAAATAGTTGTACCATGCTGTCCAATAGTGCCAAACCCTGCAGTGATTCTATATCAAATTCCGCATGAAGCTGAGTGGTACACTGTGATAGATTTGTGTCATGCATTTTTTTCTATTCCTTTGCATCCAGATAGCCAGCCATTATTTGCATTCCGTTTTGGAGAGCGTATTTTGGCATGGTGCCGAATTCCTCAGGGGTATACAGAGAGCCCCTCAATTTTTAATCAGATTCTAAAGAAATCTCTGGAAGATTTAAAAATGCCAGAAAAATCAGTGATGGTGCAGTATATCGATGACCTATTGGTGGCATCGAAAACCAAAGAGGCATGTGTAAGTGACACAATTGCTTTACTGAACCATTTGGAGAAAAGAGGACATAAGGTATCCCCTTCAAAATTACAGTTTTGTCAGAAAGAAGTCCAGTATTTAGGACATAAAATTGAGAAAGGAGTGCGGAAAATAGCGACAGAAAGAGTAAGAATGATTCAAGGAATGAGAGCACCAATGACTCAAAGAGAGGTAAGAATGTTTTTGGGAATGGTTGGATATTGTCGACAATGGATAAGTGGATTTTCTTTGATTGCAAAACCATTACAAAAATTGACAAAGAAAGATGTAAAAGACCCTTTTGAGTTAAACAAAGAAGAAATGAAATCTTTCAAAGAATTGAAAAAGAAACTGTGTGAGGCCCCTGCATTAGGCATGCCTGATTATGAGAAAGATTTTGAGTTATACTGCAGTGAAAGAGATGGATGTGCATTTTCAGTACTAGTACAAAAACATGGCACCATGAAGAGGCCTATAGCTTACTTTTCAGCTGTTTTAGATCCTATAGCAAAGGCATTGCCTGGATGTTTGAAAGCAGTTGCTGCTACTTGTGTAAGTCTGGAACAAAGTGAAGGTATAGTGATGGGGTATCCACTGAGAGTATATGTTCCCCATTCAGTAGAAATTCTTTTGACAAGAACAAAAACACAGTACATGACACATAGTCGGCTGACTAAGTACGAAAAAGTCATCTTGAGTGCAGAAAATGTGACCATAGATAGATGCATAAATGTAAATCCTTCGACATCATTGCCAGATGAAGAGAGTATAATTGAACAAGATGAAGTAGATCATGATTGTCTGAATGTGCTGGAATATTGCACAAAACCAAGAGCTGACATAAAAGATGAACCGTTAAAGGAATCCGATTATGTCATGTTTGTAGATGGTTCATGTTTACGCACAAAGGAAGGAGTGTTAAGCGCAGCTTATGCAGTATGCACAGTGGCAACTGTAATGGAAGCGTCTTGTCTGAAAGGAGTTAGGTCTGCCCAAGTTGCGGAACTAATTGCTTTGATTCAAGCATGTAAATTGGGGAAAAATGTACGAATCACGATTGTGACCGATAGCCAATATGGTTTCGGCATCGTACATGATTTTGGCCAGATTTGGTCACAAAGAGGATTTTTGACATCTGCAGGAACACCTATCAGAAATGGAGATTATGTTAAAAAACTGCTTGAGGCGATACAGCTGCCTAAACAAATAGCTGTAGTGAAGTGCAAGGCGCATAAGAAAAACGAAGATTACATAGCGGTTGGCAATAATTATGCTGACGAGATCGCTAGATATTGTGCGGAAAACATGGCGTCCCTGAACAGAAATAGAGAAAGGGAGCATGTCTCTTGTCCTTTGCTTTTCACTAATGCAGTCGAAACATGGGATGAAGTAAGGCAGTTACAAGAAACAGCAAGAGATGAGGAAAAGGATTACTGGATTAAAGCAGGATGTAGAAGACAGGAAGATAATGGAGTGTGGGTATACAGAGATGAAAGACCAGTTATGCCTGATAGCATGATTGCAGACATGGCACGGATGTACCATGGACAAGCTCATATTGGGAGAGATGCAATGATCAGACTTTTTAGACAAACTTGGTATAATCCAAAATTCAGAGCCATTGCTGAAAGTCTTTGTCAAAGATGTCTTATTTGTCAACAATTTAACCCAGGAAGAAAAACAGTAGTGAGTCTAGGAACAATAGGACGAGAAGGAGGTCCATTCACAAGGATACAGATGGATTTTATTGAGATGCCCCCTAGTAACAGATTAAGATATGTTCTGGTGGTCGTCTGTTTGTTCTCTCGTTGGGTGGAGGCATACCCCACAAGAAGGAATGATGGAACAACAGTGGCAAAACTTATGCTACGAGAGTTCATTCCGAGGTATGGTTTTCCAGTCACAGTTGAGACAGATAGAGGAACACATTTTCAAAATGAGTTGATCCAATTGATTTGTGAAGCATTGAGTATTAAACAAAAACTACATTGTGCTTACAGACCCGAAGCTTCTGGGGTAGTAGAGCAGATAAATGGAACGATTAAAAACAGATTAGAAAAATGTGTCAAGCTACAGGACTCAAATGGCCAGATGCACTGCCTCTTGTTCTGATGACCATCAGAAGCATCCCTGAAAAGAAAACGGGACTCAGTCCTCATGAAATGATCATGGGACGAGCAATGAGACAAGCCCACGTACCAGTCAACAAGTTATTGACAATAACTGATGATCTAATACTGGATTATTGCAAAGGACTGGCTGATGTGGTGCATTCTGTGTTTCATCAGGTTGGACCGGATGCGACCACTCTTGAAAGAAAACCAGCCCACGACTTGAATCCAGGAGACTGGGTCCGTATTAAAGTCCACAGGAGAAGAAACTGTCTAATTCCGCGTTGGGATGAGCCAAGACAGGTAATCCTAGTAACAACGACTGCTGTCAAGTGTGCAGGAGTAAAGAACTGGGTTCATGCCAGCCACACAATCAGAATTCCAGAACCTACAGATCGACATGTGAGTCGGCGTCTGGAAGTGTGGGATAAAAGTTTAACGGCGGGAACAACCAAGATAAAAGAAAGGGTGCCAGAACTTGAAGATCGACCTGAAAGTCGACATCTGGAGACCCCAACGGAAAACACCTCTAGAGAAGAAGAGGAACAAGAAGAAGAAGAAGAAAGAAATTCAGAAGTTCCAGAACTTGAAGATCGACCTGTAAGTCGACATCTGGAAATATCTGACACAACTTCAGGATCTGATGATTCAGCTGCAAATTGGGAAGAATTCCGAAAGAGAACTTGGGGTTATAAACCAATTAGAGAAGAAACTGAGCAAGAAATTGAGTTAGATGAACAACCAAGTACAAGTTATGGTGGAAATCATTCAGAAACAATATTAATAGATGAAGTAGGGAAAGAAGTACACAAAAAGTTAGAAAATCGAGAAGAACCCCGAGGAGCAATAGGGATAGATAGAAAAACAGGAGAACAGGGAAATTCAGAAGCAGGTAAGGAGGAAAACACCAAATCGGAAGAACCCCGAGGAGGGACAGTGATAAGGGAAAACGAAAAGGAGAAGATAGATCCACCAGTAGGAGATGACGAGTTTATAAGTTTCAAAATAAGAGACAATAGTGAGACAGTTGAAACAGAAACAGAAGAAAGTGGAGGAGAGGAAAAAGCAAAGACTGAATCAAGAAAAAGAAATTGGAGGTCGGAAAGAGAAGAAAGAGAGGGTGAGGTCAAAAGGCCAAGAAAAGGAGATAATTGGCCCAACAGCTATGTAAGAAAATTGAGATATAGAATAATAAGAGCAGAAGATGAAGATGCTGAACAAGTAAATGAAGTAACAAGTCAAAAGGGACAAGAAAAACCAAGTGGAAAAAGATTACAAAAGTCCAAAAGGACAAGAAAAATAAATTCAAAATTTAAGTCACCTGAGTGGCTGTATATTGCACTAACAGATTACAAAGGAGAAGAAGAAAACACTCACGGAAACCAGAGACTGAGAAGTCGGATGGGAAAAGGTGAGATGCAACAAAAGGACTGAAGTAAAGACTTAAAGTGCTTCTGCCGGACGTGACAAATTTTACTGGATGTGACAAATCACCGGATGTGACAACGAAAGAATTCTGGAGAGAATTAAAGAAAGTACCAAGCAAAGACTTTTTGAAAGCAGAGTGGCGTCTAAGTCATTTTGAGGTGTAGTGACACAATTTTCTGAAAATTTAACAAATAGAAAAAGAAAAATGGAGAATAATGAGAATAGAAGAAATAAATGTGAATTTGTAAAGAGATGGTGCAAAATGTGCTGCTTTTGTACAGGGTTATTAATGACCATATGGATAGTATTAGCAATCACAATTCCTATTAGTGTAGCTGTGATAGAAGCAAAGAATGATACTAAACAAGAAAAAGAAACTAATATTAAAGAACAAGTTGTTTTAAGAAGTAGTGCAGAGTTGCATAAGGATAGGTCAGTAACAGATTTCTCAAAGAATGTTTTTACAAAATTGTTGTATGAGTACGTAAAAACAATGGAAGTAAGAGATTGTTATGTTTGTATGCAATTGCCTGCATCAGTATCTGAAGGTGTGACTTATCATCACTTACCTTTGACTTATGGAATAACATGTAGTGTAATAGCAAGTTTATTTTATAAAACAGGTAGATTAGAATCTTATTATACTGATATAGATAAGATATTTGCAAACATTCCTGTAGTGCCAGAACTTAACAAAGTAAAACCAGCAAAGGTTTTAGGAGAATTCTTTTTAGAACATAGAAAATTAACGTTAGAAGAAATAGTTAGTGACAACCTTACCTGTGAGTTAAAGAAAGAAGAAAAAGTATTTCTAGACATGGTTGAGGAAAGAAGAATGAAATTTCAAAAAGAAGCAATAAAAGAGGAAGGAAAACGTTTATGGACGTTTGAGGAAGGAAATCATGAAGGGAAAAAGATAAATGCAGCAATGACATTAGACTGGCCGCAAACAGGAAAGTTGTGCATTAGGAGAAATAAGACAGTCTATGACAATTACTTTGTAGGTTCCAGTGTCTGCCATGACAATTATCAAATTCTGGGAGGTTGGGGATTCAAAGGTGGAAAAGATCCAATATTTCCAGGTATCTATTATATTTGTGGGAATAGAGCTTATTACAGGTTACCGGACCATTGGTATGGAACTTGCTATGTAGGCCTGGTCTTTCCAAAAATCTTTCACATGGACAGAGAAGAAAAGGGAACATACAAGATGATTAATGGATTTAAACGTAGAAAGAGGGAAAGTTTTTCAGAAGTTGTAGGAGATATTTTTGGAGCATTGATACCAGCAGTGGGAATATCTTTGAATGCATTTAAAATTCGGAAGTTATCCACAGTAGTAGATCGTTTGTCTACAGATACTGCGGGAGGGTTCTTAATGGTAAATACCGAAATGGTTGCCATGAGAGCTATGGTGATGCAAAATCGGCTTGCCCTTGATATTCTTTTGGCAAAAGAGGGTGGAGTCTGTGGAATGTTGAAAGTCCAACATTGTTGTACTTACATTCCGGATAACAGTGAAAATATACAGAAGTATATTACAAATATTACAAGTCTGCACAAAGAATTAGTCCCACTGGAGGTTGAAAGTGTTTTGGGAAAACTTGGTAGAGGGTTTTCCTCAGTAGCAAATTGGTTAACTAGGATGAGTAAACTAGTAATAGGGAAAGTTATAATAGTAGCAACTATAGTGATATTGTTAGCAATGACATTGAAAATAGTAATAACATGTATAAAGAGAAAAGTAAGACAGAATAAGATAAGAAGAAATAACAGAATAACGAGAGAAAGAGAGAGAGAAATGGGTGAAATTGAGTTGGAGAAAATGAAAGAAAGCATGTATAAAGAGACAAAAAGGCAAGATGAAGAAGAGACAGAGATATGAATAACAGAAAGTAAAGGATGAAAGACATGCTGCCTGAAAAGAAGTATGACTTGGGTTTTATGTGGTGATTTAAAAATCACCAAAGGGGGATTGATGGAGCAGTAAAAATAAAAAAATTTAACCCCTAACAAATTATATAATTAATTAATTAAAAATGTTCGTTTAAATGTATTAATCAACATTGTATATGTGGGAATGGTAATATGCTAATGTACGTGCTAAATAATCTACTAATGAATGTCCATGTGTCTAATCATAACGTAAGAATAAAAAGCGCACTAAATAAAATAAATGCATGTTTGTGCTTCATAGAAAAAAAATGTGTCGTGGCAAAAACAATAGTGATGGTAAGTAAGGAGCAGCTTAAATGTCGCTTTTTGCTAGGTAACAACTAATTGGGGTACGTAGACGGGAGGGAAACGAAAGGGATATTTTTCTCTATTTTAATTATGTTTTATTTGCCTCAAATTAGTGCTTCTAAAGTAGAACCGAGTGGCGAGATAAAATGGCCGCCAGTGGGAAGATGTGCGCAGGCGCAAGGGGACACGTGGTACGGGATGAGATTGAAGAAATCTGGAGCCTCGTGATGTCTCTGAGAGGCTAGGATGCAAGAAATGGTCAAGGCTGGTGTGACCTAATTGAACTGATAGTGTGCCGTGATGATCAGGAGAGAGTCCGTGGGAAAGGAGCCCAAGAGAAAGGACAATGACTGCGGAGTTCTTGAATGTGTCAAAAGAAGATACAAATGGACTGATCGAATCGGATGGAAATGTTTAAAGCGTATGGGAAAGGAAATGATCCAAGGACCCTTGAATCCAAAAGAACTTGATTAAAGAATGAATAAGCTGACATGTATGGACCAATGAGAGAAAAGCGTGATATTAAGGTTGCAACAGTTAGTTAGCAAAGTTAGAATTGGGGTATAAGAGGGCCTACTCTTAGTGGGAGGGAGTCAGTTGCAGAGTTCCAGGGAAGTTCCAGAGAGTTCCAGTCAGAGTTCCAAGCAGTTTGAGAGTCGTGGTTGCAGTAGAGGAGACCGGTTGCAGGTAGCTGATGCTGACGAGCTGAAGTTGCTGTTGCTGTCTTAACTTTACAGTTGAGTATGAGAATCAGGCTATTTCTAATCCCAAAGTTAGGTTAGAAATCATTAGGCTAAATTAGGAAGCTAGGCAGGTAACTAAGGTTTTTGGCTTCATGACAAAATTTCCTTTCTGCAATAAATTGATTATGCTTAATGAAATTGTGAATTTAAAAATGAATAATTGAATAAAGTATTAAATCTTTTCATGCTTTTAAAATTATATAAAATTTAAGATTCTTTAAAAAACCAAAATGACTCAGTGGTTATTTTCCTAAATGATTGTGACCTGAGTAATTGGTTGATTGTGATTCAGCTGGTCTTAATCACTATGAACTAATTTCTTAAATGAATGATTCATCGACAAAACAATGAGCAGGAATATCTTAAGAAATAATTAAAAGAAAGTGACAAATTAAGGTAAATAGATATCCTTGCTCTTCCAGCGGTACACAAAATGGTGTTCTCCATTTAGTTCTCATGCTTCTCCTAGGAGTACAGAATTTCATAAAGGTGTAAAAGGAAATCCAGGAGTGTGTGTGTGTGTGTTTAGGCGATGTTTATGGGCCCCATCGTCATGTGGATATGAGAAATATAGTTTGCCCCTGGATGACCTATAAGTAACCTGGGAGGAGGATAGTTTTTATTGTACGCGCTGCATCACATGTGCTGTTATAAGTCCGTATTCGACATGTGATGGCTCACTGTGCTTATGCATACATTACAACTACATTATGGAGTCGGTCTATTTCACTTAGAATAGGTACAATAACTTCAACTCTACCCCCTCCACTACACAAAACTAAAGAATGGACCATCTCCTCCCTTAAGTCACTCTGATTTGAGGCTATCTTCCCCCTCATGCCTTCTCATCTCGACGGATATTCCTAGAAGCCTTTGAACAGGGCACACCTTCTCCAGATTCAACGATCAAATATTTTCCTTCACCTTTCTAGTTATGTATATATAATACATACTTTGAGCTTTCTGCCTATTCTCTGAGGTAGTTTTCTCATTATAAGATGTTCTTAATGCATTTTTCATTTCCTGTAACATATGGGACACATGAGGAGTGATGCACCAGGGGCACATTAGCCATCACAACTGTTTTTTGTTAAACTTTAGCATTTCAGGTTTAATAGTCAGTGCCTTCTCATTACTCAAAGATACTCTCCACCTATAGGGGGGGTGGTACTCTGAAGTAGGTGGTCTGAGTTCTCCAAATACCTAAATGATCAGATGTGCCTTGGGCAGATATATATTTCTGACCACCCCTAGAACCCTAGATAAAGTTGTGTGAAATTGCTCATCATAATCAAATTAAGCTCAGGTAAATGGCAGGAACTAGTCTTCGAGTTAACAAACTAAAGAAAAAAGTAATTATTATATGCCTTTTTGCAAATTCTTTACTATTCCTGGCAAATGTATTATCCAGTTCTTACATCTGGGACCATGCTTCCAGCAAAATGGTTCAGCTTTCTGAGTTTAATCCTGTAAAATGTAATTTGTGGCAGTGGGATAAGCCAATGTAATTGCGACTTTTTAGCTGTTTGCAACTAAATAAACCACTTAACATGATAAACAGCAGTTAGAATTAAAACATAGTGGCCTTCCCTCTGTTCCTCAAACTTGCAAAATCTTTTAAAATACATTGCTTAGACCATGTCAATCACATTTCCTATTTTCCCTTACGTTGGGATTTAAGAGCAGCAATACTCTCTAACCTAGCTGCTAAGGAAAGAGATTGTTCAACATCTCTCACTACACCTTCCACCATCTTGCATTTCTTTTAACATTACTGGTGATAATGTGCATAAGGAGTTTTGCAGGGGCGGCTCCTCCACGAGGGCAGAGAAGCGTCGCCCCACTGCTTTCTCGTAGTGCGAGAAGCAGAAACACAAAATGGTAATAACTTTCAGTAATTGCCATTTTATGTTTGGTTGCGGGTGGGTGGGGCTGCTATGAGAGCAGGGCAGGGGTGAAGTGGTGTGCCTGCCCACTCCCAAGTGCGCAAAGACTGTTTGGTCGGCCCCATGGGGCTGCCCAAACCAGTCATGCACACTCTGCCCTTCTCCATGCAGGCTGCAATGCATCCTGCATGGAGAAAATGGCCTGCCCATAAGCCCCTGGCTGGGCGGTGTCCCGACTAATCACAACGCTGCTAGCAGTGTTGTGATTAGCTTAGGGGAGGGAGCCTGGCTGCCTGCTTCTGTTTCCTGTTCCTGCTGGAGGCAGGAGAGCAGGTGCAGAGAAGACGCGGGACCCTGCCGGCGGAAAGGTACGTTTAATTATTTATTTTCGTAATATTAAATTAAACACCCCGCACGACCTCCCCGCTTGACTGAACGAGCCTTGTCGGCCGCGACTGGAGTTTTGCACTTACCAATAGTTTAAACAAATCAAATTCTTATCACACAACAAGTAAGAAAAGGCACACAAAGGAAATAACAAAGAAAACACTCTTAAAAAGGAAAAACAATAACAAATGGGTGGTTCTCAACTCATTCACAGGACACACTTAGCTCAATGCAATTTCTCCTGATATAGCCTTCAGTTTGCAGCACACCACGTTTATCAAAATCATATAGGTTCGACAAGGAGGTGGAACCCATACCAGCCTCCACTGGCCTCTATGGGTATCGGACAGACCCACCTTTTGTAGGGGATTTGAACAATCCAAGCCCAATGTGTGAGCCAGGGATGAATACAATGCAATGAATGACCTTGCCTCTAGCTGGAATGAAGGGTGAGAGCCGAATTGAAGGAACTTATCAGTGTTCTGTGAGACCTTTTCTTCTGGTGATCCAAAAATCTTGGTGCATTGTAATACTTTAAAGTGAATTTTTCCAGAAGGAGAAAAGAAGAGGCCTCCTGAGGCCAGACAGGTTTAGAAGCATCCCTTTATGTGCTGTCCATGAGCCAGATAAGTTACAAGCAGCTAACTTCCTTTAAAATGCTAATCCCTATTCTCGCTGACAAATGTTTTCTATAGTGCAAACTAGCCAAAATGCAAGGGAGTGCCGTACATGGTCAAAGACAAGCATGAAGTCAATGAGTAATAAGTGAGGAAATAGGATTGCGCACAATTAATGCATTGTGATGGAGTGTTCTTTAAAGAGGTGAGTCTTCAGCTCTTTCCTATATTGGAGCAGCACTGGGGCAGTCCTGATAGATACGGGGATGCTGTTCCAAATCCTGGATGTACAGGTGGAACAGGCATCTGTCTTGTTTCTTTCATTTTCATACATCTTAGTCTGCAGTATGATGGTGTCCTGGTTGCTTGTGTGCTAAGAACCAGCCGAGAGTTTGAGCTCATCTGAAGAGAAGCCAGATTGCTGTTCATGATGGTTTTGTAAATGATGCAGCTGATTTTGAAAATGCTGTAGGCCAGCAAGGAAAGCCAATGGAGTTCCATCAGGATGGGGGTAATTTGATCATATTTCTTCAGACCCTGATGAGAAGTGCTGCAGTATGTAGGGGGTGCCAGCATGGAGTCAGGGAAGCTGTGGATTAGGACCTTACCATCTTCCAGATGTAAGAGTACAAGGATTGAAAAACAGTTTGAAGTGGCTTTCTGGAAGAAATGGCTTGATTTTCTTTAGAAGGGAAAGCTGGTACCAGGCTGTGTTTGGTTTATGGTAATGTGTTCCATGAGGGTCAGATTGCTGTTCAGGGTGAATCCAAGTGACTTGGCATTCAGTAAAAGTTGGGGTTCGCAGCTATCAAGGTTCATGTCATTGAGCAAGGTATGTACAATATCTCGTTTGCTGCTCTTACAAATAATAAGACGTCTGTCTTAGCTGAGTCGATCTTCAGATAGGCTATGGGCATCCAGGTCTTGGTGATCTGCAAGCAGTGTTGGAGGCATGATGTATCTGAAGACTTTCAAGTAGGGTTTTGTATCATCAGCATATTGGTGAATCCTCATGCTATTATTTTTGATTAGAACACCAAGCACTCCATTTATAGGCTGAAGATGACAGAAGACAGTTTGAAACCCTGGGGACTCCACAAGTGATAAGGATCTTTTGTGACCTGGATGTACCCATGTGAACAAACTAATGTCAGTTGGAAAGATAGAAGCAGAGCCACCGAAGGACATTGCTTGTGAATCACATTTAAGACTCTAGGGTGAGTATGAGTAAGGGATAGTCGACTGTGTCTAAGCCAGCTGAGAGGTCCAGTAGTATCAGGAGGAAAGGGACATCTTCATCTGTGGTCAAGAAGGCATTGTCTATGATGTGTAAGGTAATGGTCTCCTTGTTGCAGCCTGATCTGAGGTCATACTGGAAGTCATGCAGCAGATGATTGGCACTGTTGTGCGGGTGAATAGTAGGTGAGTGAGGGGTCGGTAGTTAGCGATTTCATAAGGGTCTAGTGTATGTTTCTTTAGGAGTGGGAGTATCTGGCCTGTTTTGAGAGCTTCTGGGAAGATGCCTTGAGTGAGGTAGGCATTGACAATCATAAGTAGGTGTAAGAGAGCATCCCCAGAGAGAGGTTTGACAAAAGACAATAGTAAGACATTATCTTCACAAGTAGTGCCTTTGAGGGGGTTGAGTATGTCATTGGGATCTGGGGGAGATATAGTTTTGAAGGCTGACCATTACAAGATTCTTTGGGAAGGGGTGGGTGTAAGAGATGAAAAAGAGTTTGATGGTATTTCACTTTTCTGTGCAGTGAGAAATAGGTGGATCTGGCAGGGGTGTGATGCAGTGCATTCTGCTTCTGTTGGTGGCTTAGTTGATGGTATTGATGCAGTACTTTGCTTTGGTTGAAGAGCTATCTGCATATTGCGCGGAGGAGCTACAGAATCAAGAGGTCCATGGATGTTCTGTTTTAATTCCATTTTCTTTCCTATCTGCAGATGTATTGTTTATTGTCAGTACCAGAGTGCTGAACGCTTTGGCTTGCACTTGTGTATACTGTAATTGGGGCATAAATGTACGCATAGCTTTCCAAACAAATATTGAAATTCTTTCAAAGTGTGTTGATGTCAGACATGGATCTGGTAGTGTGAGATGAGTTTAAGCACTTGGCTTTGTATGAAGAATTCTTAGAACAGATCTGAAGGTTTGGCTTTTTCTTTTGTGCTGGCCTTAGTTTGTTGGAAGGATACTGAGCAGGGGGATAGAGATGGCAAACTGGTCGGTTCAGTCAATGGCTATGAGTGGTTTGCATTGGATTGTTGGTGATGTTGAGAAGACAAGGTGGAGGATGAGGCCTTTGGAGTCTGTTGGTTGTTTGACATGCTGTACTTTGGTGAGTGTATCAATGAGGCTGAATAAGCTCTCTCTTACTTTTTTGATATTGTGTTGTCTAGGAGTTTGAAGTCACCCAAGAGGGTGGGGTAGGCATGTCAGATGGACAAAGTGGTGAGAAGAACTGATAATTCATCAAAAACTCCTTGTTCTGCCTGGGAGGCCTGTAGATGAGATGAAAGGTGGTGGTCTGAGTTATAGAGAGTGTAAAATGGCATGTCAGCAGCTCCATGGAGTTACTTGTTTGTCTTGGTGCGTGAGGCCTTGTGGATGACAGCATTACCATAACTATTTTTGCTCCTCTAATATCTTGCCTTCACCACTTTCTCTGCACTCAAGTACAAATTCTACCCTGACAACCCTTTCTCTGCGCTCAAGTATAAAATCTACTGTGGCAACATAGACATCCCTCTCCCTTACATACATGTGAATGAATCTCTCGAACTGCAGAGAAGCTGCAGAAACTTCTTCTTTTTATATCTACTGCACTCTTCCCTATAATGTTGAAAGGTTAGAGTTTAATGAACTCTGAACCACAAGGAACTCTGTGTGACTTGAAGTTTTCACATAAAATTCCCCATGGCTTGTCTTTCATCTCCATTCAAGGTGACTATATTTATTAACATCTGTCTTTATTTTGTCAGACTGATTCTATCTTCTTTCTCTTGATTCAAACTCATTTTTAGTAGTATCTCTTGTGGGTGAGCTTTGCTTCCTTTGTTGCTTGTCTTTCTCAGGGTGTCTAATGTTGAGCACTGGCTCCATGCCCCGATTAACATGCCGGACCAACTGTGTGGAATGAGTTGAGAGACCATGACTGTAAAAAGGAATCGTTTAGATTGTTAATGTTAACCTAAAAGCCAGGTGCAGATATAGCACTTGTGCACCAATAATGGACATCTTGGCTCTATTTGCTCCAACCCCTCAAAACGATAGAGGGGCATATTTATAATACAATTGCAGAGTGCAGCGTTAAGCTAAAGTTGCTAATGCCACACTCCACCATTCTCAAAACGCAGGGATGCGCCGTATTTACAATTATGTGGTGCACCCCTGCGTTTTCCCTAAGCTAAATTCAGCTACCTAGCGCCAACGCAAGCACCCTTGCAGCCTAGTGTAAGGGTGCCTGCGTTGAGGGAATGATTGTTTATGTGTTGGAAGGTGTTCCTTCCTGCACATGAACAATCACTAATGGTGATTTGTAACCCCTATGTGTGCTGCATTGTGCAGCACACATAGAAGTTGCAAATCGTCATTTTTTTAAATGATTGCTTATTTGCAGGAAGGGACATCTTCCTGCACATAAGCTATCAATCATGGCGATTTGATGTTTCTATGTGTGATGCACAATGCAGCACACATAACACAGCAAAAACGAGGAGAAATAAATCATTCTCCTCATTTCGCCATGTTAAGACCAGGTTATTTTGGTCTTAATTTTGGTGCTGCCCAATATTTACGCAACCCTTGTAAATAGGGGGCAGTGTCAATATCAATGGGTGTTGTGGCGGAACACCCACCGCAGCACCCATTGCCCTCCCATTTCACACTAAGTCTAGCATGAAAGGGGGCCTTATTTACAAGGCTGCATTAAGCCACATTAAGTGGCTGAACGCTGCCTTGTAAATAAGGCCAAGGGTTTATCGCCAAAGGAACGTCACAAAAAGTGATGTTCCTGTGGTGATAAGCCCTTGTAAATATGCCCCAGAGTTTCTTCTGTTTAATTGCCCTTAACTCCCTTCATTTCTCCATCCTCTCCAAGCTTATATTATTGAACTCCCCCACCTTTCCTCTCTGTACAGAGTGTACAAACTCTTGCCCCATCTCTCTCTTTCTTAATCTTTCACTGTCCTACTATCTCTGGCTTTATTTTCTCTCAGACGTACGGCTTAGTTATGAATTGCCATGAATAATCCCTCTTACCGCTCCGTCTCCAGAATCAATGTTAATGGTTTTCCTGAAAATCCATAGTAGGGGTAATAATGGGGATTAGAACATTGGAATGTGGAGCACTCCATTGAATACATTCCAATGTTGTTTCGGAGCCCGAGGGGATTTAAACCCCCTTGGGCTCCAAGAGGCCTTTGTTTTTAGTAATTAGAACACTCTGCCCTCTTCGGGCGGAATGTTGTAATAGCCTTAGAGCCCTCCTAGCAGGCTCTACCGGCCATTAAAGGCCTGCTCCCTTGTTAACGCTGGAGCGGGCCTTTAAGGGCCGGTAGAGCCCGCTTGGTCGGGATATAAGGCTATATTGGAGCATTAGAATGTTGAGGCCTCGACTGAAGGCAATAAAGTGGTGCAGGTCTAATAATGGCTGGTATAAGACTTCTGCTCCAAGATTCCATTGTTTGTCTTTCTGTTTCTCCTTTTTTCATTTAAATCATTCTGCCCTCAGTGAGTGGAATGCTCTAATAGCCCTATAGCCCATCTGCCTCTGGCTACACCAGTTGATAAAAGCCCTCTCCCTCATTATAGGCCCATAACATCGGTTCAGGGCCTTTAACAATATGTATAGCTCTTGGCAGTGGGGTATAAGGCTATATTACAAGTGTTTGAGATATAAGATACAGGAATCAGTATTTCTGTGCCTATTCCCACATGTTATTCCCCGGTGTGTCACATAGAGTTTTTGGCTTCTTTCAGCAGCCGAAATCTCCATGACAGACATCACATGATAATTTCAGGTGCCTGGCCCCCTTAGAATGCATTCTTTGCATGTTGCTGAACCTCCATTTCTCTGACTATAAACTGGCATGTGACTAAATATTATTGTTGACAGAAAAATATAATTTACTTTACAGTGCTTGCATTATTGAGTCCTGCAAATAACATTCTGTGGATTTATCTGCTACTTAGCACAAAAATCATTTCAACTTGCTTGATGGTTTTCTTAATATCTTACATTATGCAAAGTATTGGGTCCAATGTTAAATGCATTTCCTTTTCACTTTCCTGAATATAATTTCATGCGTTTTCTTATTCATTACTTGATCAATTTAGATTTGCTAATTGTGTTCGCCCGTGACAGACACTTTATGGATGATCATAAAATTGTTTCCCAAATTTTGGCCTCATTCCAGTTTCCATTTTATACCAATTTGTAGGAAAGTTTGACAAAATGTGTGCTTCCAAAATGAGACATCAAACACGTACTATTACATTGTTTCACTTAAATGTAGAAGGGAATATTACCTAGATATGTTACAACTGAAGAGGTCGGCAAAATAATGGAACATTTATTTAAGTTTGCGCATTTTAAATTCATGGCTAGACTGTGCGGTCATAAGTTAAGTATGTAATTTTCTTCTCGACTAAGAAACAATATGACAAACATAGAGCTGTCTAATTTGCTCATAGTCATTCCTCTACACTAACTCTGCTTTCTTATTAAAATGTTTTGCTTCGCCTGTCCCTATGTTGTCAGCCTTTAATAAAGGTTCAGGAAATAATGAGTAATTCCATCAAATTTTAGAATAGTTTGGAAGAGTCAGGTCATTGATTGTAATATTATATGAAGATTTATGTAAATAATTATGTATTTTTTAGCCTTAGGATACAACAAAAGATAGATTCAAGATGCAGAAATGCTCCTTATGTGGTAGGTCAGAAGTACTCGCTGAGAATACAACTTCATTTCTGATTGTGATGACATGAAGGCATTAGATTTGTTCTCTTGTATATCTAACTTATGTCGCCCATGTCTCAGTATGTAAGTATATAGGTTTTTTGGTATTTTTATTGTATGAACCCAGCCAAAAAGGCAGTGGAGTGTTGCGCAGGGTCAAATGTATGCATTAAATCAACAAGTTATAGGAGAAGTAGCTGGTTATTTGCTGGGGCGGAGGAGTGTTGCCCCACTGCTCTTTGAGCAGGAAAAATAGAATGATAATAACATAGGGGCATATTATCAAGAACGGCGTTAAAATTATCGCCGTTTTAGAGGCAGGAAACTGCCGCTAAAACGGCGATAATGGGCTTGCTAATATGCGTTATGGAATTCCAATAGAAGTCCAGGTTAGATGTCCTGCACATCTAACCTGGGCTTCTATTGGAATTCTATAACGCATATTAGCAAGCCCATTATCGCCGTTTTAGCGGCAGTTTCCTGCTGCTAAAACGGCAATAATTTTAACGAGGTTCTTGCTAATATGCCCCATAGTTATTATCATTTTATTTTTCGCAGGTTCAGGGCTGGGTTACTGTGGGGCTGAAGGCACAGGGGGAAGAGAGGTTTGCACACTCCAAGTGCCCATGACTGCTTTGCCGGCCGTCTTAGCCTGGCCAAACAGTCATGCTCACTTTGTGAGCTCACTTTGCATGTGCCCCACTAGAACATGCCCAAGCCCCCAGTCCCTTCTGAGCGCCGATCCACGGTGCTCAGACCAATCACAACGCCCCATTGCAGCGTTGTGATTGGCTATGGGGAGCCTTCGTGCTTCCTGATTCAGGGACTCCAGAAGCAGAGGAGAGATGCGGCCGGAGGAACAGGTAAGTGTTTTTTTAATTTAAATTTATATTTTGTCCCCCGCCACCCCCATTCTCTCCTGCCCCTCCACCCTCATTCCCTGCCAGCAGCTGATGGTTATTAGATTGTTACTGCATTGTGTTGTAGCTTTCTTTTAAGAGGTGAGACTTCAACTATTTCCTAAGTTGGAGCAGCATTGAGGAAGTCTTATAGGTAAGCAGATTTTAGGATCCAGGTCATGGGTGCATAGATAGAAAAGGCCTGCTACTATATTTTTCCTTTTTACACTTTATAGTCTCCTGTCTGATGGTAGCCTGCCAGTGGGTGCTCAGGGAGTCAGCAGAGATGGTGAGCTTGTCTGCCAGATAAGTGGGGGCGCTGGTCGAGTTGGCTTTGTAAATAATACAGCTGGTTTGGAAGATGGGGCAGGCCAGCAAGGGGAGCCAATAGAGTTCAGTTAGGATGTGGGTGAATTGACTATATTTCTTACAGCACTGGATAAGTCATACTGAGGCATGACGGATGTTCATTAGGGGTGTCTGTTGAAGTCAGGACTGACATGGAACTGGGTGTTACCACCATAGAGATATGAAAGTATGAGGGCCAGAACAGCAGTTTTGATGTTACTTTCTTGTAGAAAATATTTACTTTCTTTAGAAGAGAGAGCTGGTACTAAGCTGTCTTTGTTTTCTGGCAATGTGTTCCTTGAAGGTGTAGTAAGTGCACAAGGTAAATCCAAGTTACGTAGCATTCAGTGAAAGTTGGAGTTCAGACCACCAAGGTTCATGTAATTAAGGCAGGCATGTACTATTTGTTTCATGTTGTTCTTGGCAAATAACAGAAATTCTGTCTTGTGATTTTTGGTTAAACTTTAGGTAATCACCGGACATCCAGGTCTGGATGAGGTGCAGGCAGTGTTCAAGGCGTAGGACGTCTGAAGTAGAGGAGACTTTCAGTTAGAGTTTCATATCATCTGCATTTTGGTGAATCCTGATGCTGTTGTCAGTGTGTAAGGCCCTAAGGGGCTCTATATAGAGGTTGAGGATGACCAGAGACAGTATAGAACCCTTGTGGACTCAGTAGGTGATAAAAATCTTTTGGGACCTGGAGGTCTCCTTGTGAACAAATTGGTTTTGATTGGAAAGGTAGGAGGAGAACCAGTAAAGGACATTGCGAGTGAATCCCATTTGAGATTCTATGGTGTGGATGAGTGTTGAATTGTCGACTATATCAAGGGCAGCTGAAAGGTCCATCAATATCAGGAGGCAGGGGTCATTTTCATCTGTTCTTACGAGGACATTGCCTACGATGTGGAAGGTAGTGGTCTCTGTGCTGCAGCATATTCTGAAGCTAGATTGGTAGTCTTGCAGGAGCTAGTTAGCATTAATGCTATTTTGAAGTTGAGCATAGAGTGATGTTTTTTAATGATCTTTCTGATGAAGGGTAGGAGAATGATGGATCAGAAGTTGGCGAGGTCATCAGAGTCTAATGTAGGCTTCTCCAGGAGTGAGAGGATATGACCAGCATTAAGAACTTCTGGGAATATGCCTCGAGTGAGAGAGAGGTTGACAATAGTGAGTACAACGGGTGACAGAGCTTCCCCAGAGAGAGCTTTGAAGAAGGACATGGGTAAGGCATCATCATCATAGGAAGGAGCCCTGAAGGAGTTGCGCATGTCAGTGAATATTGACTTTGAAAAATTATCATTGTGGGACTATATGAGAAGGGGTGGGTGTCAGAGGAGAAGCAGACTTGGTATTGTTGATGTGCTGTCATATCTTTTTACTTTTTTACTGAAAAGGAGGGTGATGATATTGTACTTGATTGTGGAGTGTGGAATAGACGGATCAGGCAGCGGTTGATGCAGTGACTTAATTGTCTTTAAATGTGTTCTGCTTCTGTTGGTGGCGTCAATGATGATGTAAATATAGTACTTTTCACTGGCTGATTTTATGAGCTGTCTGGATGTTGCACAGAGTGACTTCACTATCATGGGGTCCTTGGAATTTCTGTTTTTGTTCCATTTTCTTTACTGACTGTAGATCTATTTTTCCAGTTTTACACAGAGCAAACTCAACCCGAAGGTAATGGAGCACTTTACATGCACAACAGTTACATTACATGAGGTCACATTCATTTTTAGACCCTGTAAGATTAAGTGATTTGCTCAGAATCACAAGATGTTGAGCAACGCAGAGATTCCAACCTGTTTCACCAATTTCAAAGCTGTCAGCTCTGGCCATTATGCCAGACAGTTCATTGTCAGTGAAATCCTTAGAGTACAAGGTTGATGAAGATTTTGTCTTGCACTTGTGTGTTTTCATGTGGGAAAAAGCATTGAAGTCATTTTGAATGGTGTGGGCATAGAACATGAAATGGGTAGGGCGAGAGGAGAGTTCACGTATTAGGTTGTTGATGGAATAGTCTCTGAAGGATCTGAAGGCTTGATCGTCTCCTTTGAATTAATCTCTATTTGTTGGTAGGATGCTGAGCAGGGAAAAAAGGATTGCAATGTGGTCAGTCCAGGAGTATGGATAATTTACATTTGACTCTTGATGTTGAAAAGACGAGGTTGAGAATTTAGCCTTTGGAGTGTGTTGGCACGGTGACGTGCTGTACCATGTTGCTTGTGACAATGAGGGTGAGGAGATTGTATCTTGTTTTCTTTTAGCTTGTGTGTCTGGAAAGTTGAAGTTGCTCAAGTGGATGGTATGGGTGTTATGGGTCCTTGTTCTACCTGGATGGCCTGTAGCTGAGATGGCAGGTGATTTTCACAGAGTGTGAAGTGGCATGCATGTAGCTCCTTGAAGTTGAGGGCTGCATGCTTGCCTATGGTACAGGAACAGGAGTAATTATGGACGAGAGCCAGGCCTCCACCCTTTTTATGTGCGTGTTCAACACAATGGATTTTGTAGCCTGTGGGAAAAAGAATATCTATGATGCGTGAAAATGTGTGGATAAACCATGTTTCTGTGATGAAGAAGCTTGTGGTAGGTGATGGGGTCTGTGATATCTGGTACATGGAATACGACAGAACAAACAATAATGAGCATGATTTGCAATGTGTATTGTGTAGTTGTTTGAGGGTGTCTGGTAGTTAGTGGGAACTGTTCAAAGATGATCTCATGTGTTGTGAGGGTGCTATGTGAGTGTTTGGGTCATCTAGGTCTGGGTGTGATTGTGGGGAATGGCAGTATGGGGTGCTGGGTGAAGCATATGATTATATTTATATTTTACCATGTAGGTTTCAATGGAATAGGTGTTCTGACCAAGGCCCATTCTGGCCCTCATAGGCCCAAAAGGACATTGCTCCTGTTTGTGGAACTCTTTCCTGGGGACGCCCATGTGGTGGCTTGCCTGAGGAGTTTACTGCAGTTAGGAGAGGGTAGAAAGTAATGTCAATTCCAGTGCTGATGGGTGATGGGAAATGCAGTGATATCACTTTCTGTGCAGGTGTATGATGGGATGTGATCTCTTCTTGTCTGGATTCTTGTTATAAAGATGACTTTGGTGAGAAAACAGTGATGCCAATTCCTGTGCATATGGATGATAGGAAGGTAAGTCTTTCTGCCTGACATCTTCTTTTAAAGGTGGCTTAGGTAGGAAATCAATGATGCCACTTCCTCATTTAGCTTCAAATGACAATAGCTTTGCAACTAAGGCTCAATAATCAAGTGAACGTCTATCATATCAAAGTGATTCAGTAGATTGATGGAGCAGCATTAGTTACTATACAGATTCACTTAATGATAATAAATATAGAATAATAATATCCTTCCTAATCATTGATTGATCTGCACCCCTTGATGGCGTGTATCCAATGGGCCTCTTTATTCATCAAAGACTCTTGATTTTCCTTCACCTTTCTTGTTTTTTTTGGGACATGGTATATATAAATGTAGAGATTTCTGCTTAGTGTCTGGGGTAGATCTCCCATTAGACGTCTTTTAAAAACTTTTTAATTGCTGGCAAGGCTGAAGGGACATATGGGCCATAATATCTCCTTTTCCTACCATAACAGCTTTTTTTTTTAAACTTAGCAATCCGAGCCATGGAGGAATGCTCAATATGGAGGGGCCGATTCCGATCTCGGCCGGTAGGGCTCCGAATCGGATTCGGATTTACCGGATCCGATTCGGAGCCCTGTTTCCCGACCGAATCGTACGCGGGTCCGGCCGAGCGAGTACGATGCAGGCACCCGCGAAAACTCTGACCGACTCGGACGCGGCTTCAACACGCTCCGACCGACTCGCATGGACACGACTCGCACTGCGCTATGGAGACGTTTCCCGGCCGGGTAAGTACGATGCGCGCCGCGAGCAGTCCGATCGACTCGCGCCGTCCGGCTCGAAAAAGCTGTCGGAGCCGGACTTTGGGGGTCCGCGTCGGACCCCCCTGTACGCGTAGGCGCGTGAGTCGCACACAGGGGGGACCCATGGGTCCCCCCTACCTGTGCGTGTACGGCACGAATCGCTTCGCCGCGTACACGCTGTAGGGGGTGCCCTTGTCCGCCTCGCACCCATTGAGTCAATGGGAGCCCGCGTACGCGTTGTACGACTGGCTCCCATTTACTTCAATGGGAGTCCGACCGACTCGAGTCCGATGGCATGCGTGCGCATCGTACTCGATCGGTCGGACTGCCAGAGTCCGATTCGGTCGGAAATCTCTCCGGGTCCGGCTCGGTCGGAGAGATTTCCGGCCCGAATCGGAATCGGCCCCGTAGTGTTTTTTATTACCTAATATGTATATACTCCCATCAAAGAACACTTGAAGGATCAGGTAAGTCGTGAGCGGAAATACTTTTCTGTCAACCCCATAAATCCTTAGATAACACTGCTTGGAATTGCTCACCACAATCAATCCTCTATTTAAACTCATGTAAATTTCCAGATATAGTGCCAGCAAATGACCTACCCAAAATGGCATTACATGCTTTTGTGAATCCTTTATTATGCCTGTGGAAATATCCTATCCTTAAATTTCTGAGCAAGCTAGTTCAAATCTCTGAGGTTCAAACTCTAAAATTTCAGTTACAGTAAGATACGCCAAATTAATTCCTTTTCTTTTATTAGTTTACTATTGTGAACCAGATACAGCTGCAACTAAATTCTCCTACAGGTACAAGATAGCCAGTATTCCAAAAACGTTTTGCATGACATTGAAACTATCACATTTTCTATGCTTTTTTCAGTTACTAAAACACTAGAGGAGGCATAATAAATAGTAGTTAAAATAACAATAAAGATATTGCCTCCATTCCCCAAAATATCAACCTCTTCTAAAGAACACTGCCTACACCATATCCTCCAGCACACCACCCTAGAATCTGGGCATATAGGTAGTGCAACGATCCATCAAGAATAAAACAGGATCCAGCCCAACTTCCTCTGGCCTCTTATGCTTAGAAGGCAGACCTACCTGTGGTACTTGCTTTGCCCAGTCCGAGCCCACTGTGCTAAATTAAACACAATCAATGGTTGTGTGTTAGACCTGACAGCCTTAGGGTGGTCTTTCCCCCATCTTTGTGTCTACCTCCTCTACTTTTCTGACCATGTGTTTGCTGGTATTAGTACTCTGTACACTTTATCATTGCTAACCAGTGCTGAAGTGCTTGTGCTGACCCCCATAAAGATGGTAATATCAGCTCATACCCAATTGGCATATTTAATTTACTTATAAGTCCCTAGTAAAGTGCACTACAAGTGCCCAGGACCTGTAAATTAAATGCTACTAGTGGGCCTGAAGTACTGCTTGTGCCACCCACCTAAGTAGCCCTCTAACCATGCCTTGGGCCTGCCATTGCAGAGCCTCAGTGTGCAGTTTTCAATTGCCTTTTCGACTTGGTTAAATTAGCCTTTTGCCAGGCCCAAACCTACCCTTTTTATACATATAAAAGGCCCTTGACAACCTAGAGGGCAGAGTGCAATGCATCGAAAAGGCAGGACATGCACTTTTATGTTTTACATGTCCTGGTAGTGAAAAACTCTTAAAATCGTTTTTCACTACTGCAAGGCCTATATCTCCCATAGGATTAGATTGGGATTACCTTAATACATTTTGTAAGCGTAATTGCTAAATGGGAAATGGGAAGATATAACTAATGCAAGTTTGTTGTCTTTGGTATCCTAATTTAAAATCCTAACTTAGGGTGTAGTTGGATTTTAATTAGAATTATGAGGATGCCACTTTTAGAAAGTTCAACACAAAAAGATGACGGACGGAATGTTGAACATTGTCAAACATTCACTCCCAGTCACTGATCTGGGTTTAATCCATCGTTATTTTACTCATCACGCCCATCCAGTTTGGACCCAGCCATATGCAAATCAGCCATGACCCTGTTCCCCATGGGAACAGTCAAGCCCGAACTGCCAGGCCAGGTCCTCCTTGGACCGGAAAACAAGCATCCTGGAACCAGTTTCGGGGTAGTACCGCAACCATGCAACGCTCTGCTACCAGTCTTTAAGGTACTCTGGTCAGGGGACCTACCTGAATCCAATATCCAGCCCACTCTGCTTTGCGGTGGGCCTGAACTTGTGACTTTGTCCCGGTCTGAAACGACCAGCTATCCCTAATAGTGCTTTGTGCTTTTTGGAACTATTTTTGACTATACACTTTAAAAATCAATATCTCTGGTTCTACTAATTGGATATTTGTCATTTTGGTCTTGTTTTATTTATTAAGATCTACTCAATCAATCAATCAATCAATCATCTTTATTCGATCATGTTAAAAAAGATCATAAAAGCACATATAAATAATTCACATTAAAATTATTTCAATACTCTATCATTAAGATAACAAATATTTCATCACAATTCTAGGATAAAGATGAAAATACATAAAAATGTTAAAAAAGAGAGAACCATTTCATATACTAAGTCTAGATACTTGTATTATTGTTTTACAAACTCAGCAATCTACGCGGTGTCCCTTTCCTCTTCCTCATGCAAGCCCATAGGAATGACGCAACTGAATAACAAACCAAAGGGTCAGGGAGTGTTTTTAGAAAGTATAATGCTACCCGACACTGCTTAAAATTCATTTTCTTTAAAATTGGTTTAAGATGGACATTCCTTTCCTTCTCATATAGGCTGCAAAATAAAAGTATATGCAATTCTGTTTGAGGTGATAGGTTATCACATGGGCACGCACTTAGATCGGCGTGAATATGTTTTTTCAGGGTAACCTAACATGAGGGGAATCAGGTTAGTGCGAAACCTCAATAATATAAATCTGTGTTGCATCCTATTTACATTTACTAAATAAGAGAAACCTCCTTCAGTTATTGGTGGGTTGAGGCCATATGCCCGGACTGCAAATTTCTCTTTACAGTGTTCCTTGCGCTTGTACTCGGCCATCAGCATGAACATATCGCTAACCCTCTGTTTAGAGACCTTCCTACAGGCTAGGGGGTCTTTAAAAAGTTCTTGGAGACCAATCTCCCTTAGGGCTGACTCTACGTAGCTAAGCCACCTAGACCTCTTCCACTTCTCCATTGCTAGGCAGCTCCTTAGTATTGATCTACTCAATTTTTCTGATGTGGGATCTTTTTGCGTAATGTTTTCACTGCTTTACTGTTTGAAGTGTTGCATAAATACGTTACACATTGCCTCTAAGTCAAGCCTGACAGCTCTGTGCCAAGCTACAAGAGGATAAGCAAAGGATAATTTAGAGCTTACCTGTCTCTTAGCCTTGCTAGAATTGCGGTTGCTGCTTGACTAGGGCTCAGACCCGAGTCAACCAGTAACCCAATTTCTAACACTGTGCCTCTAGCTGGAATGATGTTTGAGAGCTGATTTGAAGGGGCAGAACTGTGTGTTGTGGGAACTGTTCTCCTGGTGATCAACAAATACTAGTCTCATATTGTACTTTAAAGTGCATGTTGCTGTCAGGAAAAGAGAGGTAAGAAGAAGTTCCGTGATCCTAGACCACTCTAGAAGCATCCCTTCATGCGCCGCACATGGGCCAGATAAGTTATATGCAGTCAACTTTCTATAAAAATTCACTTTTCTTTTCTTATTGCAAAATAATCACAACAGTCTTTGTTGCAATTATAAATCATATGCCTCTCTCATATTGGGCATTCACCATTTTTTTCAAACTCAAGTACAAGATGTACCTGAAAACACAGATATCCCTCTCCTGCATATTTATTTGGATGAGTTCTCCAAAGAAATGCAAAAAAAACTGCAGAAGCTTCTTTTTGTAATCTAATGAACTTTTGCCTGATAATGTGGAAGTTTCTAGTTTAACAGACTTAGGGGCATATTTACAAGCCCCTAACGCCACCAGATCGCCACTTTTTCTGATGCTCCAGTGGCGTTGCTCCTTACCCCATAATTACAAGGTGGCATTAAGCCACTTAACGTGGTTTAACACCCCCTTGTAAATACGCCCCTTTCCGCAGTAGTCCGCTGCTGCAAAGGGGCGGGCAATGGGTGTTGCAGTGGGCATTCCACCGCGCACCCATTGCTTTTTGACGCTGCCCCATATTTACAAGGATGGGGCAGTGCCAAAAACTAAGGCCAGGTAAAACCTGGTCTTAGGATGGCGATACAAGGAGAAATGATTAATTTCTCCTTGTATTTTTCTCTTTCTATGTGTGTTTCATTCTGCAGCACACATAGGGGCATATTTACAAGCCCCTATCACCACAGGAACGTCACTTTTTTCGACATTCCTGTGGTGATACAGCCTTCGCCTTTTTTAATCCAGTGTTAACGCTGCCTTGTAAATAAGTCACCTTTTCACACTATACTTAGTGTGAAAGGGGTGGGGAGTGGGTATTGCAGTGGGCGTTGCGCTGCAACACCCCTTGGTTTTGACGTTGCCCCATATTTACAAGGGTGGGGGAAATATGGGGCATTGCCAAAATTAAGACCAAACAAAACCTGGTCTTAACATGGCGCAATGAGGAGAATTGCTTTATTTCTCCTCATTTTTGCTGTTTCTATGTTATGTTAACATTCATTTATAGAGCGCAGCTGTCACTCCGAGGAACATCATGGTGCTAAGCAAATCACCTGGTAGACAGGGTAACTGAGGGTGAAAAATTGGATTAGATGAGTGCTATGCATAGTGTGTCAGGTGCCTTAAAAATCCAAGTTTTCAGGGCCTTCCTGAACAGAATTTCTGATTGGATAAAGCGAAGGTGATTGGGGAGTTGGTTCCAGGCTTTAGCGCCGATCACTGCATTTGATTTTCCCCTTCTGAGACACATCTGAACACTGGAGGTTTTAGTAGGTTGGCGTTGGATGATCTAAGAGGGCGACATGGTACATAGCACGCAAACCTGTGCCGAAGGTAGTGAGGGCCTGAAGAATGGAAGATTCTAAAGGTGATTGTCAAGATCTTGAACAAGATTCTTTTATGTATTGGTAGCCAATGTAGTGCTTCCAGTGCAGCCGATGCTGATGACCTCCTGGGCCATTTTAGCACTAAGCGGGCTGCTGCGTTTTGTACCATCTGTAATTTGTGTAGGACCGACTTGTTGGCACCCGCATAGAGGCTGTTGCAGTAGTCCAATCTAGATGTAATTAGGGCCACTGCAACTGCTTGTCTCGCCGTGTTGGGGAGTAAGTCAAAGAACTTTTTAAGTGATTTTATTATATGGAAGAAGGTCCCAGCTACTGCTAATGATTGCTGGTGAAAGGATAGTGTTGAATCGAATTTGACCCCCAAATTTCTGGCTACCTTTACTGTATTGGGAGGGGGTGTCCGAGGGCCACCATAGATTGGGGGAGAAGGTGTTCCCTTTCCCCAAAGGCATAATTTCGGCCTTTTCTGAATTGCATTTTAAATGATTGACTTTCATCCAGTGGAAAACCGCTGTAAGGCAATGACAGAGGTTTTCTTCAGCCAGTGTGGTGTTTTTATCTAGAACCAAGATTAGCTGCATATCGTCCGCATATGAGATGGTCTCGATGTTAAAGGACGATATCAGACGAATCAATGGGGCCATATAAGCATTAAAGAGCACTGGGCTGAGGATAGACCCTTGTGGGACCCCAGAAAGCAGGGTTTTTTCAGCTGACTGATCTTGCCCAAGAGTAATGACTTGTTTGCGGTTTTGCAGGAATAATTTTAGCCAGGCCACGGCAAGGTGAGAAATACCATAAGATTCGAGACGGTCCAGAAGGATAATATGTGAGACCGTATCGAAAGCTGCTGATAGGTCCCATAAGACCAATACAGCGTTCTTTCCTTGATCAAGGGCGGCTTTAAGGGATTCAGCAGTGTCCAGGAGGGCTGATTCCGTAGAGTGCTGAGGCCTGAAACTTGATTGATTGAGGTGTAAGATGTTTGCTTCTTCCAGATAAGTCATAAGTTGAGAATTAATAAGTTTTTCGGTGATCTTGCTTAAACATGGGAGTAGAGAGATGGGTCGGAGATTGGTAAGAGTGGTGAGATCAGCTAGTTGTTTCTTTTGGAGCGGCTTGACTGTAGCAAGCTTCCATTCATTGGGAACTTTGGCTAATGACAGAGGCATTTATTATCTTGTTTATGATCGGGTTGACAGTATCAATCATCGCATGTAGGATTGAGGGGGGCAAGGGTCGAAAGGGGAACTGGATTTGACAGCAAGAGTCGCCTGGCGAGTTTGGTCTAGGCTGAGAGGCTCAAAAGATTGAAGGGCAGGTTTATTGTTACCTAGGTCGACATTATTGTTTACTGAAAAGGCGGAGGGTGGTGGGAAATTATGTTGTAGTGACTGGACTTTCTGTTCAAAGTAATCCGCTATGCGGTCGCAGAGAGACTGTGATGGGGGTATCTCTTGTTTAAGGGATATGGGATTAGTGAAGGAGTTGACTTTCTTAAAGATCGTTTTTTGGTTTGAGTTTGCCCGTTTGAGCATTTCGGTAAAGTAAGATTTTTTGGCTGCTTTGATTTGATGGTGGTAGTCTTTAAGGGCTATTTTGAACTTGGTTAATTCAGTCTGTTCGTACTTGTGTCGCCATCTACGTTCCAGGTTTCTACAGTGACTATTTATTTCTTTCAGATTTTTGGTGTACCATGGAGCGGAGGGTTTCTTAAGCGGTTGTTTGTTTTGTGAGCCAGGGGACGCGAAGCGGTCCCTCAAGGTGGACATCCACTGCGTGAAGCGTTGGTTGTCTAATACTGGATCCCCTGACAACTTAGGTCTACAAACTGATGCTTCTCGATTAAGATCAGGAAGGGCTGCCATATCTCTCCACCTGGGCTTGGTGTTATGAGTGGTGGGGATGCGTCCCTTGGATGTTTTCAGGTGCTGATATCTGATTTCTAAGGGTATCAGCTTATGATCAGACCAGGTTAGGCTAACTGGAGCCTTGAATGTAAGGGTCCTAAGATTGGAGCAGATACCATCCAGCACGTGGCCTGCGTTATGGGTGGGAGTGAGTACCCGCTGCTCCAGTCCGAGTGTATCCATGATTTCCCGGAAATATATTGCACCCGGGTCGTTTAGAGCGTCTAGGTGGATGTTAATATCTTCTAGCAGGGTGAAATTGGAGAATCTGAGAGTGAGTGAGCTTACGATATCTCCAATACTAACCAGGAAGGTTTTAGAGGGGCCTGGTAGGCGGTAAAGCAAGGCTCCTGCAAAGGTGAATGAGTGCTCTAGCTGGAAACAGAAACCGATACCTTCTGCCCCTTTGAGGTCTGATAATTCAAATACTGAGCATTTCAGTAGGCTGCGGTAGATAATCGCCAGGCCTTCTCCTCGTTGCTTTGGTCTATTTAGTCTATGAATGCGATAGCCGGGGGGGGAGGGCACAGATGATATCTGGATTGCACCAGGCTTTAAGCCAGGTTTCTGTTATGAAGAGGCAATCTAGGTTATCGTTTAGGATTAGGTCATAAATGTTTTGAGCATGTTTGCATAATGACCGAGCATTAATAAGACCACTTTGTAGGTGGGTCGGGTTTAGGCTGTTGGCACATAACCAACAGTAATACAGTGAAAACACTACAAAAGGACACCACACCAGTTAAAAAAAATATCCAATATTTTTATATATCCAAAACAAGACCAAAACGATAAGAATCCAACATACAGTAGTTGAAAAGATATACTTTGCAAGATATCCTTTCAAATTGCAGAAATATCTCAAAAACACAGTTCTTCTGAGTCGGAAGCTCCGTCCGGGGCTACCACAATACTGAAAGCAACAGAATCCAACAGTTCCGTCTGACCGTGTCAGTCGGGGTGTCGGCAGACTCATAAACAGTACCTTTTGTGTTGCGGCCGACACGTTGGTGCAAGCCGGTCGTGGCAACCGTCGTGATTGTGATGTGAAGTGAAGCGGTGCAGTTTGAGGTGCCCTGAAGGTGTGGTTGAGGCAGCGGCTCTGTGATGGTCGTCCAGCTGCGTCGATGAGACCAGGGCTGCGGTGCAGAGTGAAGGCGGTGCTCGATGCGGTGCTGACAGATCACTGTGCAGGTGACAGAGTCGGTTGCAGGAAGCTGGCGTTGGTCAGTCCAGACTGTGGTGTGGGACGAGGCGGTGCGTCGTGAAACTTACAAGCGGGGCTCCAGCCATGATGCGGTCACGGGTGCTGAAGTCAGCAGGCAGCGACGGCGTCGGTGAGACCAAGGTGGCGAAGTGAAGGTAGGTGGTGCGGAGTTCGGTGCCCACAGGTCATGGTGAAAGCAGCAGCTCAGTGGTGGCGGCATCTGTAGTCGTCGTCGTGAGACCAGGGCTGCAGTGCGAGATGCGGAAATGCCCTCTGCAGTGCCTTCAGGACATGGAGCCAGCGACGAATTGCTTTTGATGGTTCTCTGTGGCACCTGAAACAACAGTTCCAGAAGCAGTACACAGAGGTTGGTGAAGTCTTTGCAGTCCCTGAGGCAAGCTCTACTTCAAGCCCTTGGAGATACTCAGCACAAGTAAAGAAAGTTCAGTCCAATCCTTTCACTGCCGAAGGCAGATGCAGCAACTGCAGGCCGACCCAACAAAGCAACAACACAGCAAAGGAGCAGTACTCCTCCTGGCAGCTCTTCCAGCTCTTTTTCTTGGCATGTTCCTTGATTCCAGCGAGTTCTCTGAAGTCTTTTATCTCCCTGAGACTTCCAACAGGAGGCAAGCTCTACTTCAAGCCCTTGGAGAAAACTCTAACCAAACGATGATAAAAGTACAATCCAGTCCTTTCCCTGCCCAAGACAGAAACAGAAAGCAGCAGGCCAACACAGCAGAGCAGAGCAAAGTGGCAGTTTCTCCTGGCAACTTTTTTAGCCTTCTTCCTGGCAGGTTCCATAGTTCAGCAGTAATCTAAAATATGGGGCCTGGGCCCCAATATTTATACAGCAAATTCCTTTGTTCTCTTGGTGCAGAGAGACTCTGTCCTCAGCCAAAACCAGTTATGTCCTCTCTGGTCCAGCTTCCCAGCAGGAAGTGGAGACAGCATTGTCCAAGGCAGACAGCGCCTATTTAGGTGCAAGGGAAATCTCCTCCCACCACTCCAAATGCAGACCAGGCCTATTCAGGTGCAAATGAAAACTCCTCCCACTACTCTGAATGCAGCCCAGGTCTATTCAGCCCAGCCCTGACTCATTCAGGAAAGGTAGGACACCCATCAACCCCCCCACCCCTGCCAGTGGCTGTCTGAGAGAATGTACATCCCAGCCCCTGTCACTCCAAAGCCAGACAGTCAATACACAAACCAGCAGAGGAACATAGGATGGCTAAGCAAGAAAATACCTACTCTCTAAAAGTGGTATTTTCAAACATAGAATATACAAATCATCTTCACTAAAAGATGCATTTCTACATTCTGAGTTCAGGCATACTAAACTTCATTTCTCTATCTTGTCCCAATGGGAAGTTATATTTATAATATGTTATAAATAAACTCCAATTCTATAGTATGGGACAGATAGCCTTTCAATAGTGAAAAACAAAATCCCATGTAATTCACTACCAGGACATGTCACACACACCAGTTCATACCCTACCTTTAACATACACAGCACCCTACCCAAAGGGGGACCTTGGGCCTACCTTAGGGGTGATTTATATGTAAGAAAAGGGGGGGTTAGGGCCTGGCAAGTGGGTGCACTTGCCAGGTCGACATGGCAGTTACAAACTGTGCGCAGACCTTGCAATGGCAGGTCTGAGATACCTTTTCAGGGCTACTCATGTGGGTGGCACAATCAGTGCTGCAGGCCCAATAGTAGCATTTGATTTACAGGCCCTGGCACACTCCGTGCACTATACTAGGGGCTTACCAGTAAATCAAATATGCCAATCATGGAAACACCAATCCATAATACAAGCAAAAGCAAAAAGTCTGGGGGTAAACCCGCTGAAAAAGCCAAGTCTAACAGTAACACAGAGATTTTGGCTTCTTTCAGCAGCCGCAAACTCCCTCAAAGCACAATATGTGATATTGAAGAGGCCAATACCTAGCATTACTGAACCCATCGGGATTCCCGGGAGCTGTCTTAATGAGGCCTTGATCTACATTATTTGCATGTTGCTGAGCCTCCATCTCTCTGCGGCGGCCAGCCCTCTGTAATCTGCTGCGTCTTCAGCAAATCTTACTGTTGACAGAAACGTTTCATTTACTTTACAATGCATGCATTATTGGGAATTACAAACAATCTGTGTATTTATTTGCTTATTTAGTACAAAACCCATTTCAACATGGTTGACGGTTTTCCTAACTTTTACATTGTGCAAATTACTGGGACCAATCTTAAAAGCATTTTCTTTGCACCTTCCTCAACATAATTATATGGTTTTGGTTTTTATTTTTCATGGCTTAATTTATTTTGACTTCACAATTATGTTTGCCTTTGACAGACAATGGCTGATCCTAAAATTGTTTCCCTTAATTTTGCATCGTTGTGATTTCTTTTTTTTTTTATCAATTTGTACTAAACTTTGACAGAATATGTGCTTCTAAAATGAAACAGCCAACACGTACTATCACATTGTGGCAGTTAAATGCAGGAGGGAATATTACATAGAAATGTTGCGATTGGAGATGCTGGCAGGATAATGGAACATTGATTTAATTTTGCTCATTTTAAATTCATGGCTCGATTGTGCGGTCATAAGTTAAATTGTTAATTTTCTTCTCGACTTAGAAGCATACAGCTGTCTATATTGCTCATTGCAACTCCTCTAAACTAACCCTGTTTTTTTTTTTTTTAAATGGTGTTCATCGCCTGCTCCTATGTTGTTAGCCTTCAATAAAGGTTTGGATATAACTAACAATTCAATCAAATTTCAGAATGGTTTGGAAAAGTCAGGTCATTGAGTTCAATAACATATGAAGAATAATGGAGGTAAGAATAATTTTTAGCCTAAAGATGCAACAAAATATACGATGCATGATGCAGAAAGACACATCGGGGCAGATTTACAAGCCCCTTGCGCCACTTTTGCGTCATTTTTAACATGGGAAAAGTGACGTACGGGTGGCGCAAGGGGCTTGTAAATAAGCCCCATTGTGTGGTGTTGCAGAACAGCTCTGCGAAAATACAAGTCCATTTCTGATTGTTATAAGACAAAGTCATAGGGGCTTATTTACAAGCCCCTTGCACCACTTTTGCGTCATTTTTAACATGGGAAAAATGACATACGGGTGGCGCAAGGGGCGTAGGGCTTATTTACAAGCTCCTTGCGGCGCTGGTGCGTCACTTTTAATATGGGAAAAAGTGACGTGTCTGCGGTGCAAGGGTCTTGTAAATAAGCCCCATAGATTTTTCATGTTTGCAAGGCTAACTGTATTATTATTAGCCACATTGAAGCCCGTGTCTCAGTCCATCCGTCTATTCATTCTTCTGTCTAGCAGTCTATCTGTGGTGTAGCAGGGGTGCCCTGGGCTCTAATGCAAGCAAAGTAATTTGAAGCTCATTCCCTTCCCTGGTTTGATAGTAAAAAGCAGCTATACTTTGGGGTCAAGTTGTTTCCACACACCCCGGGAACCCCAGTGTCACTGCACCTGCTTCACAACTGATACCTACCCCCTGCCATTCTTCTGTATGTCTATTCTTCTATCCCTAGGAGCCATTGCACTTGTTTTTTAGCATTTACCTATATCTGTCAACATTCCTGGATGTAAAATATTTCACAAAACTGAACTCGCAATAAAATCAGGAGCATTATTGCGAAGCGTAGAGACAGAAGTAATGGCTTTTTTCGACTAGATGGCGGAGCACAAGATTTTCCTTCTGAAGTGAGTGAATAGCATCGTTAAGTTAACAACGCAATTCGAACTTAAATTAACAACACAATTCTAATGTCAAAGCAGTAGAATTAATTTTCCAAAGTCTGTAAATAATCTAATTTAAATAGAAAATACTACATTTGAGCATTAGTGTAAAATTAACATAGTTATAGTAAATAATGTGAAACCACGTGTTTATGCTAGTGTGGGCGAAATAATGAGATAATGCTGTAATTAAAATAGTTTAACAGTGAGATTTCGAAATAGGTGGTAAATAATAAAAAAAACACTGCAAACACAAATATCACATGAAAATAACACAACAGCGAATGTAAAGCTTTCGGAAATATGGATGTTTTTGGCAGAGGCGGGTTTTTTGTGGCACCGGTGACAAACTACTCCTCGAGGGGCACCATTGTGAATCACGCCCTGTGAACTATGAGATGGAGGGGGCACGAAGAGCAGTAATGAACAGTGGCGACTGGTGCAACAAGCATTTGCAATGCAAAAGGTCTCGCATTAGTGAAAGTTGAAGCTTTTGGCGTTGCAAATGATATTGTTTTTTAGTTGTTTTTTCTTTCTCAAAAATATCCCAGCAGTAGCCTTAGTAAGAAAAGCAAATTCATGAAGTAAGGAAAGGGTGCAGTACCACAGGCTGTTACTAGGTGTTCCTGTGGAGTTGTAAAGGGACCTCTATTAGCCACACAAGGTACTGCACCATTAATGCAATTATAAAGAGAAAGATTGCAGCTGAGCATACGTTTCCATTTGGTTGTATTGAAAGTGAGATGTTTGTTAGCTTGCATTTTGAAAATGCACCATTGTTGTTTATTTAGCATCTCACTTTCAATAGAAAATAAATGGAAACGTATGCTGAGCAGCAATCTTTCTCATTATATTTGCATGAAGGGTACAGTACCTCATGTGGCTAATAGAGGTCCATTTACAACTCCACAGGGACATCTAGTAACAGCCTGTGGTACTGTACCCTTTGCTTGCTTTGTGGATGGAGGAGATGCAGTGCTGAAGATGCAAGTAAAAGATAAAGCGCGTCCGCTTTTAAAACGGGCACCTCCCTAAAAGTGAAGAGACGTGGCTGGGAGGACTGTAAATTTGGGAAGCTTTTTTCTGTGGAGGGAGGAAACCCTACTGGGAGATGCAGCGCAGAAGCTGCAAATAAAAGATAAAGTGTGGCGCTCGATGAACGGGCACCTTACTAAGAGTGAACAGTGGTGCCAGGAGGAGTGTTAATTAGTCAAGCTTTTTTTCCCATGGAGGGAGTGAGTACACGGTAAGATGCAGCGCAGAAGCCGCAAGTAAAAGATAAAGTGTGACGCTCATTAAACGGGTGCCGCGTTGAGAGTGAAAGTATGTATGAAGTAATTTACAAAATGCATGCCGCGCTGCAACAAAACAAATATAGTAAATTAAAAATACCATTATGGTCTGGGAAGTGTACTTACCTCTAAAATGGTCAATTGCCAGACTCAGTAACAGCTAAGTACACGTTCTAGTTAAGTTGATGTTTTGTCAGCAGTGGGCGGGCAGGGGGAAAGGCTTTTGCAGAAGGTGAAAAATTTGCTTGACCTACACTTTGCAGAGATGTACAGTCTGGGATGTGGAGAGATGGGTGAACCAAGGATCACACAAAACCTCCATAGGAGTCTTGAGCCGCGACCATGTTAAGATCAGGCTATACAGTGGTTTACTGCACATGCAAAAGATGAAAGTATTGCCAAATTGGCCATTCATTTCATGCAATGGCACCACCTCAATTAAACAAGAACCCAAGATCGTTGTTTCACCCAGCGTCTTTGTTGCCTGAACACTGAAACAATGGTGCAAAACAGTTCAGTGTTTTAAAAGACAAACTATATGGATTCACGGGCAAACTATGGATAAAGAAAAAGGGGGAGGCAGGTGAAAAGTTAAAATGTAAGCGGGATAGGGGGTCTTGTGCAACATGGGATAAATGTGATGTGATGGGAGGGGCAAAGTGGCGATAAAATAAAAAATAGCAGGAAGTTTTTACAAATACATAAAAAATCAGCAGTGAGTTACAATAAATATATAACTATACAAATATAAAACAAACATCACAGAATTGCAGCAGATTTAGGTCATGCGAGAAACTCAGCAACAGGTGAAGCTTTGCACTCACAACCTCAGTTCAGTGCCTTGCACGTCACAAAGGACTAGTTCACTGTGAAAATATGAACGTAACATACACACTGCAACAGTCACTTAAAAACAGCAATGACTCGCAACTTCTATGTATAATGAGCAGGAAATAAAAGAAGTCCCCAAAGGAAAATATAAACACATACAGCGTAAGTAAACTGTAATTGACCGGTGCTCCTGAGCGAAAAATGAAAGTGATGTATCGGGAGCGCCAACCAATGAGAAGCCAGCAAAGAAGAGTGATGAAGGAGTGAACCAATGATAACCAGCAGGCGGGATTACATTCCCTATAGTGATTACAGCAGGTCCTGCAGACAGTGCATGCGCGTTGCCTAGGCTCGACCTAAAAACTGGCAGACCATAACTAGTACAGAGGTTTTGCAGGGGTGAATTCTCACTGAGATTATTATGTAAAAATGGGCCTACATTGAGCTGAATATTGACGTTCAGGTCAGGTTAATTGGCACTCCATCATTTTTTGAAACACCCTGATCCATGCACGTTGAGGGAACTGAGGCATAGTAAATAAATATGGCTTGCTCAGGATCACACAGGTTGTTGGACTGGTCCAGGAACTCACAAGTAAACATCTTGTCTCCTGGTTCCAGAGTCAGCAGTGCTATTCTAATACACAGTGGCTACCACTAAATTGTAAACAAGCATTGGCAATTCCAATAAGGCTGGCTTTAAAGGAATGTTGCATGGTAATGTCTTTGTGAAGTACTACAAGTAGATAGCATGGGAATAGACATGTATTTGAGTGAAAGCAAAGAACTGTAAATGCCTAATATTGGTGCCAGCTAAAAGGTTAGGTGACACTTGCACTGTCAAGTTAGGCCCAAAAAACGAATGTACGTTAATGAATGACCCCCTCCCACCTGTGTTGCAGTCAGATAAAAACATCATAAATTATAAAGTATCTAAGACACTTTAATAGCTTTACAATGTCATGTGTGTCACCCTGAATTTTCAAGCTCAGGCAGCTGGATAAATAAATAAAATGATCACAGCTGGGTTGAGGGCAACCATTATTTTTGTAGATGCACAAAACTTCTGTCTAATTCACACATTTAATCCCGGCTCCCAACATGTGGGCAGAGCCAAAGCCACTCTCCTGGTGATTCTCACATAATTGTCTGGTGACAGCTGAGCTAGCAAGTCAGATCATGAAAAGACTAGATTGCAGGAGAGAATATGATTCTTGTGGGTAGAATGTATAGTTGAGGAAGAAATCAAGAAATACTTCAAGCACTAATCCACAGTAGCACTGGAAAGACTAACAAGCACTGAAAATGGTGCTCTGGTTCTAATCAGAGCCAAGCAGGCCTTTGCCTATTCACCAATGCACAAAAAAATCTTTATAGCAATAGTTTAACACTTCTCATAGTATTGGCTACAGGCCACCACTCAAGTAGAGAGTTTTATGAATTCTTAAAAAAGTCATCAGGCTTGCCAGGACCTCAAGCTGTTGAATAGTATTAAGCCACATGCCACATGGACACATGGGTGGCATCGGCTACAGCCTTGATGGGCAAAGTCATCATTGGGGCATAACTTCTGCACCATTCTGGGTGCCATAAACCACACAACCAAGAGCCATAAAAACTAAATGCAGTAGGCTAAACAACACACACACTGGCAAAGAAGGCCAACATCTTTAGAAAAATGACACACACACTAGCAATGAAGGCCAGCATCTTTAGAAAAATGACAATCAGTCAATTTCAACAAACATTTAACATGTTATTTGAGACCCACCCTCACATGGTGACAGAGAGAAAGGGGATCCTAATAACTGCCAGATGTGGGAATTACAGCATCTGCTGAAACATATTCAGTTCAAGAAACACTAGGGGCTCAAGGCAGCCAACATCGTGCACAAGGGCTCGGAACTGAGATCCAGACCCCCCCATAAGTCTGTGAGGACACTGCTTAGTGGAAACAAAATCAACATTCCAATTAAATCACAACACACAGATTCAGCGCATCAACAGGATTTCCTGTAGACTGCCAGCCTTCTTCATCATAAAATGAGATTGGCAATTCTAGGGGAGTACTTAGCCTATGGCCACACATGTGTTGTAACCATGTCCTAGTAGCCCATTTCTAATTAGCACAGTATTAGAACTATCAGCGTTAGGGTGGTCTTCCCCCCAACATTTTACCTTCCTCCTCCATTTGTTTCTGATTTCGATTTTGCTGGCATTAGGACTATGTGCACTTTACAACTGCTAACCATTGCTAAAGTGCATGTGCTCACTCCTTAAATCATGGTAATTCTTGCTTACCTCCACTTGGCATATTTAATTTACCTATAAGTCCATAGTAAAATGGTACCACATGTACCCAGGGTCTGTAAATTAAATGTAACTAGTGTGCCTACAGCACTGATTCTGCCACTCACTTAAGTAGCCTTTTAAACATTTCTCAGGCCTGCCATTACAGAGCCTGTGTATGCAGTTTAAACTGCCTTGTCGACCTGGCAAGATAAACCGTTTGCCAGACCCAAACCTTCTTTTTTAATACATACGTGTCACCCCTAGGGTAGGTTGGATAGCCCCAAGGACAGGGTGCAGTGTAGTTAAAACATTGAACATGTACTTTTGAGTATTACATGTCCTGGTAGTGAAAAACTCTTGAATTTGTTTTTCACTACTGCAAGGCATCTCTCCCATATGATAACATTGGAGTTACCTTATTACATTTTATAAGTGTAATTTCCAAATGGGAAGAGATAGCTGGTTTATGTTTGGTGTATTTGGAATCAGCCGCAGCCGGTGCACGAAAGAGCCGTAGGGTGGGGGGGCAGAGAAGGGGGGGGAGTTGACAGATAACGATGAGGGAAAATAAAATTTTAAAAAAGGAAACCATTTACCTTGCGCTCGCAGCATCGCCGACTCGGACTTGGACTACAAGGAGCACCTCAGTTTCAAACTACAAGTCACAACCAACATCACCCTGAGCAGAACTCTGATCTACTGACGCCAGAACACAGAGTCAACTTTACCAGCAATATTGCAGACTTTGTCGCCCCACTAGTCATCAACGCTGGCACCTACATCCTCTTAGGAGACCCTAACTATCACCTAGAAGTCCAGACTGACCCCAACTCAGTTGCACTCCTTGAAAACCTAGGTACCCTTGGACTCACCTAACACATCTCAGCCCCACAAACTTTGCTGGACACACCCTGAACTTTTAATGTTGCTCCTTCCATGTAATGGTTATAAACTGATGCGTGTCCGTGTTCATCAACTTGACAGGGAGCCCTGCTTCTGCGCCGTTCATCATCACCTTTTAATCAAATACTTTACTTGTCTTGTTCTTTCTACTTTTTTAAACATGGGTGCTATCTCATTGGAGACGAAGAAATTCATGCAATGAGTTAAGTGGGGATGAGATGCACTCCTAGTAATCCGAAAGTTAATCATTTGTAAACCAGTTTACTCTTTCAAACGCTTTTGGCGGGCAAAACATGCTTCGCGCTTCGTCCCATTGCGCTGCAACATTACTAAACAACGAGAGAACCATCTTTGGTTCCACCAAGCTGCACAGCCACATTACTATTTGAATCCAATGAATTAAATTCATATGCTTAACACCGCTTAATCCATGTTTGCCATTAATTTTATCCTTCTTTCTTTCATTCAATTCATTTTATTCAATCCAGGTTCAACATGAATGTTCAAAAAGGCTCTGAAGCATGAAGTGGGTTCCATGTCATGATTTATTTGGTGTTAACAAACCCAATGCATTTCGGGAATAAATTCCCTTCATCAGGGGCATCTGTAAATATATAAACAAATGTATACTTATAACCATTACCGTCAACCAAGCATTTCACTCAAATTTAAATGACACATGAGATATGTTAACACCAAATAAATCATGACATGGAACCCAAAGATGGTTCTCTAGTTGTTTAGTAATGTTGCAGCGCAATGGGACGAAGCGCGAAGCAAGTTTTGCACGCCAAAAGCGTTTGAAAGAGTAAACTGGTTTACAAATGATTAACTTTCGGATTACTAGGAGTGCATCTCATCCCCACTTAACTCATTGCAAATCCTCCCTGAGACACTATCACCAGCAAATCTGAGAAACCAAGAGAAAGGCCCTGGCCGACTGTATAACAACAAGTCAAACAGCAGCAAAGACATTTTTGCAATCATCAAAGACTTCACCACTCCAGCAGCAGCCTCCAGCAACATCACTCCATTTCAAGACCACCCAGACTTTTTCAGCAGCAAAATCACAGACATCTACAGCAACTTTAACTCACAACTGGACCCTATCAACCTTTTATTAAGTTTTCTGGTTTTGGATAAAGACAACACCTTGACCATGTAGAGCACCATCACCACAGAGGAAACCACAGCAATCATGAAGACCATCCACTTTGGGACCCTGTCAGACTCTTGCTTCCACCACGCCTTTGCCAAAGGTTAAGCCTCCATCAGCTAAGCTCTCGTTCCATCCACAACATCTACATCAACACAGCCACTTTCCCTGAAACCTGGAAGCACCCAGCCATGAATGACCATTAGAAGCCCTCAGCTCAAACTTGTGAACAACCAACCTATCTTCCTCCTACCATACCTAGCAAAGGTCTATGAAAAAGCTATCAACAGATGCCTTGCCTACCACCTCTCCAAACACCAGCTACTCAATGTCAAACAATCAGGATTCAGACCAAACCACAGTACAAGGACCTCCCTCATTGCAGCTAGATACAACATCCAGATGATCTTCAATGGAGGGGAAATGCTGTACTCACCTTACTCGAACTCTCTGCAGCCTTCAACATGGTACCCCATCCCATCCTGATCCAACGACTCCATGAGACTGACATCTAAGGACCCATCCTCCAATGGATCCGCATGTTTTTTACTGGGAGAACCCAAGCAGTCAACAATGCACCATACACCTCATCATGAGAGCTAATCTGAGATGTCCCACAGGGTTGCGTGCTCAACCTGGCCCTCTTTTACATCTACATGACTCCTCTGTCAGACGTCATCTGTGTACAGTACATTGACATACTTACCTATGCAGATGACATGCAACTACTGTTATCCCTCTCGGTCAAAACACCCAGCATCAGGATCAACCTCAATGCATGCATGACCGAAGTGGCAACTTGGATAGAGTCCAACTGCTCTGAGCCGAAAATGGACAAGACCTATGTGGGGATCTTCGGAAACGTTGCCTCAAGGGACTCCTCCTGGTAGGCTACAGATCTTGGAGCCACTCTCACCCGCAGCATACAAACAAGAAACCTTTGAATTATTATAGACAACAAGATGGACATGTCAGCACAATTCAACACAGTTGTCACACCCTGCTTCCACACCTTGAGGATGCTGAAAAAAGATATTCAAGTGGCTACCCAACAACACCAGGAAACGCGCCACCCATGTACTCATCACCAGCAGATTGGACTACGGGAACACCCTCTACATTTTAATAACCAACTAACTCACAAAAAGACTTCATACCATTCAGAATGAAAAAGCCAGACTTTCCCCAACTTCTCACACCAGTGTTACATGGTAACACACCTGAGGGAACTCCACTGGCTCCCAGTAGACAGGCATGCACAATGCAAGCTCCTCACCCACACATACATAAGACCAGCCTACCTGCAATGTGCACTTCCACAAACCCGTATGGCACCTCCGCTCAGCAGACTATCACTAGCACACATCCCATTGGTTCACAAAAGCAGATCAGGAGGTCATGCAATCTCATACATTACTCCTAAAGCATGAAACAACCTACCACCCCACATTAGAGCCTCCTCCTCCTACCCTGGTTGAATTATGCAAGAAGCTGAAGATCTGGCAATTCAACTAAGTCTCCCCGAGGCTAGCCTCATAAACCGGTCAACGCACCAGGATACCTTCATGAGTGGCGGTGCGCTATAAAAATGCACATAACATAATACAACAGACCTGGGAGTAAGTTATGCAATGGGCAGAAATAGCTTTTGTGTTCAATTTAGCACTCACTCCCATTGGGAGCAGAGAGCAAATTGTACTTGGTCCAGTTGTTTTACTGCTTTTTACAGTAGCTGGTGACAATTATGATGCAAAACAGTGTGCAAGGGGTATTAACACAGGCAAAGCAGCTCCATTAACTATGCACTCATGTTACTCCCCCATTACTTGTCATCCTAAACACATATAATATTTAGTGCTAGAGTTATTAGCGTGAAGATGAGTTCTTATATTTACATCGTGGGTTAAGTTACCTCGAAAGTGTGCATGGTGCTTCAGACACCACTTTAGCATTAATAATACATGCGTTGCCATTGTTTGTTGCGATTTTTCTCAGTACTATTGAGAAATAATACAATCAGTGCTTTTTATGCTGTTGAGTTCTGTGCATGTGTGTTGCCTTTTGTAGAGAAGGGGGTTTATCCTGTGGTGTTCAGTGTCAGTGTCACTTGGAAATGTGTATAACATTTTATGTGGTTTAGTTTGGTGCATGGTATCTCGTATGGTAATGGGAGTTGTCTTCTGTGTGCAAAAAGTGTAATGTGTGGGATGATTTTGAGTTTATCTTGACTTTAACATTTGTAGACAAGGATATAATGCAGCATGGCTAGTTAGTATAATATTTTATTTAATATGTCCATATGTATTTAGGACCAGCTTTATGAATTAAGTTTTCAGCATGACTGCAGGGTCACCTCAAACTTTTTACCTTCACTCCCTTCTTTTGCGGAACCTGTTTTTGTTGGCTTTTAGCACTCTGTGCTCTTTCTCACTGTTAACCAGTGTTAAAGTGCTTGTGTTCCCTTCCTAAAACATAGTAAAATTGGCCCAAACCTGGTTGTCACATTTAATTTACTTGTAAGCCCCTAGTATATGGTACTACATGTATATAGGGCCTGTAAACTAAATGCTACTAGTGGACAGCAACACTCATTGTATCACTCAGAACCATAAGGAGATGACAACCCCTTGCCCCTAGCATCAGAACCAGAGGAGAGAGGGAGACCCACAGGAGTGAGGTCTCCTACTGTATCAGGCAGCTGGCAGTGTGTGCTCCCCCAACCTGTTCCCTGAAGAACAGGAGGACATGAGGGCAGAACAAGAGTTGCAGCTAGTCCAGTTGAAACTGGCTGCAGAGAAAGAGACAGCTGAGATTGAAAGAGATTTGGCATAAAGTAGGCTGGCTTGGGAAGCTGAAACAGGCTTAGAGGGAAAGGAACTTTTATTGGGTCATGAGGTGAGTTTCAAGGTACTGGACCTAAAAATGCAGATGCTCACAGAGTCCAGTGGTAATGGTGGCAGTGACTGCATAGTGTCAAATGGAGACAGAAGGGTCCACATACCTAACTTTGAGGTGGGGGATGACAGACAGGTGGCTAGAGGAATATGAGATAGCTGTAGAGATGCATAGGGTCCCTGACAAGGATTGGGGAGTCAAGCACTGGAAGCATGTCCCAAATGAGGGGAGGGATTTACTACTGGAACTAGGGAAGGTTGACAGGATGAAGTACCGATTCATGAAGGAAGCCCTTGAAAGAAAGTATGGTCTTACCCTGAGGAGTATAGGTTGAAGTTCAGGGAGAGTCAGAAACTGCCTCACCAATCTTTGGTGGATTGCACGAAAATACTTTTGTAAGGCACTGGATGGTTGAGTGAAGGGTAGTGATGTAAACACTTATGAGGAGCTGTACAGTCTGATTTCAATAGAGCACATGTTCAGTCATTGTTTTCCAGAGCAGCACCAATACCTAATAAATAGCAAGCTCGCTGACCCCAGAGAGCTTGCCAAGGAAGCAGGATTCTGGCTTAGCACCGGGGTCCATGAGAAGGAACCTGGGAGTGACCACGAGGAGGGTAGTTCAGCTTTCCCCCCAGCAGAGTGAGGGGGAGGGTCCACAGTGACACAGATAGGTCCCAAAGTAAAGTAAGGAAAATGGTTCCCATGCCCCTTTTGAGAATATGGGTGAGGTTATGGTGGGCGGTGGTCCAGAGCACCCCAGTTCCAGCCCCGGTGCTTTGATTGCTCTCATTTGGGGCACAGGCAATGGGATCTGGTCTGTACTAAGAGACCATCCACTGGTGGGAGCTCCACAGGGTGACCAGTGTGGGCTCAGAGGGTGGTAGCCCCCAGGAGAAGATGGTAGAAAATTCCATGATGTCTGTTAGCTGGGAGGGGAACTCCAAGGGTAAACCTGTGATCCCTTAGGGTGGGAGTAGTCATGTTCATTAGGTCACAGTTAATGGGATACCTGCCACTGCCCTAAGGGATACTTGTGCCAGTCACACCATGGTGGTGGAAAGACTGGTTTCCCCAGAGCAGGTCATTGGACAAGTGTGTAGGGTAACCCGGGTCCATGGGCAGGACCAGCGAATCAGGGTTACCAGCTCTGAAATACAGCCCCCAAATATTGACCCTTAGGCCACTTCAGGCCTGGAGGTGCTCCCTGTGTTACAATAGAGGCAGAAGGCTGGAGTCCTGCACCAGGCAGACCCCTGCATGTCGCAGACAGAAAGTGTGTATTAGCCTTGGGGGAGGGGGGAGTTTGGTTCCCTTTTGGAAGTCCTGGCTTCAGGCACCAGTTTAGCCACAGGGTATAGACATTAGGCTGAGAAGGTAGTCTCAGGCTATCACTCCTGGACTGATGGGAGGGATAGAGAAAGTAGGGTTCCTATCACAAAGCACAGTTGCCCACCACTATGAGAAACATCAGAGGCCAGAGAGCCTTTAGGAGCAAGCAAGAAACTTCTTGCCAGACCCAGCCTCCACCTGGCAGTGGATGGCCTGGGGCCTAGCTCTTGACAGTGACAGCTATCAGTGGCATCTGCTGGTTGATGTCTCTATGGGTAGAGTTTTCCTTGTGTTGGGGATAGAAGTTTAATCCAAGGGCTGGAATGGGCCCCATCACTTTGTTAGCCATGGTGGTACTGGCTGCCTACTGGTATGCATCTGTGAGCAAATTAAGGTTAGGAGTTACACAAATGGGGTCCACTGGTGAGGAGCAGGGTTCCCCATGGGTCAGTTCTGAGGCTCAGGCCATTGTGTATTGCCTAAGCATGGAAGCCCATCAAGGTACTGATTAGTCTATCCTGGCTTTTGACTAGAGGGGGGTTGTGTTGGACTTGGCCCTTTCTGCAGGGTCATCCCCAAAGTATTTTTCTTTTCCCTCCACTTGTTGCTGAATTCGTTTTTGTGGGGCCTTAGGACTCTGCACACTTTACCACTGATCATCAGTGCTAAAGTTCTTGGTCTCTCTCCTTAAAACATGGCTAAATTGGTTTATACCTAATTGGCATATTTAATTGACTTATAAGTCCCTTGTAGAAGGGCATACCATATGCCAAGGGTCTGTAAATTAAATGCTATCAGTGGGCCTGCAGCACCTACTGTGCCACCCACTTAAGTGCCCTTTAAACATGTCTAACGTCTGCCATTGCAGAGCCTATATGTGCAGTTTTAAACTGCCGCTTCGACCTGGCAAGATAAAATCTTTGCCAGGCTCAAACCTTCCTTTTTTAATACATATATATCACCAATAGGGTAGGCCCTGGACAGCCCAGAGGGCAGGGTGCAATGTATTTAAAACATTGACATGTACTTTTAAGTTTTGCATGTGCTGGTAGTGAAAAATGTGTTTTTCACTACTGCATGGCCTATCTCCCCATAGGATAACACTGGCATTGCCCTTTTAGATTTTATAAGTGTAATTTCCAGCTCATGTTTGGTGTCACTGGAATCCTACTTTAAAATCCTAACTTATGGTAAAGTCTAATTTTAAATTACAGTTATGAAAAAGCCACTTCTTGAAAGTTTGCATTTTCTTTAGGCCTGGGTGGAGCACATGGAGTTCTGCTATGCAGAATTCCACAGAGCAGGCCAAAAACTCCACGAGACTCCGAGGGATTCTGATGTTCAGTAGCGCGATGCACGTTCTCTCGCTCGAAACTGTGAGCGAACGGCACCCTGCTGTTTGCATTGATGCTCCCATTTTATTTTCTATTCTGTGCACGGTGCTAGAGCTTGTTTGTCAATACACCCTTAGTTTTTTCAATCCTCCCCCTATCTGACTGACCCACCCTCATTTTCCACTATTGTATCAGTGTGTGTTTTTGTGTTTATTTATATTACGTTTTTGCAATTTCTTTGTGCTTTTTGTACTTTTCCTGGTTTCCCTTTAAGTCTTTAGTTTTTCCCTTCTTCCCTCACCTATTTCTTCTTTTTTTTTTTTTACCACCCAGCGCCATGGCAGAGCAGGGTGAGAGAAGGAGTGGAGGTGCAAGGGAGGCTGCCAGCTGCACACCTTGCGGTCATCGGCGGTGCCACGGGCTGCAGCCAGCGCCATTTTCTCAGAAGTGGAAATGGTTTACTAGCTTTTTATGTGCAGCGCCATCTCCCCTCCGTGCTGGCAGCAGGCAGCAAGCCTGGCAGTGGATTTGGTCTGCAGGAATGTCGACTGCTGTAGGGGAGCGTGAGCCAGTGCGAGCACCGGAGCTCTAGGATCCAGCGCACCCAGCAGCAGTTGACGCACCATTGGGCCGATATCCTGGACAGGGAACAGGACATGCTCGACCTGCTGGGTGGCGAGGTTGCTGGGATTGATGAGTAACTATTTATTTATTGTGCTCTTTCTATGCTAATATTTTGATTCCAAATAGCATGCTGCCAACACTTGGAGGTAAGTTAAGTTTACGTTACAAATATTATGTGATCCAGCCAGGTGCTCAGCACTACCTAATCGTACTCATTGACGCTCGCTTAGGCTGATTATTTAAGAATTCATGCAGACTCCTCTGTCTTTTCACTAGGATAGTGGTAGTAGTAGCAATGTCAGTGAGTTAGCATTCTCTGTTCCTTGCTTTATGTAGCGCGTACAGTACCAAGCAATCTCCCAGTGATGTGTACTATGCATTTGTGCATTGAAAAAAAGGGAAGCTGAGTTGGCCCGTCAATGGGGGTTGAGATTGAGAATGAGTTGAGAAGCAAAGATCATTCTTTGCAATACATTAGTAGTTCCAAAATGTAGTTTAGGAAATTTTGAATAGGGCCTAGGTTGAGGAAATTAGGAATAGGTGAACTCGATACTAGTAGTAGTATAGGCGTTCTGATATAGAAAAGTACAATTTTACTGTGTCTGCCTTTTCCTGATAAATATTTGCCGGGAGATTGTTAAATGTACCACTAATATTTCTTAATTTATCTTCTTTATTACTTACATCAGCCTCCAGGGGTAAGAGGAGGGTAGCAGCACGGAGGTGGATCAGGGAGCTGGGTGTGCCACCACCAGTGCTGCAGCAGTGGTAGTTCTATCTCCAACACACCCACCAGCACAGCGGCTGATACCGATGGCTCTGCAGGCCCCAGTAAGTCCTCTGGTTAATATTATTATTATTTCCCTAACTTTTACCACTCCACATTTAGAAAAAAAATTCCTTTTTTTTTAACTGTGCCTGTCTCTATTTTTTCCAACTTCTCTTCGTTCTATCTAATGTTTGTTAAATTCTTGTTATCCTTGCATTATCCTAGTTATTTTCTATATTTCAAGTTTCTGTAGTTGACTTACTCCTGTCTGTACTAGTCTGTCTGGAGCTTCCTTTCTCCTGCTTTGTGAATAAGCTTTCCCTCTCCCCTTATATATCTTGTGGACTGGTACTGTAAGACTAAGAGAACCGATATTAGGACAGGTACTCTACTGCGAAGATTACATGCCCAAGTAAGCTATTCTTATTCTACGTGTGTTCATTGAGAAGGCTTTCTTTTTCTTGCTCATGCTCAAACAGTAAAACTACACAGTGACCTTGGTCATAGGTGGACCCCTCCAATGTTGTGTATGTATTCATTTATACAGTAGTAGTATACCAGCAGTTTCGATGACAGTGAAGCATGGCTGGAAACTAGTATGAGGAAGGTCACATTGCATTTGCCAACCAAGACCATATGTCCTTCATTGACCAATTATTCCTCCTCTTCATTGTGCGCCAATGACGGTCATTATAGCTCTGCCCCTGCATTACAAAAAGTTTTGGTTGGCTTAACTTCTTGGCTATTCAAACATTGCCAACCAACAAAATCCCCAACGTGATATTTTTGATAGAAGATACTGCAACCAAACAGAGGTGATGTATTGCAGTTGAATTTTGTTAAAATAATAAGTGGAGGCACATCTGACATCTAAAATGTGTAATGTATTTTCTAGCTGGCCAGACCACCAATGCAGGGGCCAGCGACTGTGCCAGCAGAGCAGACGCAGTGGTGGTTAAAGGGGGAGTCACCGCAGTGGCAGGGATGGGCGATGGTAAGTCACATTGCTTGCTTATTGACAATTACTAGTATACTCACAGCAAGGACTTCATGAACCCCCAGATTTAGCAGCTATAAATGGGTTGAATTAATGGCTTCTTCTACCTGTAACTCAGCAGGTAAAAGCTCATAATGAACTCTAAAAACTATGGGTTGATGGAAAATGGAAAAAAGGATGGAAGGAGAAAGGATGGCAGAAATGTTTTGTGAGTGAAAGGATGCATGGGTGAGTGAAGGTGAAAGGATGCATAGGTGGGTGATAGGATGCATGGGTGGATGAAGGATGGGTGAAAGGGTATATGGGTGAAAGGATGCCTTCCTGGGTGGATGAAAGCAATTCTTCTCAGGTGGGTTAAAGCAGGATGGGTGAAAGGGTGAATTGGTGAAAGGATACATGGGTGGGTAAATGGATGTTTTAGTGACACGATGGTTGAGAGCTGTGGATAGGTAAATAAATAGATGGATGGATATATATGGATGTATGGTGTTAAATGGTGAAACTACTGGATGAGAGAATGTAAATTTTAAATGGTGGGTATCAACGGGTGAAGAATACTAGAACAAAGAAATAATGAATGGATAATTGCATGGACAAAGTAACAAGGGAGTTTTTCTGGAGAGGGGGGAGCACACCTAATTCGCTCTCCTGGAATGGTTTTATCAAAGCTTTGGTTCAAAGTGAAGGGTATTTCTGTCTACTCCCTTGACCTATTGTATTTGTTAAGTGAAGCAGATATGTATCCTACCCATCACATCCCTTCTCATGGAATTTCGCCAGTGCCACCCATGACCTAACTGCTGCATGGTTCAATTTGGCACTGAAGTGTTAGTTGTGCAATGTGCATCTGCTTCAGTTAATGTGGCACTTACAAAGTTTTCAATGCATGGCAAAGCGAAAATAAAGTGTGTTTCCCTTTCCTACCAGTGCCCACTTCGTCACTTTCTAGTACATCACTCCTTTATTCTTTCCCAAGTTCTGTCCCAGCCTGCCCTAAAAACTGAAAAATCCATAAATAGGAGGCACCACATTTTTCTGGCAAAGTGATTTATACATTTCATGGCTTCCATACAGATTTACGCCTGTCCAATTTTTTTCCTTTCAACATTTGTCAACTGCAGTGACTGATTAAGCCAAAGCTTAGGCACATGAATATGATCAGTGATAGCCCACTATTCTGTAGTAAAATGTTTTCTTACAAGGCCTAATCTCTCTATCTTACCCTGCAGTAGAGTAAGTTAAGTTTCCTTTCCTTACTGCCAAGTGAATGTATTTGTTGGAAATAATTATAAATTGTGGTGGAGGGCAAGGCCAGGGAGTAAAGTGGGACTAAGTGCCTTGAGTTTTGCGGATGGGATAGTCTGTGACGAATGTGCCAAGTACAATGTATATATCCTGTTCCTTAATCCTTTACCTGTACTGCAGTGCATCGTTTTCCCCACCGTCTACTTACAGCAGACAGGATATCCACATTTTATACATGACATGTGTTACATTGTATCATTATTATTCATCTGCCTTGGAGTCACTGTAAAATTGATAGGCATTTTGGAGAAGAGCAGGGCCAATGGGATAAGATAATTGTCCATTACAGCTGCCCCAGCTGCAGACTGCGGGGTAGCAAAGTATTGACTACCGATGGACTAGCTAGCATGTTTCCATTAATTTAGCATAACAAGAATACTTGTACTCCATAGTGCATAATGCCTTACTCATTAACAAGAGGTCATTTATTTTAATTTTCCCACACAAAGTGTCTGTTTATTTGTTTACTAGGAGATCCTTTAAAAGAAAGAGAAATAACCGTTTTTTTTTAATCAAGTGTGCTGTTATTCTGCCTTAATTCCTTTCAGCCAGTTTCTGCCCAGGGCCCCAGTTATTTGCCAGTGTCTCCAGCCTCCCAGCAAGAACAATGCCAGCGCCGCCAGTAACTGCCCGCCAAACCGCCACTGCTGCCCCCCTTGCACTCAGACTGATTTTCCAGTGCCGTGTCCTGCTCAGGCTTGCATGTCTTGAAAGCAGATCAGCATGCATAGAGATGTACCTCAAAAAGCCACTGCCCAGCGTATAGTAACCTGTTCTTTTGCCCCCTTTTTTAATATTTGTTTTGGTGGGAGGAACTTGTTGTGGGTGAAGAGGGTGGGAATGATTGGAGTTGGGACTAGGACTGTTTCTTGGACTATTCTGTTGGGCATTTTGGACATTAATTGGGGACAGGAATATTTGCTTTGGGAGAGGGTGGGCCTATTGTGTGTGGAAGGGGTGGGTTTTATTGTTCAAAAAGGGTAATAAATAATTATTTTACTTTATTTATGCCTCAAATCTTTTTTTGGGGTCTTTTACTTTGCACTGCTGTCTTTTAGCATAGCTTATATTTTAAAAAGTGTTTAGAAAAGTGTATATCAATTAATTATACAGTACCCTTGTCCTGCTACCCTCTGTAACTATATTGACCACTAGGGGGATTGCCTATATTGCCTACAACAACGCTCCATAGTTCGCTTACCTCCATAGATGAAGCGAGGGCTGCTACCTCTCTCAGTGTTCTTAATGCAGGGTTTCCCAAGCTGCCATGGTGGTGGTAGAAGAAGTAGGCTAGCGCGCTAACAGGGAAGGAATCACATGTGAGGTTCCACTCCCACCTAGGTGAACTCCAACTGTAGGATTAATCGAAGTATTATCCATCACAGGAAACTAGATGACACAACAAAGAAGACCTGATATGATAATACAAACTAGAAAAAGTAACTTCTTCTGAGCAATGGAGAGCTATTATTTAAAACTAAGACAAAACAACCTTCGAGTCAGGAGGAGTTGAGTCAGAGTCAGGAGTGGGCAAGGTTAAGCATTTACGCAACATAACACAAGGCCGGAATGATGATGTTGATGAATGATGTTCTTCTCTGTATAAAATATGAACACATTCATCCGTGGGTGGGTAAAAAACAATGGGGCCAGCATGGGCTACTGCTCAGGTAATAGAAAATCCTGCAGTGAGTTGGTGTTGCTTTCACCACACCCGTTCCACCAAGTGTGTGATCTATTTATGGTGTAAAGTAAGTCACACCTCAACAAATCACACAGCCCAGGGGCAGATGGTTAGGGGTTTGATGAATGGATGGGAAAGGGGATCTGGGGAAAGGTGTGACAAAGACAAACAATAAACAACGATACAATTTTAATTGGGGCAATGAGCAGCACATCATCATCAATCTGTTGTGGGAGGAAACAGAGGTATGACTATGATACAGTTCAGTTAAATGCATTGCAAACAGAAACAGTCCTTCAGCCCCAGAGACCTAAGTTAATCTCATATATATAAATGTTCTGCCATCTAGGTTTGAAAAATAGTATACAAATTATGGAGGAGTGAAGTGAACCGATGCAGTAGCTTGAATCCAGTTGTTCAGCATTCCATCCATCAATTGTTTTTTTTTGCATTTGGCAGTCCAATTGGGACGGGGTTGCCAAGAAGTGGGTCCCGTGCTCGCCGTGCCAAATGGATTCAGGCCATGCTGGCTGGTGAGGGGTGATACCCCAAAACCAGTCCTAGAATGCATGTTTCCGGTCCAGAGAGGGCCTGGCCTAGCAGTTAGGGCTGGACTGTTCCCATAGGGAGCTGAGTCAAGATTGATTTGCATATGGCTGGGTGACCATGGCATGGTGAGCAAACAAATGATGGATTTAGGCCCAGATATCTGTACTGGGGGTGAGTGTTTGACACTGTTCAGCATTCCGTCCATCAATTGTTCTTGTTTGCATTTGCCACCCCAAGTGAGACGGGGATGCCCAGACATGGGTCTCGTGCTAGCTGTCCACTGGATTCAGGCTATCCTGGCTGATGAGGGGTGATACCCTGAAACCGGTCCTAGGATGCTTGTTTACGGTCCAGGAATGACCTGGCAGTTCGGGCTGGACTGTACCCATGGGGAGCAGGGTCAAGCCTGATTTGCATTTGGCTGGGTCCAAACAGGGGTGGCGTGGTGAGCAAAAAAACAATGGATTTAGGCCCAATTCTCTGTACTGGGGTGAGTGTTTGACATTGTTCCGCATTCCGTCCTTTAATTATTTTTTTCCTCTTAACTATATTACTACCATTGTCTGTGGCACAAACCCAATTCTGAGACCTCTGGGTCGCAGCTATTCAAAGACTTTGCTGTTAAAGTCATCCAAGATGTTGGCAGCTGCATTGGATTTCTGCACGGTGAACATGGCTACTGTTGAATGCTGTCGAATGCACTTAAAAATTTCTTCAGCGTTGAGACTTGTGGATAACTGTTGCCTAACTCCCACAAAAAGATCTAGTGTGCAGTGATACACATATAATCAGTGGTTTGACAACGGGTCCACATGTCTGTCATCAGGTGGATAGTCTGACCAATTCTAGCGCATCGTGATGAAGTGCTGGAACAGTCACTCTGGCAAAGTAGGTCCTGCTGGGAATCTTCCATTTTGGGCAGGTGGCTGCCACAAACTCTAAAAAAAAACACTCTTTCCACAAAAGAAAAAGGAAGGAGGTCCAGTGCTAACATTTTAGCCAGATTCCTGTTGTTCAACTATGCCAATGGGTGGTTGTGGTTGTAGGGGCCCTCCTGCCTAAACATGCTCGTAATAGTAGACTGTTTTTTTGTTGGTGGTACAACTGATGCAGGCGATGTCTGGAGAGGACCAGGAGGTGGTAGACTCAATGCGCGTCTTGGGGCAGTCACTAATGTATGTTGTTGCTGTTTGGTCTCTGACTCTTGTGTCATTGCGAGGTTGCTGAGGTGGGTGATACTGGCGCACTGCTGGGGACAGGGCTGCTTTACATAAAGATGTCACCATGTTCTTCCTCTTCACCACCTACATCTCCCACTCTGATCAGAGGCTAGGGAGCCACTACCCCTCCCACATCACCTTTCCCACACACCCGTGCAGAAAGTTAAGGTGTGATGTTTTTTCAAATGGATCGCATGGCCTCCAGTACTATAGTGTGTACCAAGCTTACCTTGCCGAACACTAGTATTGCAAATGGAGCATATTGCACTGTTGTCCTCCTGCTTGATAACCATAAAGAAGTCCCAAACTGGGCAGGAGTACCTTTTCTGTGGGCCACTGGTGCCACTGCCAATGCCCGAAGAACCGGAGGTAGGCAGTTATGTTGATGATTGGCTCTCTTCAGTGTGTACTTCTACTGGACTAGTGGTGGATGCCGGTCTCAGTGGGGGCCTTGCAAATATGGGAGCTGGCACTGGCAGTGGTAGTGGTGCCACATCACTCAGAGCAGGTTGAATAGGAGGGAAAATGTCAGTCTCTTATGGACCAGCTTCCACAATGACTGGCTCGTCATCCTCATCCCCTTCCCTAATTGTAAGGCTTCCTGGAACATTCGTTTCTGCTGGGCCTCTCATGGCGTCTCGGACACAGCTGGGATTCAATCCGTGTCCAGATCATCAGAAGGGGGGCTTGGAGAAGATGGTGGAGTACTCTTCCTTTTTCTTGCTTGAGATCTCGAACCCAATGATTGTAAAAGAGGAGGTTCTTTCTTTGCAGGAAACTAAACCTCCTGTTCTGCTCTTACTTCAGTAAGATCCATTGCTGGCTGCAGCTGTTATCTACTTTCCTGCAACAATTGGATACTACTTTGCAAAAGAGACAAATCCAATTCAATGTCACTGCTTGTCGGCGTCGACATGATTGATAGTGGCTGCCTCGCTGAGAAACATGGGCTTGGGTATAGGTTGGGGTGGTGCCATTGATGGGAGTTCTGCTCCCAGCTTGCGGCAGGCACAAGTTTGCAGAAAAAGGTTCTGCAAACGCCACGCCAGTGGTGGAAATCTGTTTCTTCTCCTCCCCACTGGCCACTTTCTTGGCAGCACCTTTGTTTGGGGTCCTCTTGAAGCTGTCAGTTGGCAGTTGTACTTAGCTGCACAAAAAGAGATTGGGGGACTAACATGACTGTCTGGCAGGACTGTGGGTGATGTAATTTGTGCACCTGAAAGCAAACAAGCAAGAAAACCATTTAGTGAAAAATGGCATTGTTGCAGTTTGAATTAGTACAGATGATATAATTAAGTGTGGTTACTTAAGTCATCATTATTATCATAAATAATTAACAACAGTGCATTTCAAAGTCAAACCACACCACCAGAACATAATATTTAAATTCCAATCAGGATAACAACTTACAGACGTAACTGTTTGCTTTGTGTGCATCTAAAGGAGAAACCTATGGCAGTCAGGAAGGTGCAGGGTAAAATTGGATAATGCTTAAAAAATGAATGCTGGTGGTGTGCGTTTATGGCAGGCATGGGGTCCAGGAGAAAATGGAAAAATCCTCACAAAATGAATGCTGGTGTGTGTTGTGCACCTTTGGCAGTCAGGGGGTCCAGGGGAAAACATATTAATCCTTAAAAAATTAATGTTGGTGTGTGTTGTGCACCTATGGCAGACAGGGAGTCCAGGGAAAAATAGAATTATCCTTAAAAAATGAATGCTTTTGTTGTGTGGCTGTGCGCCTATGGTGGGTAGGTGGTGGATGGATGGTGGAAAAACATCAAAAACATAAAATTTAAATATTTTTTTTTTAAATGTAAATTAAAAAATAAATAAAATAAGAAAAATTACATTAAAAATGAAAATAAAATAAATACAATTAAAAAATAAAAATAAAATAAAATAATAGCAATAATTAATTGCTGGTGTACTAGGGAACTATGAGAAACCCTTCGGTGAAAAATGCTAAAAAGCATATAACATAAAACTGTTAATAAGTATACAAATGCTACATAGATCCTCAAGCATAATATTAAACTGATATCAGGGACAGGTTTTAAAAAATGAACAAATACAAAAAGGCATAGCCCTCTCCTATCAATCTCTATTTAAAAACTGGAAAAAAAGGTGTCTTCACAAAATGTTTACTGGTCACGTGGCCAAACCACAACAGCAAGCAATGAGGCATGGCCACAACAAAGAACACATGCAAGCCTATGGCAAAGGTACGCTGGCTGGCTGCAAAAAATGGCCACTGGCCACATGGTCAAGCAAAAACAACCAGCAAAGAGACATGGCCACAACAAAGAACACATGCAGGCCTACAACAAAAGAACGCTGGCTGGCTACATGAAATGACCACCGACCACATGGTTACACAACAAAAGCAAGCAAGAAAGCATGGCTACAGCAAAGAACACATGCAGACCTATGGCAAAAGCGCACTATCTGCCTACACAAAATGGACGCCAGCCACATGGACAAGCAACAAGAACCAGCAAGGAGGCACGGCCACAACAAAGAACGCATGCAGGCCTATGGCAAAAGCACACTAGCAGGCTACACAAAATGGCCACCAACCACATGGTCAAACAACACCAGCAAGCAAGGAAGCATGTCCACAACTAAGAACACATGCAGGCCTATGGCAAAAGCACACTGGCTTGCTGCACAAAATGACCATCAGCCACATATTCAAACAAAAAGCAAGGAGGCATGGAAAGCAAAGAACATATGCAGGCCTATGGACCCTGACTATACAAAATGGTGCCTGGCATATGGCATGGTGAACAACGAGAAATGGTGGCCTATGGCAAACACACTTGCACACTGCTCAGAGAAGGGAGGCATGGTATCACTGAGAAAAACATCATGAATTTAGCAATGCCAAAAACAAAAATGAACTGAGCTGTACAAGTTTGCAACAACACACATCCTCCAAAGGCATCAAATATATATTATCCCACCTATACACATTTTGCAACCCACATTTATTAATTTAATCCAATGTGATCCATGGCCTAAATGATGTTTCAACTCAACAAACACCACAGAAACAGTTGTTTCATGCACCCTTGACCAGTACTGGGCCTACTGGCTGGGTGGCCCATTGGCAGACTAGGCCACATAGTGAAATACATTAATATTGCAAATGTATTAAAAAAACATGGATAAAATGTACTGAAATGGTCAACACGTTTCATTTACAAATTTTAAAAAAATGCAAAAAAAGTTTCTTACCTTACCCATTTGATGCCTGTAGCCTGTCTTGTGTCACACGACTGGGTGTAAGTGACAGACTTTGTGAATTCCTCCCAGACAGACACACAATATTGGGATTAGGTGTGCCTGAATGGGCAATCTCCTGGCAGGATGGGGGCCAGAGCTTAGCACAGCTCCGCATGTAACTGAATAGCCTGTGCTCTGCCTTCAAACAAAGGGCCTTACGACCCCACATTGTTGCTGCAGCCAGCTTGAAGCCAGGGCACTGAAGGTTGGGAATTCCATACACTTCAAAGACACTGTCTAGACGCTTCTCCCACCTTCTCGAACCAGGGCATAAGGGTATAAAAAGGGGACCTCAGACACCAACTTTTCATTACATTTCTTTACCTCTGCCAGGACTGCTGTGCTGCTACAAGGACTGCCACTCTGCTGTACTGCTGATCTAAAGGAACTGCTGCCCTGCTGTGCTGACCTGCTGACTACTGCCCTCTTGTCTGGGAAAAAAGAACTAGACCTGCAACTTCATCTTGAAGCCAGGATCCCAGAGTGGCTGAAATGGCTAGTCTGCTGGCCTCCTGATTTGAGCCTCAGGGACATAACCCAACTAGCCCCTGGGATTAGCTACGGGAGGTTGCTGACCCCCAACTAGTGCCTCTCAGGTCCTGGTCCCATGGTGCTGTTCACAGTCTCACAAATCAAGCTCTTAAGCTCTTTGCTTCTGTGAAAAAGACCATTCGCACCAAGACCACACTGCTCACACCGAAATGCAGCTCGAGCCACCATCAGCCCATCTCTTCACCCAGCTAGCATTGATCACCAGCAGAGGACCACCAACGGAAAGCACCAGCCCGCCTGTCCGCAATGCTTGGCCTGCTCTTCGCGCTGTGCTGACCCCCTCCTGCGATGCTCTCCATGCTCCCCGCGACCCTCTCCAGCGAGAACCGGACTCTTGGCACAAAACTTGAGAAGGTAAAACTTCAGTGGGACTAATTTGGGACTGGCTTGGCAGTTCAGTCTGGACTGTTCCCATGAGGCACAGGGTCAAGACTGATTTGCATATAGCTGTGTCTGAACTGGGGTGGCAAAGTGAGCTAAAGAATGATGATGGATTCAACCCAGATCTGTGACTGAGGGTGAGTGTTTGAAAAGTTTCAGCACTCTGTCCATCATCTCCTTGTGTTTGCTTTGTTCGCCCTAAGTTGGCAGGGTATGCCCAGACGTGGGTCCCTTGCTCACTTTGCCACTGGATTCAAGCTAGCCTGGCTGATGAGGGCTGATAGCCCGAAACCGGTCCCAGGATGCTTGATTCCGGTCCAGGGAAGACATTGCTTGGCAGTTCGGTCTGGACTGTTCCCATGAGGCACAGGGTCAAGGCTGATTTGCATATAGCTGTGTCTGAACTGGGGTGGCAAAGTGAGCTAAAGAATGATGATGGATTCAACCCAGATCTGTGAGTGTTTGAAAAGTTTCAGCACTCCATCCATCATCTCCTTGTGTTTGCTTTGTTTGCCCTAAGTTGGCAGGGTATGCCCAGACGTGGGTCCCTTGCTCACTTTGCCACTGGATTCAAGCTAGCCAGGCTGATGAGGGCTGTTAGCCCGAAACCGGTACCAGGATGCTTGATTCCGGTCCAGGGAAGACATGGCTTGGCAGTTCGGTCTGGACTGTTCCCATGAGGCACAGGGTCAAGACTGATTTCATATAGCTGTGTCTGAACTGGGGTGGCAAAGTGAGCTAAAGAATGATGATGGATTCAACCCAAATCTGTGACTGGGGGTGAGTGTTTGAAAAGTTTCAGCACTCCGTCCATCATCTCCTTGTGTTTGCTTTGTTCGCCCTAATTTGGCAGGGTATGCCCAGACGTGGGTCCCTTGCTCACTTTGCCACCTGATTCAAGCTAGCCTGGCTGATGAGGGCGGTTAGCCCGAAACCGGTCCCAGGATGCTTGATTCCGGTCCAGGGAAGACACGGCTTGGCAGTTCAGTCTGGACTGTTCCCATGAGGCACAGGGTCAAGACTGATTTGCATATAGCTGTGTCTGAACTGGGGTGGCAAAGTGAGCTAAAGAATGATGATGGATTCAACCCAGATCTGTGACTGCGGGTGAGTATTTGAAAAGTTTCAGCACTCCGTCCATCATCTCCTTGTGTTTGCTTTGTTTGCCCTAAGTTGGCAGGGTATGCCCAGACGTGGGTCCCTTGCTCACTTTGCCACTGGATTCAAGCTAGCCTGGCTGATGAGGGCTGTTAGCCCGAAACAGGTCCCGGGATGCTTGATTCCGGTCCAGGGAAGACATGGCTTGGCAGTTCGGTCTGTACTGTTCCCATGAGGCACAGGTTCAAGACTGATTTGCATATAGCTGTGTCTGAACTGGGGTGGCAAAGTGAGCTAAAGAATGATGATGGATTCAACCCAGATCTGTGACTGGGGGTGAGTGTTTGAAAAGTTTCATCACTCCGTCCATCATCTCCTTGTGTTTGCTTTGTTCGCCCTAAGTTGGCAGGGTATGCCCAGGCGTGGGTCCCTTGCTCACTTTGCCACTGGATTCAAGCTATCCTGGCAGATGAGGGCTGTTAGCCTGAAACCGGTCCCAGGATGCTTGATTCCGGTCCAGGGAAGACACGGCTTGGCAGTTTGGTCTGGACTGTTCCCATGAGGCACAGGGTCAAGACTGATTTGCATATAGCTGTGTCTGAACTGGGGTGGCAAAGTGAGCTAAAGAATGATCATGGATTCAACCCAGATCTGTGACTGGGGGTGAGTGTTTGAAAAGTTTCAGCACTCCGTCCATCATCTCCTTGTGTTTGCTTTGTTCGCCCTAAGTTGGCAGGGTATGCCCAGATGTGGGTCCCTTGCTCACTTTGCCACTGGATTCAAGCTAGCCTGGCTGATGAGGGCTGTTAGCCCGAAACCGGTCCCAGGATGCTTGATTCCGGTCCAGGGAAGACATGACTTGGCAGTTCGGTCTGGACTGTTCCCATGAGGTACAGGGTCAAGACTGATTTGCATATAGCTGTGTCTGAACTGGGGTGGCAAAGTGAGCTAAAGAATGATGATGGATTCAACCCAGATCTGTGACTGGGGGTGAGTGTTTGAAAATTTTCAGCACTCCGTCCATCATCTCCTTGTGTTTAATTTGGGACTGTAGCCAATGCATGCTCCATCGCTGTCAGCCTGAACTTTTGACTTTGACTTAGCCCAGCTCGACCAGATAGCCGCGGTTGATGCTTTATGCTTTTAGGTGTTATTTTTCACTTTATTCTTTAAAAAATCATAACTCCGGTTCTAATGATTGTACTTTTGTCATTTTGATCTTGTTTTACTTATTTCATTTTGCTCTATTTTTCCTAATTGGCGTGGGGTATTTTTGTGGGGTGTTGTCACTGTTTTACTGTTTGAAGTGTTGCATATTGCCTCTAACTTAAGCCTGACTGCTCTGTGCCAAGCTACCAGGGGACTGAGCGCAGGTTAATTTGGGGTTTGCTTGTGTCTTACCCTGACTAGGATTGTGGGTGCCACTTGACATGGGCTCACACTCCTGGCAACCAGTAATCCAATTTCTAACACTCATCCTCTACAATTCTCTAAAATGTTGAACATCTGAATCTCAGTAACTCCGTTTTTCATCTGAACCAAAAATATGTGCAGCATTTATGCTATCTGTGTAAAAGAAATGTACAAACCCCCTATGCATTTTCCATCATTGACACAAATCAGCAAAGCTATCAAAGTTGTCCACAGTACATTGCCATGACTGATTCCTTTCATTTCCAATTTTCCAGCTCCTGTCTCAGGTCCGATGGTGCATACCCACTTTCAGGCAGTGCTGATCAGCAGATGAAATCACAGGGTCTGTCCTTGTCACTGACAGGTAAGACACAATCCTACAAGTCCATTCCAAGCATCAGCCACCTGTTCATGCCAATGTTAAGGCATGTTTAGGGGGGCATTCTGACATAGGAGCATTAAGCCATAATGCCAATGTTAAGCACTATATGTCTAAGTCAATATGTCATATGCCATCAAAGTGAAATCACATTTCATTGGTTTTTTTCTGTCAGTATTCATCTACACACCACAAAATCAAATATCTACGTGATAGTTTTCTACCATCACAACAAGTAAGGATGACGAGTCTGATAATGATGGCATTCCATCTATGACCACAGTGTCTGGTGATGTCCTCCAAGTTGACCAAGTGTGCGTTTCTTGCCAACTGGCTACCTGCCTCCTCCTTAAAACTCAGAAAAAATGTTGAGACCCCCTCCGTTGTCAGCTTCACTTCCTCTGGGACAAAGTTATTCTTAGCCATTATCGGGATAGATGTCTTTTCTTCAGGAGGATGGAGGTGAATTGAGTTCAGAATGTGTGATGTACAGAATATTGTCTTGTGTTTCATTTAATAAACTATAACGTTGTTCCAATTATAGAACAACCAAGGCTACACACAAGGTGCACCTGACAAATGACTTGCCTGTTGGTTCACTAATGGCATTGTTTTCAAAAGGGGGGCGCGATATGAATGTTTCCAAGATCATGTTTGAAAACTATCACTGCTAATAAATGCCTCTTAATGTGTGATATAATCTGATCTACTAAGGTGAAATGCTCATGCTTGTTAATAAAATATACTTTTTTTAAAGTTTGCAGAGTTTATCATGTTTTTACATGTTTAGTGCAAGATATCTTTAAAACTAAAGGTGTTCCTTAAGATAAATTGTCTAGTACACCTTCTTTTCTTCTTTACCGTTACTTTCGTTAACGTGTAAATAAAGTATGCCTGTTTGTATCACAGCTTTCTGAATGTTCCTGCTTTGTCAAGGGAACAGCAGCCCAGGGCTGCTGTTGACCATGGGGCCACAATTAAAGATCAGGAGGGCCGCTTGCGGCCCCCGGGCCGTACTTTGAGTATCCCTGCTATAGAACAACTTAAGCGGATGTAAGTGTAATTTTGTGAATTGCAACTGACTTTCCTAATGGGCGCTTATTTTTTAATCCCCCCCCCCCCTACTTTGTAGTAGATATTCCCCATTAACGCTAGGCGAGGAACTGCGCTCATACAAAATAAGACTGGCATAGATGTAGATCTCTGTCCGTTGCTTTGTGAATTGCTCTTATTTGTAAGCAAAGTAGTACTACAGGAGTAGTACTGCTACAAATACTTGGAAAAGCCTTTGTGAATTTCCCCAATAGCAATTTGCAGGTTCTTACTCAGAAGTCCAGAGAGCAAAATAAGAGTTCTTATGGTTTAAATTACACAGGGCAGCAGCCTGATTAGAAGCCCTTTCCCACTAGAGGCTTATTTTTTTGTTCAAAAATAATTCATTGTAATTTTAGAATTACACAAACTATACAGAGAAGAAACAAGGAGGGAGAAGAAAAAACATTTAGCAGGAATCATTGTCATGTCACAGCATGTACATCCCTGTAGTATTTATGAGAATCATCAGCAGGTGCAGTCTTTTGTTGTTTGGTAAAAAGTATGACAAAGGGTAGTGGTTTGAGGCTGCAGCGTCGGTGTGAGGGAGAGATATGAAGCGAAGGCCGGCAGAGGATATGGATAGTCTGGGGGGTGACAGTAACATATGAGTATTGTACACATCATTGTAGGTGTGGACTAGTGCTAGAACTAAAAATGGGGCAGGGGAGGGGAGTTAGGGGGCTCAGTGTCATGGGATTAAATAAGAAGGATGGTAGACTATGCGTGGTGTCAATGGTAAAAAACATTTGTGGCCACGAGAGAGTGACATTTGAGGATTTCCCATTATGGGAATGAGTTGCGATTAAAGAGGTCTAGGGTCTAGGGTCTCCCAAATACGTTGGGAGGTTACTGGGGAACCTTTGTTACTGGAATGAGTTATATGTGTGCTTCTTAGGTAGGTGACCCAGGCCCACCAGGTGTGGTATGATGCATTGTTACTAGATTTCCAATTGATCAATAAAACTTTGATTGCAATGGTGAGTAAAAGATCAAGGAGGGAATGATCTGTGTCAGAGAGATCGATTGGGGGATCTGCAAAGTGGGGTCCTAATAGAATGAACAGCAACGATAGTGTGATGGGAGTTTGGAATATATTTTGCAGTTGGAGGGAGATATCTCACCAATAGGAGTGCAGATGGGGGCAAGAGAAAAACATATGTTCTTCATCTCCGGGTGACAAATCGCATTCACAGCATGCGTTTGCATCTTTGAGCTTCAGCCAGAATAGTTTTGCCGGGGTCCAATACATGAAATGTGTAGCAAAGAATTTGGTCTGTGTCAATGAGGGAATCAGTTTATGATGAAGTAATTGTGATTCAATTTTCATCCAGGCATCCTCGCTTGTGAGAGGAAGGTCTCTAGTAGAGAGGTAGGAAGCCCATTTCTGAGCTAAGGGTGGGCGACGTGGGCTTTAGCAGTGGTGAGTATTTTGTAGAATTTAGATGCAGCATCACCATTCCAAAGTACCATACTGAGTTTCTGTATTAGGGGTGAAATATGGGTAGTGACAAGCCTAGATACCTTGGCTGTAATTTGGAGAAAGTCAAAGAAATCCATGTTGGAGAGGTTGTGTTTGTGCTGTAGGGAGGCGAATGTAAGCGGTTCGGAGTTAGCGTAGAGGTCCAATATAGTTAAAATCCCCTTGGTTGCCCAAATCGGACTGGAGGCTTTTCAATACTACGGAGAGTGGTCTTTCCTGTTTATACCACCCTGTGCTCCGGTTTGTCCTTAGGCTCTCTGTGAGCTTGGCAGCAAAAGGGATGTGCAATGACGGCAGAAGCCCAGGTTAAATGTTGGCTTCATGGACAGCCTCTTTTGATTGTAGTGCGTATGAACTAATTTCTTATTATTGAGAGGAATTCAAAGTATGTAAAGTACTATGTATAAGGCAGGGTAAGCTATGGGTGTATAGGGAATTGTAATAGAGCAGCTATAGCAAGGTTGAGCCTTAACCATGCAATCGCGAACTGCTTCAGAGGAAAGAAAGTGTATGTATTCATTTTCCACTTTCTTGATGATTACATCTCAGCAATGCCTCATCAATTATTTTCTTTTTGATCAATTGCTTTCATGTATTTATAGGACTCGCTACACTTCTTTTCTGGTATAATGTTCAATAAGAAAGATTGTTTTATAGCCACCCTGTGGGGATACATAAAGCTGTGCGATAACATTTTCAGATAACATAGGATTATGTAGCTTGTTCCAGTTTATGCTGTCATCTCTCATCTGTCTGTCAGAATGCACTTTTCATGGGTGCGCCTTTACATCCAACATTGAAACAGTATCTTTCTACATGAGGATATCTAGTCTGAGACACAAAATGGATAATACTTAACAAATGAATATATAGTGCTTAGAGTGTATGTTTAGATCAACTTTGAAAATGTCACTGTGAAAGAAAAAACAAATTATTACAAGGAATGCAAAAAAATAAATACTATTCCCTTAAAAAAAATCAGCTGAAATGGGTAAAGATCTGACACGCATCAGACAGCAACATTTATATGGCATCTGAGCAATCGCAACCCTTCTCAATACACTGCTCACGATGTTACCGTGACGATTCAAGTACCAACCCAATAACATCATCCATTACGCCCCGGGTGGCATCACATATCACATCACCAATGTCATTGTCAATGGCATTACTTCTTTAAATGCGACAATAATGGTGATATGATATTGGCAGCTACACTTACGACCACTACATATGCATTTAATTATTTATTAAAGGTGTTTACATTGCGTGCGTATTGAAGCATGTTACAAGTACCAGAGTAACAAATATAAACATGTAATCACAGAGCTAGAATCACGGAGACGTATGCGTCCCTCAGTTGTACCAATGTGCTCAATAGCTTGTGTGAACTCACAAAACATTAATTTGTCTTGAATGTGATTTACTTATGTGTACTATGGTTTAATGGTACATGTGAGTAACGTTTGCCACAGAGGTGAGGAGCGAGCATCATGGATATGCTGGTAAACACTGGCAAACATGTAAGCTTATGGATATTCACAAACATTTATACATCTCACTCCCACACAGAATACATCTACACCAAGGTTAGGAATGATGAAGGGACATGCCCAACATTGATGGCCTGGGGGGTGTTTATGGAAAATGGGTGTATCCACAGGGACATTTTTTTCCCCAACGAGAAAAAACTGATTTTACCGAGTAATTGCACATTAGCATTACATCAACTCATAAATACATTTACTTCATCTACATTTACTCCAGTGTTTGGTAACATGCGGGTAACATGAAATTTACTGGAGGATTCCACAGTTCATCTTGGGCACCAGCTGTCACAAACCTCGAGCAAGAGTTAATTTGTTTGCAAATTCAATGGAAAACAGAAATTGACTCCATACTATTGAGGAATTCTATGTGAATAAAATTTCAACTACATTTAGGGAACTTATGAATACCTCTAGAAATTAATTGTATTTGAAAGGCTATTTTAACTCAATACTGAGATGTTTTAAATGGGCACAAATAAACACCTTGGCCATGAAACATCTCACAATAAAACATTAAGGGGCAGATCTATAAATCCGTTATGCAATGCAATGCAGCAAGCCACCTCGCTGTGCTGCATTGCGTGAAAGGGAATGCCTGATGTTTAGCATTATACGTTTCATTCCTGTCCTTTCCTAGCGCTGGCACACTTTTGGCTGCCTAGCGCCTACGCAGGCACCTTTGCGTCATGTTGCAAGGGTGGCTGCATTGTAGGCAGGATTGTTTTTGTGAAGGAAGGGACACCTTCCTGCACAAAAAGAATCATGAGAGGAGAAATAACCACGAGAAATAAATACCAGGAGAAATAAATATATTTCTCCTCGTTACGCCTCACCTGGGGGAGGCATAGCATTTTGACATATTCCCAGGTCTACCACTAATGGTAAATCTGTGAATCCGCCAAAATCCATGGGGGGATGCAATGGAACAACCCGGCTCCACCCATGGAATGCTTCCCTGGGGCAGAGTAACGCAAGGGGGTGTTGTGAGCTGAGTTGTGTTACTCTAGATTTATCAAGCCAATCAGATCCACGCAGGGTAGATTGTGCAGTTTGATAAATCTCACTTAGGTTTTGCGTCGCCCTTAGGCCCCCCTTGTGTGGCGCAAGGGCGAAGAAAATCTTTGATAAATATGGGCCTAAGGACATAAGTGGAAGCAGTTTAATGCATCTAAGACGACATCTGCACCTGAGGAATAGATTTGGATCACAGAGACTTCTTCCAAAATCCAGTGTGGTCTATTCACAAAGGGGAATCTAGTTGCCAGCACATGCAGACTTCCATCTCCACCTGGGCAGAAATCTCCCACTAGTATGTTACAAGTCTTCTCCCCCTTGGAGGAGGGAGTAGTGTCAATTTAGACAGAATTTATGACCATAAAGTTACTACTTGTAAGCATATGACCGTATTTTTGAATGATGCAATTATGCTATAGGGAGAGATATTTGTAGTAGAGGCCTTTGAAAACACAGACTGAAAAGTGTAAGGAAATAGCATTTGGCTGGATTGAATCAACTGCAACTGAAATACTTTCACCCTCCAAGCACATAAATGCATCCCACACCCTAGGTTCTCCCCATCTCTCCTTGGTCTGTGATAGTTTGCTTTCTGACACAGCCACTGTGATCTGTTACAGAATCCAGTTTGTTGGCAAACCAACAGAAAAGCAAGAGGACTTCACTGAAGAGGAGACAGACCTTGTAATTACCTTTGTTGTAAAACAGTACAGGGAACTACGTGGTCAATCTCTATAGACCTCATTACAGCAGAGAGGGCAGCCATGTGGCAGGAGTTGGCAGGCTCTGTAAATGCCCTGGAGTTAGGGCCGCACTGTGCAGGACCTAAAAAATGGTAAGATGAGAGGAGGCAGGTGAAGGAGAAGTTTTACTAGATACAGGAGGCAAAGGATCTTCATTTTGGTTGCCTCCACACATTTGCTCAATGAAATATCTCCTCTACCATGAACCCTGAGATACTATATGCACTGCCTGTTGCTGGATATCTCGACTTCAGGCTGTGTAAGAAACGAATGTTCTCTAAACCTATCTATTAGATGACAACTCCCGAGTCAAGTCACACTTTTCTTTGCCCCAAAGAAAGGCACATATTTATCAAATTTCACTCATCCTCAACTTTTTTTAATTTATTTTTTATTAAGTTTTCATAAGTATTACAACACAATAATAACAAACATTACCAGCATGTAAATTATTGCGCATTAAGTGTTACAGTGTGTAGCTCAACACATTGTGCATCTCAACATCCAAATCATATAACCATGTTGTGAAGGCAAACCATAGGTGCAATCTATACATCAGTTGTTAACAAATCAGGGTGACCATTCAGATAGACAGTGAGAGGTTCCCAGAAGTTAGAAGACTTAGAAGGGGTGGGTAGTTCCTCTGCATATATTAAAAAGTTATCTCTACAGTATACAAAATCCATTATCCATTGTTTCAGAGCAGGTGGTTTTTTACTGTCCCAATGCATCGCCACTCTGCGCTTCGCCAGGAGCAGTGCTATGGCTGCAAATTTTTTCTTTACACATTTTAATGGTAACACATGACTCAACAGGCACAACTGCGGCGTACAAGTTAGTTCACAGTTCAGAATCTTGCTCAGCAAATCCACCACCTGTGTCCAGAATGTTTGTACCTGTGCACAACCCCAGGCAAGATGAGCAAAATCAGTTTGGTCCTGTCTGCATCATTTACAATTCGCATTTTCTCATAAACCATATGTGTACAATTTTAATGGGGTGTGATAGGCTTGGTGTAGGTACTTGTAATGGATAAGTCTTAAATTCCCGTTGGGAGTGAGTAGCTCTGTTAGTGCACAACATGCTTGCCAGTCGTTTTCGCTAAGTGGTGTATCTAGCAGTGCGTTCCATTTTTCACGAGCTTTTGCCGTGCCATCCCCAATCTCCGATTGCATAGCCCTATAAAGTTTAGCCACCATATGGTGAATATTTGGGCTGGTTATGAGTAATTGTAGCGAGTCAAGTGCAGGTGGTTCAGTGGGGTATGAAGGGTACAATTTCTTCATTGCTTCCCGTAATCTATGGTAGGTGAATTTAAATAACATGGATTGGTTATTGACATATGTCAGAACTTCAGGGGTAATGAATGATCCATTGATATAGAGGTCTCCCATCCTGGTAATGCCAACTTGTTCCAGTAGCTCCATGCTTCCTCTGTCTTGAGTGGCTGACAGAGAGGGGTGTTGCGCTAAGTGCATATTTGGGGCATAGAGTGGAAGTTTGTTTGCCATTTGGCCAAGTTTTAACCACGCGTTAGATGTGGTGCGAATTGTGTTAATCTCTTGCTTGGTCAAGTGTGGTCTACTATGTGTCAGGATATTGGTTAAGCTAATACGGTTAGCACCGCCATCTTCCACCGCTATGTGCGGCATATTCCAAATTGGGTGATACCAATAGTGGGCGTATTGTGCTTGAGCACATAAATAGTATAAAAATAAGTCAGGTACCGCAAACCCACCCAATGTATACGGTAAAGTTAGTGTGTGTAAGCTTATCCTCGCTTGTTTGCCTGCCCATATTAATTTTGTAAGAAGTGCCCGCAGTCTGTTGAATATTGGGGTTGGGGGGGTTATCGGAATGTTTGTAAACAGATATAGTAATTTGGGGAGGATTACCATTTTTATCAGGGATATTCGGTCTGCTAATGAGAGAGGGAGCGTGATCCATCTGCTTATCTGTGTTTCAATTCTGTCAACGGCAGTACCGTAGTTTGTTCTCAGCACTATTTCTGGCTCACGATGAATCCAGATGCCCAAATATTTAATGGGGTCTGCCTGCCACACTAGTGGAAATTCCAGCTGGTGTGGACGGGTATCTTCTGTTAGTGGCAGTATGGCAGATTTATCCCAATTTATTTGCAGGCCGGAGTGTCTACCAAATTTAATGTATTCTCTAAGGATAGGGGCCAGATTTGTGTTTGGGTCACGAACATAGAGCACCATATCGTCCGCGTACATTGAGATGCCAATAGGACGGAGACGGAATCTCAATGCAGTGTGTGCGTGACACTGTTGTATTTTACAGGCTAAGGGTTCTATCGCGATGGAGAATATTAACGGTGATAACTGGCATCCTTGTCTCGTGCCTCTCTGGATATTATGTACTTCCGAGATGTGACCATTCACCTTTACACGTGCAGTTGGTTTAGTATATAACAATTTGATCCAATTCAGTAGCATAGGCGGTAAACCCATCCTGTGTAAAATTGTAAACAGATACGTCCACTCAATCGAATCAAAAGCTTTAGCTGCATCCAGTAGGACAGCCGCCGCTTCCATCTCTGGATTCAGTTGGTGTAGAAGCACGAATATGGTGCGTAAATTATGTGAGGTTGAGCGATTGGGTATAAAACCAGATTGATCCGGTAGGATCATGACCTGCATTAAGGGCTGTCATCTGGTGGCAATAATCCTGGCCAGTATCTTAGTATCAGTGTTTATTAGGGAAAGTGGTCTGTATGATTCCCCTCGATCCGGCTGTTTGTCCGGTTTTAATAAAGCTACTATCAGTGCCTCTCGTAGTGTCGGGGGAGAGTCTGATTGTTATAAGCTTCATCGTACATCTCCACAATATGGGGGATGAGCAGTTCTGCATAGGCTTTATAAAATTCCCCTGTGAAGCCATCCGGCCCTGGGGTTTTGCCATTGGGGAGGGATTTAATGGCATCTTGTACGTCCTCTAGCGTGATGGGTTGTGCTAGCAATTCACGTTGACCGTCAGTGAGCCAGACTAGTGCTTTGTCCTCCAAGTAGTTGAGAATTTCTTGTGTATTTGCTGTGTCTCGTGCGGCATACAACCTACCATATGTTTCCACGAAAGCATCCAGTATACCTTTGTTGTCGTAATGCGTTGTGCCCGCCTGATCCTGCATTTTTAGTACAATGTGTTGTTTGTGTTCTACACATATTTTTTGCGCCAAATGGCAACCAGGTCTGCCCCCCTCACCCATTCTACGAGCGGTATGCCGACGGGAGATGTATTTCATTTCGTCATCTGCGAGCTTGTTATAATGCGTCACTTCGTCTCTGATTAAACCTAGTAATGCTGCATTGTGGGTAGTTTCGTATTCCGTTTCTAGTTGTTTTATATGGGCTTCACTCTTACTTAATTGCGTGCGTATATCTCGCAAAATACCGGCAGTTGTGCTTATACAAATACCTCTCAAGGTCGCCTTAAAGGCTTCCCAGATAGTGCCGGCACTGTCCACTGAGTTTTTGTTTAGAGCGAAAAAGTCTTCTATTGCGCTATGTATGGTTTCTTTGTAGAGAGGGTCTAAAAGGGAGGTTGCGTTTAATCGCCATATGAACGGAGGGGGGTATATGTCGGGACTCTGAGCAACAGAACAACTGGCTTGTGGTCTGACAATGTTTTCGGTAGGTGCTGTATGTCTTGCGTCCATGTGCAGGCTGACTCGGTGAGCAGCCAGTAATCGAGCCGGGCCCAGCTATTATGCGCGGTGGATGGGTGGGTACTTTCTAGCGACTGTGGATTGCGCATGCGCCAGATGTCATGTATATGAAATTCTGACATTCCATTTAAGATGGTGGTGACAGCACGGTGATGCTGCTCGGTGGTGGTTTGCGATCTATCACAGGTGTCGTCCAGGGCAACATTCAAGTCTCCCCCATATCAGTTCCATAGCTGGGAGCGCCCGCAGCGTGTTCCATAAGTTAGCGAAGAAAACAGGGTCATCGACATTTGGACCATAAGTGTTGATGATTCCTACTCTTGAGCCACGCAGGATGCCCGTAACTATGACATATCTCCCACTATCATCTATTAGCGTTTGCTCCTGTATAAAGTGTGTCCCTTTGCGTATTAATGTTATTACACCTCTGGCATATGAGGAGTACGTGGAAGCAGCTATCAACTCCGCCCATTTTTTCCCCAGTGCGTTAGCCTTGTGTTTAACGAGATGTGTTTCTTGCAGCAGTGCTATATTTATGTGATGCCTGTCTAGATAAGCAAATACCTGTCTAATCTTACGGGGTTGTTCAGGCCACGTACATTCCACGTGATTAATCTCAGCGGTGCGGGATTATCGGTCTTGTGCATTGGGGGGGTACATTAGGGCATAGATGTAATGTTTAATGGTATTCGGAGTATTCTCATAGAACATCGCCAACATGGTCATGGAGTGGTGCCTAGTGTGCATTTGTACAAGTGTGCTACACGATGAGAATATTGTATATGGCTGGTAAAAAATAACACAAAACCCAACTATCCCCCCACCCACTTTAGCATCCCAATTATGCCAAATACAATTCCCAAACTTCAACGAAAATGATAACAGAATTTCAGTGGGGTTTACCCGATAGGGGGCGACTAGGTGCTCAGTGTTCCATCCGCGTACAGATGGGGCCGGAGCAACAAAGATGCATAATTGGTGTAATTCTTAAAAGAAGGATACAAAAATATTATGCATTAGTAATATATCTGACATCTTTTATCTGGTATAAAGAGCCAGAGACAGTGGTCAAATGTCAGGTTCAATCATATTTTAAGTAGGTATATTTGTTCCATGCCCATAACATTTCAATAATCCAGACATGGTAGATCATACAGCTGTAGACTTTATGAGGGACGTGTCTTCTTACCCCAACGGAATGGACAATTTGGGCATCAATCGTGGATGTCCATCAAAGAAGCGAACCATTCACCAAGAGCTGCATTTGCGTAGCATTACTCTGAATCCGGTTGTGTGGCATGTCCTTTATCTCTTGCAGTCTGTTGTCGGAGGTGCTTGATAAATTCCTGCGCCGCTTGGGGCGTCGGCAGTACACAGGTTTTACCCGCATGAGTTATGCGGAGCCTGGCGGGGTAGAGCATAGCATAGGGGATACTCAGGTCTCGCAGCTTTTTCTTCACCGGGCCGAACTCCTTGCGCGCCAGCTGGACAGATAATGTAAATTCAGGGTAGAAGGCCACTTCGCAGCCATTGTACATCAGTGGGTGTTTCTCCTGTGCTAGTCTGAGTGTCGTGTCACGGTCTCTGTAGTTTAAAATTCGGGCCACTATCGGTCGTGGCGGGGCGCCCGGTGGTGGTTTTGGTGCGAGAGATCTATGCGCCCATTCTACAATAAGCATCGGTGAGAACTGCTCTGCCCCGAACATGTCTTTCAACATTTTCTCCATGTAGTCTTCGAGCTTACCAGTGTTTGTGCTCTCCGGTACGCCTGCGACATGTAAGTTGTTGCGGCGGGATCTAGATTCTAAATCCTCGTTCTTCGCTTTTATGATCTCCAGTAGCTTTGCCATGTCGTCGCATTTAGACGTGGTTGTGTGTGATTCATCCTCGACCGCTGATATCCTCTGTTCAGCCTCCTCCAGCCGTTCCCCCTGCTTATCAAGTCGAGCAGAGACGTGGTCCATCCGTATCGTGAGTGCGTCTATTTTACCATCGATGGCTTGCAAACTCTGCTGTATGGCATGTAGGGCAGCTTCCATTTTGGCGTCTGGGTCTGGGCCCGTCTCTGGATCTGCGTCCGCCGCTGTGCCTGGGAGTCTAGGGGTACGTCGAGGTTCAAATGGTAATTTAGCTTGCCGTTTGTCAGGTTTTCCCATTCTCAAGCACGTACTTCGTAGCTATGAGTGCTGGCCTTCCAGAGCAGCAGGTCCTGGGTGTCTGTGCTGATCGCTCGCACTGCGGCCAAGTTCATGAAGGATTGGCGCTGGTAAGAGCAGGGGGTGGTGGAGGGTTCAGTGATCTCGTATGGAGCAGGATATTGTATACAGCCAGAGTGACTTGTGACACGATAGTTTGCTTCTATAGCGCGTTTTTAGCGACTGTCTATTTTCAATGTGACGCAGCAAGGATATAAGGTGGCATGGCATATGCGCTTTGATATCCGGGAGTCGTGCGCTGTGGCACGGCCGAAGGACCAGTCACAGTTTTCAGCAAGTCACAGGTGTGACAATAGAAGTTGCTGATATAACGTTTTTATAAATTCGGCTCCCTCCTCCACCTCTCCAGTGTAGCGCAGCTCTCTTACCGATGTGTTTTGCCTTACTGCTAGTGTCCGTTTACCTTAACAGCAGCTGCCATTCCCTGTAGATATCGCGCACTTCCCCGAAGCTCCGTGTATGTGCAGGCACCCCTCAGCCGCCTACCATCCGACATTTGAGATGGCCACCACACAGCGTAGAGTGGAGTACCTGCAGGGAGTCGTGATGTGCAGATTCAGGGAATGCGGGTCTGGCCGGGTCACCGTGACGATCGATGTATGGATGAGGGTGCAGCGTATCGGCGGGTATCAGTCAGCTATGCCACCGCAGGTCGCCATCTTAGTCACCATGTTAGTCGCCGTTTCATGCCGGTTCCATAGCCTCGCTGGTCCTGTGCGGTCAGCCTCACAGCACGATCGCCATTCACAGCATGTGAGACTGTGATTATCATTTGTAGTTGTGAAGGGTCAGTTGCATACCAAGCAATGTTTATCGCCGATCCGTATCGATGCTTGCCGCCATTTTCTCAGTTCGCCTCGCTGCGGAGCGACAGGTCGGGCGTTCTCGTGAGGAAGGCAGCATTAGTTGGACATAATTACACCGATGTGCTCCGCATGACTTCCGAATTCCGAATCTTCAGCTTTGGCTCGGCTGTGATCAGTATATTCGCTGATTTATACCAAATTGCCGCTCCGGCCATCAGAGCACCGCTAGTGCACGGCCATTTTGTAGCGGGCTCACTAGCGCCCCCCTGAAATCTCTCATCCTCAACTTTAACACCTGCCTCCTCTTATGATGTATATTAATTATATTATCCTTATCACGCTCTTATCTTCCTTTGATACACTGCCCATAAGTGGAAATATTGGGTTGTTGGTTGTGGTGGTGGGGTGAAGCCCTGCTCAAGCAACAGCCACAATCCTTGCCAGGGTGAACAACATAAAAATCACTAAATAAACCTGTGCTTAACCTCTGGTAGCTTCGTACAAAAGCAATCAGGCTTAACTTAGAGGAAATATGTAACACATTTATGCAGCACATAAACAGTAATAAAGTGAAAACACAACACAAGAAAAATCCCACACCAATTCAGAAAAATTGAGTACATTTAAAAGAATTATTTGATACCAAAACAACAGTCAAAACCAGAGTTGTGATTTTTTTGTAGTTTAAAGTTTTTAATAGTGCCTAAAAAAAATCAAAGCACCAACTGCAGACATCTAGTCACACGAGACCAGGGGAAAAATCAAACGTTATGGCCAACCGCGTTGGAGCAGGTTGGATACGCGGAGTGAATTGGGCCTGCTCTCCGTTTACCTTCGGACTTAAAAAAATCTTGAAGAAAAAATGTCTGAGAAGGTAAAAGCTGGGCAAGGCAGCTGATGGTGTTCAAGGAGGATTTATCGTTGTTGGGGAACCGCTGGACAAAGTTGTGGTGAAGAATTCTACATTCGGAATTAGGGCCTTATTTAGATATTGGCGGAATCGGTCCAGCCGTCATTTTTCTGTCAGATTCCCTGCCCACCTACTAGGTGGTCCACCCGCTCTATTTAGATGTTAGTGGGTCGATGGATTACAGACCGTCAGAGTGCCGCCGACTCTGCCACATTTGTTTACCCGCATTGGTGACGTGATGCGCAAAAGCGGCTGTCAGAGGGAGTACAGCCAGTTTGTCTGCCGGGCCAATCATGATGTGCCTTCCCTCCAATGTGACTGAGGCAGGGAAACCTGCATAGCTGAGTTGGTAGTTTGGAACGGAAATAAGGACAACATTTTACTTCTTTATGTTTCACTCGTCCTTTACTGTCATTGAGCCGATCCATTCAAGTCCTGCCTTTGCTGCTGCTACTTGAGCATGAAGCAAATTAACATCGTCATCGCCGGAATCGAAGGTAAGCTTCTTTTATAACTTGTTACCTTTTGACTTGTCTGTTTACATTTGATCTAGACTTGTGTATGTTGAAATCTCTCTAACAAGCAATAGCATACCAATATGTAATGCATATATCAAAACACAGAAAAGTGAAGCTATTGCAGCACAACCATTCAGCCTAACATGTTTAGTTAACCAAAAATAGTCTTGGTCATGGGTCAAAGTAATCACTTGATATAGTTTTGGATCTCTTAAGCAACGAGGATGATAAGGAAACACCAGTCCATTCAAAGGAATCCAATCAGAACATCAAATAGAGTTTTCTTATATACTTTATTAAAGTCCAAAAATTAAAATTCCCAGCACACGATTAGCCGACACGTGTTTCGTCCGATACACAGACTTTTTCAAGGCACGATTTAGGAATATTGGCGAACTGTAATATATGCGCAATCCGTCACTGCAGTGCATCAGATGTAAGAAAAACCACTCCTTTATGTCTTCGCCATTACCCACACAGCCGTTTGTAGAGGAGACGTTTTGTATTTGGAGGGTCAACTTTTCAGGGTTGTAACTCACAGTGTCCAGGTGATATTTAACCACTCTGGACTGATAATATTGGGTGACTGTTAAGCGTATCATTGCTACGGTGACCATCAACATGATATTTGTTTCTCTTTTCTACATATGAAGGATTGGTATTTTAGTGTTGGGCCACATCGGGGCCTAGTACAGCTGTGCGCTCTGTGGGATTTTACTGAGTGGCGAGTGGCCAGTGCTAGCAGTGTGACTTTTTTATTAATGTTCTATTACATAGGTTGCAGTATCCGTATTTGGAACCTGGTTTTTCTTACATCTGATGCACTGCAGTGACGGATTGCGTATATATTACAGTTCGCCAATATTCCTAAATCGTGCCTTGAAAAAGTCTGTGTATCGGACGAAACACGTGTCGGCTAATCGTGTGCTGGGAATTTTAATTTTTTTACTTTAATAAATTGGGGACAGAGCAGGCACCTCAATGATCTTTCTTGGGTGGGGTGGGTTTGGGTTTGATGGGGGTAATGACATGAATTCAGGAGGAGGAATATGGGTAGGAGGGTTGGGAGAGGATTGGATCTGGGAAGTAGAGGGAGCAGCTGCAGTGTGTGATGTGCATGTGTCTGTTGGTTTTGCAGTTGCATGTGGGTCTGGTGTATGTTGTGAAAGTTTGTCTGTTTATTTCCTGGCTGGTGTATATTGTTCGGGTGAGTGTGTGCGTTTGTGTTTAGTGGGTGTTGATTTGCGTGTAGGTGTGTGTTTGGATGAGTGTACTGTTGAGATGCTTGTGGTGCCTTAGGGTGTATGTTTTGCAGTTGCATGTGGGTCTGGTGTATGTTTGGATGTGTGTGGTTTTTCAGGTGTTTTGTATTCGTGTGAGAGTGTGCGTTTGTGTTTGTTGGGTGTTGGTTTGCAAGCAGGTGTGCTTTTGGATGAGTCTGCTATTGAAGGTGTTGGTGTTGGTGTTGTTGTGATGTTTGTGTGTGTGATGGTGGTTGTGGGTGTGGTGATGGGTGTGGGTGTGCTGGTGGGTGTAGTGCTGGTGGTTGTGGGTGAGATGGTGGTTGTGGGTGTGGTGGTGGTTGTGGTGGTTGTGCTGGTGGTTATGGGTGTGGTGGTGGTTGCAGGTGTACTGGTGGTCATGGTGCTTGTGTGTGTGTGGTGGTTGTAGTGGTTGTGAGTGTGGTGTTGGTTGTGGTATATGTGGGTATGGTAGTGGTTGTGGTGCCTGTGGGCATAGTGTCAATTGTGTCTGTATGTTGTTTGTGTGTGTGCTTGTGTTTCTTTGTGTGTTTGTGTTTTATGTGTGATTGTGCTGCTTGTGTCTTTGAGTGCATGCAAAGAAGTGAGTGCACTTGGAATAGGGGTGAGACTTTGGAATTGGGATGAGCAAGGGTCCTGAGTTGGAACAGAAGGCTGGGTTTGTTGGACGGCTGAAGTCAGTGAGGAGGCTAGTGCTGCAAATGATCTCTGCAGGAAAGACATAGAACTGTGAATAACTTCCAGGTATGCTACCATTTGGTGCATTTGGTTCCTAAAGCCCTGGATGCCATTCATCAGTGCAGTCTGGCCTACAGAGATGCTGCTTAAAAGGTCAATAGCCTCCTCATTCAGTGCAGCCGGGATGACAGGGGCAGAGGGTGAGGCGCCTGTGGTGAAAAAGACCCCTGCCTTTTAGGGGCGGGTTTGGCCAACTGGGAGGGAGCATGAGGGAGGGTAGAGATGGGTCTGTGGGTGGCAGACAAGGATGCAGGTGGTACAGTTCCTATAGGGTCTGTCGTCACTAGGGACTGGTCACTTGTGGAGGCCTCCGAAGATGTTGAAGAGCTGGTGGCCTCCGTTCCAATTCCCTCACCTTCCATGCCACTGTGTCGATTGGTGTCCATAGTCTCACCACCTGAACGAAAGTGGTCAGCTGCCCCTGAACCAAAGCGGTCATCTGCCCCCTCCCCCCCTTCGTGGCTAGTGTCCCTTTCGCCCTATTCTGAAGATTCTGAAAAGACATATACAATAGTTTGATTGTATCTATGTTGATAGAACTGATAATGAAGTTTTTTCTCAAAACATTCGCCAAAGGTTCAGATTTCACCTGCTTCAAAGCTTTCAAACTTTGGTTCCTGTTTATCATATTCTCATGCATGTAGGGAACACTTACAGAAACCATTTGGTCACAGTTTTGGGAAATTCTCCTTATTGCTCCTATGTCATTTATGATCTTGTCTCGTAACCATTGTAAATTCACTCCAGGAACTGTTTAACACCTCTGAATGGTTCTGATTTGTGGTTTTGAATAGTGAACTTATGTCATAAAAAATGATATAAAGGGAAAGACCTTTGTACAGTGTGTGCACAAGGCAAAGAAAAATGAAATATACATTTTTACAACATTTTCAAATATGAATCAATGGGTGTAAACAATTACTGCAATGTTGTACCAATATTTGTGGAATCTGAAAACAAGTTCCTTTTGTTTGGGCCTTTCACAACGGTAACAGTTACTTCAAGCACTTTAAGTATTTTTCAAATGTTTAAAAAATATTGAATGTATTCAGAACTGAAGTTGCTTATCAATGTATCACACTCTATGTATTTCACTTATGCTGTAGACGAAATTACGAAATACTTTTTGGGGGATTTGCAAATGACTTCTACAGCATAAGTAAAGACATATGGATTGATACATTGATAAGCAACTTTAGTACAGAGCAAAAACATTTTTACTTTTGACTGCAAAATATCTAACATTATTTCCAGTTTGTTTTTCCACTGAGAAAATATGCAAAGCATATGCTGACTTTCACTTTAGGCAAAAATTGGTATGTCACAGTACATTTTTCATACACATATTTATATACAATTTTTGATTCAAATATCAAAATGCAAATCATAATATGCAACTGATCAAACCTTGATGCATTCCTACAATTTCATAATGAGGCATGAGTTGTGCCTGACTTTGAGTTTTCAAGATAGGATTGTGGCAGACCATTCCATCTGCTAAAGTCACTTTAAGTATCCTATTTTTGTTCATCATAGATGTATCATCTGGACATAACAAAGGACAATTAAAATACATTATTGGATATGTGTTACTCTGTCACCAATGTGTACACATTCCTGTCTGTTTTTTTAAGAAAATGTATGCCAAACAAATATTTTGTGCTAAAAACAGACAGGCTTACATGCAGATTTGTGAAGAAGTGGGACATCATGCAGATTTGTCACTTTTAACATAAATTAAATGGTCTTTTTGATTCAAAACATATTTGTGAGATGTTTCTAATCAAAAATGTAGGATTTAATCTAATGTTTCTTTTCATTTTGACTCACATGGTCACTATTGTTTGTTTATAATACCACATTACCAATGTAACATTTGGAACATCCACTGTATCATAAGTGCATTTTATTCAATTACACCTGTAATAGGGCTACCGTAATATCCTTCACAATTGTGACAGAGCATCACACCTGACACAATGATAACTTGTTGCCTGTTTGGTACAACTGTCCCTTATAACACCTACAATCTCATGTATATTTGCTGTTTAGGCAGGCATGTGTCTGCTCAAAACAGTCCTTTAGTACTGAACAGAAATATAGTGGAATAATTTTCCACAAATTCATATACAAAACACATCATCATATACTTTGGGCAAAACGTGCATGTCAACGCGTAGCGTCTTCTGGTTAGGAGACGTCCCCCTGAGCACAACTTTGGAGCCCACACTTGGGTTGAAACGTTAAAGAATGTAAGAACACGATCTAAATCCTCTTTAAAGCAACCGTGTGCCGTATTTATTGGATATCATGATAATAAATCTTCATATCAAAATACTGTTCCAAACAGTTTCCAACAGCATCCATCAAAAGCTTTAAGTAAGCGTTTATCTTCCCAATGCATTTCGGTCCATTACAGATCTTCGTCAGGGGACATGTTCTACAACAAATGTAAACCAAATGAATATAAGAGGGAACCAGGCCATTGTGGTACTCAAAAGTCAATCATTATCACTACAAAAAAAACGTACATTACGGTAAAATAATTATTAATAAAAGCAACCTTTAAATAAAGCATGCGCATACACTTGCCGTCTGTTAAAAATGAAAATTGTAAGTTGATAAACAATGAACACATAACGAAAAACGGGTGCGAAAAGATGAGCACAGTGACAAAAGTCTAATAACGTGAACTGCAAGGATTTAACGTGGAAAGCTGTGCTCGGTTTAAAAGTGCTTGGTGAAACAACTAAACGTTGTTAGAAAAAATAGTATAAATTCAACAACAGGTGGACGAAGTGAGTGCGACCTTCTTATACTTTACGTGATAAGTAAACCACCATATAATGAAAAGACCGGTTTGTGCATATAATGTTTGGGTACTTACATGGAGAGCAGTAATGCCCATGTCCGAGTGTTGCAAGAAGGGTGAACCCGATACGAAAAGTCCCGCAGTTTGAAATAGACGTAAAGCTCAAGATAGGACTGAACCAGTATAGTCTAAAATAACGGTCGCTATCTTGGAATGGTGAGCGTGTAAATAATTAAATCAATTGAATATTTCCAGGTGAAACTGCGAATACATAGGCATATATCCCATGAATCATGAATGAAGAAATTCAAAAATGAACAGAAAAGTGCCAAGCATGCGAGCTAAAACATAAAAATAGTGATGTGATAGATAAAAACGACGAATGCAATAGATAAACACATCAGAGTTGTGGTACATAACAGCAAATATATAACAAACAGCAGCAAGTATACAAGAGGTGAAGTCCCCATGAGTGGGGTGTATAAAACAATCAATAGGTATGAATAGCCAGCATGAAACAGAAAAGCTGACAGTAGTAAAGAAGAAGCTGAATGTGATTGAAAAGTGGTTAGGAAAAACTAAATGAAGATGTAAAGGTTTAGGGAGACTGAATGGAGTAAAAGAGGAGAACAGAAAAGGGGTTACAGATAGCACGAAAATTCCATACGATCATTCAAGCCATTGGGCTTGAAACAGTTCAGAAATCTGATCCAGTGGTTTTCTCTTTGGAATAGATGTTTATTAATGTCTCTTCCAAGAACTCTTCTTGTGCGTTGGACATGTGTCAACCCTTATGTTGATGCCATAATTGTTTGCTGTAGCAAAAATAAGTTATGTAACATGAAAAACTCCAAAAAGAACTTACCCTCTTGATGCTGCTGTTGGGCTCTCAACTGCCCATCAAGCTGGGGATAGTCCACCGCAAGTATGTGGGCCATGTGGGGGTGTCAGGGTGAGGGGTGCACACTTCCTAAGTTGGTAGGACTGGCCGAGCTGGACTTGAACTGACTTTTTGGTCCAGCATCGTAGATCCTCCCACCTCTTCTGGCAATGAATTCTGCACTGTTTGTAGACCCCTCAGGGTCCACAACTTCTTGACGATGGCCTTCCAGATTGCTTTCTTCTGATGGGCGTTGACCTGTATGGCTACAGAAAAAGAAAGAAACACAAATTGTTTTGTGACTTTTTGTTTGTTTGTATTGATGTAACACAATTTTGAGATATCAATCACAACAATTAATATAAAGTTCCAACTGCATATCTTAGAAAAGAAATTCATACAATGAAAGAAAATTGTAGTAACCTGTTGAGCATCCTTAGCTCTAGTCATCTCCTTATCTTACTAATCCTGGCCACTGACATTATCTAGGCCAGGGGTCTACAACATTTTCTGTACTAAGAGCTACTTCTGAACAGTGCAAAACATCCTGAACTACTGAAGGCTAAACTACTTGCACATTGTTACCAGACACACCCACTCCCAGCTTCATTCACTTTAAGGCTAATGTCCATAGAGTCACATACTCTGTTTTGAACAACATACTATGACTAAGGGCACTATGAAAGGGCTGCTATGTGCGTCAGTGAGAGCGCTGTCTTTGGGGGATGTATGAACATGTGTGCGAATGAATGGGGCATATTTGTACAGGTGTCTGAGAGCATGTGTCGTATGTACTAGCAGCACAGGGCATACCTTTCACCATATTACAGTTACATGAATAGCACCAAGATACAACTAAAACAAAAGGTTTAATGCGAGAAATTTAAAGTGCTGAAAAATATTCTGCCAAAAAGATCATAGCATGGAACATTTTTCTGCAGTTTAAGTTTCTCTCTTTTTAAAAAATGGCTGCATGTTTCCGTTATACTACTGGCACAGTGTCTACTTGCCACTAGGAGTAATGGGCCTACTGTTTGTAAATGTAGCACTTTGAAATGGTAAAAAGTGAAATGAAGAGTTAACTTACTCATTATGTTAACTTTCCATTTTCAATTTCTCCCATTAAAAACATTCATTAACATAATTTTGTTTACAGCTCCAAAATAGAGTAGACCAGGACTTTTATTTCAGAGTTACACACCTCAGTGCTTCAGATTTTCACCTCTGCGACCCAGGCTGGGGCATGAATCTGACTGTGCACTGCTCATTATGAGGCCCTGTTATCTCAGCCTGATGACAATAATGAAACACAACCTTCACTTATCTTTTAAAGGGAAATATGAGCTTGAGGTATTTTTAAAATTAACTCAAGACTGTGAGTTACTCTGAATGTGTCTGGGAGCTACTGGTAGCTCTCAATCGACTGGTTGGAGACATCTGATCTAGGCTGAGTGATTTTGGGGATATTACAAATAGTATTTGGAATTTAAAAATATATATAAATATATGTTAATGGTTATAGAAAATATAATGTGTTTTCAAAATAACATGATGTTAATTTTGTAGAATACACATGAATTTATCAAATCTACATATATAAACTTTACAATACACACCAAATTATAGATAGGACCTCAAACACACAGCACACACTAATGTTGTGGTGTTCTGTATTTATAATGTGTTTAAAAATACACACCATCATAGTTATAGGTAAAAAAACTGAAACTTCACTTTAATCACTACACTTCACTCAGGAACTAAAAGGGACATTCTAGCCTGTGTTTTAAAAATAAGTAAAAGTTAGTCAGAATTACATATTCATTTTCAACATGTACCTGTTTCTCTGGTGAGCCATACTGCTGGCTGTACAGGGACTGAACCGCCGTAGCCAGCAACTTCATATCTTCTGGTGAGAAAGCTGGGGCCCTGTTACCTGCGTTCCTGGCCATAGGGGCTCCCAGAGGTCGAAAACAGCAGCAAAAGTTGATGAGGTGTTGTTGGCTGCAGTGTTAGGAGACAAGTGAGCTTTTTTTGAAACGTCACATACAGGTACACGACAGACGCAATCGTCAATGGAGACGGGCACATCCATTGGCTTTCGTACATTGCTATCACACACATTATCTTATGAATGTGTCCGTTGTGGAGTATCACACCCACTATCCGGTTAACTTCTGATGCGGACGTCTGATAGCAAATGTCTTAGATTGTGAAATAGTGTGCTTTTGAATGTTAAGTGTGTCACCACCACTCAAAATGGTGGCTAGTTTGTTTACATGTAGAAAATGCTAATGTTGTTCATTATTTTCCCCAAAAAAGTGTAATGTAGTGTGAGAATGTGGTTAGATACAATATTTCCTCGGTGCTGTTTCTACCGCCGTTGACAGTATTTGTGATGACAAAATTAAACAAAAACAAAAAAGATTGTGTAAATAAAACATTTACAATGTATTATTTACACGTTTAAAACATAAAATATTTACACATGTAAAAATGTCATTTTTTAAAATATCTATAACAAACATATTAATGTTCTGTGTAATTATGTATTAAAAATGTATATGCATCGAAAACCAGATGAAATGTGTGTATCATTTAAAAAATATTCTAGCAAACATTTACAACATTTTTAATGTTTTAAATGCTGACATATGAAACCAGGGAGAGTGTGGAGACGACAGCCTCAGGTGTTCAGACCATTTCCAGACCTTACCACCATGGAAGAACGGGATATTATAAAAAAATTCAGTTTGAATAGGCAAACATTTCTTGATTTATGTCATCAGCTGCAGCCAGATCTTCTGCCTCACAATAGGCATATCACAGCAATTATACCAATAATCAAATTGCAGTACTCCATTTTGTGGCCACAGGATCATTCCAATACACTGTGGCAGTATCTGGTGGAATGTCACAATCAACTTTCAGTGGTGTGCCCCAAGAATTTCTTTCTTCAATGATGAGACATATAAACAGCTTCATTCAGTTTCCTAAAAACCAGGATTTTGCCAATGTGAAGGGAGATTGTTATGCTTTGGGTTGCCTACCACATGTGGTTGGAGCAATTGATGGCACACATATTGCCTTAGTGTTACCACATGCCAGCGAGCAAGTCTACCGGAATCAAAAGAAATTTCATTCAATCAATGTGCAAGTTGTCTACTTACCAGATTTGTACATCACAAGCATGTGTGCGCGTTTTCCTGGATCAACCCATGATTCCTTTGTACTATGGAACAGCACCACACCCCTGCAAATGTCACAACTTGGACCTGAGGGGGCATGGCTTGTTGGTAAGTGAAATCTGTCAATATGTTGTTTGGTTAATTTCAAGTTTAATGATCTGAAATATTGTAACATTTTCGGTCTAAGTTTTTTTTATTGGTTGTTGACACCAATGAGGAATCTGACAGCACCAGGTGAACTCCGCTTCAATGAGGCCCATGGAAGAACACGGAGGCTGGTGGAGCGGGCTTTTGAGCCCCTAAAGTCCAAATTTCTATGTCTGGATAAGACTGGTGAAGCTCTCCACTACTCACCCATGTAGGCCATATCAACATTGCCTGCTGCATGTTACACAACATAGCCCTGCAACGGAATATCCCATACATTGCAGAGGATGGAGACCATGAGGATGTTGAAATGCCAAATGAAGATTATAGTGATGAAGAGGAAGGAACTGACTTATGTCAAGATGTTATTGACAACTTCTTCACATGAGTGTGAGCATATATTTACAGTTTATTACATTACATGTTACACCAACTATTAACCTAATGAGGATGAAAGTCTGTGCTGGAAATGTTTTAGAAAGGGCAACGTAAGGATAATATTGTGTAAAGATGTATGTTGATCAAAGTTTTGACACATTGAATACTCTGTTCATTTAGATTGTTAATCTTTAATTGTTTTTAGAAAAGATGTCCTCAAAATTATTTGAAGTAGTGCCATGATTTAGACTATTGGTGTTATTGATGTGGGATTCTCACTGTGGGCCAGGAGATCTGGCCCCAGCTTATGACATAAATCAATATTAGTTAGCCTATTTGATTTTATGGATTAGATTATAATCCATTCTTCCATGGTGGTAAGATCTGGAACTGTAAATGAGAAAAAGGCACCAAGGGCCCTATTATGAGCGTTGTGGTCCGAGGACTGCTAGACTCAAAGTGGCGCAGCAGATCCAGCCACTGCCACACCGGCGGTCTGACCACCCGATGATGACTGGGGCAGTCGGACCGCAATAAGACTGTCGGCTCTGCCAGGAAACTGCTGTTTCCTGGCGTTGGAGCGGCGGTCAGAGGCTGCAATATGCTTGGCAGGACCGCCACGGTACCCCCAAGGATATTACGAGTTTCCTCTCTGCCAGGCTTTTCATGGCAGTTCCACCACCATGAAACCCTGGTGGAGAGAAAACAAAAGCCTCAAACATATGTGGATGTACACAGGGGGGCATAACATGAGCCCCCCGTGTGCATGCCCATAGGTTCCTGCAAGCCATGGACTTTTGATTCCATGCTGTGCAGGAGCCTTGTAGTGCGGTCCCATTGCGTTGCCTTTTTTAAAGGCACTGCTGCCTTTAAATGAGGCACCGCATTGTGACCGCCACACCACCCACCTGGCAGACTACTCGTTGGTCGTAATCTGCGGGGCGCCTCGCCACCGATCTGCTGAAAAGTCATAATTAGGCCCTATTTGTTTGGGTTATGCATTGGTTGTAATGGTTAAGAAAGTAATGAAAGAAATGTATTTCTTCCAATTTATCAAAGTACTAGTTAATGATCTGTGGTTTTTGCTTTTTATCCTAAATGTTATCAAATGTGGGGCACATTTCCTACAAGGAAACTAGTCATGACTAAACAATAATTTTAAGGTGTACATTTTTCAATGTATGATATAAAGGAAAAAATTAACCAATTGAGAAATTAAATACAACAACAGTCCTTGACTTTGTCAGTTTTGTTCTATTCAACATACCCAAAATAAAAAAAAACACAGGATGAAATTAAAAAACAAACAAATGTTAAAACAGTCAAACATGGTGAATGAAACTATTATTGCAGAGCCAAAATCGCTTGAAGTCCAATGTCCAAAATACAACTGGCATCAGAAAGGTAAATGTGTCCAGAAAATAGTCCACAGAGTGAATGGTAGTCACACACTGGAGGAAATTAGGTTCTGTGTCTCTTGCTGGTAGTTGTGGTAGAGGTCTTGACATCCTCACCTGCTAGTCCACCTGAACAACCCCTCCTGGGGGGGTGGATCCACAGTTGCAGGGACTGAGGTGGGTGTAGCTGTTTCCTCTTGTGACAGGGCCACCTTTTTTGTGACTGAGGCAGATATAGTTGGGCCAGATGCAGTTGGACCACAGAAAGAGGAAATGTTGCTAGAAAAGACTGCACATATGGGTGAAAATATCATGCAGCACCTCAGGCAGGGACCCCATATTGTATTTCAGATTCTCCATCTGTGAATCGTGCTCCCTTTACAACTGCTTCATCTCCCGGAGCTCTATCAGGACCTGGCCCATCATGTCTTGGGTCTGATGGAGGAATCCCAAGACTTGGCTGATGGTGGCCTGGATGACTGTGAACCCAGTGGCCTCACTTTGCTGGCCCACAGAGTCCCTCCCACAACCCCTACCCCCACTACCCTGTGCCCTAGACCCAGTGTGCCCTATCCCACTAGTTTCTGATTGAACTCGAGGTAGTGGTGGTGTTATTTCAACATCAGACAGGACTGGGAGCACAAGATTGGTGTGATGTTGGTTTGGACACAGAAAGTGGAGGTTTCCGTTGGCTGAGGTGTGATAACCAGGGTGGGAGGTGTAGGTGTTGGCCGAGTGAGACTCACTGGAGGGGTCTGCAGTAGTGTTATCCTCACTGAAGGCTTGATCCTGTTCTGGAGTGGAGGTCTCCTCAGTGGTAGATAGTTGCTCATGTTTTCTGGCAGTTGGACCTGTTATGAATTTATGAAAGATACACATTTTAAAAATCTGGATCATACATCTATTTATTTTAAAGCAAAAATCTGAAGCAACCTAAAAGTATATAATGATTGTATCTTTTAGTGGAATCATAATAGGTTGCACAAACAGTTAAAAGACACACAAAACTACTTCCAAAAAGCAGGTGAACAGATGTCCTGAAATACAGTAAGATGATTAGGAAGTATACATAGAATTTAACAAGCATTTCACATGACACAGTAGAGAGGTTAAATGTGAAATGAACCATTTCAACGCCTAGTGGCTAATATTCTGGCCTTCACAAAACTTAAAAGGATATATAGCATTAGTCATCATATGAACATTGCAAAGATTTAGGTTTAGTGACACATTTTAAAGTGTAACTTACCAAACTCCACTCCACCAGGGATTCCTGTCAAGCCTTCAGGATGTAGGATCTGCAAGTCCTTCTCTTCCCAGGGAAAAAGTGGTAAGGGGGGGCTGGGAGAACCATCACCAATCCTCTGGGCATCCAGTAGAGGCTTGGAGGCCAGGGAATGCACTCTCCCCTGCAGGGCATCACACCTCTTCCTAATTTCCTCCTGTATGCCCAGGTTGCTTGCTACAGCATTCACTCTGTCAACTATTCTGGCCCACGTCTGCCTTTTTTGAGATATTTTGAACTTGGGCTCCAAACAATTGTGGCTCTTCTCTAATAATTTCATCCATCATGACTGATAATTCTCCCTCTGTAAAACAGGGATTTCACCTCCCTGCCATTATTAAGCAAACAAAATTAAATAAATGTTATGACCAGACAAGAAAAAATATGAGAGAAGAAATAAGGGACAAGAAACAGAGAAAGCCCAAACAAAAATCCTAACTTAACTGGCCAGAGTTCTGCTTGTTAATGTTGTGGTGCAGTGAAATGGCAAGGGATTTTGGTCTGAAATGGAGTGTGTTTTATAGTGTGGTATGCAGATGAACACAATTAGCTAAAATGCATCAAGTGTGTGATGCTAGAATCCATCCTACAGTCACAGGAATAGTACAATGTTGACCACGTCCCATGATGGAATCACTCCATCGGCAATCCACTGCTAGAACACCGCTGGCTAACCCTGGGCGTAGTTCACGTAGTAGCGCTACGCGTAGCTACGCGAAGTGCACTTCGCACGCTACGCGTAGCTACGCGAACTGCATAGTGTGGTAGGGAAATGCTGTTCGCACTGATTGCACAGTGCCAGATGCTTGTCCGCACTGTGCAATCATTGCAAACGGCATCTTGCACAGTGCAAGCGGTCGTTTTCTGCCGCTCGAGTAGATTTGTACTCGAGCGGCAGCTTTCTCAACGCGGAAAGTAGTTTCTCATCGCGAGCGGTCGCGAGCATACGCGACCAATCGCAATGAGAAACCTGACCTCCCCGCGTTGAGAATCTCGCCGGGAGGTTTATTTTCCACGCTCGCGATCGGCAACTTGATATTGCTGATCGCGAACGAGGAAAAAGTCTCGCTGGGATGTTGATTTTGCTCGCTCGCGGTCGCCAACTTGACGTTGAGGACCGCGAGCAAGCAAAAAATGCCCGCTACGCATTTTTGCACTGTGCTACGTGCAATTCGCATAGTGCGTAGGAGCGCAAACTACGCACGCTCCGCGAGCGTAGCGTAGTACTACGCCCAGGGTTACCGCTGGCACAACCGTAACATCTAATTAGGTTCCGCGCAATCCCGCCACCCTGACGGCGATGGGGTAATGTTAGCCAGCAGAGTAGTCTGACGCTTCAACAGTGGGGAAACACTTTGTCAACGCGAACGGCGATTCAGCCAGCACACATTTAAATAGGGAAGGCGGGATTTCCATCAGCTTGGAGGAGTATTTGTAAACTCCGCTGCTGTGGGATGATGGGAGTCCCGTCAAGATCTAAATCAGGCTCTTAGTCTCTTTCATCGAAGTCAAAAATCTCCAACAGGATGAAGCTGCACGGTGTAGCCAATGAGGGCTCCACAATGCCGGATACCCTTTCTGCGAGCATCTGTTAAACAGGATTTGCTGCTGTTTTGAAGAACGTACGGGGAGCTGCCGTGAATTCAGGCTGACCAGTGATGCACCTTGGGCAGATCGGCGAGTAAAAAGGTCCCAGTCTCCTTTTGGTTATCTGTACACTTTTTGGCAGAAAATTTCCACATTTTAGATTTGGGCTATCAGGACACTTTTAGCAGCACTTCCAAGGGTCCAGGGCTTCAGGGACAACACTTGGAGTATCAGAACTCACTAAGGTTGGGTTCAGATTTGGGTTCAAGATTGTTGGAGCCTTTTCTATTTCTGAGGCTCTGATCAGGAGGCCACCGAACTAGCCCTTGGAGTCACTTTGGAATTCTTGGGTCTAAGCAGGAAAGCAGGTTTCAGGCAGCAAGGCAGTCCTCTTGGTGCAGTAGGGCAGTCCTCTGAAGTACACAGCAGGGCACAGAGAACAGGGAAGTCTTCTGAGAGTCCTTCAACAGCTCCAGAAGTAAACTGAAGAGGGGGTATAGGAGCCCTAATTTTAACCCATGTTCCCCCTTTGAAGTGGAAGAAACTTCTTGAGTTTTCCCCCAACAGAAGTGTCTGGAATTTCCAGCAACCCTAAACTGGTTCCAGTCTGTCTGCAGGCACAATAGGCTAGTGTGAAGTTCTTAGTGTGTAAGCTGAGGCACAGTCTTTGAAGTGGAGATGTGCATAGTTCCACCCCCATCCTGCCTGAGATGGCCCATCTTGACAACACCCAGTCCCTCCATTGCATTGCTGTCTAGGGGGAATACACAAAGGCCAGCTGCAAACTACACCTAATCATGTAACCCAGGAAGCAGGGTGCAGGCTCCAAATGGTTAAGTCAAGAAAAGGCCAACTTTCTAGAAGTGGCATTTGCAGAATTGTGACTTAAAATCCGACTTTACCATTAATGAGGACTTTAAATTACAATTCATGAGACACCAAACATGACATGTCTACCTGCTCCTAAACAAAAGATAGCACTTATTAAATGTAATAAGATAACCTAATGTTATCATATGGGAGAGGTAGGCCTCACAGAAGTGAAAAATGAATTTATCACTACCAGAGCATGTAAAACTTCAAAGTACAACTTTTTAAATACAATGCACCCTACCCCATGGGTTGCTTGGGGCCTAGTCTAGGGGTGAGTTATGTTTATTGAAAATAGATTTTTAGGCTTGTCAAAAAGATGCATTTTGCCAAGTCGAATTTGAAGTGTGAAACTGCAAGCATGCTTTAACGGCAGGCCTGAGACATGTTTGAATGGGCTACTTAAGTGGGTGGCATAAAAAGGACTGCAGATCCAGTGGTAGCATTTGATTTACCAACCATGAGTATATGGTATGCCACTTCACTAGGGACGTATTAGTAAATTAAATATGCCGATCAGATGTAAGCTAATTTTATCATGTTTTAGGGAGTAAGCACAAGCACTTTAGCACTGGTTAGCAGTGGTAAATTGGACAGAGTCCTAAGGCCAACAAAAACAAATTCAGCAAAATAGGAAGGGAGAAGGCAAAAGGCTGACAGGCCTAAAACCATATCATGAGCATTTGTAGTAACAGCTGAAGCAGGAGTAGCCTCTCCTGAGCCCCCAGGTACCATCTGTTGGTACCCCTACCACCAATCCAGGTAAGCCATGTTGATACCAATGCAGGTCTTTGATTATCATACCACAACAATGAAAATTAATGTATATTTATTATATGTTGAGTTAAAGTGTACAAAGCACATACCTATATTTTAATTTCTTAACTCTCTAATATACTTACACAGAACACCTCTTCCTTTATTTTGAAAGACCTACGTTGTCTGCACATCTAACAACTGTCACCATCTCCACGTCATCTCCAGTAAGATGGCATGTGACCTGGCCACACACAACAGATACATGGCACAGTATGGTAAGTATGGAAAATCTTCAGCATTGTTAATTGAAATTTATATACTATATTTCTCTACCCATAAGAGTCAGAGTACGTAACATTATTCCATTGCATCATATAAAACCCATTGCCTGCATGGATGAAATGCAATTTCTAAAGGCTGAATTTATATGTCTAATCTCGCTGTCCTTATGTTACCAAATACATCCTTCCATTGTGGTGTTTTATCAGTAAGTGTTTTATGAGTAAACAAATGTATATGTTCCTTATTACCTGTTCTATCGACCCGCGTCTCCATTGCATATAAATAGAAAGTAATTTTGTTTGTCATAATACCTAACAGTCTTTCATGTCATCTTAGTTTATGCCTGTAAATGCCTATTTATGCCTATAAAAATAACAGCTTTAGTCCTCCTACTTCCACCCATGCATTTTATGTGCTAGTATGGCCATGTGTATCATTGACATATTACTTTACACTGATAATATTCAAGTAAGCAAATTTACTAACTCTGCATATGACTTTTTTCTCAATTTCAGTGTTAAAATGGCCTACACTACTCGCCAAGCATCACACAATATCAGGGGACATACTACAAGATTCAATTCTGCCCTCTGCCATTCATCAGAAAGGTAACATCATCACACCAATGCAAGTACTACCTTCTAGAGTAATTTAAACTCTAGAAGACAGCATTCATGGCAGGAACAGATAATACGCTGTTATATAATATTTCTTGAGCCATGTATTAACTTAACGTATCATTTCTTTATGCTAAAGTGTAATCTGATGTTTTCAACTAATATACAACATTGCTGTCTAAGGAATAAACAAACTCTTTAATGCCAAACATACTATTTATATCACCTTCCTTTTTATCTCCTGGGGGGTAAGAGTCTGACAATGATGTCTCTCCACCCACAAGCAGCAGATGGTATCCTGGAAGAAAACGGTACTCTCCTCCAAGCCGCCATGTGTGCAAGTTTCACAGGTAAGGAGGAAGAAATTGTTGGTTCCGCCAAAGAAAATCTTTCCAAAAAAACCAAAAGGCTAGCTCCATTTTAGGTATCTTCTTTGGATTGCCATTCACCAGGAACAGCTACAAAATCATGAATCCTCATATCAACTATGCAGGACACTCCTGAATACACTCCTCCACCTACAGATACCACAGTTGACTCCCCTGCTCCACCCTCAAATGAAGGTACAACTCCAATATTCTCTCAATCTTGTGATGGAGAATAAACCCCTGGTGCAGAGGACTCCTCCACCATTAAACAATCTCCTATCCACATCCCCCCAGATGTCAACTAGCTACATAATGGGCAATCTGCTGGCATTGTCCAAGCATGCAGAGGGTGGGCATGGGCAAGCACATTCTCAGGGAGAATCAGTTTTTTCAACACAAATTCTCTGTGTGGAGGGATAAACTTCAAATGGGGAGACTCTTTTCAACATTGAGAGCTACCAGGAAATGGTCCCAAAGCTGATTGAGGCACAGACCTATGTATCGAAAGACATTAAGAAATCCCTCTAAAACGGTACTCTCCTCCAAGCTGCCATGTGTGCAGCTTTCAAAGGTAAGGAGGAGGAAATTGTTGGTTCCACCAAAGAAAATCTTTCCAAAAAAAACAAAAGGCTAGCTCCATCTTAGGTATCTTCTTTGGATTGCCAGTCACCAGGAACAGCTACAAAATCATGACTCCTCATATCAACTATGCAGGACACTCCTGAATGCACTCCTCCACCTACAGATACCACAGTTGACTCTCCTGCTCCACCCTCAAATGAAGGTACAACTCCAATATTCTCTCAATCTTGTGATGGAGAATAAACCCCTGGTGCAGAGGACTCCTCCACCATTAAACAATCTCCTATCCACATCCCCCCAGATGTCAACTAGCTACATAATGGGCAACATGCTGGCATTGTCCAAGCATGCAGACGGTGGGCATGGGCAAGTACATTCTCAGGGAGAATCAGTTTTTTCAACACAAATTCTCTGTGTGGAGGGATACACTTCAAATGGGGAGACTCTTTCCAACATTGAGAGCTACCAGGAAATGGTCCCAAAGATGATTGAGGCACACACCTATGTATCGAAAGACATTAAGAAATCCCTCTAAAACATGGTAATGTTTAAGGGTGGGCAATAAATTCCGCTCTGCCGGAGGAGTTCACAGAGTTTTGGCCACTCCGTGTTATGGTTGGAAAGTAGAGTTCCATCCAAACACCAGAGTCTTTTCTCTCGCGCAGCTCCTCAATGGTAGGATGGCAAACTCAAGTGGAAATTGGCATCCCCTTCCACCATTTTTAGGCATTAGAAAGGAAGGGCACCCAGTGGTTTTTCTAAACGTGGGCGGTCATGGGCGGTCACGACCATTCGCAGTGAGAAAGCTGTCGCTCAAGTAGAAAATCTGCTCGAGCGGCCCAAAGAAGCAGCACCCTCTTGTGCACTGCATGATGCCATTCGCACTGATATTGCAGTGCAGAACAAGCTCTCAATGCTTAAAATCAGTGTGAGTAGCATGACGTACTGATTTACTCCTGCTTGCTTAACTCTGTGGAATCTTCCAGAGTTTTCATGTAACTCCGTGGAATTCCATGGAGTGAAACTCCACGAGTACCGCCCACCCCTAGTAATACTGCAACACAAACGTCTCTCTTTGTCTATGGAAGAGTATGCAAGGCAATATGCTTTGGCCATGCAAATTACCAAGGCCATTTAACACAGGTGCCTGTATCAATCTGCAGGCAAACCATACACATACATACACAGACTCAGTGAACTTGGGCACAGCAGCAACTTCCAAGGTTCACCCTTCTCACAATCCCCACCAACAAACCACCTGCACCACCCACAAGTTCACCTACTCCCACACTACAGCAGATGATCCTTCCACCCTTATAGCTGTGGGCATGGACAACAACCAACACCTCCCTGAACCATTTATCTACCATTGAATAACCCATTGTCAAAAAACACACCCCAAGTGTTACCATCCAGACCCCACAATGTTTGGGGTATATGGAAGCACTTTCGTTGTTTATCTATTTCAACAGCTATCAAATTCACTTCTCTTTCACCTGTGTGTGATCTCCTGTGTGCCTAACCAAGAGTATGAGTGTTGCAAGCATGTCATATATTGTGTTAGAGACTGTGTAGCATTTATCAATAGCCATTCCAACAACTCAATCACATATACTACACACATTCCCACACACGCACACAAACACGAACACACGAATATGCCTCTTTTTCCTGCATACCATTACCCCGCATGTTGTTACAACGCGGTCGTTACAACGACCGCGTTGTAACAACGCATACCATTACCCCACAAGTCGTAACAACGACTTGCGGAGGGGGGGCGCTGGATGTTGGAATAGTAAAATGTACTATTCCAACTCCAGTCTGTGCGGACTGTAGGGAAGGTGTTGGATTTTAAATCCAACACCTTCTCCCCCCTCCGCAAGTCGTTGTAACGACTTGCGGGGTAATGGTATGCGTTGTAACAGCATGCAGGGTTACAGATGCGGGGTGATGGTTGTTTCCCGAACACACATGTGCACATAAAAAAGTAAGACCACAACCAGTTAACATTTGAAAATGAAAAAAAATATGTTATGTAAGAAAAAAGGTCAAAAAATATTTTCAGCATCTGCTTTGGGGAAACATTTGACTGCCCCGGGAATGGCTTCGGAATGGTGCAAGGAAAAAAACATGAACCTTTGGCAATCAGTCTATATAGATTGTCAATGGGTATAATGATAACCAAAAATGAGAAAAATTAAGTTAAAAAATGTATAAGTCTGAAAGCTAATTCGAAAGTCCAAAATGAATGATTAATATTGATGTAAAATTCCAAAGTGTTAACTAAATTTAAAGTCTATCCTTCAACACAAATGCTCTATAAGAAATACTACCTTTGGTTTAAGAACAACGTTCTTGACCATATTTCTCTTCTGAAGTAAGAAGTTGAGTTGTTCCTAGGCACATGGTGGTGCAGGTGGGACTCTACATGACCTGAACACCGGGATACACTAGGATAGATTTAAGCTATGGGGAAAGATAAACTAGGGGAAGAAGTATTTAGTTTAAATTGCTGGTATCCAGGTTGACAGGAAGGAGCAGAGCTCTCTGTGCTGAACAGCATGCACCTCTCTGTGTGCCTTCACCCCTACCACCCACTCTTGATGGCCCAGAGAAAATGCTGCTGACCAGCAATCAGCTGCTTTATGGCCTACTGGAAAGCTGCCATGGTTACATACTCAGGGGCCAATGATGGGTCGCCATATGAGTACTCGGTATATCAGAGGCCTATCTCACCCTCGGCTACTGATCTTCCTGCTGGGCAGTTGTAGTAGGAGGATGTTTACTAGGAGTGCAGGTCGAGGCCTCCTTGTTGTGCAAGGCTCCTGACTGGTGGAGGGGGGACATCAGGCCAAGATGAGGGAGAGCCTGCCCTTGAAATGCCACAGATGTTAATTCTGATTGGTCCAGAGAGGCTACATCATCTTCTTCCTCCTGCTAGAATGTGATATTCAGATCTTCCAGCCCCTCAGTGGTTACCCCAGCCATCTCCCACTGTCTCTAGGATTGTGATCAACGGACTCACCGGGTCAGTGCCCTCTCCTTGCTGTCAGATAATCCCTATTCTTCTCTGGTGGCCCTGTTCTTTTCCTACTGAGCTCGCATAGTAGGCAAGGTTCTCCTACTCCTCTGGTCCCCCTGCACCCCACTTTGTCATTGGTAACCACCTGAAAAGAAAACATGAGAATAAAATAATGAGTGCCTAAATCAATGTGTCATGTAAATCAGAAAACAACCCACAACATTAGAATATTAAATATGAAAAAGAATGACATAGTTAAATAATTCAAGCTCTTTGACATGCAAGCTTCAAAATTCAATGAGCCACTTTTAACAATGGGTGACTCTAATTAACAGAGGTACAAATCAAGCAAATATTGTTTTAAAATTATAAACAAACTGTAGGTAAGATGTAAAAACAGGAATGTCAGCTAAGCATATGAGCTGACTAGACAAACAAACATACCAGCACCCTGACATACAGTTAAGGAACAAGACACATGTTCATTTTGTGGGTAAGTAATAGCTGGTACTTGTAAAGGTTCATATAGTGTGTGTAACTTTTAAAACAGTTAAAAAGAGTATAGCGCGATGTCAGTGACGTGTGTCTGACTTAAAAAACATCACTTAGATTATGTGTTATGTGCATTTAACATAATAAAATGTGTCATTACAAAATATCAGGACATGTGTCACTGTTGTGGTAAAAGTTCAATAAAAAGAAATATATAATTAAAAAAATAGATCCTATGTGTCAACACATTGTCCTGCAATTTAAATACAAATGTACAATTCTAAACACATATATATACATTATTAAAACATTGCAATGCTGAGAGCTCCATTGAAGACAATGGAGTAGCTCCAGGCTTACAATGGCTGGTATAAGACCGGAGCTCCAACATTCCAATGTTTGTCTTCATGTTTCTCCCTTTTTAATTTAGAACATTCTACGCATAGTGAGTGGAATGTTCAAATAGCCTTATAGCCCTTCTGCCTCGGGCTATGCTGGTTGTTAAAGGCCCTCTACCTTGTTATAGGCCCTTGCTGCGCCTTTAACAACCAGTAAAGCTCTCAGCAGTGGGCTATAAGGCTGATACACATTTTAGTCAACAATATAAAATACAAAATGTACATAAGCAAATTAAACAGGAGGCATGTAACTTCAAAACTTTCAAATCACAGAAAATATTTTTTGTTTTATTAAATTGTAAGACATCATATCTTGCTGCATCTTGTTGGTTGCCAACTTAGCATGGAGGAGAACCCACGAGTGTATTAACAAAAATACTCCTACGTCCTCTCCTGCCTTCAACCTTGCTCAGTGTCAGAGGACCTACCAGCGCATGCGGCACTCCTTTGTTCTTTGGGAGTAAACACTTGCTTAATTGCAGCATGTGGTGCTGACATGCCATCTCTCAATCCGTGCTGCATTACTTATCTAGGTGGAAGGTGACACTGTCCAACCACTATGGTGCAACAACCAAATGACTAGCTCATGTGAAATGCAAGGCCAGCAGTCACGGCCTCACCTGCAGACCCTTACCTCTGATATTCAGATCTTGACCGCTGCCATGTGACCTATCATGGGAAGCTGGATAAAGTGGTAGTTCAGGCATAGTGTGCACATGTAAGCCTCGTATCATGGCAAAATTGTGCATCACGGAATAGGCTGCAATAATCTTGCACACTACTTCTGGAATGAACTAGAGCACCCACTCTTTACGTTCAAAGGCATTTGAAGCCAAACTATAGGATCTCAAAAGTATGTTCAATGATGCCTCACTTACATATGTGTGCACTGTTGTCCCTCTGCTGAGGCTCTATAATTACATGTCAGATAGGGGTGAGAATAGCAGGAGGGAGGTCATACCCAAGAATAAAGGCAACAAAAATGTGATATTTGTTATGATGTTGTAACCATGAGTAAATATCCATGCTATTCGTTATCCGACAAGTGGCTACACTGCTTTAATTGCTATATCTTGCATCAAATCAAGCAATATTGACCATCATTTTATGCTCAACTATTCCTTTTAGTGCTTCACCATTTTGTTGATTGTCACAGCATAGTATGTGGTCTTTTCCATTTCCTGATCATGGGCTTCATGATCTTCATTTCATCGCTAACACCATTTACAAATCCCCTAATTGTATACACTGTTTTACCATCTCAATGCATTTCGGAAAGATATCCTTTGTCAGTGAGTTGTTAATCTGGTAATTGATTTCCAAAACAGAACGGTATAAACTGAATTAGCGTGGCGAATGTCTGAACTCTAGAGTACGGGGTGCAAAGGTGGGTGTCTCTCATGACTAGCATCAATATTCAGAATGTAGCACACATTCTATACATACATTCATTCCTATTGCTACGGATGTCTATTGTGATGGGGAAACTTATGAGTAACTATTTTTGTGATGCCGCTCTCTACCAATAGATGTAGTGCCTGTCTTAGTTAGATAAACTTACCTATTATCCACATGTCAAGAAAGGCCCCATCAAACAAGTAATGTGTAATAGGTGACTGCTGTAAAATGTACTTGTCGCATATGCACCCAGGAAAGGCAGCGTACACACCAGTGATGCAGCTCCTGGCATCGCAGATATCTTGCATGGTGATAGAGTGCCGCATGGTTGCCATCAATGGCACCTAATAATACCCACGGGAATTGGGCAATGGCCTACATTTTGATGCCGCAGATTGCCTTTCTGCCAGTGATTGTGGCATGAAGATAAACTGGTGCACTCAACTGGTGATGTATCTGAGTTCCTGTCACAAGCAGGGTGATGGGATTGACTGTATAATGTCCACCTCTGGACTTTCAGATCTCTGTTTCTATGACTTGAATGCAGCACAATGAGATGAGGATAGAGCTCAAGAAGTGGGAAGTGTGTATGTTCTTCCAGCTCTAGTTCCTGGCTAGTCTGTGTGAATGTGCTCAGGGTTTGCCTAAATCCTAACTATGTGGTATTCGCAGCTCTATGCATTTTAGGCAGATAGCTCTGCCTATTGGCCTTGAGTAGGGTTACAACTAAAACATGACCACAATGTTACTAGTACTAAGTTCAATGTCGTATTTGAAGTGTACCTGTTTCCACACATGCATTAATATGGGTGAATGGGGTTGGGCACACGTATGCACATTACTAAAAGTATACTTAATTTCTTTCTATGTAAATTGCAGCCAAGCAGTAAGACCACAACCAGTTAACAATTTAAAATGAGAAAAAATATATTTGTTATAAGAAAAAAGGTAAAAAAATATTTTCAGGATCTGTTTGGAGGAAAAACTTAACTGCCTTGTGAATGGTATAGAGAAAAAAACATAATAGATGAGTCCATGCAAAGGTGGGTGCGCAACTTAAAAAAACTTGTTGTGAACCTTTGGCAACCAGTCTATATACAATGTCAAATACACATTCATAAATGTACCTTTACATGCTTAGTTCTACCTTCAGATAATCGGATCCAATTTGTTGTGGATGTCTGTTGAATGGCCTTAAACTGCTGTCAATCATGCTTCTGAATTCTACTGCTAATGCAGGCTTTGAAAGTTCCATCAAAACGCACCATGGGTTGAAGTTACTTGTGGATATTCACCCCGTTAAAATCTGCCTTAATTGCCAGTGATGTCTATGTCCTTTGATTTAATGATTCTGCTGCTGCTTTTCTCATTTTTCTGCTTTTCACTTTAAAATTTTAAGAAACCTTCATGGTTTTTCTTAAAATTACCAATCTCAAACTCACTTTTTGAGTCATTCTTCATTATTGATGGTATTTTGAAATGCTGTTTTAAATCATGTCTTTAGGGATATATTGTCTCATCTGTTCTAGAGGACAACAGCATTCTAAACCACCTCTCAGTGCTATGACGTTATGAATTTTATGGTTTTCAAGCAGAATATCTGGGGGCATATTTACAAGCCCCTTTCGCCCCCGGGGGGGTCACTTTTTGTGACGCACCGATTGCACCGGTGTTTTTATTTTAAAGCTATATTTACAAAGTGATGCATCTATGGAGATGCGTCACGGAAGAGAGCCCTGCTTCGGAATGGATCTGCATTAGAACCTGCTGTGCCATGCAAGTTGAAGTATATGCAAGGTAGGCGTTCCAACCTAAAATTTACTGCAATACTGACTCAGAGATATTTACAAGCATTCTGTGTGCAGACGCATCCCTGGTCTGCGTCACGCAGTTTGAAAATTGTGTTAGAATCCCTGCGCCTCACAAACACACGCGTAGGAAATGACGCATGTGCTGTTGCAAAAAAAGAGAAGCCAGGCTGAACAGTCTTCCATCAAATCTGACAACATGGACCTCCTAATCTTATAGCTGGGACTTGGACAGAGAAGACCACAACCACTGCCAAACCAAATACCACAACTGAGAAGGGAGCGCATCTATCAGCAGAGGACCACCCTCATTGGGCTCAGGGAGGAAGATGTCATAAGATATTATCGCCTCGGGGGGCATCCATTGTGAGTTTGCTGCATCAGATCACAGCACGGCAACAGCCACCAACTGACTGGGTCTGCAACATCCTACCGCAGTCCAAGCTCCTGGCTGTCTTACACATGTTGGCCTCAGGCTCATTCCAGACCACAGCAACATGAGTGGCAGGTGTCTCCCAGGCATCGTTTTCAGCCTGGCTTCCATCTGTCCTGGATGCCATAATTCACCTCACACCACAGTACCTCCAGTTCCCCAACACACAACATCAGCAGATGGAGATAAAACAAGGCTTTTATGGCATTGCAGGTTTTCCACATGTTCTTGGGGCAATGGACTGCACGCATTTGTGCAACTGGTCCCTCCTGCAGCAACTGCCCATCTATACTGTAACAGGAAGCACACTCACTCAGTAAATGTCCAGGCCATTGTGTACCATTGGGGACTGTTCACTAATGTGCTGGCCAAATTTCCTGGTAGTGTGCATGATGCATATATATTCAGCAACAGCATCATCATTGACCGCTTCCAAAATGGGTAATATGGCAATGGTATACTTGTAGGTAAGCAACATTTAAGAAAATTCACATACCAATACTCTGTAACAATTGCTGGACATCTGGCACATCTCAGGGCCTCATGTATGACTGACCCAAGAAGTTAATGTGCAAAGGATAACATACATATCCACTCTAAGCACACAATATATAGTAGAAAGGTACATACACCTTTGGCAGTATAACAGAAAGTGCCCTGGGGGTGCCACAGGCCTATGTGCCCTCCATGTGTGCCCCCAGGGCACTTTTTAATTACAGAAGGGTCCACAGATGAATGGACCTCACCTTCTGTAATGCCGATAGCGTTGGTGCCCATAAGGCAACAGTGCTGTCTTAAGGGGGCGTCCCCTCTTTTGCATGGTGGTGTGCCGCATGCAAATGAGGAAATATCCTTGCCTCTGCACCTGCACTGTATTAGAGGCACAGACGCAGAGGCGAAGAAGCTCTCATTATGTGCACTAAAAGTGCACCACCTTGAAGGTGGTGCACTAAGAGCAGCCCTCAGGAGGTGGGAAAGGGTGTCCCATGGCTCCCACAGACATCACCTTGCATGCGGGTGCAGTCAATCACTGCCAGTACCCTCCCCAATATAGGTACCTGGCTGGGCCCTATGTGAGTTCCCTCTTTCCTTTTTCACCTCCACACGGTGCACACCACGTTATCTAACAGTCATCCCCAGGTGCCCTTCATTGCTAGGTCCTGATGAGACTCCACATTGTCAAGTGGGTCGAAACGTCGTTGACTAAGTGAAGTGAACCATTTGTCAGCTACTATTATTGTATTAGTAGGCTGCGAGCACTCATTATGTATTGATTTAATGGTCGCTTTTGTACATGTTTGATGAAACCTTGTTTTTATGTCACAATGAGTCACAACCTTGAAATATAGGTTTCACAATAACTTGGGACACCATGCACTGGATTTAAAATAATGTGTTTACATTATATAAAGCAACGTATTTTCATACCAAATTCGTGCTATATGCCTTTTCTCTTTCCTACATCTCCTTGCCTTCAATTATTGTGATTGTGCTAATATGTATTAAGTATCATTGACTGATTGTCCACAGGAACCGTTGTTTTCTGTTAAACTGTAAAGTACCCTGGTTCCGTGTGAGTAGGGTGTCCCTTGTTTTTTCACACATGAGTTGGATGAGTGACACCGACAGCAGTGCCTGAGGATGTTGAAGCAATGGCTGCAGCAGCATTTCCCTGTAACTACAGGTAAGGCATCAGTGCATTTAGGATGGTCTGCCGGTTTGTCAGGACAGCTAGTATATTCCGCTGGCAGGCAGCCTTTGTGGCGATGTAGGGATCCTGCTTGCGCTCCATAGTCCTTAGGATGTCACAAATTTCCACCAGATGTTTCCCCACCTTGCTGGTGCCACCTTGGCACAGCATTTGTTCATGGTTCTGCCTCATGACACCAGCGATGGTGGACAAGGATTGAACAAGGCCAGGGCGTGGAGGGTAGTAGTCTTGTGTATCCTCCAATTTCTCATCATTGTAGTTGAGGCATCTATGGATGGCCTGTAGGCTTCCTGCCATGGTATCCATCCCCACATGCACCTCATTCACAAGTTCAAGCTGGAGTCCAACAGCAGTCTGTTGGAACAAAAGTTGTGTGTCCTCAGAGTCCAGTGGTGGATGTGTGCTTCCAGATGAAGTGGGTGCACTTGGTTGGGGATCATCTGGAGACCCCACTACTTTGGTGTCACTCACAGCAACAGGAGAAGGTGACTGTACGGAGCCCATGTTTTGGTGGATTGTATCCTGATCAAGGGTGGACAGGCTCTCATCCATGTCAGGAAATTCCAGTGGATCATCCACCTGGACAGATGGTGTAGGTGTATCCTCTGCTGTTTGCAGAGTGATTTTTGATAGAGTTTGCTCTACTACTTCACAGAGGTAATTTCAAAATGTGAGTGCTGTGGGCCAACACACAGGGCCTTATTTATGAAAAGTGCTGCATCGCTGCGGTAAAACAGTGATGCAACACTTTTCGCTGTGCCCTCCTTGCGACACCATCGATACGCCATATTTACTGTACGGCGCTCCATGTCGCAAGGAATGACAGATGCATCAGGAATCCTGACGTATCTGTCAGCGCAAAACTCACGCATTGCTGGAGTTGTGTCGTAAGCATGATGCAACTCCAGAAAAGCATGGGGAGGCCTATACACATTGCACTGCATCACCCTTACGCCTGCTATGAGGTAGGCGTAAGGTTTTGACGCAGTGGCATCCTAGAAGTATTGCAGTGAAATCTGATAGATTTCACTGCGCCACTACTACGAGGCTTTCTTGCGGGGTAACGCCCACCCTGTATACATTATACCTGATGCAGGTATAATGTGGCGCAGGGGTTTCCAAAGTGACGCATCTGCCTAGATGCATCCCTTTGTAAATATGGCGCAACATGGTGCATTGTTTACGCCACCGCTGCGTCACAAAAAGTGACGCAACTGCGGAGCAAAAGTGTGGCAAGGGGCTCACAAATAAGTCCCATAATCCCTTCTTGTGGTGCAAACCTAGGGGAATATTTTCTAGCCCCTTGCACCGGCAGTACATCACTTTTTGTGATGCACCGGTGGTGCATTGTGCTGCCCCATATTTACAAGGCTACAGAAAACCACCTTGGATGGCTGTTCATTGCCATGTGAATACGCATCACTTAGTTATGGAAATTTTCTGTGGGTGTTCCCACACAGCACCCATGAACTCTGCCACATTTCAAGATTTACAAAAAGTTTAAAAGCTGGTAATGCATCAGAATGCTACACCTCCCCAGGGGAGGAGTAGGTAGGCGCAACAAGGAGAATTTTTTAATCTACTCGTTTTTTCCTTTTCTTAATGCATGATGCATTTCAGCAGAACACATAGGAAGAGACTGCTCTGAAGGACTTTTGCCTGTGTCCCTGGGCTCAATGCACTAAACGCACTTTGCACTTTAGATCCGGCCCCCGGAGGGGCTTTAAATTGGCGGCGGCGGTCCCGCGACGCGGGAGACTGCTCTGAAGGACTTTTGCCTGTGTCCCTGGGCTCAATGCACTAAACGCACTTTGCACTTTAGATCCGGCCCCCAGAGGGGCTTTAAATTGGCGGCGGCGCCGGTCCCGCGACGCGGGAGACTGCTCTGAAGGACTTTTGCCTGTGTCCCTGGGCTCCAATGCACTAAACGCACTTTGACCTTTAGATCCGGCCCCCGGAGGGGCTTTAAATTGGCGGCGGCGGTCACGCCACGAGGGAGACTGCTCTGAAGGACTTTTGCCTGTGTCCCTGGGCTCAATGCACTAAACGCACTTTGCACTTTAGATCCGGCCCCCGGAGGGGCTTTAAATTGGCGGCGGCGGTCCCGCGACGCGGGAGACTGCTCTGAAGGACTTTTGCCTGTGTCCCTGGGCTCAATGCACTAAACGCACTTTGCACTTTAGATCCGGCCCCCGGAGGGGCTTTAAATTGGCGGCGGCGGACCCGCGACGCGGGAGACTGCTCTGAAGGACTTTTGCCTGTGTCCCTGGGCTCAATGCACTAAACGCACTTTGCACTTTAGATCCGGCCCCCGGAGGGGCTTTAAATTGGCGGCGGCGGTCCCGCGACGCGGGAGACTGCTCTGAAGGACTTTTGCCTGTGTCCCTGGGCTCAATGCACTAAACGCACTTTGCACTTTAGATCCGGCCCCCGGAGGTGCTTTAAATTGGCGGCGGCGGTCCCGCGACGCGGGAGACTGCTCTGAAGGACTTTTGCCTGTGTCCCTGGGCTCAATGCACTAAACGCACTTTGCACTTTAGATCCGGCCCCCGGAGGGGCTTTAAATTGGCGGCGGCGGTCCCGCGACGCGGGACGCGCGCGGGCTCGGCCCGGGCAAAGACCGGGCCAAGACGGGCCCGTCTTAGCCCGTCCTAGACCGATAGAGGCCGGGCTGGGCCACATTATTGTCATCTGCTATCCTAAAAATGCCCGGAAGAAAAATCCTCCACTGATCCCACGGAGTAGGGATACGTAAGTCATAACCTGAGTAATTGTACGTGTTGGAACTGAAGGGGGCATTTTCTTTACTTTATCTTGACTTGAGCCTGCACTTTCTGGCGGGAGCATAAGCCCAGAGTGTCCCCTCTTAATTCTAGTTCCTGGAACGCTCGTCCGTGACTTTTTTTGGTGCTGCCAGCCATCTTGGTGGGACTATGAGCTCCAGGGTGTTATAGGGGTCTTTGTATTGCCTCCTCTGCTCCTCTGCTCCGTTGGTGAGGGGGGGGGCACTTCCATCCCGCCATTCTATAGCGTCAGAGATTGAAGGAGATTGAAAGAGACTGGGCTGGGCTGGGCTATACTTTTAAAAAGAGTAGGATTAGTGACATTTAAAATAATTGTATTTAGACATTTGCCTTATATTATTGTATTATAAGAAAGAGGGTTTATATAAGGTATTCACTTGATCTTGCTACAGAATTGACGCTGAGAAGTAGGGGGTAACGCATATAGGTTAGAGAGATACACTTCCATTATTATAGGGGTATAAGGACTGGCGTATTTACAAGTTTTCTAGTTGCAGAGAATTTGTAGATATGGGTAAAAGGAAGCTACGTACAATGAACCCTGGGCAAACTGTGCTATCAACAAACAAACCAAAAGATGCTAATATGACCCTGTTGAAATATCTGACGGGGCGGTTGGAGCTCTTGAAAAGCAGATATCCACCGTTGAGGAGTCTCTATCTAAGGACGCACAGGGTGCCTTAACAAGTAGTATTACAACTGACCTACATCACAATGAGAGTACGGACGCGGTTACCATAATTAATGTGGTTGAGGAGCCCCGAAATGGTTGTATCCAGCCTAACAGAGATGAGTTATCACTTAGCGATCCTGATCCAGAGCTACTTCCTCCATCTAAAAGATCTTGTAACTCCGTTGCGAAGGTACTACCTGGAAATCTACTGCCAATTATCCACCAGGCCTCCCCTGTACCCCCAATACATAAGGTTAAAGCCGATAAACAGCAGGGGAAAGGTACCCCGTTAAATCACAAAGGTAAAGGTAAAGATAAAGACTCAGTTACACGTAATAAAAGCAAGAGTAACGCCCCCTCTTCTATTGAAAGTAACGGGATAGTAAGTTTGATAACCGACCTCACTAAGTATATCAGACTATCGATTGGTACTTTAGAGGCAAGATTAAGTAAAATAGAAGTGGGGTTGGAAAATATTATTAAGAACCAACATATGAATTATGTAAGGGAAGTAAATATTACCAAGATAAATGAGGACAGAGAGGGTAGTGTTTTAAAGCCATCTAACCAGTCCTCATCAGTTACCTTAATTAGTCGTGCCAGCCAGCATGTGGAGAGGGCCAGGAAGCTTGGTGTTTCGGGACCCAAGAGTCCTACTGAAACTCCTAGAAGTAAACCGTTGCCAAAGGAGGTGGCTCCATGTGAGGCAGTAAAAGGAAGACCATTAGAACAGCAAGGTGGACTTTCGGTGAATGATCTTTGCCCGAACCCAAGGTCACATAGTATAAATAAGTATGAGTATCCGTCTAGATTGCGGAATTTAAATTTAAATTTGCCCCCTGCCGCCATTCCTTATACAGTCGTTTTGACTAATGTGCCCCCTCATTCAGATGAAAGTAACGAATCATGGATAGCCCTGAGGAATTGTGTTATTCATTGTTTGGGGCAAAGAGTGGGCTTAACTGGAGAGATGTTTCATGCCTTTAAGATGGACAAGACGTGTTGCTTGGGTGGGTACAAGTAGGAAAGTTTTTCCAGGGGACTGTGTTGTTCTTTCTTTGGGGAATCCCTTATTGGTTCGAGAAATTCTTTTTAGAAGCAATAAAACTAATAATATGGTGTCAGGTATACAAGTCCTCCCTCTGGGCTATTTTTATCAGCCTAGTACATCTAATGGGTACTTAAATCCGCATTCTTTTACCCACCCCACTGTTCATTCAACCTATAATTTAGAGGTGTCAAATAGATTTGGGCCCCTTCAAACGCTAGATGAGAATGATTGACTCTCTGACACTTCTGATCAATACATTGATGAGGAAAGTTTAACATCTCAAATTATACAGGAGAGAAGTGTAACACCTCATTTCATGGAACCCATTATTGATCAGAGTGAGATATTGAGTGGAGGGTTGGGAATGGATGAATCCCTGTCTGTCGATAATAGTGATGAAGGTATAGTGAGCGGCCAGGGGAGGACGGAGACCATGGGGCAGACATTGAAAAGCTTGGCCAACATCAATCGAACTGATAGAGCACCCAAGGATATCGTAGTGCTTTTCTGGAACATCGCAGGTTTGCATTCTAAGTTGAATAATTCCATCTGGATAGACTTCATCCGCAGCTTTGATATCCTATGTTTTCAGGAGACTTGGCTGTTGGATGAAGTTAATATTGATGGGTACAAGACGTATCATATGCCAGCAATACGGTCAACCCATGGCAGACATAAAGGTGGGATATGTGTTTATATCTCAAATTTACTGGGGGTCTTAAGAATTGAAAATGGTAAAAGCACAGCATTCTATCAATTTGTTATTATTTACTTGAACTGTAATATAGCCGTGTCCATAGTTAACTTTTACAACAATATGGAGAAAGATCAACTAGGTGACATTTTAAAGTCCTTTAGTGAGGAAATGGATAAATTAGGGGCTTTAATAGGCATTGATGTGATCACGATTTGGGGAGGTGATTTTAACGTAAATATATGCACTCAAGCCGGATCCGGGCAATGTGGGGTAGTAAATGAAGAGAATGATCCGATAACTCATTTTGTTCATACCGACAGGGGTGAGAAGTTTAATGATCTAATGGCCACACATGAGCTGGGTTTTGCGAACCTGTTATGTTCCCCTTTGGTGGATTTTGATCACACTTTTATTGGTAGAGGCTGTGAATCTATAATTGATTTTATTATTGTTCCCAACCGTTACGCCACCTGGATTGATAAATTTAAAACACATCATAATGTGCTAAGTGATCATTTGCCCTTAAGTCTTACTATCACTCCCCCTAAATGGGGTTTTTATTCTAATAAAAATAGTTTGGCATGGGTCCAAAATATAGCCGTAGGCCGCCAGAACGGATATTCTGTGCGTTGGGGTACTAAGGAACCAGAGATGCTCATTAAGCAGATCATCACCAAAGCATACGATAACATTTTAGTATGCTTACAAGATGATACTGCTTTTGATGACACCTTGAGTGCATTTGCCAATATTAGTAATGTGGTCCAAAACTTGCTCACAGCACAGAGTAAGGGTACTACTATTAAGGAAAACGGCTGGTTTGATTCCAACTGTACCAGGACTTATACAGGACTAAAAAATGCTCTCCATAGACCGGTGAGAGATCGGGAGGAGATTAGAGAAAGCAGAAGGGCTTATAATCTTGCCAGAAAAGTAAGGAAGAAAGAACTTAAAGATTTAGCGTGGGATACTCTCCTTGAAGCTTCATTAAGAAAGGATAGTAGCACATTCTGGCAGGCAGTTAATGCCCCGTTCTTTTCTAATAACGATGGAGCTAGGATTGAGGTTGCTATCGACGAAAAATCTTGGATTGACTTCTTTTCTAATGTATATAGCTGTAAGGAGAAGGTAGGAAACTCTTTGGACCCTGGCCCTGAGCATGGGGAAGAATCGGATGGTTTTCGGCCTATAGAGATGCACATCATGCATGAAGAGGTGCTAGAGGCCATTAATGCCAGTAAAGGATGTAAGGCACCAGGTCCTGACGGGGTCCCGATGGATCTATTTAAATCGATCCCAACGTTATGGTCCCCTTTGTTAAATCGGGTGTTAGAAGCTTGTTGTGCAAGGGGTTTTATTAGGTCTTGGTCGGAATCAGTGATTATACCGATTTTTAAAAAGGGGATCGGAACAACCCTGCCTGCTACCGACCAATATCGCTTTTAGATGCTTTGGTGAAGGTAGCTGGCAGGATTGTCTTAAATAGATTACAATTGTGGGCAGAGGATAATAATATTTTGAGTGCGGTCCAATACGGTTTTAGACAGGGGTTGGGGACTAATGAGCAGGTTTTAAATCTGAGCCTCATAATGGGGAAATACACGCAAGCAAAGGAAGGTAAGCTTTACGTGGCCTTCGTAGACCTCACGGCTGCATTTGATTGTGTCAATCACGCTAGATTGTGGGAAATTCTGACAGATTTAAAAGTTGACCCAATTATTGTACAATTCTTAATACAATTATATTCGGGGGCCAGTGCAAAGGTGAGATATGGGTTAAGGGGTGAATGTACGGCGTCTTTCCGCGTGGAGAAGGGTGTGAGACAAGGCTGCGTCCTGGCCCCGTTCCTCTTCTCTTTGTATACGAACGCTCTAGAAGAGGAATTGGTGGCAGGGGCGAGAGATCCACCTCGGGTTAGCAGTAAGCCGATAGTCTCTCTTCTCTACGCGGATGATGCGGTCCTTATGGCCAGAACGCAGCTGGGCCTCCAGAGAGCACTTGCCTCGTATATCAGTTTTATGGATAACCGAGGATTAAAACTTAATGTAAAAAAAACATTTGTTATGACATGTGGGAGGGGGAGAAGCAAAGGTAGAACTCTGTTAGTTGGGAAAGATAGGATAGATTCAACCAGTACGTTCTCTTACTTGGGTGTTCTGTTTGAGCGTACTGGCTCCTGGGGAGCTGCAATTAAGAGTAGGAGTCTCCTTTTTAAGAGGTCTGTAGCGGCAGTGGTTAGCTTTGCAAACAAAATGGGTAAAAGACCCCCGGAGATTCTCCTCAAAATTTATCAGGCTAAGTGTATGAGTGTTGCAATGTATGGGGCAGGAATCTGGGGTTTTTATGATGTTTCCCTAATCCAATTAGTCGAAAATACTTTTTTAAGATTTATTTTAGCGGTCCCACAGAGCTCCCCAGTTTTTAATTGTCATAGTGAATTAGGGATCCCATATATTACGGATATGATTAGAATGCAACCTTTATTATTATGGTATCGAGTTTGGACATCTACCTATACTGGATTGAATAGAGATATTATTAAGGATGTAATGAAATTGGATTATGCCTGTAGAATTAAATGGCTGAATTATATTAGGAAATTTTTATTGGATATTAACTGCTATGATTTTTATAATGTACCAGAAACCATGAATTCTATATCTAGGAAAGATTTTAAATCTCTTTGCATGACACACTTAGAGTCCCTAAGAGCCGCACAGGAGATGAATAAATGCACGGTGACCCAGCATTATCTGACTCTGACAACCTATCGTATCCAGCCCTATTTGGTCTGGTGTATTGGAGGGTATGACAGATATCTTCTGACACGGTTTAGGTTTGACTGTTTCCATCGCTTGGTCAGTTTCCCTTCTGTTAATGATTGGTCAAGGAAATTGTGTCATTGTCCGTGTGATAATATCTCAAAGCAATCAACTATCCACGTGATTCTCTTCTGTAAAATATATGCAAAGGAAAGAGCTAGATGGATTATGCCTTTGTTAAGACTAGGGGGCTGGAGGCAATGCCGCCCAGCATTCTTATACTTGCAATTATTGGAAAATGTTTATTGTGTGATGATCATGAGTGGCCTTCTGAAAAGTATAATGAAAAAAAGAAAGAATTTTATTAGGTAATGGCCTCTATTTTATAAATTTAACATGTGTATTTATGAGTCAAAACGCTAAGGACATGTTAGGAATTTAGTGCCAATAACAGTTAGGAGTCCTATTAAAATGCAGTCGTTTAGATAATATTGAATAGAGTATAGATAAATTTGTATTGTGTATGGATATATTTTTATAAATGGTTTTAATGTGGCTTTTATGATTTTATTATGAACTGAAATCGAATAAAGTATATTCATAGGAAGAGGGAAACACCTCGTGATTGTTTTTGTGCTGGAAGGTGTCCCTTTCTGCACAAGAACAATCATCCCCGCAACAAGGTTGCCAGCGTTGGCGCATGTCAGCCAATTGTGCACCTGCGCTGGGGCAAAGGTCAGGAATGTGCTGCATCACATAGATACGGTCTATTCCTTCCCTTTTGTTTTGACGTAGGGCAGCACAGCAAGATTCCATGCAGCGCTGCCCCATGTCAGAACCTCATAAAGGAGGCCCATGATCCCTTTTCACACAGCACTTTGTATGAAAGGAAAGTTCATGGGTGTTGCTGGGGGTGTTACCACGCAACACACATGGATTCATCTGCATTTACTAATTTACAACATTTCTTGAACATTTGAGTTCGTCCAAATCATACACCTATCCAAGGGAGGTGTAAGGAGGCGCAAGGAGGAGAGATACTTTGATATCTCCTAGTTTGTTTGGGCCTCATTTATGAGTTTTTGCCATAGGGCTGTGCCGCAGGTCTTCCTGCTGCGTTGCCCTAAGGCAAGAGAAAAGGGCAGGAATGCGTCATATTTATGAGATACAGTGCATTCCTGACCTTTACCCCTGCCCTGTCGCACAATGGGCTGCCGTGCTCCAATGCAGGCACCTTTGCACCATGGTGCAAGGGTGCCTGCATTGGTGCATAGCATCCAAGTATGCGCAGATGCAGGGAAGATGTCATGGATGCATCATATTGTTGTGAATATGACGCATCTGTTTCCTTTTGAAGTAACGCAGCGTGGCGCTGCATAGCTTTCTTTTAAATGTGGTCTGTTGTATTCAGATACTTGAAGATTTGGTTACCATGTTGTACATTTAACGACAGGAGGCAGTTGGTCAAGTGGGACATGGACTGGTGTTAAACTTTAGACATGGCAGGTAGGGACATGACAGAGCTGAATTAGCCTGCGCGATGTGTTATTGGCCTGTGTCATTTACTTTATGTGTGGATACATGGAACATGACCCGGAACCCAAAACATCAAGCTGCACACAGCCCACTCGGGCACAGGTACATAGCTGGCTGAAATCAATCTCATGACCTATGACACACATATTTCGACTTGGCCTGTGTGGTCGGTCACTTTACAATATTAATCTTTAGCGTGCACTGTTACGGTGCCCACACCTCGCACTTTCATACTTGCTGCTAATACTGCTTTTCTGATTTAGTCCCGATTTTATCTTTCATTCTCTGTCTGTTCCTTTTAAAATCGCGTCCGTTTCATTTTAATAACGTGATAGTTATGAGCTTTTTAATTGTATCAAATATAAAATGTTTTAGTTCCACTCACTGCACTGTTTTGAATCTGATCTGCTGGCATACTGGGGCGGGTGTGTGCCTCTCCTGATCCGTAGTTCCCTTCCTGGTTGGGACAACTAGAGATGCCGTTTTGAGGCTTGTGTGCTCTAGTCACCCAAAGGGGATTACATTTAAAGATGCGCGCTGCGTGGACGCGCTTGCCTGTGTGGTCGGTCACTTTACAATATTAATCTTTAGCGCGCACTGTTACGGTGCCCGCACCTCGCACTTTCATACTTGCTGCTAATACTGCTTTTCTGATTTAGTCCTGAGTTTTGTAGCGGTCTAGTTTATCCCCGCACACCTTCCCACAGTATGCCCCCGGAAGAATACCCACACATTGTAACACTCTCTGGCCAGGCGTGGCCAGAGAGCTTAAATAAAGGGGCCGGGGTCGCTCGTGACTTCCGGCCGGCACCCAGCACCTGTGTGGTTGTGTCTCATTAAACGCGCAGCGCCACAATCCATGGACAGCGCGCTGCCGGCATTAACGCACCTTTACTGACCAACACACTGGCGACTGAGGGTGGGATCACGACGCCCACACAAGCACATCAGCTGTTTCGTGCCCGTCAGCACAGCGGGACATCGCCGGAGCCGCGGACCGCGTCTGGCATGCTGGTGCGCACATCAGGAAGCAGAGCAGCCATCTGACCGCCGGGTGAGTGAAAGGAAGGCTCAGCTCCCCAGGTCCTGTCAGCGACAGTAAACCGTAGCGCTGGTGCTCCCGGTGAAGCCCCGGTCGAGCCTGCGCTCAAATCAGCTGTGCGCGCATGCGCAGTCAATCCCTGATGCTCCCAATCCTCGTAGCCTGAAGCGTGCTACTGACACCTGGTGGACACAAGGGGAAATACACCCTGAAAACCTCTGCCTGCTCAGCAACGTGGACAGAAAGCATTGCCACGCTCCACTGCCACCCCGAAACCTTCAATCACCAGACACTGGCCCAGAGTAAGAAAAGAACTTTCAAAACTGAATAAACCAAACAAGCATTGGCAACCACAAGTGCAGAGGGCCACGAGGTAGACACATATCATGACAGATCCAGCAGCAGCCCAACAACCGGCGGCAACACCAACTCACCTACACTCCCAAGTCAGTGCACTTCCCCCTTTCAGCGAACTAATTGTTCCGGCCACAGCATCGCCCAGGTGGAGAATATGGATTAGCCGCCTCGACAATTACTTTATAGCCACCAGAGAAACAAATGATGCGGTCAAGAGGTCATTGCTGCTACATTTCGCAGGGGACGAAATATACAAATTGTTCGCACATCTACCGGACACTGGAGCACCCGCTGATTATGACGCCGCAGTCAGAGCTTTGAACGCTCACTTTGACCCGCAGCTTAATCCCGATTACGAGCGTTTTAAACTCCGACAAGCCCGCCAGAGAGAAGGAGAGTCCATGGACACGTTCCATGCGCGTCTAAGAGAGCTGGCCAGCACGTGCACCGACGATGATCAAACCAAGGAAGTAAGAGCACAGGCCATCCAGGGGTGCCGCAACAAGACCCTGCGGACCCTGATTCTTCGACACCCGCGTATCTCCCTCGGAGACATACTCATTCTGGCACGCTCCCATGAGCTATCAGAAGTCAGAGCAACTGCCATGGAAGCCGCGCTCCACCAACAGGCAGAACCAGCGGTGACAGTCAAGACGGAGCGAGTAGATGCCATCCGCACGCCGACTCGCGGCGGGCGAGGAAGATGGCCTAGCAGAAGCTCGAGACGACCACAGTGCGGGTACTGTGGGAAGGAAGAACACTCCCAAGACGAATGCCCAGCCCAGGGCAAGACTTGTGCAAAATGTGGAATCCCCAACCACTTTGCAAGTGTGTGTAGAGGAGGGATGCGAAACAAAGGAATTCCCGGACGAAGACCACCGTCGCGAGCAGTGAGACACCTCTCACTAGAAGAACCCACCACATCAAGGACACCAACGACAGCGGCACACCGCAGACAGTACCTCGAAGACTCATCCACAGACGAAGGAGAAGAATGCTACCTCATATCCTTTGCTAACGACCTAAAACGAAGACGACGGCCACAGCCAACATGCACGATTGAAATCGCTGGGTCGCCCGTCACAGCTCTCATTGACACCGGGGCATCCGTGAACGTTATGGGGTGTCAACACTACAAGAAGCTAAGCCCAAGACCAGCGCTTATACCATCTAAAGTCAGAATCCTCACGTACGGAAGTCAAACACCGCTACCCCTAAAAGGGAAAATGTCCGTCCAAGTAAAGTCAGAACACCAAGAAGTCACGACCACGTTCCATGTGGTTGACAAGGAAGCAGACATACTCGTCGGAAGTCACACTGCGGAGGATCTGAACCTAATAACATTTGCAAACGCTGTGAAATCATTCCAAACAGAAGACATCCTAGAACTGTTCCCGCAGCTATTCGTCGGTCTGGGAAGCATAAAGAGGCCACCAGTAAAACTACATATAGACACAGCAATAAAGCCGGTCGCCCTACGGCACCGACGTGTACCGTTTCACTTACGACCGCTGGTAGAACAAGAGCTACTGGAGCTTGAGCAACAGGGAGTAATAGAAAAAGTGACAGGACCGACCCCCTGGGTATCTCCCATGGTCATCGCCGAAAAGCCAAAGCAACCTGGGAAAATTCGGATTTGCATCGACATGAGAATGCCCAACCAAGCAATAAAGAGAGAGAGACACCTGACACCGACGGTCGACGACATCCTGGCCGACCTCAACGGCTCCCAGTGGTTCTCTAAACTCGACCTAAACGCTGGTTATCACCAGCTGAAGCTAGCGGAGAGTAGCAGATACATCACCACGTTTTCGACACATCTAGGGCTTCGACGCTACAAAAGGTTAAACTTTGGAATATCATCAGCAGCAGAGATATTCCAGAATGCTGTAAGAGAAATCCTGTCGGGACTTCAGGGTGTCCTTAATGTCAGCGATGATATTTTAATACACTCGGCAACAATGGAAGACCATCATCGTCGGCTCAGAGCGACCCTCCAACGCCTCGCAGAATATGGAGTAACTCTCCACAAGGAAAAATGCCAATTCTTCAAAAAGTCAATAGATTTTTTTGGATATGTATTTAGTCAGGAAGGAGTGAAAGTGGACCCCAGGAAATCACAAGCAATACAGCTCGCTCCAGCTCCCACAACGGCGTCAGAAGTCAGAAGCTTCTTAGGTATGGCAACATATTGCGGAAGGTTTATTCCGAATCTCGCCACCATTGCAGAGCCACTACAGAATCTAACCAAGAAAGAGACTATCTGGCGGTGGACTTCGGTGGAAGAAGAAGCCTTCTGTAAAGTGAAAGCGGCGCTACTGGAAAGCACGACCATGGCCTATTTCAACACAGCGAGACCAACAGAACTGATAGTAGATGCCAGCCCGGTGGGGCTAGGAGCCTTGCTGACGCAAGAAACCGAACCAGGGACCTGGGTCCCGTTAGCCTTCGCGAGCAAAGCGCTGACTGCGACCGAAACCCGATACTCTCAGATTGAACGGGAGGCACTCGCCATCAAGTGGGCATGCAACCATTTCCAGCTATACGTCAGTGGGAACCCATTCAGAGTAGTAACAGACCATCAACCACTGCTCCTACTTTTCAAAGGGACTGCGCCCCACCCACCGCCCCGAATTGAAAGATGGGCAATACAACTTCAGCACTATCAACTGGAACTGGTGTACAGGCCGGGCGCAAAGAATCCAGCCGATTTCCTATCACGCCACCCTGCACACCCCGCAGAGGAAACCTCAGACCAGGAAAAGATGACGGAAGATTTCATCAACATGATTTCCCAGTGGTCGTGCCCACGAGCCCTATCCGTGGAGGAAATCAAGACCCACACGAGTGATGACATAGTCCTCAAAAGAGTGGCAGACGCCATACAGAAGGGATCTTGGGAAGGATTTCTTCATGATGTTCATGGATGGAATGAGCAGGACCGAGCTCGGTTAGGAAAAATCTGGAGAGCACGAGATGACTTGAGCGCAGCCGAAAGCGGCGTAATACTGAGAGGATCTCGCATCGTCATTCCGCAAAGCCTTCAAGAAAGGGCGAATGTTTTAGCGCACGAAGGCCATCAAGGAACAGGCAGAATGAAGTCCCGAATGAGGGAAAAAGTATAGTTCCCTGGCCTAGAAGAAGCCGTAGACGCTGTGGTACGGAACTGCAGAGCCTGTCAACTCACATGGAATCCAGAGGCACCGGCTCCTGTGATAACAGAAGACCCTGCTCCATCGCCCTGGTCGTGGGTGAGCCTCGACTTCGGGAGCTTCCCGGATGGGAGAGTCACGGCAGTCTTGGTTGACAGCTACACAAAGTATCCCCTCGTGGAGGTCCTGCCGTCCACCGCATTCAACCACCTGCAGCCAGTACTGGAGAAAACCTTTGCGCTCTTCGGACTACCCCATGTAGTCAAGACAGACAATGGTCCTCCATTCCAGGGTAGCGAATTCAAAAACTTCCTAACTCAGCTGGGAATAAAGCACCACCGCATCACTCCACAGTGGCCACAAGCCAATGGTGAGGCAGAACGCTTCATGCGGACTGTGAACAAAGTGCTACGCATAGCAGTGGCTGAACAGACAGATCCGGAGGCTACTCTCCAAACATTCCTGCGAGAATACCGGAGCACTCCTCACTGCACAACTCAAAGGTCTCCGTGGTCACTAATGCTAGCAGGACCCCGACGGGACACTCTCCCCGTAGCTGACAATTGGGAGCAAGAACCATATGACCCTGCAAACACCCAAGCCAGGCGGGTGTCAACCAATGAGAAAGCCAGTCGACATAGGAGAGCGCGAACCCGAGCGATGACGACTGGATGCGCTGTCCTCGTAAGGAACCATTGGGGCGGAGGGAAATTCCGCACCCCATATGAATCTGGACTATGGACTGTCAGGGCGATCCGAGGAACCGCCGTCACGGCCGAGCGAAATGGGGAAACAATAACCCGGAACATCTCATGGTTCAAGAGGGTCCCAGGAGAGGAAACCGAAGGGCAGACCTCAGAACAAACTATGAGAGAAGAGGTCACCAGTGAGACAACAGGACCCAGCCCCGGTGAGGATCTAGCTGACACGCCTTCAGCTTCATCACCGGTTACAAACACCAGCTCCAGAGCCCCAGCTGTTGGACCGGAGGTGGTCAGCCAAAGAGGAAGCCGAAGTGGTCGCCAACATCGATACGACCTAAGACCCTAGCCCAAGACCGAACCAGAGACTAACTGATTTCGTGTGTTGATTTGAGTTTTACGTTTTGTTAAAGAACTGATTTAGGATGGGATGTAGCAGTCTAGTTTATCCCCGCACACCTTCCCACAGTATGCCCCCGGAAGAATACCCACACATTGTAACACTCTCTGGCCAGGCGTGGCCAGAGAGCTTAAATAAAGGGGACGGGGTCGCTCGTGACTTCCGGCCGGCACCCAGCACCTGTGTGGTTGTGTCTCATTAAACGCGCAGCGCCACAATCCATGGACAGCGCGCTGCCGGCATTAACGCACCTTTACTGACCATCACAAGTTTATCTTTCATTCTCTGTCTGTTCCTTTTAAAATCGCGTCCATTTCATTTTAATAACGTGAAAGTTTATGAGCTTTTTAATTGTATCAAATATAAAAAAAATTAGTTCCACTCACTGCACTGTTTTGAATCTGATCTGCTGGCATACTGGGGAGGGTGTGTGCCTCTCCCGATCCGTAGTTCCCTTCCTAGTTGGGACAACTAGAGATGCCGTTTTGGGGCATGTGTGCTCTAGTCACCCGAAGGGGATTACATTTAACGATGCGCGCTGCGTGGACGCGCTTGCCTGTGTGGTCGGTCACTTTACGATACTAATCTTTAGCGTGCACTGTTACGGTGCCCGCACCTCGCACTTTCATACTTGCTGCTAATACTGCTTTTCTGATTTAGTCCTGAGTTTATCTTTCATTCTCTGTCTGTTCCTTTTAAAATCGCGTCCGTTTCATTTTAATAATGTGAGAGTTTATGAGCTTTTTAATTGCATCAAATGTAAAATCGTTTTAGTTCCACTCACTGCACTGTTTTGAATCTGATCTGCTGGCATACTGGGGAGGGTGTGTACCTCTCCGAATCCGTAGTTCCCTTCCTAGTTGGGACGAATAGAGGCCCCATTTTGGGGCTTGTGTGCTCTAGTCGTAAGAAGGGGATAACATTTAAAGATGCGCGCTGTGCGGATGCGCAGTGGGTGTACGCAGTGGGCCCGCCTCTGGCGCACCACTGGCGCGCCAAAGGCAAGCCCGTCTGCACCCGTCAACGTCCCGGAAGTGGCCAGCGCCAGCCACACTGCCCGTGCCATCTCCTGTAGTAAGTCTGTGCATTACTCTTATAGCCGGGACGAGCTGTTATCGTTCAACCCCCCGATGTGTAATGAATCTTGTAGGTGGGACATCTCAGCTAATATGGCCACTGTTTGGAGCCACTGTAGGGTTTGCCTATCCCCAGGTTCTGTGCATTCTTCAAGCATCACTAAAGCTCAGTACTGTACACAGGAATGAAAAACATTACTACAACATAAATTAAGATGCTATTTACAATACATTGATTAGTAGTATAATAGGTGCAATTTATTTCAGATAGAGTGAAACAAAAATTCTGGTACCTGTCCTTTAGGACGTAATACTTAATAATTTTGAGATGCGATAGAGCTTTATTTTTACTCTCCCATTCTGGGTCATTTTAGTGCAAAGTAATTCTGCAACATTCCTGAGTATGACTTCCATAAATACATTTTCAATCTACTTAACGAAATGGCATCATTTTTGTTTCATTGACAAAACAGCTATTTCAGATATAGAATAACCAACCCTTTAGGGTTAGATACATATTTCTTACAATAAATGTGTCTGAGTATTGCCCATATCAACCACGTTTTATAGTGGGCTCATAGATGGACTATTGCACAGTATGTGTTGGTTCAGCATCCCGAAATTTGGAGATGGGCACCAATGTTCAAGCCATTCTATTGAGGTGTCTGGAACATGGGCAGCGGTATACTAATGGAATCCTTGTGAATCTTCACTTTAAAGACATGATAGCTCGTAGTCATTATAACGTTTTTGGCAACAGGTAAGGTATCATGGAAGGCGTGATGCCGAAGGGTCAAAAAAAGGAGGTGGGACGCGGCTCACCAAGGCATCATGCTGTGCTCCTACCTCTGGATTGGTGCAATAGTGTTTCTGCCCCACTGAGGTGGATTGAGGGTGTTTTGCCCAAAATCGTCCTCTGGAGGACAAAAAAGACACTAGACACCAGGGGAAAAATATACTCATAAATAAAATAAAAAGGAGTTGGGGGCCGCACACAAGCGCACTGAGCTGTGCTTCCATCCCAGAATATGTGCATCTGTCTTTCTGCCTCCTGCGGGTGGCCTGCGGGTGTTTACCTGGAGCACTGGTGCTGAGGATGGCTCCAGCACGTTCATTAGCATCTAAGAGGACAATTTTGGTCCATTAATGGAGAAATGGTGATTGCATGGCAGACCAGATCAGGAGTTGAAGATGTAGAGCTGGTAAAAATGGTGATAGCATGGTAGTAGTGCAGTGACACAACAAGCCTCTGCTGACAAATGTACAGGCCCAACTCTGCTGACAAATACACAAACTGAAAGAATATCTTTACATCAGTGTTTTCCTGGACAGCAAATCTTTCATGTGAGCAGCTCAGAATAGAGGTAAACATAAAGAAAAGAGGAGGGCACAGAGCGAAGAGCATACAGCGTTGGAGTGCAAGTGAAGAGAGACCTACAGTTAATTAAGTACGTGAAAGTTGTGTCACACAAGTAAAAACAATTAGACAATTACAAAATCTGCAATGTTTAGTGAAAAACAGCAGACAGAAATTATTACATTTTTGAATGCATCATTAGATTTATGAATATTAATAAATAGAGCTCTGAGACTACTATTAAAGTAAGGGAATATCCTCTCACATAGTTGCCTCAACTTATACGTTTTTTGATGAAAGCAAGGAGGTGCACCAAGAAAGTAGATTCAGTCCATATTGATTTTTTCAAGAAAGTTCTTTATTCAAAAGCTCATTCAAAGAACAACCAGCCAACACGTTTCGTTCCCAGGATAAAATCATGGAACTTCGTCAGGGCTCAATATTGTAGAGTTCTAGTGCGCCGTAAGGATGCATCTTTAATCTGATAGTCACCTTATGATAGAGGTAAGATTCAGGTTTTACTGCTAGACACCTTGCTAAGCGTCTGGATTATCGTTCCGTTACTCTGTGTAGTTTTTCTTGATGCACCTCCTTGCTTTCATCAAAAATCATAATCTGTGTTCAGTGGCACTCAAGGGTGACAAGTGCTGCATGATTTGTGCACAATTCTCTAAGACTAATTTGCAGCAATAAAGAGAGGTGCTATTCAACTAGTCCGTCGCTCTGTTCTGTTCTGGTTTTCAACTTATACGTTATTTTAAAAAATGAAAACAAATTCGGTACACCACAAAGATGGTGTAGGAAATAGAGGGATCTACCAACAAGAACACTTGAAAGAAGTAATTTTTGGCAGCAATGGTAGAACAATGGTAGACTACATTAACTCAAAAACCACTGGGATAGAAGCAAAAATACAGTTTGGAAAAAATCACAGAAAGAGAAAATAGAATCTCCATGGTCAGTGAGACTTGGTACACATGCACATTAAAGAAATAGAAGGAACAATAATAAACACTGAATTATAAGGCTAAAACATGAGACTGAATTATAAGGTTAAACTAGATAGGACATTATTTACTTTTTTAGGAATCTGGAATGAATGTAAGTAGAAAATCCAGTATAATTTACAGGAAATTATTTCCAACGGCTCTATAAAATTATCAAAACTGAGAAGTCCACAAGCAAATAATACTTTGTGCCCATTCACTATATGCCACTCACAGCTTTAACACACCAGCCCTTTACAAAGGGAGAAGATGCACATATGACATGATGTCTTTAGATGAAGACGCTTATAAAAGGTTAATATTCTTGCCATTTAAATTGTGCTACTGTCAGCATCTTTGTCAGTAGGAGCAGGATCTTGGGCAGTGTCCCCACCTCCTGCCACTGGGAATGAACAGCATGGCAAGCCTTGACAGCGTTCACTAATCTTCAGCAGTTGCGGCATCCAGAATGCTGGGGGATCCTCCACTACAGCAGTGGTGTCAGGCTCACAAACCATATTGAGGCAGAGGAAGAAGAATTCGCTCAGTCACACTACAGTAGTGCTGGAGAGTATTCTGTCACTTAGGGGTTATCAATGCATCATCCACTTCGCCACATGGACCATGCACAGCGATCAGATGACCCTTCACAGCTTGGGTCAGCAATGGGTTACATTCATGGTACAAGTTGGTTCTTCTGGGCAGTGCTTAATGTGGGCAGGTGTTTGCCAGTGCTTAGCACCGGCACTTATTTTTAAACACCAGCACTTGTCATTATAGCACACCACATGGAGGCTCACTCAGCCTATATTTTAGCAGAGCATGTCAGTACAATGGTTAGTAATTCAATGTGCTAGGGGGCGGAGCTTGCCTGACTGCAAGACGGCAGCGTGCTGAACTCACCCGGTCATCCCAGCGCATAATCCTTCAAAATCCTACAGCATACTGGCTTCTACACACTGTGTTTACTTGCCTGCCGTCTCCTAGTGCCCTCCTGCTGCAGTTGTTGCCGGAGAATTGGCTTTGGGGGGTCCGTGGTGCTGGATGCCTGGTGGAGCCTGCAGGGTGTGAACGTGATGATCCTGTGGTACGGCCCTGGCTGCTGGAGCGTCCGTCCCAGGGTTCACCGAGGGGTGCAGCGGCATAGACGACTTGTGAAAGCCTCGCCTGGCGGTGTCATGTGCTGTGACCGGAGCTGGGTCTGTCTGGTAGATCCTAGAGCTTACTCCAAACCATGTGATTGTGCCCCGCTGGAGCTCGTGGAGCAAGACAATCGCTTGGCTGAAGCTGCCACTCTGGTCCTGTTGGGGGGCCCGGAGTTTTCAGCGGCCTTCACCCCTGATAGTAAACTACTGGGCACGGTTGCGGCTGAGCTTGCTTGGGACTGGAGGCCCGCTGGGACTGCCCTGGGTCCGGACTCACATCCTGCTTGAGCGCTCGTCGAGGGACGCATGCTGAGCGGGAGCTACCGCCCCAGCCTGGCTGGGAGGACCGGAGTTCTCCACAGTAATATCCTCTGACGGTGAGGTGCAGGGCTCTGGCGCGGCTGGGCCGGCATGGGATTGGTGCCCTGATGGGCCGAGGATGGGGCCTGATGGGGAGTGCCCAGTGGGCCCGAGGGTCCTACTGTGACCGTCTCTCCTTGGATTTGGACATCTCCTTGCTGCTCCAGGCCCCCCTTTGGGCCTACTGTGCCCATTACTGCTGACACTGTGTGGCAGAGGAACCAGCACTTCGATCTGCGCTGGGAGGGTGCACCCTGCCCCACTCTGAAACACTTATTGCGCTGAGGTGGCGCAAAGGTCTTCATCAAAGCTGGTCTCTCCCCCTGCTGACTCTTGCATTTGCTTGGGGAGAGCGCCGCTCACTAGTAAACTCTGGGGCTGGTAGCATGCTTCGCACAGCATTGGGGGTGAAGCGTCATCATCAACGGGAAAGCCAGAAAAATCTCAATCTAAGCTGCCATTCGATCCACATAAGTCCAGCAGAGAGATGGAAAAGGATTAAAACACGTCCAAATCAGGATCTGAAGTTGGTGATTCAACCTCTGACCCAGACATTAAACAAATCTTGCCGGCCATGCAGAGTAGTCTGAACAAAATAGATGGTAAAATTGATTCCCTTTCCTTCCACATGGACAGGATGAATGAGCGCCTAGATAAGCACTCTGAGTGCTTAGATATGGTCGAAAGAAGGGTCTCTGATGCCGAAGACACCTTGAATTCTGCATCGCTCTCCCACACTGCATTGGACAAGCAACTTAAGTCCCTGCAGGCTACAGCCGAAGACCTGGAGGCCCGCTCAAGGCGGAACAATATACGTATTGTTGGACTCGCGGAGTCCACCAACATCCCCAATATGGAGCTCTTCGTGAAACAGTTGTTAACTTCTCTTCTGGGTAGAGACTGTTTTCCAGTATGTTCGTTGTTGAGAGGGCGCACCGCTCACTTGCTCTCCGCCCGGTGCCCTGAGCGCTACCATGCCCAATTATAGCAAGGCTTGTGCTCCGGAGGGCCCAGGAGTTGTAGGAACTCCGCTACGAAGGCACAGCTCTCTCCTTATATCCTGATTTTACCCAGCAGGTGCAGGATGCTCGACGGCTTTTTGCACCAGTCAAGAGAAAGCTCCATGATCTGCAGATAGAGTACAATATGATGAGTCCTGCAAAATTGAGAGTACACGCTGACGGGAACACTCATGTATTCACGGATCCTGCGCAAGTCCAGCAGTTCCTTAAGCATAGAGATGGTGCTAAACCAAAGAAGAGTCTTGCAGGTCCACATGCTGAGCAGGAGGGTGACCCCGAGACTTGTGAGGGCTAGGGTCTCCTCAGCAGTTCCCAGGGGTTGTCCTGTGCCAGGCTTGATGAGCGGGATCAACTGATCTAGCTTCTACCCCTCCCAAGCAGTTTGGACTATTTGGCATGGGGCTGGCATGTGAGAACTTGTACTACATTTTCCAACATGATGGTAGGGTTATGATGCAGCAGCCTCATCTAAAGCCCTTTATCCATTCAGTTGATCTTGCTGGATTTAACTTCTACTTGGGTGGGCGATATGGGGAGGGTGACGATCAGTGATGGTTGGTTTTATCCCACAGGAAGGTCCATGTTGTAAGCATGTGTGTATAACACGGTAGAAATGTTGTTGTTATCTTTGCCTACTAAGCATGGAATGGGAGCGCTTTTAGTCAGGCGACATCTGCCCCGTAGTGTGTTCCACAAGGGGTGTATTAAGTTGTTGGGTGTTATTTCATTTTGAGATCACTATCTCATTTCCTTGGTAAGAGTAGGTTATGCTGGGAGGTGGGGGACTATATTGTCTATGCACAGTTGGGGAGGGCATAGCGTGGGTGGGCGGGTGGGGTTATTTGAATCGTAATACAGGCATACATTTTGGTAGAGACCCAATGCTGATTGCTGATTTATGTTTATATACATGCACATCTTCCCTGTTATGTCCATTGCATTATGGCAAGCCCGACTATGGGCCCTAGAGGGGACAAGAAGGTCCGATTTGCTATATGGAATGTCAGGGGGCTGAACGACCACAGAAAGATTCGAAAAGTTGTTGCATATTTGAAGAGGCATTCTGTTGGTGTAGCTATGCCGCAGGAGACGCACCTACCGCTTAACAGTGGCATGCTAGCACAAAAATACTTCCATGGTACGAACTGCGCAGCAGGGTTCACTACTCACACTAGAGGTGTCTTAATATGGGTTAACCCCAAGTCAGGTATTACACTAAATGAGTCCGAAACTGATCCGAATGGGAGATACATTATAGTGAAGGGCCAGATGGAGGGTCGTACTTTAAAATTGGTCAATATATACGGTCCCAATTCTGATGACCCGCAGTTTTATAGTGAGCAGGGCTCCCGTCTCCTGTGTGATTCAAACGCAAATCTGCTACTGGGGGGGCCACTTAAATTGCATTTTAAATCCTGGTAAAGATCACTCTAGGGGTACCCCTAGGCGCCCCTCAGCTGCAGCAAGTGCTATTGTCGTCTTGATGGATTAGTTAAGCCTGCTAGATGTATGGCGGCAGCGCTCGCCGGACATGGGGGGATTCACCCACTTCTCGGCTCCTCATGACACGCACACCTGTATTGTTTATTGGCTGATTTCTAAGAGCTTGCCCTCTTATGTTACGGACTGTACCCCACTCGCGTGCACATATTCAGACCATTCTCCTGTCCAATTAGATATCATGTTACCCATTAGGCTGGCAACGCCCTATACTTGGAGGTTCCCCCCGTAGTCACTGTTGAACCCAGTGTTTACCGCTAAAATGGCGACATCGATAGCTGTCTTTTTTAAAAAAGAATATCGGGTCTGTCGAGTGTTTCGCTACAGTTTGGGAGGCCTTCATTAGCATCGCTATTTCCAAACATGCGGGTGTGCTTCGTTCTCTGAGGGACAGGTTAACGAAATTGGAGCATGAAATGTCTACCCTGGAACGCTCTTTCCAAGAAACTGGGGATACAGAGTAACTGGAGAGTATAAAGACTGCCCTGGAGGAAGTTCCAGGAGGTCACTGACAGAGAAGTGAAACATCTGGGCAAATACGCCACTCCTAGGGTGTATGGAGAGGGGGAACTGTTGTATTCCTCTTAGGGTGTCCATAAACGGGCTTTCCAGAATCATGACCTTATAGAGGCACAATTCGCCCTGCCCTTATATAGGCATAAAATCCCAGCCCTTATTTAGGCATTAAACCGTGCACTCCAAATACAGGCATGGTCTCCGACATCCGTCCACCCTAACGTCACAACGAGTTCTTGAAGAACAAACCCTTAGGCTGCGGGAGTTTCCCTAGTCCAGGACTATTGATTTCTTCAAGGACTCATATATTATGCATGAACCATTATTCCTTAGGGGTTCATTCATGACGTCTTCCGCTGTCCGACTCACGTCAATGCTAACATTCGGAGGTAATTCTCAGGTATAAATATACCTTCCCTAGCCCCTGTAAATCAGAGGAGACCTCGTCTTCAGAGGAGCCCGTTTCCCGGCCTGACGCACTGAGAAGACGCTGTCATCCCTGCACGCAGAGAGTCCAGCTTCCAGTGATCTAACTTCCCTTGCGGGATGTTGGAGTTCGAGTCTGGCAAGAGATTCCTACCTCTCTCATTCTTCAGGTATGGAGCAGACTAGAACCTAGAGGGACTCTTGGCATACTAGGCATACTGGGGTTAGCGTACTCTTAGTATACCATAGTAAGGAATACTTCACCTACTTCATACCTCGTCCTACACCTAGGTTAGGTTAGGTACATTGGGGTAGAACTAGATTAGAAACGCATCGTATGAGTACTCGCATTTTTAGTCTGTGTTATTTATGTAACAGCATATGTACTAAAAGATAATGCTCTCGCAGTACTATTTATTTCTACTGCTCACACTGTACATTATTTATCTCGCATACTGTCTTGTGATCGTAACAGCACATTTTACTTACACCAGAAACAAGACTGTTCAATAAATCTTTTATTGAAACGCCCGTCTATTTCTTTCTGTGTAACTTGGTGGAAAACTAAGCATGCACGACTGAGCTGAGTGAAATAGTTATCTATTGTTTCCACGACTCTGGGACACGTTCTGATTCTAAAAGGAAACACAGTGGTCATGTTTTGCGGCTGCCAGAAACTACTCCCTTCTTGTTGTCAAGGAGTTTCTAGTGGCCTCTGAGCTAGCTGGCACAAGTAATTAAGTTTAATATACTCGATAGGGACATACTGACCTTAGTCCTATGTCAAACCTATAGGATATATTATTCCAATGCGCAGAGCCTATTAGGGAAATATGAGCTACACTACATGGCGCCCAACGTTTTGGTAAGGCAGTAATTCAACGTTAGATACTGAGTAACTCAGCCGTGCTTTTTCTCTCAAGAGACCCCTACCCGTATACTCCAAAAGACGTCTGGAGTGGGCAGGGTTAAGTATCCGCCACGGCTACATAGGGCAGTACCCTATATATTAGCTGTTTGGTTTGCTCAACGTTGAAGGATACAGTGTTCCAAAATATTGTGCACCTTATCTTTGTTTCCTTGAAACTTGTTCTACATTTTTAAAAAAACAAAATGACTGAAGACGCCGGAAACGGTGTAGCTGCGGCTGATCCAGCCCAAGCAGCAGCTTTTAACATTACAGGTTTAAATGAAACCGAGGAGGGTGTCATAAACATCGCTCCAAACTTAAGAAGAGCCATTACTCTAAAACTTATAAAACATGGCCTGCCACCAAGAGGCGGTAGAGCAGTTTTCGTGATAGAGGCACATGAATCCTTTCAGACAGAGGTATTCTATTCATGGGTAATATTTCCTGAATCCAATTCAGTAACACACATGTTTCACTTCTACAAAGAAGATGAACTACCAGAGGAATACATTCCTTTCGAGGATATAGAAATTCCATTAACATACCAGGAGCATCAGCTCTTGTTTAAAGGCGCCCTAAAACATCACAGAAACATTACCAGGCTCGGTCCACTAGGTAGACCAGGAGCAACATGGCCGATTCTAGCTGGCTACACACCTCATCCTGAACTGGATATAATGTCAGATGAGGACTTACTTGTTCAAATACAAGAATTAATAAAAATCTACAGACAATTGGTCCAATATGTCATGCGGACTTTCACAGTCCAACCACCATTGACACTTCCAAATCAAACCCCTCACCAGGGGAACACTCTAAAAATTACACCACAGACTCTATACGCAGTCATGGGTAAAATGCCCACAAAACGTGAGCAAATTCCATTCTGGATAGCTCAAAAAATTACTCAAATCGAAGCAGTATTTCCAAATACTAGCCCATATGAGAAACACAGAATACTGACAATCAGTTTACCAATGGGGATCACACCACAACTGGAAGACTGCACCACTTGGGGCTCAGTCTTTGCTGCCATCTATACTAAAACACATGGCATTCCGTCAATTGCGGTAATACCTGATGTCCTGAAACAAATTCAAAACGTATACGGGGCAGAGCCTGCTCTAAATTTAGGTATGAAATTACTGAAAAATTTCGACCAGGTCTCATCAATAATATTATCTAATATTAAAGGGAGGCAGCAGCAGTGGCGATCCACCAAAAATTAAGAGAATTTGATGTTACAGAACATCAAACAGAGCTACCCAGAATTATAGAACAATCTTATGCAGAATTAGGAAGAGATAGTTTGGGTGGAAGACCAGTGAAGCCGAAGCTATCTGAAAGTCCTGAGAAGGACTCAATTAAACAAACTCCTACATCTTCTAAAAAGAAGTGGGAGTCTACTAAACAAAAATCAAACGAGAAACGTTCTCAATCCCGAGGTAGGTCTCCTCAAAAGGAGCCCTCTGAAAGGAGGTATAACCTCAGGAATAGGGATAATTTGAGAAAACATGATAGGTATCAAGATACTGATACACGTTCCTCTCGTCCCTTTCAGATCTCATAACAGACTTCGGAAAGAAGAGGACGAACAGAACATAGAGAAGAACGCGTGAAATCGAAAGACGACAAACACGCTCCAAAAACCAAAGTAAAACCTCAATTCTCCAAAAAGAAAGTAGCAGGTCTAAAGATCAGACATGCCGAGAATACTGAGAACACAACTCAAGAACGGAGAATGGGCTCAGACAATGCTGGACAGTGCAGCAGAAGTCACAATAGTTCGCCAGAACCTGAAGGAACTTCTGGAGATAGTGGACTTGAATGAGTACATCACAGTTGAGACTGTAGACACCAGGGTTAGTACTCCACAAAAGTTATATGACATAACACTCCGGATGGAGGGAGACAAACCAAGACAGGTGAAAGCACTTTTTTGGGAAAGACTATCAAAAGGCTATGACATACTTCTAGCAGAAAAGGACTGGCCACCACAATTTGTCAGGGAGTGCCCACATGGCGAGGACATAATTATGCCTGCCTTCTCCAACCATTTACCAATGCATCTGAGATATACATATGCCAGGAAATGGGCAGTGGCCCAGGCCCCAGCATTATATAAAAATCATGTAGGATGGGATGAGGACTCACCTCACCATAAAATACATCTGAAACATGAACCAACTGCACAACGGCAGTACCCAATAAAGCAAGAAGCTAAAAAACAGGTCAGGGAGATATTAGATCAACTTGAATATCAAGGGGTGATTGAAACATGCACCTCCTCAATGAACAATACTTTGTTTCCTGTCTCCAAACCAGACAATACATATTGTCTAGTTTTGGACTACAGACACCTAAACACTTGTTCTAAAACTTTTGCAGTGCAAAATGCACATAGCACAGCATTAATGAATAACATTGTGCGTAAAAAATATAAAACAACATTAGACATCTCAAATGGTTTCTTTTGTCAAAACATAGCACCTGAAAGCAGGTACTTAACAGCATTCTCCATAATGGGGACCCAGCGTCACTTTTGTCGACTCCCACAAGGGTTCAAGAACAGCCCAGGTTTATTCTCAGCGAGGGTAACGGAGTTACTACAAATTTATGACAATGAGGCATTGTCCTATGTCGATGACATCTATCTGACAGACGATGACCTGGACAAACACTTGAACAGGGTGAGCACCATTATACTGGTATTCGCCTCTGAGGGCTACAAGTTCAACTTCAAAAAGTCCCGAGTGGCCCATCTCAATGTCCTATTTCTAGGATATGAGCTTTCAAGTGAAGGCAAGAGCTTGGCAGCTAACTTTCTAGAGAAATGTGCGCTGCTCCAACCTCCAAAAACGCAAAAAAACTTACAATCCATCCTGGGTTTCCTAAATTTTGGAAGAACATACATTCTAAATTATGCAGAAAGGGTTAAACCTCTCTACGCATTAATCAAACCTGATTTTTCGATCAAAAACTGGACACAGGAACACACAGATATCTTGCGTTCACTCCAGGCTAACATGTTAGCAACAAAACACTTACAAACACGCGTAAGTCAATGAAATTTGGTGATCCGAATAATTTTGGGTCAATGTGGATTCACCTACTTAACCTTCAATGAGGGTGAGAAAATACCAATCGCATACAAATCCCATTTGTACACACAAGCGCAAATGCGCTTCAGTTCAACTGAAAAAATTCTGACAGCAGTTCAAACCGCTGTAGCAAAAGAAAGAGCCTTAGCCCAAGGGAAACGCATTATTGACGTAACCTCGGTACCAGCTTTAGAAGCGGTCACAAAAGCAAGCATTCCAAATGCTAAAGCATTGCATCCAAGATGGATACAATGGGTTAATTCTCTTGCTGCAACAGATGTTGAATATGTTTTCGATCCAGATTTAAAAACTCAAGCATTCCTGCAATACGAACATGAATGTCCTCTGAGTACTGAAATTCTGCCTCTCGATCAGTACGAATTCATAATTTACACTGATGGATCCGCACAACCCGCAACAGGGAGTAAGCAAGCTTACAGTGCAGCGTGTGCAATCGTTAAAGGTCGCATGCGAAATGGCATCTTCAGACCCATGGTCACAAAAACTCAATCTCTAGGAGATTGCACAGCTCAGCGAGCTGAACTACAAGCATTCAAACTGGCACTTGAAAGTACAGATCGAGAATTCCCCACACTAATAGTGTGCGATTCCTTTTACTGTGTTCAGTCGTATAATGACTACATACGAAACTGGCTTGAAAATGGTTTCAAAGATGCGAAAGGTGCCACAATAAAGCATAAAATGCTTTGGGAACAAGTAGTTCAGTTGAAGAACGAACTACCAAAGGCTCACGTGATCCACACACTGAGTCATCAACGTGATGGCGTTCACGTTGCAGGGAATTCATTGGCTGACGAAGCCGCAAAGGGGGCTGTTCAGATGGCTTCTGTAGCTGCGATCACTCGTTCAAAAACAAAAATAGACGGTGAGATAATGTTGGCTGTCAATGCATCAAGCAAAGGCAGCAGTGCAGCGTTACTCTTATGTAATTACACTCAAGTACTCTTATGTAATTGATGCGAACAACGTTCCTTTTGCTCGAATCCCTGGAGTGGGGGATAGGGTAATTCCAAACAAGGAACGCAGATTAGGACTAATCCTAGCAGCACACGAAGGGATAGCTTCAGCCCATGCAGGTGTTTCAGCGACAGTATCTTTACTCAAGCAAAGATATTGGTGGCCTGGCATTCGGAAACAAACTAAAAACTATGTTTTAGAATGTGATATTTGCCAACAGATGAAAGTCTCAACAGTGAAACGTCCTGCGCAGACACCCCTGTTAATTTCAGACAAACCATTAGCTTGTGTTTACCTGGACCACTGCGGTCCCTTGCAAAGGGACGGTAACTATAAATACATCATGGTTGCAGTGGATTCCTGCTCTTGGTTCCTATGGTTATGGCCTCAGCGCTCGGCTGACGCTCGAACTGTTATAAAAGATTTGCGAGTCTTTATCGGCATATACGCAATAGGCACGCTACATTCTGCCCAGGGTCCTGCGTTTAGCTCTCGGGCTTACAAAGAAGCCATGGCCAGTCTGGGCGTTGCATTGCGGTACTCCTCTCCATTCCATCCTGAGGGAAATTCTGTTGTGGAAAGGAAACACCGGGACATAAAGCAGTCTATAACAGCTAGGGTATTAGGTTCGGGTGATGGGTGGGTCAAACACCTTAGTGGGGTTCAACGCTCATTGAATAATCTGCCAAGAAGTTCTCTAGGGGCGGTCACTCCATATGAGGTCCTATTTGGGACAAGAATGTGGGTATCAGACCTTGAACACGTAGGCACAGTGGTGGAAAATAAACCCTTTGATATCAAAGATCGTTTGGCTGTTTTACAGGAACTAAACAAGTTAAGAACGAAACAAAGCAACGTATTCCTACAGCCCACCACCACTGGGGATCAACCGGCTGTCCCAGCAAGGCCTGTCTGGATTCCAAAAGTTGGGGATCTAGTCAGAGAAAAGATTGCGGACAAGAAGGAATTTGGACCTTCTTACAGACAACCAGTACCTGTCCTAGCAGTTCAAGGAACAAGAACAGTACTTCTGCCGCTCCTTGCTGGAAGAAAGGAGAAAAGATTTGTGTCCATCGACCTCATCAAACCACAGTATGTGGCCAATACTAAATAGTAGGCCTCGTGGACTCCGACCTAGTAGCAGACACACTCCTCTTGCTACTATCCAAGAGGTTCAGACTGAAAGACTGATAACAATCGAGAATTCAGCTGTAACTGATGGAGGACTATGCAACAACGCTATGGAACTCATCCCTCTTGAACACCAAGTAACAGTTCGTCCAAATACACCTGTCTACACCAATGTAGCAAGTGATGAACTGGTTCCAGTGATTTCTACAAATCCTGATGCAATTCCAACAATGGATAGAACTGCTTCTGGCTATTTCATTAACTTTGATACGTTCTCAGAAGATCCGAGTGAACCTGAAACGACGCCAGCATCATTGAAATTAAAGCAGCAAGTACAAGACTTTCTTCACTTTCTGAAAAAGACTTATTTGGTTTCTCCATGGATTGAACTCTGGATTACATCTGGACTTTTTGTTTTCCTGCTCTGGCTAGCTTTGGTAACAACTGTGAGCGTGCTTATAAGTGGCAGATACATCCATGTGAACACTGAAGGGAAAAACGTGAACGTACTTTTGAAACCTCATAAATCTTCCCATCGTGAAGTTAGAGACTTGTCATCAGTGAACAGCACAGCTGTTCCTATACAGGATGGTTTAGTGTGGGACAAAACAGATTTTGAAATCTTCGGTCCGATGGAACAATTGAACATTCCACATTTGTTTAAAATTTCACTAAGTGATCTAATTACGTCCAGTACCTATTCGGATGATTGGGACTTTGAGACTGTGAATGATATAATGTTTGACCTAGAAAAATCTGCTGCATTTTCTAAACATGAATATTTAGAGGGTTCATCAGACTATGAACAAATGTATTGTTTTAACCACTATGGTCATCATTATTTGCATAAATCTGCATATCCAAGAAATGTGTTTATGTTTAACCAATGGGAACATTGTCCTACACCACCTAAAGGTAGTTCAAAAACATTTGCTAGTAAATTTCCATATTTTTCAGGACACAATACATCTGAACCAGAAATGTTTTACTATAAAAATGTAAACAAGATAGGACTGAAAATTATGTTAACAAATACAAAACAGATTTACTCTGCGTTATTTAATGCCCAACTGTCTAGACAGGGTTTCGACTTTTGGAAAGACACAATAGACACAAAAACAGTCTGGGGTACTAAAGATTGGCAAGTGCAGGGGATAGAAGCTTTATTTAGAGCCTGCATCATCCCTGAACAAATAATGTTTTTGAATGAAACCATCCAACAAACATCTTGTCTTGGATTAGCCAAGATCAAAGAGATGAACACACCTTCTGTACCAACACCTGCAAGTGATAACGATACACAGGCAGTGGTGACAGTTGACAATATACTACAACTCAACAGATCTAATCCTGATTGGAAAAAATGGTTGATCTGGCCCACAGACACGAATAACTGTCAGGAAAGATTCCTGAATAAAACTCAGGGCTTTACTATTAATAGGCCAGACCCAAGATACGTCCAAAGACAACATCCGGGGGTAGTAACAACATACAGTGTAGGAAAATTATGCCTCGATTGGCTGCATAGTTCTACACTACAGGATGTGAAACAACACTTAACCTTACTTAAAAAGGACGCAGACCTTAGGGAATTCTTGCTTGGACCAAGAAAACCGCGTCAAAAACGTTTCATATATGCCGGCATTTATGCTGCTTATAATGAAGCATGGAAAGTATCACAGATGGAGGCTGCAGAACGAATACGTGAACTTGATCGTATTAATTTAGAGAAAACACTCTCTGTGATCGACAATGGGTTAACAACTTTGTCCTCCAGAATATATTCATTGGATGGCATTGTATCCTCTGCTATCGACATACTAGAACAAGATTTGGCGATGTTACAGCAAGGCCAGTCTCAATTACGTTCTATTATGTTATTAAGCTGGACGCTGCAATCTTTGCGAGCGGGCTATGTGCCTTGGCGTTTCATCAACACAACGGCTCTGTTTGCAGAATACAATCTAACTGATAAACAGATCGAACTGCCACAAAGAGGAGCAAGGTATACAGTGCTGAGCATTGAAAAACTGGAAAAGTTACCATTCACAGTGGCAGAAAAACCAGCTACAGAATGGCTTATTGATGGCAAAATAACATTACCTGTGAGTACTTTTCAGTTTCAGTATTGCCTCAGACAAATGCAAGCAGGCAAATATGAAAGGTTGGGTAAGGAATACATTAAGACATCTTGATTTACCGTATACATATAAATGTTGGAGTGGGGATCGTGAAGTGTTTTTGAGCGGTACAAACTGTAAACTTGCACTAAGCGGTTCGCTTACATGTCAGGACATTTCTTTACACGGGGCTTGTAATGGTTCTGTGGCAAATTTGTCTTGCCATCAGCAGGGTACACCAGCTGCTGTGATTAATCCAACGTTTGGACAACTTTCTAATGGGAGTTACCTCATGTTGAATGATCAGAGTTGCTGCGGCATGTTGCTAGGCATCCCATATCTAGTAACGGTCAACTCCAGGGTCACTTGCTATATGCAAGTATTGTTTGCCCCAATAGACACAGTCAGGGAGTCGCCTCTATGGCCTTCGCTGAACGTCTCTTTTATAAGATTTGATACTTTGAGCAGAATGAAAGCCATGCTTTTACAGCAAACAGTGCCTTTGACCTCGGCCAAAGAAACCTATGATCTACAAGTAGCAAGGACTTCGGCTGAGATACAGGCTTTAATACGTACAAACTGCCCTATACATTTCGTAGAAATGATATCACGTATCTTCAACATGTCTGATACAAGTGGAATTATACATGTATTTAAGAGCATCTGTACCGGTCTGTTAGCACCGTTCCAGGCAATACTCGGAATCATCCCGAACTTTGCACATTCGGTGTTTGGTGGCATACCATTAATTCTAGCACTTGTTGCTGGAATTCTATTTCTCTTCCTGCTATTGCGCTATGGCCAGCCTATTCGCAGACATCACTCTGAGCGAAATGGAGAAAGCTCTCCTTGAACGAAAGTGTCGTGAGCGAATAGTACAGCTATTGGGCATGACTCGTCTACGGGACCTTAATACAACTTGGTTCCTGTCATTCCGACCAATCTGGCAAGATTGCATCTTACCTGTTCTACGATGCCTGTTATGCGGTGAAGAATGCGTGTTGGACACCTGTCTAACTTTTCCATCAGCTACGCCAACGGATGTCGATACTCTGCTGGTCCCGATAACGGCCCATGCTCTGTGTTGTCCCCAGAGGCTACCGATCCTGATGTCAGCATTCATTGAGATCTCACAGATGCTTCCGGCTGCTTCTGAGGTACGAGAAAGATCTACAGGCACACAGGTAACAACGGACGCGAACTTTGCTGCGGCACCCTATGCTGGAAGCGAAGCTTCACATCTCTGTGCAATTAATCTGCTACACGAGGTGTTCCAACTGACACCAACTACAGTGGACGATGTTTTGTCTATAGAAATAGATGATCTCATGTTTACACCAGACCCATAAACTGACTCTGATTCAGCGTACTGTGTTCCACAGATGCAGTAACAATTTGGCCTTCATTTTTAAAACAACTTGGAACTCTACCAAAATTGAACTTTTGTCCCATTTTTTCAAACGAAAATGGCACTTCCATCTTCCATCATTTAACAAAATCACCTCTAGACCTCTGGTCCCCTCCCTACCAGCTCCCCAAGTACACCATGTCACCGATACGCCCCCAATGAACTACGATACAGGTCGCGCTTACCTTTCCCGCACCGTTGAGTCCTCAACCAGCCCATCCAGCATGGCCAGCCACTCACAAACCCCCCTTAGTTCTCCCATCTCTGACCACCCAAACCACTCCAGCACGTCTCCCGGCCTCGCAAACAGAATCACCCCTAGACCTTTGGTCCCCGCTCCACTAGCTCCCCAAGTAGACTATGTCACCAGTATGCCCCCAAAGACTTACGATACAAGTCCCGCTTGCCCTTCCTGCCCTCAATCCAACCCGCAAGGGGTTCCAACATTGATCCTATGGCTTACAACACAGGCCATACTAATCCCTCCCCTATCACCTAGTCTCACTGTCAGAACTGCTCCCGAACCACTGCCCTCTTGCCCTCTAACACCGCCTTCTCATAGGGACATCGATTCTCTGCACACCAGAGCTGCCAAACTAACCCAGAGCATTCATATCTCCATCCTGGAGCTAATGAACCTCCTCCACCTCGCTGAACTCCCCTCGCCAACCTTATGCCCTTGCCAAACGCCATCCCCCACATTTGACAGAGCTCTCTAAACAACCTCTTCCGCTATCCTTGAGACATCTTCGCCCCGCAAACATCCATGCCACCTCTCAGAGGAAGAAACCCGTGCTCTTGTCCTATCCTACAACTCTACCTCTGCCATCCCAAGTCCACTAGATCTCACTGAAATGGAAATCCTCGCCATCCTCCGAGACTACAACTCTACCCCAGCTATCCCTCATCCTTTAGATGCAAAGGCAGAACACGCCATCTGCACGGTCACTATCAACCCCAACAGACCAGCTACCCTCCGCAACAGATTTATGGTCAAGAGTAATCTAGCGCCTGTTCACCTATCCGCCCAGACCCCCGAACCTCCTTCCAAATCCTCTCTATCTGCCCTTTTAATTAACTGCCGATTGGCAGCTAAACACGCCGCGGATATTGCTGATCTCATCCTTTTCAAAAATTTCGACTTAGCGATCCTTACAGAATCATGGCTCAACGAATCCTCATCTCCACACCTGGACCTCCTAGTCCCTCCTAACTACAACATCGCAAGGCTAGACAGACAATCTAACAAGAAAGGAGGAGGCATCGCCTGCATCTACCACTCTAACCTTCTGATCACGGAACTTCTGGCGGACACCACTGAATCCTGTGAATACCTTTCCCTCGCTATTCACAGCAACTCCACCCTACTGTGCAACCTGCACATCTTTTACCACCCCCCAGGCATGAACGACTCTTTCACCGACCACCTCATGGAAATCATCACAGCTAAGAGTTCCAACAATATCAAAGATATTTTCCTTGGTGACTTTAACTTGCACTGGAACGATCCAAAGGATTCACATGTCAACGCCATCGAGGACCTTCTGGCCGATCAAGCCCTGACCCAAGCCTGCTCACTTCCAACTCACTCAAAAGGGGCCACTCTTGACTGGATTATTTCCAAAGAATCAACAGTCAAGCTTATCTCTATAGACCCATGCGACTGGTCTGACCACCACGCCATCTCCTTCCTCCTACCGGGCACCCTCAAAACAAGGGCACCGCAACCAGTGATTCCTAAATGCTGGATCAGAGACACTAAGAACCTAGACCGCAGGGAACTCGAGGCTCGCTGCAAATCCGACCCCCCCCCCCTTCGCATATCACAACAGTCAGCGGCCTTAACGATCACTACTCGGCGACTATCTCGAACATCCTGGATGATCTAGCCCCACTAAAGCTGAAAAGAACTCAAATCAAAGACAGAAACCCCTGGTTCACGGGATCCCTTAACAACGAGAGGAGAGTCCTTCGACAAGCTGAACGATCCTGGAGGCAGCACCCCTCTGCCGCACACCTAAAACTCCTCCGCCAGGCCAGAAACTCCTACAACAGGAACATACTCAAGTCTAAAAAGAATTCTTCCGAACTGCACTAGAGAAGGCCAAAAACAGGCCCCAAAAGCTCTTCGAACTGGTCAAACACCAATCTAATAAACTGGCCAAAACTTCAAAAGAAAACCCCAAGTCTCTTATATCCTCAGAGGAATTCTCCTCCTTCTTCGCAGACAAAATCTCAGCCCTTGGAAGCGAACTCAACTCCATCACTTACCCTCAAACACCTCTCGACCCGCCTCCTCCAGCCACATCGCCCCCACTGGTTCCACCCAAAAACAATGCTCACTGGACTGACTTCAAACTCTATGATGACGACTCAGTGTCCAAAATCCTATCCTCCCTAAAGCCTAACAACCATTTTAATGACCCGCTCCCTTCCAACTGCCTAGCTACCGTCGCTCAATCCATTATTCCTAGCTGGACTACAATAATTAACGCCTCTCTCCGGCAGGGAATGGTGCCCGACTCTCTAAAAGCCGGCCAAGTCCTCCCCATTCTGAAAAAGCTGTCGCTGGATCCAGCCTCCCTGACAATTTCAGACCCATCTCCAACATCCCCTCTTAGCCAAAGTGATGGAGAAATGTGTGCAGCAGCAACTAAGTCAACACATCAACAACTTCCACCTGCTCGATGACTTCCAATCCGGATTTAGACCAGGACACAGCACCGAAACCACTATGCTCCACATCGTTGATGATGCTCTCCAGGCCCTTGACCTGGGCAAGGCCTGTCTCATAATCCTCCTAGACCTATCCTCGGCCTTCGACACGGTCAACCATGAAAAACTACTCGAACGCCTCAAATTTAGGATGGGTTTGGATGGCACTGTTCTAGAATGGTTCAGGTCCTTCCTCAAAAACCGATCCCAGAGATTCCTTGTCAACAGCAACCTATCTGCACCATCCCCGGTCACGGTTGGAGTCCCTCAAGGATCAATACTGTCCCCCACCCTCATCAATCCTTACCTGGAACCGCTTACCGAAGTACTACGCACTGCCAATATCTCCTATCACATGTACGCTGATGACACTCAGATCTACATCAAAACCTCATCTCTCGCAGAGATCCTCTCCCTGAACGAAGCCTTGAAACTCACTGTCCAATGGCTCGCATCCAATCAACTCAAACTCAACGCAAAGAAAACTGAATTTCTCCTGATCGCCCCGCCCAATACCAACCTTGAGATTCAATCATGGATTAAGGCTATTACAGCCTTAAATTGCTCACCAACCATCGTGGACTCGGCCAAATCTCTGGGAATCACCCTCGATAGCAACCTGAACATGCGGGACTACATAAATTCAATGGCCAAATCAGCCAGATTCCACCTGAGCTACCTTAGGAAAATGAAACCCTTCCTCGATGCTCCCGACCTAAAAATGGCAGTCCAAGCACTTGTCATCTCTAGACTGGAATATGGCTGCTCTACCCTCTCGGGCCTACCCAAGATCTCCCTGGCACCTCTAAAAGCCTGCCTCAATGCGGCCGCCAGACTACTCACCGACTCGAGGAAATACGACCATATTTCCCCACACTTGAAATCTCTCAACTGGCTTCCCCTGGAGGCAAGAATACAGCTCAAAGTAGCATGCATCACGCACAAAGCCTTATATTCTAACTCTCCTGCATATTTGAGGCAGAAACTTGTGATCTCCGGAGGAATCAGAAACTCACGATCTGCCAGAGACCTCTTGCTCCAACCTGCATGCTTTCGGAAAAAAAAACTTACAACCGGGCTTTCTCCGGGGCTGCTCCAAGAATATGGAACTCTCTCCCACCGGACATCAGAAGAATCCCCTCTCTGACTCGCTTCAAAAAGGATGCCAAAACATTCCTTATGGGTAAATTTCTCGTTTAAACTTTGCCTCTACAACTACTACAGCCCTGATCTTATGGCTATCTATTGCCTCCCTTCGGATTATCTAGCTCACCCCATCAGAAACTGGGGGCCTTGTCGCGAACATTGGTTAACGTAATCTGTAAAAATGTTACCTCGTTCCTGAGTATTTGGATATTTAATCTGTAAATACATGCCCTATCTCCCTTGTGTACCCTGCACCTTACCCTCTCTCATTCAATCCGCAACTGGATGATGCTATGCCTAATCTGTACACGGCTATGCTTTCCTGTAAAGCGCTCTGATACCCTAACGGGTCAAGTTTGCGCTCTATAAAACTCATAAATAAAATAAATAAATACTCCCTTCTTGTTGTCAAGGAGTTTCTAGTGGCCTCTGAGCTAGCTGGCACAAGTAATTAAGTTTAATATACTCGATAGGGACATACTGACCTTAGTCCTATGTCAAACCTATAGGATATATTATTCCAATGCGCAGAGCCTATTAGGGAAATAGGAGCAACACTACAGAACAACCTGGGGCTTCTCTGGCAGCCCTACTACACCCCAAGAGAGATGCACATTTGATAATTGAGGTTCGGGATGAACAGGGTCTTCCCACTCATGATCACGCCCATATTGTGGATAGATTCAGCAGATACTACTCCGAATTGTATGCAACGCAGGGGCCCCCTGATGAGGGCGCAATACAGGACTACCTTGAGCATATCCAAATGACGTGGCTCACGAATGACCACAGGGAACACCTCATGGCCCCTTTAACTTCAGGTGAACTCAAGGCAGCGCTTAAAACTCTGTGGTCGAGCAGTGCCCCGGGCATTGATGGGCTCACAGTGAATTTTTATAAAACTTTTCAAGAACAACAAATCAAAAATGTCATGGTTCTTCCACCTCTTAACTGTGGAGGGAAACAACATGGTTGGCAGATGGGACATCCATTATTTTTTGTCAGCTGCTCGATATCCACCATCTTCTACATGCCTCCTAATACCTTCACTGGGGTTGTGGGGGGCAGACCTAGGATTACAGGGACCAAACATGCAGACTGCAAAGCAGAAGGAATTTGCTTTCTTAGGATTATTTTATTTTTCCTCTCAACTTTAACATTTGGAATCATAGTTAACAGACACTGAAAACAAATCTGATGATATGATAATGATGATATAGACATTTAATATACCGCACAAATCACTCCAGATGGAGTATCTCAGCGCTGCACTGCTGAGAGAGGAGAAACGTCCTAAAACAACCAGATCTTCAAGCCCTTCTTGAAGGAAGTAAAGTCTGAGCAGGAGCAGAGACTGAGGGGGAGTTTGTTTCAGTGATAGGGGCAGTGTAGGAAAATTATCTGCCCCCCTGTTTTGAGGTCCGAATGTGAGGGATAGCCAGAAGAGCCTTATTCTAGGACCTGAGGCATCTAGCGGGCCAGTATGGTTTTAAATGAATGGACAAGGAGGCGGGGCGGGATTTGTGAAGTGCCTAATGTGTCAGACAGCAAAGTTTAAAGATAACCCGTTTCCTCATTGGCAGCCAATGAAGCTTCTGAAGAATAGGGGAAGAGGGGGAGCAAGAAGGAAGATTGCAGATTAGTCTAGTGGCGGTGTTCTGGACCACCTGCAATGTGGTCAGCAAGGTGTCATTTACTGATGTTAGCAGAGCATTCCCATAGTCCAGGAGACTGATGATGAGAGCCTGGACAAGAGTTTTCCTGGCACTTTCGGGAAGCCAAGGGGGGGCCTTGTTAAGAAGTTTGATAGTGGCAAAGCAGGAGTTGCAGGTGATGTTTACTTGGTCCTTTATGGAAAGTGATTGGTCAAACTTTACTCCGAGATTTTTCACTGTCTGCTTAGGAGAAGGGGCAGGGCCAAATTCAGACAGCCACCAGTCGGCCGACCAAAGATCAGACGCTTCCCCAAAGAGCATAATCTCAGTCTTGTCGCTGTTTAATTGGAGATAGTTACTAGCCATCCAAGCAGCGACTTCCCTCATACAATTAGCAAATTTGCTTTTCACTTTGTCTGTATCGGGGCTGAAGGAAATAAGAAGTTGGGTGTCGTCTGTGTACGACAAGATCTCCACATCTCAGTCTCTCACGATCCGGGCAAGTGGCTCCACATAGATATTATAGAGGGTGGGGCTCAAACACGAGCTCTGGGGCACTACCTGAATGGCTATTGGATGAAAAAAGAAAAGCATTACAAGAAATAAATAAAGGGAAAACGACAAAATCAAACCCCACACTCAAATTAACAGTAGTGTATCTTGCTCCAAGACTACTCAAGATATAGCTGTATATGCACCTAATAGAGCCAGTATAGAACAATCATCAGTTCAAATTAGCTCACCCTCCAGTTAGATAGTACAATTAACGGGATAAAGGCATAAACTACATATGTGATTTTGGAGGATAACACAGTGCTGCTATTCGAAACACTGTAGGTGAAATTTGGCTCATGTCAGATTCAACAATGTTAGTATATGCAAATGTAATTATGTTGAGAAAGATATGAGAAATCAATACCAACAAAAGCAATACATCACTTCACCCATATAATTACACCTAGCGAACGTGGGCATTTATAAGGATTGGTATTCAATGTCCTCCGTATTAATAGCCCAACATTTTCAATGTCAACATTAAAAGACTGGAAAAAGAAAAGGAAAAGAAAACTGCAAGTTATTCATATGAATAAACAGCGAGCACGAATAAATTGCTGCACCTCTTTATAGAACAACATAAGAAGGTAATTTAAGATTCACAAAATATGAAATTGTTTACAACTGTTAATGGATTTTGGAAAGAATGCAGAACGTTGGACTGCAAGGATCAGAATTATGATTTAATAGCATTTTATGTACTTGTTCCATATTGTAAAGGTATTCAGATAAGAAACTGAGGAGAAGAGAAGTGACATGAGCGAAAGAAACTTTTCTAATAGGAACATGCTAGCTATTTCTAAGACATGGGTCAGCTCACAAACACTGAGCCGATGGCTGATTACATCCCTGATAGCGGTGAAACAGTGGATAATTGAGAAGCTGCACGACTGGAGGTGGGACAACATTGGTAACAATGTTTAGACAGAATGGCTGAAATAGTACCCCAGGAACAGAAACTTATTCTCCAAGGACATTAGTAAAACAGTGTGTCTGCTGGAGGGTGGGTGGGGTAAATTTGTCAGATCTCCAGAAGAAAAGAATTACTCATAGAAAAAGCCAAAGATTAGGAAACATAGATCATTAATTCTATTCTATTCTATTCTGTTCTATTCTTTTGAATTTATAAAGTGCATGGCTACCCAGAAGGGCCTCCAGCGCTAGCTAAGCACAGGGCAGTTAACATGCCGAACTACTTGATCAGTCTGGTCTTCAGTAGTTTCCTAAATTTTAGTTCTGATTGCAATTGACTCAGGAGAAAGTATGAAGCAGGAGAGAGTTCCACAGCTTCAGGGCAATAGAAGCAAAAAAGCGTCCCCCCCGCACTGTGTCTCTTGACTTTGGGAACAATAAGTAACAACTGATTACAAGAACGTAACGGTCTCACTGGATCATAAGGAATCATAAGGAATAGTAAGGTCCTGAATGAGCTTGGAACATTTTTTGTAAATCGCTTTATGTACAAGGCATAGAGTCTTAAAATGAATTCTTTTCTCTATTGGGAGCCAATGCAAGGTCCCCAATAATGTCCTTACTGAATGGTGTTTGGGCATTTTTAGAAGGAGGCGTGCTGCAGTGTTTTGTATAACTTACAGTCTTTTCAAAACTGACTTTGGACTTCCAAGGTACAAGGAAGTGCCATAATCCAGTCGAGAAATTACCAGGCCTTGTACCACCACTCTACGTGTTGGCTCTGGTAGCCATCTCAAACGTTTTCTTAAAGTGCAAAGAAGGCCAAAACATGTAGCAGTTAATTTCCTAACCTGATTTTCCATTGTCAATTTTCCATTCAGCCAAACGCCTAAGCTTTTGACCTCCGAATTGGGAGTAGGATGGCTGCCCTGAGTAGTTGGCCAATTCAATTCTATCCAACTAGTGGGATTATTTCCCACTATCATCACTTCTGTCTTGTCTCCATTGAGCTTTAAGCTACTGGCTGTCATCCAATGTAATACGTGTTTCAGACAGGAGTTAAGTATAGTGGATGTCTTTTCTATTTGATCAGACAGGCTAATGTTAATTTTTGTGTTGTAGCATTAGAGATTGAGGTGATACCATAAAATGTTATAATCTTTGCTAGTGGCGCAACATACAAATCAAGCAATGTGAGGCTAAGAGACAAGGCCTGAGGTACACCCAACTTAAGGGAACAAATATTAGATTGCCTATCTTCTTCTTGTACTTGGACGGTGTGGCTATGAAGGAACAAGGTATGCCATTTCCGGGCTGTACCCCCAATACCTATTTCCGCTAGTCGCTTGATCAGAATTGGGTGTGAAGCTGTATCAAATGTGGCACTTAGATCCAGTAGGATCAAGGCCGCTCTGCCACCCATGTCCAGAATTGCCCTCAGTTCTTTGGTAGCAGCTAGGAGGGTAGTCTCTGTACTGCTTCCTGTTCTGAAGCCTGTTTGGGTGAAATGCTAAATTCCATTGGTATCTAGGAATGAAGAAAGCTGTTTGTTTACAAATTTCTCCAGAATTTTGCTTGGGCCTGGTAAAAGGGAGATTGGGCGATAATTCTCGCACAGTAATGGGTCAGCCATCGATTTTTTCAAAAGCGGTCGATTATAGCATATTTCCACATTGATGGAACTTCTCCAGTTTTTAATGACTGGTTAAACATATAGTTAATAACTGGCATTCCACCCTTAAACATAATGTCAGGGGTGCTGGATCCTGAAGTTTTTGATTGATGATAAAATCGTTCATGTATCTTCAAAAGTCATCTCCAAGAAATTGCTCATTTCTTTATTCCCCTGTTCTTGAAATATTGTACTCTCCTCATGTTCTCCCATGGTATACAGGATAGAATTGACCTTTTCTAAAATGAATTTGGCCAATTGATTACAACTGTAAATTAGGTCAGTTTTTGTTTAAATACAGCTAGTCCATTGATACATTGCATATAGTATGGTTTCTTTTGTCTCTAGTCTGTTTTTTTTTATTAACAAGATTCAAAAACAGAGTACTCTGCTAATTCATGATAGTGACAAAAGATAGTTCCACATTGTACCTTTCTAAAGAGGTGAAGTAAATGTTTATGCTGTAGGATTCAATGCAAACAATGGGGTACACAGTTGATAATTTTGCATTTTAACTCCAAAGACAGATTGTATTTTAAGTCAATATTCAAAAAATTGGTGAACTACCAATTAGAGCGAGTTTCGACCTGTAACACAGGGAGATATTATGGAAGAAACCATATGTATGATAACATGAGATAAACATTGTGATTGTTGGCACAAGATGGCGGTGTCCCGCTGAAGCTCCGAGGGTGAGCGCAAGGAGTGGCGATAAGGAGGCAGTTTCCTCTACTGGAAATGCCTCTTTTTCTAACATAGGAACCTCTAAAAGGGGGACGCTGCAGTTTTCGCCAACAACAGGGCATGTGAGAGCATGAAAGCCCTGTTTTTATTGAAATGCTTCTGCACCTCACATGCAGCCTCCATTTTGTGAAAGAGAGATGCGCGTCGAGCGTGAACATGTGCATTCGGAATTGAGCATAATTCGTCCTTATTCAATTGGACATAGCATGCAGCTTCCAGAGGAAGGTAACTTCTGCACCCTATTGAAAGACATTTTTTTGTTTTCTCTCCTTCTCTTTGCCTTTAAATATGAGGCTTTGCTTTACCAAGCTGTGAGGAGTTGTTGATATACTTCCCTGGTGTACTCCTACTCGCCTTAGCTGATTGGTTCTATAAGGTGCTCCTGACTCCTTGAATATGTACTATATAGGTGCACGCCTCATAACGTATTCACTACGCATTTGAATCCAGTGTATGGGCAGACTCAAGAATCTCAAACGTTCCTTCAAACCTCCTACGGGCAGCTTATTTAAACGCTCTCCTGAAGAATCTCATTTCACAATGGAGGAGTCTTCCTCACATAAAAGTTCAGTTTCCTCTTCTTCCTCAGCTGCACCCATCATCTCTGTGCAATCTAATCCTGGCAAAATGACAGTTGAAAGACTTAAGAAGTAACCTTCTTCTCCCACAAAATGCATCTTTGGACTTACTACTGGACTTAAAACTGGAGGAAATCAGGGCTTTACGTCCCTTTATGGAGGAAACTAATGCTAGGTTTCAGAACCTTAGAGATAGATGGTCCCGTATGGAAGAGCGAATATCTAACACAGAGCAACAAATTTCCCATCTCAACAAAACTTCTGCCAAAGTGAATTTTTTGCGGGAGCAGGTAGTCACCTTATGCAAACAGGTTGAGGATCTAGAAAATCACAATAGACGAAACAACCTTCAACTTTATGGCCTACCTTAAGGCACAGAAGGGGCGAGTCCTCTTCCATTTTTCAAAACCTTTTTACCTCAGATATTGAAGTTACCTGAGGGCTCGCCACGCAACTGTCAGCGGGCACATAGATTAGGATATCCTTTTAGGGTTCCGACTACCTCTAAAATGCCTAGAGGAATCATTCTTTCTTTTTGGAATATACTGAATTAGTACATGTCATCTCAGCTGCAAGACAACTTAAGCATATCTCCTGGTCTGGCCATGATTTATTTTTTTCACAAGACTACGTCAAAAGCACTGCAGATCGATGAAGGGATTTCTTGAACATACAACCGACGCTTAGCTCTCTTGGAGCATGTTTTGGACTTTTCCACCCTTGTCTTTTTAAAATCACATATAACAATAAGACAACAACTTATGAGGACCCAGCTCGGTTACAAGCTTTTCTTGCAGCAATTTGAGCTGACAATATGGATATCACCAAACCAGCTCATTCAACAAAATAATTTTTATGTTTTTCATTCTTATCTGTTCCATATCAGAAACTGACAGACTATACAGGATTGTTATGTTGCTAGTACTGCTTTCTTGTTTGACTTTATAATGTAGCATTGTTAAATGATTTTATACAATATTTAAGTTAACTTCCCTTAATGTTATTTTTTATTACAGGAGTGCTTTCTTGTTGTCACATGTTCCTGTCTCCTATGTCTCCCATGTCATGTTATACTGCCCTTCATGAACCTTCTTACCCTCTGAGGTTTGGGCATCCCGTCTTTTCTCGTGGTCTCCTCCCTCATCCTTATCAAAGTATTCGTAGGTAGGTTTTCCTTTTTTGTTATCCTTTTTGATCTATCTCTTTTACTCCCCACCATACTTTTTTTTTTACTTTTGTCTAATTTCTTTGACTTTATCTTCTTCTTCCCTATTTCTTTCTTTCAACGTACTGGACTTATTGTTATGCCACACTTTTTTGGGATTAAGTTTTTTCTATCACATGTCAGTATCTTTTTTATTCTTTATATCTTTTTTAACTGTACGTCTGATTGTATCCTTCATTTTGGACAAAGGGTCTTAACATACTTGTCAAAATGTAATGCCCATATTGCTTTCTTGCAAGAATCAAACACTTAGGACCCTGCTTTAGGTTCCCAGACCGGCAGCACAGCCACGTAACTCAATGAGTCCAATCAATAAAATATTGTAGACCTTCTTCTTCTTGTACTCCTTATTTTAATCCATCATTTTTTTCTGCCATTTTTAATCATTATCTTCAATTCATTTTACTCATTTTTGTTCAATGAAAGATAGATCACACGAACACAGGAGGCAAAGTGATTTCCAAATGTCACGTGTTTTATTCAATTACCCAATGCATTTCGGGACGAATCCCTTCGTCAGGGGTATCTAAAATGCAGAAATTCATAAATATTAACATCGTTGTTACACATCAACCTCTGTATACACTTAATGTATTCTATATAATCATTGTATCCATAATTATTGTTCAGTTTATCGACAAACATCCTAAAACCACGAACATTATTAAAAAAAACTTTTTCAACAATCCCCTCACAAAACATCCCACATCCTGATTACCTGACCCTGTTCTCACTGTAAGCCACCTATACTCAACTGGCACCTCTTCCCTTGTTTAAACAAAGAACGCTCTTCAAATCCCTTACATTGTACTGCCTTACTGCACTTACCGTGACATATATAATTGATCCTTGGAGATAAAAAGCCACACGACCTCGCTTACTGCTGGCTTGTATTTGAACAAACATATTCAATTCCCTTTCATAAGATTCACAATTTCAAAGTGCGCGAGCGCGCGTCTTTCTCCCCGTGTTGATAAAATCCACTGCTTCTCAGAAGTGCAGCTATTTATCATGACTCGCCGATTACCTCCAGGTGATCAATCGAATGCTTCTTAATGCGAGAACTGCAAATCCCTTAACAACGAGCTTCCGGTATTTTTGAATCTTCAACAGGCTTTCTTTCTGCCATTAAAAACTACATTGCCTAGAATCCCTTGCAATGTGTCATTTCAAACCTGTGATTCTCCCCAATACCCCCGTTGCTAATGCTATTTATTCCTCAACTAAAATCATGAAATCTGAACCAATACATCACCTCAATATCACAGGGCCAATTACAAAAATTCAACACTGCTCTTTGTTTCTTTATTTCTTGCAAGAATCCCACCTCACAGAGAATGAATCCATGAAATTACGTAAAGGATTGGTGGATGAATTGTTCTTCTCGCTGGGTAATGGTAAAAAGAATGGAGTCATGCTTCTATGTCACAAATCTTTACATGTTCAATTGGTGTCTCAGGAAATGGATGCAGAGGGGAAGTGGTTATTGCTTGAACTTTGTATTAGGAAAGTTCTGATTGTTCTTTTTAATGTTTATGGTCCCAACGCGGCTGATAGTCAGTTTTGGTCCAATATCTCTCAGAAACTCTTAAAATCCTGATGGTAACATAGTTTTAGCAGGTGATTGCAATTGCTTTGTTGATCCCTTTCTGGACAGGCATTCATAATCTCACTACATTCCACACAATTCACAAAACAAAATTGTGCATGCTATTCAATAACATCATTTGACAGATGCTTGGCGATTGTGTAATCCCAACCTAAGGGAGTATACATATTTTTCTCCGGTCCACCACACACAATCTTGGATAGACCATATTTTCATTTTACATACTCTCACTCAATCTTTACTCGCAGCAGACATTGGTTCCATCCTAATCTCTGATTACACTCCGGTCTCATCTCATCTAGAGCTTCTACCTAAACCTAAATGGTGGAGGCTTAACTCCTTGTTGTTAGACACCACTTTCACCTCTTCTTTTACTTCTTTGTTTCATTAATACTATATTTTTAATCAAACACATAATACTCCTTTTCACATTATATGGGATGCTTTCAAATCCTCTGCTTATGATTTTATAATTAATTCTGTATCCAGGAATCTGAAACTTTCCCAGGTACAATCTAAATAAATCTTTGAGGAGATCAAGCGCCTAGAACACTCATATTACACCTCGCATATACAATACTCATTACCACAACTTATCAATGATAAGTTGCATTTTAATTAAGGGTGGGCGGAGCTGACGTAGTGCCTCTACGCGCAGTTCCACGGAGTTTGAAAAAAACTCTGTGGAACTACGCTCCGCTCTGCTCCCTCCCGCCTCCCAAATTAATTAAAAATTAAAAAAGAAGGCACTTACCTGCGTGGCTGCCTCCTCCTCTGCCTGGCCAATCTCCTTCCTGCTCCTCGCCGTCATTCTTCTATGAAAAAACTCCTACGTTGTACGCCTTGCGCATGCTGCTTTTTGGATGCAAGTTTGGGATCAAATTAATTCTATATTTTGTTCCAGCATACTTTATTCTATTTCCAATGTGTTTCTAGGAAGTGTATCTGATGCATTGGCAAATGTATCATTTAATATGAAAATACTGGACCTCTTGTTAGCAATTACTTTTCAGCAAATACCTAGACACAGGAAGGATTCTACACATTTGTCTTCTAAAGCATGGTGGTACCCAGTCTTATATTTGTAGATTGTATACTGCTTATATGATTCCTATATCTTTTGTTTTAAAACGAAATAACATTTAGACCCCAATCATGGAGTTTTTTGATAACTCTGCAAAATATTTGTTTACCCCATTACCTAGTGCACACGAAGTCCTTCAACCTCCCTGACTTCCTATTATAATTGTATTATTTTCTCTATAAAATATGTACTGCTTGTTGTATATTGTTTATCCTCTGCTTACAATCAGACACCTATTTGCTTTACATGATCCATGTACACACTCCCTCCTTTTCCTTTCTCCTCCCCATTACTTAATTGCTTCTTATTATTCAAATGTACCACTTTTTAATTTCCTTATGATTGTATAATTTTTTCCACAATAAGCTTATTCTTTAAAACTTAAAACATTGTGATTGTTCACGTTTATGTTTGAGAGCTAATACATTCTCTTGTTTAAATATTTTTTTAAAACATATATGCAAAAATATGTTGGTGGTTGGAGTCATAGAATTTTTTTAAAAAGAATGTGAAGACAATTTTCCCATCTGAGACCTGCTTTAAAAGAAAACATATAGCTGTGCGAAGAAAATTGAAAATAATTAAATCGGACTATTTGTTTTGACCAGGCTAGTGCTGAAAAGAGTTACACATATGCCTTTTGTCAGGAAATAAAATGCAATTGTGAAAAGACTGCCTAATACAGATTGGTTCTATAATTCATTTTACCAGGATATGTTTTTAAACGGCTTGCTTTCAAAATTCATTAGTTGATTATGCAATGATTTTGAAGCAACAAAAAAGACACACTTTTAACCAATTTCAAGGCTAGCATGTCAGAGCTAATGCAGTTTAACTACGCCTACTTCAATTTCAAAGCTGAAAATATTTTACATTTCTACCTTACAGAGAACCATAAAATGTGCATTGCCTCGGACAAGGAGGGTAAATTACTCTTTTGTTACAGGTGTTGTGTTCAGGCATGCTTATCAAAACCCCAAGCTGTTCAATCTCTGAAACACAATGCATGTATGCTAGGAGTTAAATGTCTGGATTAGAAAACTGAAAATGTGTACACTCTTATATGACTAAGGACCATGTGTACGACCCGTTTTAGCATCACAAAGGGAGAATTGGGACGTTTGCCACTGCTAAAGAGCCTTTTCATATATACTAACCCTATTTTGCGAGTTGGTAACCTGTTATCGACTCGCAAAATAGTGTTTGCCAGTTGGTATTAGGAAGAGGCATGCTAAGAGCGTCCCTTCCTAATGCCGATTTCCAGGGGGATGCATGAATGTTTTGAACCCGGAATGCGGTCGCAAAACATTCAGGGGCATATTCCCAAGGACTCATCGCCGAGTTAGCGGCACTTTATCGCAGCCAAAGTGGCAATAAATATATCGCACCATTCACAAGCAGGTGCTAACAGCCGACATCACCAGTTTTCCCGCGATAGCAGCCGCAAAAAACATCGCCACAAATGATACCGGCAATTAACGCTAATGATATGCAGAGTAGGCGTTCCCGTGCAAAAAGCCGCGACAACACCACTTTGCAACATTCTCAACGACCAGCCAGATCGGCGATAAGATCCAAAAACATGCGATAAGGCGCGTTAGCAGCAGGGATTTAACACCTGCTCTTACCTGGTGTTAAGTCGGATGACAACCTGCACCATGAAAGGGAGCCCAGCCCACAGCCACACCAGAAGAACAACAGATGCCATGGAGCTACTGATCATGCAGCTCGGACACCCAAGAGGGCCACAACACCCACCGCCACAACCCCCAGGCCCACCACCCCCCCAGACCCCCCCGGACTACCAGACCGGCAGTTGGGTATGTGATGTGCTAAGCCCCTTTGATTGGCAGGGTCACATGTCCTGTGACGCCTGTGCCGGATGGGTGTGGTGTGGGTCTGAACGAGCCCTCAGGGAGTGGCCGTGGCATGCTGATGACTAGACCAGTAATCAGCAGATCACCACAGGGACGACCTGGAACAATTAGCGTTGTCAACCCCCCCTGTAAGCGTAAGCGCAGTGGACTGTCCTGGCGTATGGCAGGCGAGCGTAGTGGTGGGAACAATGAACCGGGGCTCTGGGCGTGCTCCAGTTCTGGGCTGGACATGGAAGCAACTGATGCCTGTGTCCCTGTTGTAGTGACTACGCCACCCGGACCGCAATCGGCACTGTTGCACCCTGTCACCCAAGTTCCACGACATGAGCAACATGGACGTCAGGGGGAATCTCTCACCCTACATTCAACCATACTCACATACGTAAATGATCAAAGGCATGACACATCTGTGCGATTCTGAATGTTTAATTCACATCCAGTGGAGTGTCGCAGCTGGAGCAGTACAGGGCCATGCAAACCCCACCTCACATTATTGGCCCGTGGAGGGCCAGCCAGAGTCCTTCAGGGAATGACAAGTACATCGGAAGGGGAAGAGTTCAGTCCGCAGTCTGATCGCTGTGTCATTGGTAACCAAACAGGAGATGGCAGTCCATGTCGAGGTCCAAGGTGAGTGTCATAGAGTGTATCGGGGGACAGTGGAAGGTGATGATGCAAAGGGCAGGACCAAGCAGAAACCCGCCATTTTGCGGAGATGAATGCTACTGCCTCCTCCTTACCAGTAAGGTTGGCTCACCCGCATCTTCATCCTCTGATGGCACATGTGCCTCACACGTGGGTGGTGGTGGATTGCCTGCCGCACTGTGAGGCACTGAGGCAACGGGGGTGAAGAAGTGGATGTAGAAGGTGCAGCAGCACTCATCTGAGCAAGGCCTTGAGGCAGCAATGCCATGACGATGTGCTGCAGGGCATTGAATGCCCCAGCCACATCCCGCTGGTGTGCAGCCATGGCAGCCATCCTGTCCGCCGCCATCCGCACCATGGTCTCCATGAGCCCCCGCATCTGTCCCAACTCCCGGCTGACATCGCAGGAGCCACCCTGACTGGACAGTTGTTCTTGTCTCAGTATCATGACTCCAGCGATGTCAGCCATGGATCGCTGGAGAGCATGGAGCAGACTGTGGGTGTCCGTTAGGGACTGAAAGTGGTCCCTGATGGGAATCAGACACCCATGTATGGCATCAAGTTTGGCTGCCATGAGGTTGAACTCCACCCGATCAGCCACCTTCTCCTGGCACTCCAACACACGGCGTTGGAAGGCCATGTGTTGTTCGTGGGGGTCCTGGGAGTCAGCCGTGGTGGTAGGTGCTTCATGCTGTGTGGTCTGTGCAGGGGGTGGGGTTCCCTCGATGCAGCTGGGCTGGCCTGCTCCTGGGCGTGGGGTCCTGAGGGTGTCCATGAGCTGTTGGAGGGCGTCGGGGTCGATGGTGGTGTGGTCCTCTTCGTCATCAGTGAAGAGAGGTTCGGTCTGCTCTGCAGGAGGTGTTGGTTCTCCCTCTGCAATGTGAAGGGTAGATGCAGTTTAACATTGTGTTCACATGTATGTTGATGCATAGTACACATTTACATACAGACTGCATGACAATGTACATTGTGTCTGTTTGGGGGAGCTGCCTATTTGATGCGGGACAGTGGACATTTCGACAACATCACGGATGTGTGTTTGTACTTGTACATGTTCATCCCACGTTTCCCTGCAATGCCAAATGTGATTGGCCAGTTTATACACACAAGCGACACCACTTGGGTCCTCTGTTCTGTTGTGAACGTGTTGCAGTCCATACCACATTGTTGTCAATGTTGATGTGCTCTGAATATGATGTGTGTGTGCTGCGTTTGGGTGAGTAGCTCCTGCAGCTCTGATGTGGCTGGCCCTTATCCCTTTCAGGCGGTGTGCCTTGACTTCTGTGCTTATGCAGTGCTGAGATGTTGCATACTTGTGTAAATTGGGCTCTTGGTGGGAGTTGGGACTGTGGTGCATGGTTTGTCCGCAGGTGTGTTGTTGAGGTCAGGGGTTGTTTGTGCAGGTGGATGTGTCAGAGTGTGACCTGCTCCTTTACGGATGTGGTCCACACTCAGCCACCTCAGTGTCGTGGCGTGCAACATGTCATGGTATATTGACTGCAGCCATGCTATTCGTCATGCAGTGTCACTTGCAATGTCAGTGTGGCTCACTCACACGCCGCTTTGCTGGGTTCGGCACATGTGCATGGGTTTGTTGTGAGATTAGTGATGTGTGGGGAGCACCCCCTCTGTGCACATTGTGGACGGGGGCCCACTTGCTGTTTCTATGTGTGCTGCAGTACGCCAAGGAGATCAGGGGCATGACCCTGAGTCATTGTGGGTGTGCAGTGTGCTATTCTTGATTGTGCATGTGTGCCATTGTGCCCATCTCGCCCCGTCCCCCCAGTCACTGGTGGTTACTCACCCTGTTGTTGTTGTGTCCGGTCATGTTGAGCAGTGTCCGGTCCCCCAACTCCTGCCACCGTTTCCCCACTGATGACTGTGGACACCATTTCCTCCATATCATCCAGCTCCTCCTGTGGCGCTGGACTCCCACCTCCAGTCTGCATTGCTGCCTTCTGGTTGTTGGCGAGTTTCTGCTTGGTTTTGTGCTTGACATCATTCCAGCGCCTCTTGACCTCTTCCATTGTCCTCCTCAGCACTCCGACTGCATTCACCTTTTCCAGGATGGACTGCCATGTTGCATTTTTGGTTGCCAATGACACAGTGGAGGTGACGAACAGTTGTTGATGGTGTTCTACTACCTCCGTGATCAGGATCCTGTTTTCCTGCGGACTGAACTTCGTCTTCCTCTTCTTCTTGTCCTTGCCCTTCCCTGTCCCTGGGGTCCCAGGCTGGACCTCCGTGGGGCTTGTGGGGTTTTGGCCGTCCTCTGTACCTGCTCCGGTTGCCTCCATTGTGCTTCGCTGTGGTTCGGTTTTTGTTTGTGTTTTTTTTTTCTGCTTTTATGGTGATTTTTCCCGCCTGACGTGTGTGATTTGCAGGCCTGGCGCTGCTTTTAGCTGATTGTCTTATCGCAATTGGGCCCATCGCAACTTTTTTCACGTTCGGCTTTGGATTTTTATCGCCGTCCAGGTGAGTTACTCACTGTCATTTTCTGCGTTGTCGCGAAACTATCGCATGTTACCGCCGTGTTGGGAATGGGAGGTTAACACGGTGTTATTTTCCCGCGATGGACTGCGATGTGAAGAAGTTGCGTTAAGCGAATTTGGCAATAGTTAACACACGTTCTTGAGAATATCCCCCTCAGATTTTACTGACTCCGTGAAGGAGATGGTAACTCATTCGCAAACGAGAAGAGGTCCCAAATGACCCCTTCTCTTTTGTGAATGTGGGCACTAACAGTTTTTAAGAGCAGGCAGTGGTCCCACAGATGACTACCTACTCTTAAAAAATGAAAAGGAAACTTAAAATGTTTCTTTTTTTAAATGCATCCCGTTTCCTTTAGGGAAAATGGGATGCATTTAAAAAAAATATCAAATTGTAACCTGCCACCTGAATATTGATGAGGCAGGTCCATTGCAACCCCATTGAGAATCACATCACATTTTGCCACTTCCTAAGTGCGAGTCGCAAAAAGTCGCAATTAGGAAATCACAAAATGTTTCTGTCGTGCATGTGGCCCTTAATCTCTTGCTAGCATTATGCAAGCTGATGGGAAATGAGGTAGACTGATTCCAGGTCGCCATGAAGAAGTTGCTTTTCCTATTTTCAGGCATACATATACATATATGCACACTACAGAATCTCTGACCTACACAAACATTTTGTCAGAAGAAGCACACCAGTCCGACATTTCCCTTGATACTTTCCTGGTTTGCTGACACTATACGATGTAGAAGTTTTTCTGCACTAATAATATTTGTGCATTATTAACAATGAGAAGAGTATGGGTACACACTAAAATTTACATGAGTACTCGTATCTGATGTTACTACCTTTGAAACATTTTTGATATGACGTGTCAAAATGCCTTTTCTTAGCTAATGATAACTAGACCTCAATGCTATCTGTTTCAAAATGGATGTCTTACCCTGCAGATTCAGTTTATTATTTCTGCTGCACACAACCAAGCAAAGTCATGTTTTATTTATTTCCGAATGATGTTTGAAAAAGAATTCAGCCTGCTTGCTCTATTATATTCAATCACAATTGCTCAATCGTTGTTTTGCAACTAGTTTGTTCTGCCATCTCCGGATGACATTAGCATAGAGGGGGCTGAATCAATATTCATGTAGTGGGATGGTGCTTAGGTGGTAAGGCAGTATGATGATAATTACTTCAATGATCTGATTTGCTGAAATTGTAATTCTTTTGTTCACACCATGATGAATCTTGTACTTTCAATGTTGGTCTAGGAGAATATTTTGAATACAAACCCTCAAATTTCTGGGTGAGCCATAGACCATTCTGATGCTACTAAGGATGCTGTTGGACTTGGCTATTTCTGCAGGGGGTTCCCCAGACTTTTTGCCTTCACTACTCCCATTTGTGCTGATTTTTTTGTTGTTGTTGGCTTTTAGGACTCTGCACACTTTACCACTGCTAACCAGTACTAATGTGCTTGTGCTCTCTCCTTAAAACATGGTATAATTGGCTTATACCCAATTGGCACATTGAATTTACTTGTAAGTCCTTATTAAAGTTGCACTACCTGTGCCCAAGGTCTGTAAAAAAAAATGTAAACTTGTTTTTATTGAACGCACTGCATCAGAGCACATCTGAAACATTTGTCATATATATATTACATTATAACCATCCTTTTGTTGTGGCTAATTGTTCACATTACTTTACATTACCATCACCACTTGTGTAGGGCCTGTAAATTAAATGCTACTAGTGGGCCTGCAACCCTGATTGTGCCACCCACTCAGGCAGCTCTTTAAACATGTATCAGGCCTGTCAGTGCAGCCAGTGTTTGTGCAGTTTTGAACTGCCATTTCAACTTGGCAAAATAAACCTTTTGCCAGGCCTAAACCTTTTTTTTCAACACACATAAGTCACCCCTAGAGTGGGTCCTCGACAGCCAAGAGGGCATGGTGCAGTGTATTTAAAATGTTGGACATGTACTTTCAAGTTTTGCATGCCTGGTAGTAAAAAACTCTTAAATTTGTTTTTCACTACTGCAAGGCCTACCTCTCCCATCCGACAACATTGGAGTTACCTTATTACTTTTAAAAAGCTGTCCCCGGTTCATGTTTGGTGTATTTGGAATAGTAATGAAAAATCCTGACTTATGGTGAAGTCGGATTTCAAATTACAATTTGCAGCCTGTCTCTGGGTCACGTGACTGAGCATAGTTGACAGTTGGGCTTTGTGTATTTCTCCTAGACAAGCGCACACAGTAGGGAGCTGCCTGAATGGGCCATCACTGGCAGGATGTCAGGGAGGAGCTGGGCACAATCCCTCTTACACTTGAATAGGCTATATCCTGTCTCCACACAAATGGCTGCACACTCCCTGTAGTTAGTCTGGAGCCAGAGCCAGGAAGGTAGGGCACCTGTGCACTTCAAAAGCCTGTTCTATAAGATTCTCCCACTTCAAAGGCACAACTGGGTATATATATTGTACCTCAGACACCAAATATTCAGTACACTTCTGGACCTGTGGATTTTTGATGCTTTGGTTGTTTTATTTATTAAATAAATCTCTATTTTGCTAGACTGGTGTGGAATTATTTTTCTGTTGTATCACTTTACTATTGTTTGAAGTGTTGCACAAATACTTTACGCGTTGCCTCCAAGTTAAGCCTGACTGCTCTGTGCCAAGCTACCAGAGCATTGTGCACAGGTAAAATTTGTGTTGGCTTGTGCCCACCCTGACAAGAATTGCGGTTGGAGCTTGGCTAGGGCTCATACCCATGTAAACCAACAACCCGATTTCTTACATTGGTGATCAGTGGTGAGGATTAAGACTTTTGTTTGTGCAGCGCCATGCACTGATTTTGTGTACACTCCCTTCCCAAACCTAAGGCCAATTTGTGTTTAAATTCTCCCTTGTTTGGATTTTTTTTGTTTTCCCAAATTATTCCTCTCATTGTTGTGTCTCAAACCACACCTGCGAGGATAGAATTTGAGCTGGCCATCATGGATGTCTACACTGTGGCCAGCTCAAGACGTTCTGCATGGAGAAGGGACTTCCAGCCAAGAGCACCACCAAGAAGGTGAACTCCAGAAGGTGCTGGGGGTGTCAGCGCGAGCTCACCACTCTTGGTTGAAGCCACAGAAGAGGAGGAGGAGGCGGAAGGACAAGGTGAAGACCTCCCTGAGATGCAGCATTTTAGCTGAGGGGATAACTTGACCCCTGAAGTGGAACATCATGCCAGGTCAGAGAGCAGCATATCTTCCCGCAACCTGTCCCCAGAGGAGCTGGTGGAAAGGAAGGCAGAGAGGGAGTTCAAGCTGCAGATGGCCCTGTTGAGAATGGAGAAGAAGAAACAGGCCATGGAGGAAAGGAAACTGGCCATGGAGGAAATAATAACTTTGGAGTGGGTGGCTCATGAGAGGAGCCTTAAGGAACTGTACATCAGGACAAGACAGGCAGAGTCAGCAGTGATGATGGCAGCATATCTACAGGGCCCTCTGGAAACAGGTGGGTCCACATTACCAAGGGTCTGTTGCCTGACTTTGTTGTGGGAGACGACATTGACAAGTGGTTTAAATATTATGAGGTAGCTTTGCAAATGCATAGGATCCCTGAGGAAGATTGGGGGGCTAGCCTTTGGAAGCATATCCCTAGCAAGGGTGGGATGTCCCACTGGCCCTAGATAATGGGGACAGGATGAGGTATCCCACCATGAAGGAAACCCTTGTCAGAAAATATGGCCTCATCCCAGAGAAGTACAGGCAGAAGTTTAGGGACAGTCAGAAACTGCTCCAAGAGTCCTGGGTGGATTGTGTATACTACTTTTGCAAGGCACTTTAATTGTTGGGTGAAGGGCATTGAAAAAAAGGATTATCAGAAACTGTACAATTTGATTGTGAGAGAGCATATACCAAGTCTTTGTTTTGCAGGTCTGTGCCACCTCCATATTGATAGTAAGCTCACTGGTCCCAGGGTTCTTGCTAAGGAGGCACACCACTGGCTCAGCACCATAAGAAGGTACCTGGGAGTGACTCCAAGAAGGGTAGTTCAGGTTCCCCCCAGCAGAGTGAGGAGGAGGTCAAGGAAGACATAGAGAGTTCCCAGAATAAGGGGGTAGGAAAGGCTTCCCATGCACCTTCTGGGGAACAGGGAGGAAGTTCTGGTGGGCAGTGGCCCAGAGCACCCCATTTTCAACCCCTCTGCTTTGGTTGCTCTCAGCTAGGACACAAGCAAGGGAACTCTGTCTGTCCTAAGAAACGACCCACTGGTGGGACCTCTACAGGCGTGGTCAGTATGGCCTTAGAGGTAAGTACTCTCCAGGGGCAGGTCATAGACCATGCTATGATTTCCCTTAGCTGGGAGATAGACTTAGAGGGTGGGAGTCATCCCTTCCACCAAGTAAAAGTGTCTTTATGGGCAGAGTTTTCCTGAGGTTGGGGACAGAAGTCAGATCCAAGAGGTGGAATGGGCCACATCACTTTGTTGGTCATGGTGGTACTGTCTACATACTGGGATGCTTCTGTGAGCAGGTTAAGATTAGGTGCTTCACAGATGGGGTCCACAGGTAAGAGGAAGGGTGCTGATGGGACAGTTTAGGGGCTCAGGCGAGCATAGACAGAAGGATACAACTGAGTTCAGAGAGGTGTAAAACTGACAAATGCCCCTGACTAACAGGCTCTTCGTCCATGTTCTATCACCTAAGCAGGTATAACCCATCAAGGTATTGATTAGTCTACCCTGGCTTTTGGCTGGAGGGGAATCATGTAGGACTTGGCACTTTCTGCAGGTCATCCCCAGGCTTTTTGCCTTTTCTTCTCCCATTTTTGCTGAATTTGGGTTTTTGGTTGGTTTTTAAGGCTTTGCACACTTTACCACTGCTAACCAGTGTTAAAGTGCTTATGTTCTCTACTTAAAACTTGGTAGAATGGCTAATACTCAATTGGCCCATTCAATTTACTTGCAATAGTTTAGACCGAAGCATAGTCAAAGAGTAAAGTCAAAGAATTCTCAGTATAGATGAAGTAACCCAGAGTCTATTTATTAGTGAAGTCCTCCTGACATCCATCAAATCCTTACAATGTAGATAGAATGGTACATAGAAAAGATCATAGGCAGACAATGATTTTTGTATTTGACCATTCTACCTTCATTGTAAGGATTTGATGGATGCAGGAAGGCCTCACTAATAAATAGACTCTGGATTACTTCATCAAAACTGAGAATTCTTGGACTTTACAGTTCGGACTGTATTCTAGTAAGGGCTTCGATATAAGCTAGTGCAAAACTTGCAGGTCTACGCTATTACCTCACCCTTGGATGGCAGAGTGAATATACCACCTGAGCACGAACACAATTTATATTTCACCCATTACTTGACCCCTTCATGGTGATGTCAATACAGATGTGTGATCGCAGGTCATAACCGCCATTCTTTTTGCTCATTTAATTTACTTGTAAGTCCCTAGTAAAGTGGCACTACCTGTACTAGTGGTGCTGCAGCACTGACTGTGCCACCCACTCAAATAGCACTTTAAACATATATTTGGCCTGCCATTGCAGCCTGTGTTTGTGTAATTTTAAACTGCTGTTTCAAACCTGGCAAAAAAAGCTTTTGCCAGGTCCAGACCTTCCTTTTAATACACACAAGTCACCACAAGGGTAGGCCCTGGACAGCCCAGAGGGCAGGGTGAAGTGTATTTAAAATATTGGACATGTTCTTTCACGTTTTACTTGTCCTGGTAGTGAAAAACTCTTAAATTTGTTTTTTACTACTGCAAGGCCTACCTCTCCAATAGGATAGCATTGGAGTTAACTTATTACATTTAATAAGCTGTAATTTCCAAAAGGGAGTTGGTGGCTAAGCCATGTTTGGTGACTTTGGAATTGTAACAAGGAACCCTATTTAATGGTAAAGTCAGGTTTTTGAAACCTTTTAGAAAGTTGGCATTTTTTTGCCCTTAGCCCTTTTTGTGCCTGTAGCCTGTCACATGACTGACAGTTAGACTTTGTGAATTCCTCCCAGACAGTCACATAATAGGGGGATTAGGTGTGCCTGAAAGGGCCATCTGCTGGCAGGATGGCGGGCCGAGCTAAGCACAGCCCCACTTGCAACTGAATAGCCAGGGCTCTGCCTTCACACAAAGGGCCTAATGACTAGGCCTGGGCGGTAAAATCCGCTCCGCTCGCGGAATTTGCGGAATTTAAGCAATTCCGCGTTCCTTGAGAACGCGGAATTGCCGAAAATTCCGCGATCCGCGGCGTAGCGGAATTCTTTCCTTGTTTGCGCTTTCAAAATGCGTGTTCGTGCACGCGGTAGCGACTTACCGGGATCCCTGCGTTCGCTGACGAGTTTTCCTATCCGGCCGCGCGATCTCGCAAGAGTGTGCGATCGTGAACACGTCATTCGGACGCGCCATCGGACATCCGCGTTCCCGAACAGGAAACACGCATCGCGAACGGGCGGGACAAGTGAAACAAGATGGCCGCGCCAATTGGCGACCGCATGGGCAAGTTTGCGAGATATTTCCCCCGTGCACGCAAACAGCGTCCCCGAACAGGAAAAACGCATCACAAACGGGCGGAACAAGCAATTCCGCGTGCTCGCGGAATTCTGCGTAGCTCGCGGAGATTTTTTACATCTTCGCGGAACTTTGCGTAACGCGACTACGCAAATTCCGCCCACCCCTACTAATGACCCAACATTGTCACTGCAGCTAGCTTGGAGCCAGGGCAGGGGAGGCAGGACATTCTATGCTCTTTCAAACCACTGTTTAGAAGCTCCCCCCCCCTTGAAGAACCAGGTCACCAGGGTATAAAAGGGACCTCGGACACCAACTCTTCAGTACACTTCAGGGACCTGTAGATACTCTGCCAGGAAGAAGGACTGCTGTGCTGCTGGAAGGACTGTAACTCTGCTGAACTGCTACTGTGCTGACCTGCTGCTCTCTTGCCTAGGGAGGAAGAACTGGACCTGCAACCTCATCTTGAACCCAGGACCCCAGAGTGATACAAAGGGCTAGTCTGCTAGCCTCCTGATCTGAGCCTCTTGGACATAAAAGGCTCCCCAACATCCTGCACTAGCCCCTGGACCTACTTGCACTGCGATTCAGCGCAAAGACACGTCGCACTACAGCATTGACCACCAAGGGGACCGCCAACGCAAAGCTTCAGCAATGACGCAGCGATGCCTGGCCTGCTCTTTGCGCTAATCCGGCAACCTCCTGAGATGCTCTCCCTGCTCTTCGCAGCCCCCTCCAATGTGAACGGGACTCTTGGCATGGACTTTGAGAAGGTGAACTTCAGTGGGCATAACCAGGGGACTGTAGCCGGCCTGCGCTCCATCGCAGTCAGCCAGAAAGTGTGACTTTGACCTGGTCCAGTGCAACCAGATGTCCCTGGCTGGCACTTTATGCTTTTTGGCACTATTTTAACCTAAAAATCTTTAAATATTCATAACTCAGGTTCTACCGATTGGATTTTGGTTGTTTTGGTCTTGTTTTATTTATTAAAATGTACTCTATTTTTCTAACTTGGTGTAGGATCCTTTTCTGTGTGGCGTTTTCACTTTATTACTGTTTGAAAGTTGCACAAATACTTTACACATTGCCTTTAAGTTAAGTCTGACTGCTCTGCGCCAAGCTACTAGAAGGTTGAGCACAGGTTAATTTAGGGTTGGTTTGTGCCTCACCCTGACAAGGATTGTGGTTGCTGCTTGACCAGGGCTCACACCCCAGTCAACCAACAACCCATATTCTTCCATGGCCCCTGTCAGTGCATCCCATTAATGAGGTGTGAAAACATCTCCTAGAGCAGAAACAATAACTTAGGCTTTTTTTGTAGGAAATTGTGCCTAGGTCACAGTCATCAACAGACAGTAGCTTGTGATTGGTGCTTTACTTTTTCTTTGGGCTTTTGCCTTAAATCTTTATAAAATTATATCTCTGGTTCCCTTATTGAATTTTTGTTGTTTTGGTGTTGGTTTGCCTATTACATTTTCTCCACTTTTGGAAATTGGCTTTATAATGATAATTGAGTTATCTTTTGACTTATTAAATGTTTTGTTACTGCAAAGTACTTTACACAATTTCCTGAGTTCAGCTTGTATACTCTGAGCCATATCAATCAGGAGATTGAGCCCCGGTTTAAATTATTGAAACTATGGGGCATATTTACAAATAATTGGCATAGGGCAGCACTACAAGTTATTCAAAAGGACAGGAATGCACCATATTTAGAGAATATAGTGCATTCCTGTCCTTTCGGCCAGCGCTGGCACACAATTAGCAGCCTTGCACCAACGCAGGCACCCTTGCACCACCGTTGGTGCAAGGGTGTCTGGGTTGTTCGCACGATTGTTTTTGTGCCGAAAGGCGCACCTTCCTGCACAAAAACAATCACGAGAGGCGTTCTGTGTGTGCTGCGTTAGGCCTGCTCTAGGGCGACGCAAGGTTTTGGTGCTGCACCAGGTTTCGAGATGTTGTAAATCTGGGGTAGTGTAAAATTCCATGGGTGTTGAGTGGGAACACCTAAAGCAACACCCATGGATCGCCTCTTTCTCAGAGAGTAAGGCAAGGCAGCGACTTGCGCTGCCATGCCTTACTCCATATCTGCAAGGCCATGAAAAGCCACGCTTTACGTGGCCTTGTAGATATGGCTAAGCTATGTGCGCTACCAGAACGTCACAAAAAGTGGTGTTCTGGTGGTGCACAGGGCTTGTAAATATGCGCCTATGTTTTTTTACACTGACAAGTTTGGAACCTTATTCAATGTAATGGACTCTCATTCGCCTCAATTAGCAACCCATTGTCTTACACTTATTTAGCACTCTCATATCGTTCTAAATGTCACCGCCCTTTTTCCCACTACCAGAAAAGGCTTAGATATACATTTTTACAGACTCGTCGTCTTGTATTTTAACAAAACGGTCATTTATTTGACATCGCTCTGATTTTCATGTTTCCAAATGAGCACAGTTAGAGCAATGTTGTTAGACTTGGCATCTTTTGGCGTGTTTCCCCTGACTTTTTGCTTTCTGACCTCCCGGTTTTGACTCTGTTTTTGCTGGTGTACTGATTCTGCGCACTTTCCTCACTGCGGTCCAGTGGGAAAGTGCAAGTGCTCCTGTATAAAATGTGTTATGGATTGGTGTTTCCATGATTGGCCTATTTGGTTTATGTGTCAGTCCCTTGTAAAGTGCACTGCGAGTGCCAGGGCCTATAGACCAAATGCTGTTGGTGGGCTGCAGCACTGGATTGTGCCACCCACGCAAACAGCCCGTAAAGTGTAACTCGGGCCTGCCATCGCAGAGCCTGTGCACAGCCTGGGGCTGCCATGTCGACTTGGCAAGTGCACACACTTGCAAGTCCCTAAACCTTCCCTTTGCTACATGTTAGCCACCCCTAAGGTAGGCCCAAGGTACCCCTGTGGGCAGGGTGTGTTGTATGCAAAAGGTAGGGCATGCCCGGGTGTGTGTGGCATGTCCTGATAGTGAATTACAGCCTAGTTCGTTTTTCACTATTGCAAGGCTACCTGTTCCCCCTAGGCCAGAACGGGCAGTTTTGATTATTACAGCTTATAATCCTAATTGACCCCGGGAACATGGTAGAAATTCGAGTTTAGTATGCCTGGACTCAGAATGATAAAATGCATCTTTTAGTGAAGTTGGTTTTAACATTCTGTTTGAAAATACCACTTTTAGAAAGTGGGTATTTTCTTGTCTAACCATCCAAGCCTGCCTCTGCGAGGTTGTGTATTCCTTGTCTGGAGTGTGAGTGACAGGGGCTGGGGGATGCCAGGAGACAGGGTGAGTCAGCACAGGGCTGAATAGCAAGGTCTACATGTAGATGGGTGGGAGGGGTCGCACCTGGGCCCTGAATAGGACAGTGCCTTCCCTCCACAATGCTGGCTCCACCTCCTGTGGTGCGTCTGATGTCCCTGGCCTACTCACTGAAAGAAGGGACGGAGACTTGTCAACAAAGTGCTCCAGAACTGGTTTGGACTAGGCAAAGGCCTCTCTGCCTTCAGAGAACAAAGGAATTTGGGATATAAATATTGGGGCCCTGACCCCATGAATTTAGATCTCGCTGGAATCAAGGAACCTGCCAAGACGAAGAGCTGGAAGAGCTGCCAGGAGGAGTACTGCCCCGTTGCTGTGTTGTTGCTTTGTTGGGTTGGCCTGCAGTTGCTGCTTCTGTCTTGGGCAGTGAAAGGACTGGACTGAACTTTCTACAAACTTGTGCTGAGTATCTCCAAGGGCCTGAAACCGAGCTGGCCTCCTGTTAAGAAGTCTCAGGGACTACAAAGACTTCACAAGCCTCTGGGTACCGCTTCTGGAACGCTGTTTCAGTTGCCACAGAGGAAGGGAACTGCAACCGACTCCGTCAACAGAATCCATCCCTGGCCGGTGACCTGTTTGCACCGCAGACCGCATCGCCCCGCTTCGCATCGCAACCCTGGTCTCACCGTGGGCGACGTCCGACGCCGCCAACACCGAGCCGCTGCTTGCACCGTGACCAGTGGGCACCGCAGTTCGCATCGCATCGCTTCACTGAACCAACCGGACCCAACCGACGAGGTCGCTGCAACTGGCTCAAGAGTCGTGACCGCACCGCATTTGGGGCACCGCTCGCACGTCTGCGACGCACCGCTCCGACTCGCACCGCTGTCCGACGCCAGCTCCCGCACTCCGGCTTGGTCGCCTGCATCGCAACCTGTCAGCACCGCATCGAGCATCGTCTCGCCCTGCATCGCACGCCTTGGACTCACCGACTCCGTCTGCACGACGCTCATCGAGCCGCTGCCTGCACCGCATCGAGGGACACCGCACCTTGCATCGCTCCGTCTTGCACCGCAACCGCGACGAACGCCGACCGGCTCGTACATCCGTACCAGCCACAACGAGAAAAGGTACTGTGACCGAGTCTGTTCACGACTCTGCTGGCCCGTATCGACGCGGTCGGCTGGAACTGTTAGACTCTGTGGTTTTCAGCATCACGGTAGGCTCGGACGGAGCTACCGACTCGTACGAACTTTGCTTTTGTGCTATTCCTGCAAAGAAGAAGTTAACTTATCAAGTATTCGTTTCTAAAGTATAGTATTGTGGATTTTTGTCGTAATTGGTCTTGTCTTGAGTATATAAAATATTGGTTATTTTTCTAAACTGGTGTGGTGTCCGTTTGTAGTGCTTACACTGTATTACTGTTGGTTATGTGCAAATGCTTTACACACTGCCTCTGAATTAAGCCTGACTGCTCGTGCCAAGCTACCACGAGGGTGAGCAGGGGTTACTTCACGAGTGTAACACCCTTACCCTGACTAGGAAGAAGGGTCCCTACTTGGACAAAGGTGCAAGCCCTTGCCAACTAGAGATCCCATTTCTAACATTGGTTGTCAGCGGTGAGGATAGGACTTGTGTTTGCACTTGACTTACAGTGATTGGTGTGCACTACTACCATATCGCAGACCATTACGTACCACATACTGGTTCTTCTTCTTTTGGCCTATTTTTGATCTTGCCAGTTTTCAACTCACTACTTTTGTCATGCCTGAATCAATTGCATCATCCGTTGCATCTCTGGAAGTTATCTTTGAGGAGGATAGGTTGGAATCCTACGCCGTAAAGGAGTTACGAGCGATTTGTAAAAACCTGAAAGTCCAAATTAAAGGCCTCGTAAGGAAGGAGGAGCTACAGAAGGCGCTGAGGGCCTGGGTAGCAGCCAGACATGCCAATGGGCAGCCTGGTAATCTCAGTGAGGAGGTGGAGGAGCCTATTTCCAGGGTAGATGTGCTTTTGGGTAGGGGGGAACCCGCCAGGTCAGGCAGCAGCAGTCTGTCCCCAGAGGAGCTGGAGGACAGGCGGGAGGCAAGGCAGTTTGAGCTGCAGAAGCTCAGGCTGGAGAGTGAGCGGGAGGAGAAGAGATTGGCCATAGAGGAGAGGAAGATGCTCTTAGAGCATGAGAGAGAACTGAAGGAGCTAGAACTTAGGAGTAAGTCAGGCTCAGATGGTGGCAGCAATTCGTCCAGAAAGGCAGACAGGATTGTGCACATTCCCAAGAACGTAGGCAAGGAGTTCAAGAAGGGGGATGACATACAAAGGTGGTTTCAGGGTTATGAGGCAGCCATACACATGAATGGGGTCCCTGAGGAGAATTGGGGAGCAGGATTGTGGCCACTTTTCCCGGAAGAAGCAAGGGATGCTCTGATAGCTTTGGGTAAGGGGTATCACCTCACCTATGCTGACATGAAGGATGCCCTTCTCACGAAGTATGGTCTTACTCCTGAAAAGTACAGGGATCAGTTCAGGTCCAGTAAGAAGTCTGATGCCAACACTTGGTTGGAATGTGTGGATGTGTTCTGCAGGTCTCTGGATGGTTGGGTGAAGGGCAGTAGCGTAACAGATTTTCAGGGGCTCTACAACTTGATTGCATGGGAGCACTTGTCTAGTCTATGTTTTGCAGATCTGCGCCAGCACCTAGTTGATAGTAAGCTAACTGACCCCAGGAAGCTTGCTATGGAAGCGGACCGCTGGGTGAGTACCAGGGTCCACAAGAAAGCGTTTGGGGGAGACTCAGCCAAAGGTGGGCAGGGTCCCCAGCAGAAAAGTGGGGGGGACAAGGGTAAAGCACAGGAGTTCTCTAAAGGGCCCCAAACTAGTACCCAGGGTAAAGGTTCCCAGCCCCCGGTGATAAGAAGAAAGGGGTCTCTACAGGGAAGCCTGTTGAGACCGGCCCCCGCAAGTGTTATGCATGTGACCAGGTAGGTCACTTTAAGGGGGACCCCAAGTGCCCGAAGGGGACACAGCCGCCCACCGGTGGACAGTCCAAAGTGTTGGCTAGTGTAGCGCTTGGGGAGGAGGGGTGCCCACAGGAGGGTGGAGATCCCGCAGAAATGACCCTTGTCTCACTAGGGGACAGTGAGATGGTCCCAGGAAACCAGGTGCCCCCTAACACAAAGAAATATAGCACCTGGGTGACCATTAATGGGAACAGGGTAGAGGCTCTCAGAGATACTGGAGCCAGTGTGACCTCAGTCCGGTGTCACCTGGTGTCTGAGAAGCAAGTAGTCCCAGGAGCATTCCACCAAGTAGTTGCTGTAGACAACTCAGAGCGCCAATATATGGTGGCGCAGGTTCCCTTTGAATGGGGGGGGTCTCAGGTCCCTTGAGGGTGGTTGTGAGCCCTACCATGCCTGTAGATTGTCTGCTAGGAAACGACCTGGAGCAGTCCTCATGGAAGGAGGTTGAGCTCAGGTCTCACTTGGAGATGCTTGGGTTGCCAGAGTGGGCATGCGTGTCTACTCGGTCAATGGCAGCCAGAAAGGGTGATCAAGAGGACTTGGAGCCTGAAACAGTGGCCCAAGTCCCTGCCAAGAGAAAGGGCAGGGGGCGCGGGAAACCGGCCCCGAAGCTCCCACGGACCGGGAGGAGGCGGACCTCGAGGGGATGCCCCGGTGCCTACAGGGGAGCAGGTAGCCGAACTGGGAGACATCTCTGAGCTGACCCATTGGCAGCAAGAAGGGGGTCCCACCAGGGAGGAGTTCTGCAGGGAGCAGAACGAGTGCCCTACTCTGGAGGGTCTGCGGCGGCAGGCTGCAGACCAGGCAGCTGGTAATCAGTCCGGGTCACATCTGATCTACTGGGAGAGTGGTCTCCTATACAGTGAGCCTAAGGTTGCTGAGCCTGGGTCAGCCCGTGTGCTGGTGGTACCCCAGCGCTTCAGGACCTTCCTACTGGGTCTGGCTCATGACGTGCCTTTGGCAGGACATTTGGGGCAGGACAAGACCTTTGACAGGCTTGTCACCCACTTCTTTTGGCCCCAAATGCGAAGGCAGTCAGATGCACACTGTAGGTCTTGCCAAACTTGCCAGGCAAGTGGTAAGAGTGGGAGGAAGGTCAAAGCTCCTCTCCAACCTTTTCCTGTTGTTGGAACACCCTTTGAAAGGGTAGGGATGGATATTGTGGGCCACTGGATCCCAAGACAGCCATGGGCAACAGGTACATCCTGGTCTTGGTGGACCATGCCACCCGGTACCCGGAGGCAATCCCTCTCAGGACAACGACGGCGCCAGTGGTGGGCCGGGCGTTAATGGGGATCTTTTCCCGTGTGGGATTCCCCAGAGAGGTGGTTTCTGATAGGGGACCAATTTCATATCGAAGTATATGACATCCCTGTGGAAGGAGTGTGGTGTAACCTACAAGTTCACCACTCCTTACCACCCACAAGGAAACGGTCTGGTGGAGAGATTCAACCAGACCTTGAAAGGCATGATCAAGGGTCTAACAGAACCCATGAGGCGTAAGTGGGACGTCCTCTTGCCATGCCTACTCTTTGCATACAGGAGGTGCCTCAGAAGTCTCTTGGGTACAGCCCCTTTGAGCTCCTGTATGGCCACCCTGCCAGAGGACCTCTGAGTTTGGTAAAGGAAGGCTGGGAGGCGGCTCCCAGGAAAACTCCCCAGGATGTATTTAGCTACATGCTGGCCTTTAGAAACCAAACTGCCCGCTTCAGGAAACTCGCTCAGGCGAACCTAGAAGCAAGCCAGGAAGAAATGAAGAGATGGTATGACCAGAATGCCACTCTGGTCGAATTTCAACCTGGGCAAAAAGTGTGGGTCATGGCCCCAGTGGCACCTTGTGCCTTGCAGGACAAGTGGACTGGGCCATATGAGGTAAAGGAGCGCAAAAGTGACGTCACCTACCTGGTGGATTTGCAGGCTCCAAGGAACCCTTTGAGGGTCCTTCACGTGAACCACCTCAAGCCCCACTTCGAGAGGTCCGAAGTGAGTATGCTCTTGGCGACAGATGATGGGGTGGAAGAGGAGAGTGAACCTCTCCCTGACCTCCTGTCTACCAAGGAGCATGATGGGTCAGTAGAGGGTGTGATCCTCTCCCTACTCTGACTCAGGAGCAGCAGGGGACTGTCGCCAGTTGTTGGGACAGTTCGCCCCACTGTTCTCTCTGACCCCCGGTGTTACTCACTGGTGTACCCATGACGTGGACACCGGTGACAGCCCTCCTGTGAAGCACAAGATTTACAGGTTGACTGACCGGGTCAGAGCCAGCATCAAGGAGGAGGTCTCTAAGATGTTGGCGTTAGGGGTGATTGAGCCCTCCCACAGTCCTTGGGCCAGCCCAGTGGTCTTGGTCCCAAAGGCTGCGGCGCCCGGTGCCACTCCAGAACTCCGGTTTTGTGTGGACTACCGTGGGCTCAATGCCGTCACCAGGACTGACGCGCACCCCATCCCCAGAGCAGATGAGCTCATTGATCGGTTGGGAGCTGCCCGGTTCCTCAGCACGTTTGATTTGACGTCTGGGTACTGGCAGATTGCCTTAACCGATGGGGCCAAGGAGAGATCAGCATTCTCAACCCCAGAAGGTCATTACCAATTCCGGGTGATGCCCTTTGGGTTGAAGAATGCCCCTGCCACCTTTCAGAGGTTGGTCAATCAGGTGTTGGCCGGGCTCTCGGATTTCAGTGCCGCCTACCTGGATGACATTGCTGTGTTCAGTTCCAGCTGGGAAGAACATTTACAGCACCTTGAGAAAGTGTTGAGGGCTCTGCAAGGTGCAGGCCTCACGATCAAGGCCAGTAAGTGCCAGATCGGGCAGGGTTCTGTGGTGTACTTGGGACACCAGGTAGGAAGCGGCCAGGTGGCGCCCCTACAACCCAAGATTGACACCATTCTGGCTTGGGAACCCCCAAGACCCAGACAGAGGTGAGAGCCTTCTTAGGTCTCACCGGTTACTATAGGAGATTTGTTAAGGGCTATGGCACCATTGTTGCCCCCTTAACAGAGCTGACCTCTAAGAGGCAGCCCAGGAAAGTGATCTGGACTGAGTCCTGCCAGAAAGCTTTTGATGCCCTGAAGGCAGCCATGTGCACGGCGCCCGTGCTCAAGGCACCTGACTTCTCCAAGGAATTCGTCGTGCAGACTGACGCTTCAGAGCATGGTGTGGGAGCGGTGCTCTCACAACTGAACGAAGAGGGCCTGGATCAGCCTGTAGTCTTCCTTAGCAGGAGACTACTTCCCAGGGAACAGAGGTGGAGTGCCATAGAAAGGGAAGCTTTTGCTGTGGTCTGGGCGCTGAAGAAGTTGAGACCATACCTGTTTGGGACTCACTTCCGGGTTCAGACAGACCACAGGCCCCTCAGATGGTTGATGCAAATGAGGGGTGAGAATCCAAAACTGCTGAGGTGGTCCATCTCCCTACAGGGAATGGACTTTACGGTGGAACACCGTCCTGGTACAGAACACGCCAACGCAGATGGTCTGTCCAGGTTCTTCCGCCTTAGTGAAGAGAACTCCAATGGGGTTGGGTAGTTCTCCCTACTTTCAGCTGGAGGGGACATGTGTTAGACTTGGCATCTTTTGGCGTGTTTCCCCTGACTTTTTGCTTTCTGACCTCCCGGTTTTGACTCTGTTTTTGCTGGTGTAATGATTCTGCGCACTTTCCTCACTGCGGTCCAGTGGGAAAGTGCAAGTGCTCCTGTATAAAATGTGTTATGGATTGGTGTTTCCATGATTGGCCTATTTGGTTTATGTGTCAGTCCCTTGTGAAGTGCACTGCGAGTGCCAGGGCCTATAAACCAAATGCTGTTGGTGGGCTGCAGCACTGGATTGTGCCACCCACGCAAACAGCCCGTAAAGTGTAACTCGGGCCTGCCATCTCAGAGCCTGTGCACAGCCTGGGGCTGCCATGTCGACTTGGCAAGTGCACACACTTGCAAGTCCCTAAACCTTCCCTTTGCTACATGTTAGCCACCCCTAAGGTAGGCCCAAGGTACCCCTGTGGGCAGGGTGCGTTGTATGCGAAAGGTAGGACATGCCCGGGTGTGTGTGGCATGTCCTGATAGTGAATTACAGCCTAGTTCGTTTTTCACTATTGCAAGGCTACCTGTTCCCCCTAGGCCAGAACGGGCAGTTTTGATTATTACAGCTTATAATCCTAACTGACCCCGGGAACATGGTAGAAATTCGAGTTTAGTATGCCTGGACTCAGAATGATAAAATGCATCTTTTAGTGAAGTTGGTTTTAACATTCTGTGTTTGAAAATACCACTTTTAGAAAGTGGGTATTTTCTTGTCTAACCATCCAAGCCTGCCTCTGCGAGGTTGTGTATTCCTTGTCTGGAGTGTGAGTGACAGGGGCTGGGGGATGCCAGGAGACAGGGTGAGTCAGCACAGGGCTGAATAGCAAGGTCTACATGTAGATGGGTGGGAGGGGTCGCACCTGGGCCCTGAATAGGATAGTGCCTTCCCTCCACAATGCTGGCTCCACCTCCTGTGGTGCGTCTGATGTCCCTGGCCTACTCACTGAAAGAAGGGACGGAGACTTGTCAACAAAGTGCTCCAGAACTGGTTTGGACTAGGCAAAGGCCTCTCTGCCTTCAGAGAACAAAGGAATTTGGGATATAAATATTGGGGCCCTGACCCCATGAATTTAGATCTCGCTGGAATCAAGGAACCTGCCAAGACGAAGAGCTGGAAGAGCTGCCAGGAGGAGTACTGCCCCGTTGCTGTGTTGTTGCTTTGTTGGGTTGGCCTGCAGTTGCTGCTTCTGTCTTGGGCAGTGAAAGGACTGGACTGAACTTTCTACAAACTTGTGCTGAGTATCTCCAAGGGCCTGAAACCGAGCTGGCCTCCTGTTAAGAAGTCTCAGGGACTACAAAGACTTCACAAGCCTCTGGGTACCGCTTCTGGAACGCTGTTTCAGTTGCCACAGAGGAAGGGAACTGCAACCGACTCCGTCAACAGAATCCATCCCTGGCCGGTGACCTGTTTGCACCGCAGACCGCATCGCCCCGCTTCGCATCGCAACCCTGGTCTCACCGTGGGCGACGTCCGACGCCGCCAACACCGAGCCGCTGCTTGCACCGTGACCTGTGGGCACCGCAGTTCGCATCGCATCGCTTCACTGAACCAACCGGTCCCAACCGACGAGGTCGCTGCAACTGGCTCAAGAGTCGTGACCGCACCGCATTTGGGGCACCGCTCGCACGTCTGCGACGCACCGCTCCGACTCGCACCGCTGTCCGACGCCAGCTCCCGCACTCCGGCTTGGTCGCCTGCATCGCAACCTGTCAGCACCGCATCGAGCATCGTCTCGCCCTGCATCGCACGCCTTGGACTCACCGACTCCGTCTGCACGACGCTCATCGAGCCGCTGCCTGCACCGCATCGAGGGACACCGCACCTTGCATCGCTCCGTCTTGCACCGCAACTGCGACGAACGCCGACCGGCTCGTACACTCCGTACCAGCCACAACGAGAAAAGGTACTGTGACCGAGTCTGTTCACGACTCTGCTGGCCCGTATCGACGCGGTCGGCTGGAACTGTTAGACTCTGTGGTTTTCAGCATCACGGTAGGCTCGGACGGAGCTACCGACTCGTACGAACTTTGCTTTTGTGCTATTCCTGCAAAGAAGAAGTTAACTTATCAAGTATTCGTTTCTAAAGTATAGTATTGTGGATTTTTGTCGTAATTGGTCTTGTCTTGAGTATATAAAATATTGGTTATTTTTCTAAACTGGTGTGGTGTCCGTTTGTAGTGCTTACACTGTATTACTGTTGGTTATGTGCAAATGCTTTACACACTGCCTCTGAATTAAGCCTGACTGCTCGTGCCAAGCTACCCGAGGGTGAGCAGGGGTTACTTCACGAGTGTAACACCCTTACCCTGACTAGGAAGAAGGGTCCCTACTTGGACAAAGGTGCAAGCCCTTGCCAACTAGAGATCCCATTTCTAACAAATGTATTGATCCTTATTCTCTGCCCTGCTGGTACAGCTACATAAATAAAATAATTGAGACAAAGCAATTTCCTATTGACTGTGTAAGGGCCACCTAAGTAACATGACCAGTGATACATGACTTGGTCTTGGTGGACTTAAAAAGATAACCAAACATGAAGAAAAACACATTAAATGTGCATTTTACTTTAAACTATAGTCGTCTTGTGTTATGAAAATGAAAAATAGCATGAACGTCAGCGCTGTCATGTCACTTTAAAAACTGACTATAGTGAGCTGTTTTTTACTTTAAAAAAAAAAGTCATAGCCTATCAGCTTCCTAAAACAGTAAAACAATCAGTGTTATTACGTGTATTCAAACCAAAAAAAATATGAAACTAACGTCCAGTCATTTACCCTGGTGTGTGGTAAGCGTAGGAAACAGTTTGGTTAACAAATTATTATGTCGCTGAGCATTACATGAACCGAACTGATGTGATGGGAAAATAACGGGTAATTTGCATTGTAATAAAGTGATGCATTGGGTGCACTACCCTAGCATTACATATTCCTGACAAGTGAGAGCAGCACATGAAGTGATGCAGCTGCACAGCCATAAATCACCCTATAGACAAGTTTGACTGGAAGCCCATTATTGCTTTATTCAAACAGTACGTGTATTCCGTGGAGCGTACACAGGCAGGGTGCAATATAAAATTGCAGCATAATTCAATTCCTTAAGCATGACACAAAGCAGTACCAGTGAAGACAACAGGCGGCAGGACGAGAGAATAAAAATATGCTTTTTTTTGCACCATTGATTACAATTGTAGGGATGAATGTCCAGCTCTGCCGCTATTACGTGTCTCTCCTGGCCTGTAGGTGTTCCCACTGTCTCGACAGCCTATTGTCTTAGGCAAGTATTAGGCCTGAAGACTTTGGCTGACTTGTCAGTCTGATGTTTTATTGCAAACGAATAAATCATATTCATAGTAGTAATACGTAGAGAGAGGGGCTTTGGGTCAGCCTCCTTCTTCCATTGACATTGTCGCAAGTGTCCTTTACATTTGTGTCAACACACTGGACAGAGATTTGTTATTGGAGTGTTTGACATGTTAAATGAAGGTTTTGCTACATTACATCTGTTGCAAAGTCGTCCTGTGCCCTGGGCACCCCCCAACTTTTTGCTGACTGGTACTGGTGGTAACTGACTCTGACTGACCCTGGGCTTTGCCTAACTAGGCCCAGGGCCAGTGCTATGCTGAAAACATTTAGAATACAGTGAAAACACCTACATACACTAGGGTACACTATGGGTTGGGGTACCCCTGTGATTGGCATGACCTACCCTTTAAGTCCCTAGTATATAATAGGGCTGGGGAATTGAAACTACCTATCAGTCCCTAGTATATAGTAGGGCATTGCAGTTTAGAGGCCAGCAGCCTTCTGCACTTGCATGTGTGCTGAGGCCTGAGGTCAGTTTTAAAAGCAGCCCTGGGTGCCACGACTGCTTTTAAAAAGTAAATTGTGCCCAAACTCGACTTTGGTGTTTGGGGCACTTAAAAATGGATAACCTACAATGTTATGGCATATTAGGAATCCGCAGGGTCTCCCCTAGGTGTCCCAGGGGTGGGGGCTCAGGTATCTATATGGTAGACCCTTATAAAATGAGTTTTATATGCCCTGGGTTAAGTGAAATTTCACATTTCACTCCCCACATTGTGATAAAGTGCTGCCCATGTTCGACTTTGATGCTAGGAGCACTGTGATGTGAGGATCTGCAATATTTCTACAGATTCAGAACCCCTAAAGTCTCACCTAAGTGTCCCATGGGGTGGGGGTCCTGTAGATATAAGCAAAGTACTTATAAAATATGTTTTTGTAAGTCCTGGTGCTGGAAAAATGGCCGGTCATTTTTCCCATTGCAAGTCCCCTGCTACATAGGTTAACATGGTAGGAAGTTATTAACTAATAACTCTTGATAGGAGAGGGCTAGAAGTACCATTCAAAGACTTCCCCGAATGGTATTAATAAATCCCACAATATGATATTGTTGAATTTCTCCTAAAGTGTACATACAAGAAGTTATAAGACTTTCTTGTTTGTAGGACCAGATTCAGCCTTCCAGTGGTCTGCCCTGATTGGTCAGAGTTAAGTGGATTAGCCAGGCTGCCTTGAAGAGGTGCTAAAGAGCCCCTGGGGTTAACCAGCGCTGCTGGCAGGGCAGTGTGCTGTTCCACAGGAATGCCAGGCCGGGGGGGAGGAGTCGTAAACCATGGTCTTCAAAGAGGAGAGCAGAAACCAGTGTAATTTACAACTCTGAACTTTCCACCTCAGGCAGATGGTAGGATTAAGGAAGGTATGAGCAGATGCAGGGGGGAGAGTCTAAGTAAATTAGCCATCCATGGGGTGTATTTAGCCAGCTCTTACCTCCCTGCTGGAAAATCAGCCATTATGAATTTGGAAGATTTGATGCACTCTGGGACAAAATAATGCCACACTCTACAGGATGTGGTCATATCTTTGAGGAGTTACCCTGCTCCCATTGGTCAGGAGTGACCTCCTGCCTGACCCAGAGAACTTGGAATAAGTATCTGAGAGGGGCAGAGCCCTCCAGATCTGCTGCTTGAAACTTAAGGAAGCAAGACGTTGCCATGCTGAGAAGTTGGGGGTGCAAAACTCTAAGGCCTGTCCTCTGAAGACTGCACCAGCTGAAACTACAGCCCTGTGTTTTACCTTGCTGCAAAAGAACTAAAGAGTGGACTCCCTGCAAGCTACAGGTTAACAGAGCTCACCTGGACCATCACCACCAAGGATCCTCAACTGGAAGAACTACCAGTGGATTTGTAAGGGTTTTGTCCAAGTGGATTGTGGGAACTGAAGTCCTCAACTTTCAAGGACCATCTTGGAGCTTCCAGACCATTGGAGTGAGTTTGAGACACTTTGGAACCCCTTGAGGAACTTCAGGAAGAAGTTCAAGAAGTTTGGAGAACTTTGGAGCAACTTTGAAAAAAAGCTCCATAGGGCGACCGACTCAACCTGGTCAGCCAAGCCGCCTGCCTTCCACCGCGAGCTGGCCAAGCCATCCAGGTTCGTCCCGCTAAAAGCTCCGTAGGTCCAACTTCCAGAGTTTGACCGGGAGTAGAAGAAATCCGAGGCCGGCGAACCCTCACCGAATCCGGCCTGGTGAAGAGCATCGAGGGACCCCGCGAGAAAAAGCTCTGTAAAAGTTTCTAAGTCCGAACGAAGAAAAGGTGACCGGGAGCAACCGCGAAAGCCAAGCCGCCTGCCTTCAACCGCGTGTCGGCCTGGATCCTGGGTTTGCCCCGCTGGAACCGGGCTTCCATAAGTCCAGTTCCTGGTCATTGTGTCATTGTGATGACCAGGAGCTCATCACAAGGCAATCCGGACTGGCTCAGAGCTTCGAGGGACCCCAGGAAGAAAAGCTCCAGAAAAGTTTTTAAGTCCGAAGGTAAAAACTGTGACCGGGACCTACCGCGAGGTGTAGCCGCTCAGGGCTCCATCGCGGTCGGCCTGAAACTTTGACTTTGGGTCGGTCTATCGCGAGCAGATATCCCAATATGGTGCTATAAGTTTCTAAGTGCTATAAAATTATAAGGGGCATATTATCAAGGGCTATTTCGCCGCTTTTTTGGCTTTAAAAGCCCAAAAAGCGGCGAAAATGACATTGCCCTATCTACAAGGGGATGCTAACATGCATTAGCGCATGTTAGCACCCGTTTTCCCGACGCCTCGCTTTGCATCTCTAATGAGATGCAAAGTGGGCCTCACTGGGCAGTACTCCTTGTAAATTATCGCTGATGTGCACATCGCGATATTTACAAGGAGGCCCACGCATTTATGCAGACGTTAGTTTTTGGCGAAAACCGCGGTTTTCGCCAAAAACTAACGTCTGCAAAAATGCTGACTTAGGTATACTTACCATTGGGGGTGGATTATGCTGATACGACCACAGGGTCGTATCAGCAAGGTTATCGCCGTTTTCCATGGAACATCGCTGAAAAACCAGCGACGTTCCATGGAAAACACCGCTATCGCTGGAAAATTATCGCCATTGCGCTATGCGTTGTTGATACAGCGATAGCATGGCGATAATTGCCAGCGATAGCCGGCGATAAATAATTTCTCGCTAAGAGCGGCCAGCGATAATTATCGCTGCCGCTTGAGAATATGCCCCTAAATCTTTAAAAATTCATATCTCCGGTTCCCTACATTGGATTTTTGTCGTTTTGGTGTCATTTTAAAGATAAAAATATGTCCTATTTTTATAAATTGGTGTTGGATTTTTATTATGTGTTGTGTCTTAATTATTTACTGAATTGGTGTTTTTAAATGCTTTACATACCTGTCTTTGAAGTTAAGCCTGCCTGCTCGCAGCCAAGCTACCAAGGGTTGAGCATGGGAATAATTTTCTAAGACCTATGCTGAGTCCTATCATGTGTTAGTGGCCTTATTGCCAGTGGCAGACCTACATTTGCCCCTACCAATAATCCACTTTCCAACATCTTTTCTTGTGTAGTTTAAACTTCTACCTCAAGGGGTGAGTTTTCACTTAAATAGACTTGAAATTGAGGGGTGTTGCAATGGTGTAATTTGGGGAATTTCTTACATCAAGCGTAGCGCAAAATTCAAGAAATTATGGCAGCATAAATTAAACTTCTCCTAGGCCTAGTGAGCATGTGCACCTCATTTACAGCATGATGTAACTTTACTCATGGATGTCAATTAGGTGTTGCCAGGGGTCTCAATTGCGACCCTTAAGCCACCCGTTGTGACCCCTGCCACCTTGCTTGTGATCTCTGGCTGTTTGTCAGCCTTGGCAAGTGCTCCGATGGCAGCAGTGTGAGCAGCGCTTGAAGCTCTGCCTGCAGAGACAAAATGATGGCCTGCAAGCTGGGCCTGGGGAAAGAACTGTTTCTATGGTTACTCCGGCCTGACCGGCTGGCACGCGCAGCGCCCATTCCTTAATTTGATACATTGTCAGATTCATGGGTGGTCCGCATTGGAGGGATTTTTTTTTCTTTAAATTAAGATCCGTCAGACTCTTGTAAACAGGCAAAAAAGTTCATCTGCACAGTGTCCAGGCAGACCGCGAGAATTCTGCAGGGACAGTCCTCTCAGCATGCTCAAGGTAAGAAGAGCTTCACTGATTCACTATTACTCATGTAACCCTCGGCCAGGGAAGCAACATAAGTTGCTGAATCAGTCCTGCCAAGTATCACGCGTCAGGTGTGACACTCACGCATTTCAGTGCGGTGTTCCGCATCACCGCACTGAAATGCATTGTCACGCATTTTGCCGACTCGCCAGCTCGCGCCACCGGTGGCGCCTGTGCACGGCTCTGCTACTCCGAGAGACGGTGCTGACAGTGCCAGCAGCTGCTCTGGGCTCTAAGTTCATAAATAGTTAATCACCGGCATGATCTGACCGCTCTCAGCTCTGGTGGCTGAGAGCACGGTTAGGCTACAATGTAACAATCGTCCCTCAGCCTGGCTCCTGGCTGAAATTATTCCTGTGACCGTACTTGCCGTCACGTCTGGAGGAAGTCAGAGGAAGTGAGCACTGAGGCAGAAGCGGCGGGGGACTCAATTTGAGTCAGGGAGTCCTCGCCGTGGCGTGCAGCACTGCTGTCTTCGTGCGCAGCGCCGCAAATTAGCGTTGCTAGCCCAGAGACCGGCGGGGACTCACCGAGAGTGACAACCACCCCGAGTGAATTAATTTCACTGTCACCGGCGCGGCGACACAACAGTTCCAGGACACACAGACACTCAAGTGTCCACTCATGGCCGCCCACCACGCAAGAAGAGGCATAGGTGATCGCGGGCGGCGGCGCAAACTAAACTGCGGCCAAGCGGGGCCCGGGGGACGAGGAGTGTGTCAGCAGCCTGCCTGCAGTGTCTGGGGATCGGAGAAGACAAGTCTGCAGTCGCAGAGACTAGTGCATCATGTAGTGCAGAGCGGTCACAGTGCTGCAGCTGAGCCTGTGCGGCCGTGGCGGGGGGTCCCTGTGCGGCCCGCGGCCACCGGACGGACCGGGAAAAGTCTCTGAACTCTTGTAGTAGTTCAAGTAAGTGCTTTATACTACTACATCAATGATATGAAAAATTAATTTCACACAATAGCATCTCATCTGCAGGGCTGCTCACTCTCATCATCCTTCCCAGTGACTGAGCCTCCTGGTTTAAATCTGCAGTCAGTCTGATCATTGTGATTATTACAGTAAATGCAGGCGGGGCCGCAGGGCTTCTCTGTCGGAGTCTCATCTGATCATAGGGCACCAGTAAGTTTATCTTCACGGGTCATAGTTTCGTTTTCACTATGTGATAGCAGAACGCAAGTTTCAGACGGCATGCCTTTCTGAAAGGCTGTTTTTCTGCACTTAACTTCAGTGGGGGCACACACGCTGTGTAGAGTGCATCCTTGTCCCCTGGCTGTTCACACAGGCCTTTCTCTCCTGCTCGCACACACTGCCGAGAGAGGGTCGGGGAGATGCAGGGGAGAAGTGTGGCCATTCCAGGCGAAAGTCTGTGCCAGGATCCTTTGCTCTTCACTTAAAATGCGCTCTTAAGGTGACGCCACAGGGAGCAAAGAGAGGGGCAGGCAGAAGTGACCGCCAGAGACGGCTCACAATCTTGGTTAGGTCAGGACGGGGAGGGGAGATGTACTTGGGCAGTCTACCGTGAAAAAAATCCCCTTATCACTGATTGTCCAGCAATAGGACTCAGGAGCTTGCAGGACATAGGATAGCTCATCACAGAGTGCGCTTTTTTATAAACACCCTGCAAGGCTCTTTATTTCATCAGAGCGCGCCGGGCCCAGGGCAAAGTCAGTATATATGGCACATGACAATACAGCTTTGCATATGTGGAGCTGACATGTTCATTAGGAAGGATAGTACGTCAGGATAATTTCCTGTTTCATAAAAGTTTTTTACGTTTCACACCATTCTATACTGAATGATTAGAATGCAGCTTTTAATCTAATATCTAAACGGTTTCATCTTTTTTGTTCATTAATGTAGCTGCACTTCATGTGTTTCTCCCAGAGTGAATGGGCGCGGTGACGTCGCACATAATATAATTTTGTTCAGTGAAAATGGGGTTTATGCGGACGCAGCGTTACGCTGCACTATCTGAGCAGTTGTTGGGCAGGAGTGTGTGCTCATAGTATGTAGAGGAAGAGTAGATATAACAGGTATTGGCAAAGCTAAAAGCTCTCCCCTCTGGGAGAGCTTTTGACTTTGGCAGCCAAGTGGAGGGTGGCTAATGGGGGAAGAGGGTTGGATAACTGAATGACTTGAAAAAAGCACTAGAAAGTGGACAGTGCTGACTGCTTCATAGTGCTTTTAGGTCCAGATTGCAGAGACGGGGAAGGTGGGAGGGGGTGAGGAAGAAGGAATAAAAAGAGTACCCGGGAGGGAAATGAGACAGTGGGAAGGAGGGAAAAGGCAAGAAAGAGGACAAAAGGGGAGAAGGAGAGAAAGAACATGAACCACACATATATTCGCAAAACTGTTTTTGATGAGGATTAGCTGTGAGTTCCTGCTTTTTACTAGGTTAGTGAACTTCCATTTCTGGAGCTTTACAACAGTTGTAAGCTCTTATTAGGGTTTCTTGCTGTTAAAATATGTTTAATTTCTTGTATTTATATGTTTCCCTCTTCTTTATTGCATAATTTTGCTCGCGAGAAAGTGTCACTCATAGTCGTTGAATGTCACTCATAATTACACTGAAATTATGAAAATGTCACACATAAGCAATCTGAAACCTTGGCAGCTATGCTGAATTGCAGAAGAGTTTTCACTGAGTATTTCCCAGGCTGGGGATGCAGTCCTGTTTCCTGTGGCAGAGCCTTGCTTCTATCTTTCATTCATATTTTTAAATGGAGTGCTTCCTTTCCCAACTCCCTCTTTTCAGAGTTTACCCACACACCCACCCAAAGCAGTGCTGCTGTTTCTATGGTGCATTTGTCTTACATGCACTTCTAGAGACCGGAGTACTCAATAAGAATGGAACGAAGGGCATAAGTTGGGGTGAGGATGTGGCGTAACGACCAGAGCAGCCGACTTCGCTGCTGGAGAACCAAGTTCGAGCCTGATTTGCCCAGAATCACAGGATGTTGAGCTGACGCCGAGACTCGAACCTGGTTCCCCGGTTCCAAAGTCGCCAGCTCTGGCCGTTACACCACATCCGCCCCCCTGGAGGGGCTTTTGTGTCAGAATATGGCTCTCTGTTAGGACAGCTTTTTGATGCCGAGGTACCATGACTCTGTAAGGTGATAAGGGGCTGCCTTATATTTCAAAGAGTCCTTGTGTTCATGTGGATTGAACCCTGCAATCACCTCTCCCGGATGGTGCGTGTATTTCCACAGTGTCCCACAGGATGTCTTTGGATAGACGTGGCCTAGAGATGGCAGTCGTGCTCACAAAGCTCGGAGCAGTTACCTGCGGTTCGCTCTGGTATATGGCAGGTGTCTGCTGGCTTCGGGGTTTTTCGAGCAAAACAGACTTTTTGTGACGGTAACACATTCATTGAAATAGCTGTGTTGTGAGAAAGACAGGTTACTATGACTGGGCATCCACCGCAGAGCCAGATGGGTAAAACCTGATTGCCTGCCAAGCGCTGCCCCTTACAGACTTACCACAACCCATATCCCAGGAGTGGGCACCTGGATGCTTCTGCTCGGTGGGAGTCTGCCTGAATAGCTTTTGTGATGGGGAGCAGGCCCCAATCTTACTCTGGAGACTGGTTGTTTGAGGCAGGATGACGTGCCAAGAGGAAATACTAAAAGAGCCTGGTGGGATGTTGCAACCACAGCCCTACGTAGTGTGAATGCAAGCTAGGCAGAACCATAGCATGAAAGGTACCCAGCAGCAGACTTTAATGTAGGATGACCGTCCAGTGATTGCCAGATTGTGAGAAGGGTCATCCTCTCCCCTCTTGAGGTCAAGAGCAGTGCCATTCGCCATGTATTTTGGCACTTCCTGCGCACGCATGTGTCTGGCAGAAGTGTGAGGGGAGCATAGGAGCACATTCTTGTTAACCACTGCTTTTCAGTTGTCCCCTCAAGGTCCTACCATGGAGGGTCCACCCATGGGACATTTGTTGTATAAGGTGACCCATGGCACATTGAGCTCAAACTCCAATCAGTAAGGCCAGAAGCAAGTTATCGGTCAGTATCTGGTGGCTCTGTGGGCTCGAGGATTATCCGAAGCCTAGACGGATAGTAGCTGAAGGACACAGAGACAAATGTCACAGCCGGATGTGGAGAAGCTGGTAATCCTGAGCAGAGAGTGTGGGACCTCAGGAGGCCGTCAGAGGGATTGGTGAATGTCCATCAGATGAGCTCCAGAGCACAGCATAGATCACGTCCCATATATAATGGAGGGGTGGGAGGATGGAGGACCAGTCTATGGGTGAGTGGTTGATGGATGCAGCACAAACCAGGCCTCTGCTACAGGCCTGGGCCAGGAAGCTGAGCGAATGAGCACTAAGCGAGCACAGCTTGCCATGGCTGGGCATGATTGGACAGTGACTAACTGGAAATCCTGCGGAGTAGAAAGGACGTGGTTGTAATTTCTGGTTTTGGTTTCTTCCGGGCGTTAAGGCAAAGACTGAGACTTTTTCAGCTGCAAGTGGGGAGGCTGTTGTGGTGATATCAGACACATTTGCTTATCAGTTTGTCTCTTTTTCACTAGTGCAGCAGTTTCTCCGTTAACGTGCGCGACTGGTAGTGATGTCGCTTGAGATATGACAGCTGTGGCTATTTTCTCGGTCCCAGTCTAATTACCACAGCCTCCAGTGCTCTATCTCCCTTATTCTGCTAGGGTCTGCCTCAGAAGCCTGAGATCAGAGCATGTGATATTGCTACACAGCTACCTCCAGGTTTTGGACTGCATGTCTTTATTTAGTAAGCATACTTCTTGTGAATGCATGTCTTTAAGGCATCGTAGTCTTGTATCTGACACAGGCAATTGCACTACTGATCTTGAAACAACTATTGTTGAAAACACTCATTTTACATGTCCTGCCTAGAAAGGCGTCTTTGGCAGCAATGCATTTCATTATGTATGGACATTTTGCAGGGCTGATGCCATGTGGGGAGAATTCGTTTTTGCTTTGAGTGCTTCTAAACTGATTGATTGTGTGAGTGCTCATACCTGTAATCATTTTTTGCGTTTTTCTGGGAAACCAGAGATTTGCATTTCTATTGAGTTTTGGGTTTTCGGCTGAACACTCTTGATAATTGGCTTCAGCAGCAGAGAGGATGCACTACCTACAATGCGCCCCTTCATTCATTTTGGCTTCAACATTCAGACGCAGGTAAGACCTGTAAAATATTACACTGATGCCATTAATTGGTATGTTGTCATCCTATTGTATTGCTGTACACTTTTTCATTTGTGTATGTACTGTGGTAAAACGCTAAGCAAATTTTAAGAAGAGAAAATGTGAGGCAGGAGTCCACTAAGAAAATATACATTACTATGTATTCTAAATTTCTCTTTTGCAATACTGTAAAAACTGTGCAATACTGTATCTACAGCATGGACACGTGCAGAGGGTTACTATGTCTGCTGCAAATAACGTGTACCATGCATATCAAAGAACAATATTTTATGTGGATAGCTCAGTGGGATACTGATTATGACACAGCAATTCGGTTGTTACTGTATAAGTTACATTTTGTTATATAGCACAGTGAACTATGAACTGCCATTTAAGAGCTGCATGCAAGCTGCATGGTACAGGTTAGAAATTTATGTTTTTTCCCTTTCTTTCTATCCTGATGTTGTTAAGAAAGGTTTGTTTGGGTAGAAATACATTCTTATTATTAAAGTCAACCCTAGCTACTGTGTTATGTTCTGAATCCTGAGTTTGTTCTTCTCCAGACCAAACACTCTTAAAAAGTGCCCACCAGTATGAATGGCATGTGAATCCTACACCTTGAAGTCCTCTGTCTTATGTAACATTTTCTATACACTTATTTACACACGTCTGCTCATTGTCTCTGTATGTGTGTCTGATGGTTTTTGAAAATGTGGAAAGTTTTGCTTTAGGAGCAGTGATTAGTGGAGTCATTTTTAAATGCAGGCTGTAACATCTGCATTTTTAAAGCAGGCATTCATGCCTTTGGGAATTCTGCCTTTAGGATAAGATGCTTGTTGCTGGTAAGGTATGCTAAAGCAGAACAAGCATAATAATGTTTAGCACAAGTACTGGACCAGTGATGCACATGTTTTCTGTACATGAAATTAATGATAGTAAACCTGGAAAGGTTCAATGGCTCTACAGGTTTAGAAGTATGTATACTATGTCATGGAAAGGAAGGTTGCTGGTAGAACTTGACCTGCATTAAATAGCACTGTTATCTACGTTCCAAGACTGAGATTTAATTACATGGTACTCTTAGTTTCTAAAACAACCGATAACGTGAACTTGTTTTGAACATTATAGGCCCATCAACCTTCCCATTTTAGAAGTTATTTGATATTGATAATGGCTGATTTCAACTTTACTAGCGTATTTTCCATTGTTGTACACTATTTGATAGATTCCTAATCAATGGTACATTATCTTAATTGTATATCTGAAGATACTACCTAAAACAATATATAGAGCTGCATTTTCAATAGAGTTTGAAGTATGTCTGTTTATAGGGTACTTCTTTTTTCTCTGTAGGGATTTTTCAGCCTCTGTGTGTGAAGTAAGTAACTAAAAGTTAGATGCATCACTTCCTGTGATAGTACCAAGCCAAAGATCATGCAATGTTGCTTACTTTGATTTCATGGGGTCCAAAGGTCACATCACCTTACTTCGTGTGATGTCATCAGGTCAAATGCCTTGTGGTGTCACTTCCTGTGACATCATCAGGGTGGGTCAAAGGACAGATGATGTCACTTGCTGTGATGTCACCAGGTCAAAGTTCATGTGATGTCACTTCCTATGACATCAGGCAGGGGGTCACATGGCATGTGATGTTACTTTGGCTACCCCTGGCATTTTAATGAATCGACGTCCATGACTTTACTTGCATTCTCTAAATATTTCCTCCTCTCATCCTTGTTTTTTTGTGCAGTGTTCCATGCCAGTCTTTTACTTAATAGTGAGTTCAGACTTCTGGTGTGTCACAAAAGGCCTTGAGTCTTACATTTTTCTTTTTTCTTTTTGGTTTCTAGACTTGGGGTATGGGCCCTACTGATTAGATCCCAAATGAAAAGAACATGAAAACACTTTTTTTAATTAATTGGCTATTTGGCCCTTTTTTTAAGCCAACTATAATTTATACAAATATTTGTCACCACTGTCCAAACTGAAAACCTCAGATATAAGCTTACAGATGTTTCTCCACTTACAGCTAGAAAATAAGGTAAAACGTGTAGCAGTTCATGTTCAAGCAACCAGCAGATTCCTATGGTCAAAAGAAAATTAACATAATGTTTGTGATTAAAATGCCAGATTCAATACTCTTTTAATTCAGCTGTTAATGTGTGGAAACATTTTACTCAGCTGTAAAGAAATTAAACCTAAAATGTAAGCTTGAACGAAGTACAAACCCGCTTACATTTAATCAGTTAATATGGAAGAAAAAAGCTAATGTTTTGTGCACAGGTTGTAGCTGGCTGCATTTTAAAGACAAACATTTTGGAATAAATCATGTTGTTTTAAATTTTGTTAGGAAAATAATGCATATGTTAAATTAGTGACATAAAGATTAGTGTGTGTATAGCAAAATCATTGATACCTTTTTACCATAATAATAATAATCTTTAGTTCGGCTAAAAACCCTAAAAGATTCATACATACAGAATAAAAAACAAAGATATAATCACACAGAGACCATCATCTGAGATAAGAGTCAATACAACCAGAACAATCGTATACAGTTGGGCAATCGACAATAAAACAAGGAAAAAATATATATATTCAACATGACTGATACTATCCAAACACATTAAAACAGAATAAATATACTGGTAGAGGCTTCATTGCCCAGGACAATAAAATATAGTTGCTACCTTAGAATTCATAACCAACAGAGAGATCATAAAACAGTTGATTGCCTTCAGTAAAAGTTTAGGTAGACAAATGACCAGATCTAACAGTATGTACATAAAAGCAACACAGGGTGTACAAATATTAGCTTTCTACCACAAGACTATAAAGTGCAAAAGCTGCCAATCTAGGCTGAATTAGATAGGGCACGCAGCCTCCAGGCTAATGGAAGCAGTGTTTGACAGGCACATTTTTCTCCTGATCCTCATCATGGATCGGAAATATCGTGAAGTGGCAAATACAATATTTTGCCTAGTATCATATTTCAATAGTCGGAGAGCCTCAATGAGTTTCCTAACTCCCAAATGCTGACATAGCGGAACTAACCATCTTCTTCTCCCCTTCGTGTAGGCTGGCCAGAAGAACAGAGCATGCTCCTCTGTTTCCTTGCTATAACCGCAAGAGGGGCAAACCCAACTAATAGGGTCACCTGACCGAGCCCTCTTATGTGTAAAAGAGAAAAGGGGAAGTGTGCCAGAGCGGAATTAAAGGTAGAACTTCCGGGCAGCCGCAGGTTCAATTTCATCTAAAAACAGCTCTGCCCGGAAGTCATCCTTCACCAGAAGGAAAGCATCAGTCAGGGACCCAAAGGACGGTTGTGCCCACATTAAACTCTTTCTGTTTTGACCGTAATTCCCCTTAATAGACAGCTTATTAGTGGACATAGCAGAGTGTTAGATTAGATTAGAACTGTTCATGTTTGTGCATTGCCCTATGTAAGTTAGCATTCGCTGCGCCATTTTCTTTGCAGGCGTCATTTTAGGCTGTTCGAAACTGATTTAGTTTGATTCCGAGAAATGCTCCACTATAAGTTTTGTTTCTGCCATGTTAGACTTGTTCACTTAACGAGTATACTGTTCCTATTAGAGCATACCTTTCTCTCTAGATAGAGGTCCTCTCCCACTAGTCTGGTGACGGGCCTGAATGGACGGCCTTGAAATTGAGATCCTTTGTATATGATAGAACCGCTAAAACCGTTTTTTTCATATTTCACTGTTTAGGTGCACCTGCCTGGAAAATTCCACTGTGGGCGTGTTTTAGCCCAGTTACGAAATGTACATAATGTATCTCTATGCTTGTTGATTTCAGTCCCCTCTGCAGCACTTCTAGCGACTGGGCAGACCGGGCTCCACTCTGAGTGTATATGAATAAACAGTTGTTGGTTTGTATTCTGTACTGTCTGACTGGCTCTTCATTTGGTATGGAAGGCTGAGAGGTGGTCATTATTGACCCGGGTGACCCTAAACGAGCCACTTCCTTCAGTTGGCGCCTGAACAGGGACTCCTTCGGGTGATTGATCCATCCCCTTTCCGCGGACGGGGGGGAGGCCGAGAACATCGTCGGGTCGGACTGACGGCTCAGGGATCCCTGCACGAAGAGTAATATTTGCTCGCAGCTGCCCCTTCTGTCCTGCTGGATGGTGCCTCGCCCAGTGGTCATCCCGACTGGAGTCCTGAACGGCGAAACCCTTGGATCTGACCATTTGGTTCATTTGTACTACTGATATCAGGTGAGTTTGTTTTGGTTCTTTGTGGATATGGTACCATTGTGCTTTGAGTTTGGTACGGCCTGAGGGCTGTTTTGTTAAAGAGTTTTTGCAACTATTTTGCCAGGAAAATAAAAATATATATATATAAAATAACAAATTTGTTTTCCTTTTCGAAATGCCAGGTTTCAGCCAAATTTGCAGTTTGTGTTGTTGTTCTGCAGATGCTCGATTGGAAGAAGCTCAGCCGGCGCCTCCTGAAGGCAGCCCTAATTTTGATATGTATGTGAAACATGGTCTTGGCCCTATTATGTTTAGCACATTATGGCACAAATTTACGAGGGACAATGCCGAGTTACAGTGGCAGTTTACGGGCACTTTTGATGAACAGAAAATTGGGTTTTTACAGGAGCAATTATTTAAGAAAAGAAGTAGACAGTCTATGTTTGACTCCCTCAGAACTTGGCAGAAGGAGGCTAGACAGAGACGGTTAAAGATGGAAAGAGATGCACGGAAGGGGAAAATGCAAACATTGACACAGAAAGCTGTGGCATATGATAGAGAAAAACAAGAGTCTTGAATTGAATGTGAAGATAGGAGATTTCGGTTGCATATTGATAAGTCTTATTTGGCCAAAGAAGAAGACAATACTTTTGTAGAGGAGTTGTTAGATTCTCAACCCCCACCTCCTTATTCCCCGCAGAGGATATATCCCGCCTTTCCCTTACAGTCACAGCAGCCTGTTACGTCTTCTTCGGCTGTTCCCGTATCTGCGGCTGTTGTTTCGAAGGCTTTGGCTATGGCACCTCCCGCTCCTTCGTTGTCCTTGCCATCTTTGGCAACTGTGACCCCCAGCACATCTACTGTTTCAACTCCTGTATCCTCTGTTCTTTCTCCTCTGGTGCAAGCGTTAACAACGATTGTGCCTGTTACCTCTGTTGCTTCTCCCTCTATGGTCTTTCATCCTCCGACGGCTTTGAATGCTGAAACGCCAGTATGTGGGTTTGAGGATAAAGACTGGACAAAATTCAAGGAGCGAATAGGCCCGTTTGTGTGATCCGGGGTGGGGGATGAAGAGACCATGCTGCACAGTGGGCTCGTAATGCGATTTATGCTGTTAAGGATGTTTGGGAAGTTATGCGAGATTTTGAACCCTTTATACAGCAACATGCCCTTAAACATATGTCTGCTACATTGATTAGTCTTTGGCAAACACACATTGGGACAGAAGCTCCTCAAATTTTATTTGATATTAGAGATCGTGTATATGTTACTGATTTGGAGCAAGGCCAAGTATTTGGGAATGTTACAACTCTAGTTGCCTACAGGGGTAGACTACATGAGAGGAGCCCTACTCGGATAACTCAGTTTCCGATGTGGGAGGTCCATCCCATATATCACCCAGAAATACCTGGGATAACAGATCAGCGTGGTAATGTCACTAGACCGGCTGTAGCAGCCCGTTTTCAGGAGCAATGGGTTTATACTCCGTGGAAAAGGAGTGAGGTTTTAGCCCTTAAGACTCATTTGCCTGATCCTAGGAAAAAGCCTACAGCTTATTATAAAGAATTAACAGAGGCTGCCTCTTCTACTGTAATTACTCTTGCTGATATTGAAATGTTTTTGGTCTTCTCGTTCCGGTTGTTCAATCAGACAATCGGCTGGACTCGTGCTTGATACTGACCTCACAGTTATGGTACCCCATGCAATGGATACACTTTTGAATAAGACAAAGACACAGCGCCGCACCAGTGCACGTCTCACTGGTTATGAATTGACACTCTTTGCTAAGCATATTACGATTAAAAGATGTGCCACTCTGAATCCAGCCACTTTACTACCCCTCCCTTCTGAGAACGATGCAGTCGATAAACATGATTGTATCTTCCGGACGGAAGAAGAGATGAAGGGACAGGTAGACCTGACTGATGTTCCCTTATCTGACCTCCATGGAGAACTTTATGTCAATGGCTCTTGTTTTAAGTTACCAGATGTCACCACGACGGCAGCTTACGCTGTTACTACGTTGCGCACGGTGGTAGAGACATCACGGGTCCCCTATCAGTCGGCTCAAGCTGCAGAGCTCGCTGCTCTTATTCGAGCTTGCGAATTGAGCGAAGGGCTGGATGTCAATATTTATACTGACAGCCAGTATGCCTTTGGGGTCGTGCATAATTTTGGGCGACTCTGGGCTGAGAGAGGGTTCCTTACTTTTCATGGCACCAAGATTCAGCATGGGCACCTCATATTGAGGCTTTTGTCCGCTTTAACGTTCCCCAAGAAATTGGCTATAATTAAATGTAGTGCCCACAGGAAGGTTACTGATGATGTGGGTAGAGGAAATGCTTTTGCAGATCAGACAGCTAAGGAAACGGCCCAAGCAAAGATGAAACGCATGTTTGTAGCAGGTCCAGCAGGGTGGGTCCCTGAAGTTGTCATGTTTGAGAATACCCTTGAAAGTGTAAAGGAGATACAAAGTGAAACCACAATGGAAGAGTTAGCGGAATGGCAGGAAAGTACAGCACAGTTAAATGAGGAAGTATGTTGGATCGATAAATCAGGGAAGCAGAGGTGGATGTTGCCAGATGCATATGTTCTCTCTGTGGTTACTATGGCACATGGTCCAGCTCATATGTGCAAAAGGCATTTTTTAAGCTGTTAGCCCCTGTATGGCAGAATGATAAGATCTCTAAAACAGCCACGCATTTAGTGAAATATTGCATGGTCTGTATGATGCACAAATTAAGGAAGGGTACCCCAACACCACCTGGTAATTTTGCACCACCCACTTTTCCTTTTGAAGTCCTTCAAGTGGACTATGTTGAATTAGAAAGATGCAACAATCTTAAGATGGTTGTATGTGCATTTAGTAAATGGGTTGAGGCTTACCCCACTAAAGATAATACAGCCATTACTATGGCAAAGGTACTCCTGAAGGAGTTCTTTCCTCGTTTCGGCTTGCCGTGACAACAGAAGTCATTTTAATGCCAAAGTGATTCAATTAATTTGTGAGGGTCTCCATGTAAAACAAAAATTCCATGCTGCTAATCATCCACAGTCAGTGGGTTTGGTTGAGAAGTACAATGGTACTCTCAAACTGAAATTGGCAAAAATTCAGGAGAACACTGGGTTAAAGTGGCCAGATGCTTTACCGTTAGCTCTTTTGTCAACAAGAATGACAGCACATTCTAGGACAGGATTGTCTCCTTACGAGGTCATGTTTGGGCACCCGGCAAATGTCTGGGGCGTCCGCGTTCTCGTAGGTTCTCTGATATTCAGTACCCTGTGTTGCTTGATTACCTTGGCTAGTTAACAGAAAGTTTACGTTCTTTTCACCAACAGGTACGGGAGTCCCTACCTTCTACACCAGAGGGACCCGGCCACGATATCCAGCCTGGTGACTCGTTTTGTTGCGCAACTTCCAGAGGAAGAAAGGTTTGGAGCCACGCTGGAAAGGTCCTGAGCAGGTTTTGTTGGTGACACGTACTGCTGTGAAGGTTGCTGGCCATAAGAACTGGGTCCACAGAATTCCTCTGCCATTGCCCTGCGACCAGTGGGTCAAAGACGGCATTGGGGACACGGAGTGCGAGCAGGTGCCCAGGTTTGTCCCTTTCAGTGATGCCCAGCTAACATGGATGCAAACGGATAAAGAAAATGAGAATGTGTTGAACGAGGCTGTTCCTCCGGGAAATACGAGCTATCCAAGAGCCTTTGTTCACTGATCATACGGTGCCTGGGGCTACCAGGTACAATTTGCGCCCTCTGTTGAGGGACACTGAGTCCAAGGAGAAAAGAGATTAGGGATGGACTGCATAAGATAGGTTGTACTGAGGTATAGTACCAACGGAATTAGCTGAAATTAGTGAAGGATTTTTGCTTACTTTATTCTAGTTTTTTTAACATTAGTTAGGGAAGGCCGAAATATACCTTGAAGGTATACCATCTTGATCGACGTGGGATATATTAAAAGAGCTTAGGACAGAGCACCAACGTATTGATGGACAATAAGAGCCTGTATCAGTGAGGCTCTGACGGACACTGGGAACTTGTATATTTTCTTTGCATTTCGCCCCATCCGTTATGCATCCCTTTGGTAAACAGGTTGCTGAGCAAGTGCAGCCTGTGATTCCTGTTGCCCAGCATAATATGGTGTGGACTCGCAAGCAGAAAATAACATGTGTTGCTCTTGTGGTTTTATTGCTAATAATATTGTATGGGGTGTCATGGGTTTTGGAAAATGATGAGGATGTGCCTTTACGTAACAAGGGTAAGGTTATTTCCCCAACGAGAAATAAAAGGACAGCCCCTGTAGTGTAGCTCCTATTTCCCTAATAGGCTCTGCGCATTGGAATAATATATCCTATAGGTTTGACATAGGACTAAGGTCAGTATGTCCCTATCGAGTATATTAAACTTAATTACTTGTGCCAGCTAGCTCAGAGGCCACTAGAAACTCCTTGACAACAAGAAGGGAGTAGTTTCTGGCAGCAGCAAAACATGACCACTGTGTTTCCCTTTAGAATCAGAACGTGTCCCAGAGTCGTGGAAACAATAGATAACTATTTCACTCAGCTCAGTCGTGCATGCTTAGTTTTCTCCAAGTTACACAGAAAGAAATAGACGGGCGTTTCAATAAAAGATTTATTGAACAGTCTTGTTTCTGGTGTAAGTAAAATGTGCTGTTACGATCACACGACAGTATGCGAGATAAATAATGTACAGTGTGAGCAGTAGAAATAAATAATACTGCGAGAGTATTATCTTTTAGTACATATGCTGTTACATAAATAACACAGACTAAAAATGCGAGTACTCATACGATGCGTTTCTAATCTAGTTCTACCCCAATGTACCTAACCTAACCTAGGTGTAGGACGAGGTATGAAGTAGGTGAAGTATTCCTTACTATGGTATACTAAGAGTACGCTAACCCCAGTATGCCTAGTATGCCAAGAGTCCCTCTAGGTTCTAGTCTGCTCCATACCTGAAGAATGAGAGAGGTAGGAATCTCTTGCCAGACTCGAACACCAACACCCCGCAAGGGAAGTTAGATCACTGGAAGCTGGACTCTCTGCGTGCAGGGATGACAGCGTCTTCTCAGTGCGTCAGGCCGGGAAACGGGCTCCTCTGAAGTCGAGGTCTCCTCTGATTTACAGGGGCTAGGGAAGGTATATTTATACCTGAGAATTACCTCAGAATGTTAGCATTGACGTTAGTCGGACAGCGAAAGACGTCATGAATGAACCCCTAAGGAATAATGGTTCATGCATAATATATGAGTCCTTGAAGAAATCAATAGTCCTGGACTAGGGAAACTCCCGCAGCCTAAGGGTCTGTTCTTCAAGAACTCGTTGTGACGTTAGGGTGGACGGATGTCAGAGACCATGCCTGTATTTGGAGTGCACGGTTTAATGCCTAAATAAGGGCTGGGATTTTATGCCTATATAAGGGCTGGGCGAATTGTGCCTATATAAGGACATGATTCTGGAAAGCTCGTTTATGGACACCCTAAGAGGAATACAATACCCCGAGTAATGTATTTCTAGACACACAAAAGAGATTCTTTGGAGAAAGGACAGCTTGTTACCCCACTGAATCTGTCACTAGTTTATGGACTGCATATCCATTGTCACTTGTAAATTATACATATACTCTTCCACTGCAATTTACAGAAGTGAAGGGAGTTTTTGGTTTCGGCTATCCAGGTCCTTGTTTATATTATAGAAAGCCACTGGGGATGGGCTATCTAGGTTATGATAATAATACATATTTTGACAATTTTTATTTGGAGGAACAGAATGTCACTTTGTTGGGCTGGCATTCCAAGGAATTGATAGTCACCCGGGAGGCAGTTTATCATCCTTCTTGTTGCCCTATTGTGAATAGTGCGGACACTTCTTTGTATATCAATTGTTCTGGAATAGTGTTGTACAAAAATACGATCCCCTTATTGAATGACAAAGATCCGAGTACTTTTGGAATGAACACCAGATATGCTGCCGTAGATTATAATGGGCCGATTTATGCACATCTGGGGTTTTACTTTTTGTCTAACTGTACCTATTCTAACGTCCATAATGGTACAGACGATGTAGCTCTTGCGATGGTGTTGCCCTTAGGTGTGTCCTGTAAATATGCTAATCCTAATGTCAACTGGGTTAAAAGGACTTTGACCAAAGAATTCTGTGAGGGAGTGACCGATATAGAGGTCAATAATTATAGTAATGGGATCACTTTTGGAAACATCCTTTCTTCAATTTTCACTTTGGGTGGTACCTCTATGGCTCGGGGTGAGAAAGCTAGAGAATATTTTGGGTGCAAGTTCCAAATTTTATCTAATACTACTGTGGCAGCTTTCTGCAACATCACCACTCAGTTGGAAAGTATGCGGATATATTCCGAACAGACTAGATAAGCCGTTAATTTTATCTTAGCCAAGAGTGGTGGTGTATGCATGGTAGTAGGAGACCAGTGTGTGGTCGGGATCACAAATGGAAAAGAATATTACCAAGCACATTCTCGATATCCTCGAGAATGTGAAGGGAATGGAGAGTGGAAATTGGAATTGGTCTCTTTTTGGTAGCTGGGGCTGGATTCTTGAAAAGGTGATTTACCTGATTGTGATATTGGTGCTTTGCTGTGCGCTTATTCAGTGTCTTCCTTTCTGTTGCTCCTATTGCACCACTATTCTCACCCCTAAAATGAAAATATCAATTCATGATACCAATGCTGCCATTATGGAGAGAAATTGAGGACCTCATGAATATAGATGAGGGTATTTTTGAGAATTCTTCCCTCCTCACAGTCTCCATCCCTGATGTTGAAGACATGGAGCGCTTGTAAGGCTCTCTTGTTCCGATTTTGTATTATTGCTTATGGTTCCCTGTTTTCTTTATTATTGTTAGAAAATGTTTTAGCTCATACTAAAAGGAGGGTCTGTTAGATTAGAACTGTTCATGTTTGCGCATTGCCCTATGTAAGTTGGCATTCGCTGCGCCATTTTCTTTGCAGGCGCCATTTGAGGCTGTTCGAAACTGATTTAGTTTGATTCCAAGAAATGCTACACTATAAGTTTTGTTTCTGCCATGTTAGACTTGTTCCCGTAATGAGTACACTGTTCCTATTAGCGCATACCTTTCTCTCTAGATAGAGGTCCTCTCCCACTAGTCCGGTGACGGGCCCGAATGGACGGCCTTTAAATTGAGATACTTTGTAAATGATAGAACCGCTAAAACCGTTTTTTTTATATTTAACTGTTTAGCTGGAATGTTCCACTGTGGGCGTGTTTTAGCTCAGTTATGAAATGTACATAATGTATCTCTATGCTTGTTGATTTCAGTCCACTCTGCAGCACTCCTAGCGACTGGGCAGACCGGGGTCCGCTCTGAGTGTATATGAATAAACAGTTATTAGATTGTATTCTCTACTGTCTGACCGACTTTTCATTTGGTATGGAAGGCTGAGAGGTGGTCATTAGTGACCCGGGTGACCCTAAATGGGCCACTTCCTTCAAGAGGATGGTTCCTCCTACAATAACCCATTGCCTGACTTCTTGAAGGTTTCTCTTACATGCTTGATCCACGGAAGTCCACTGGAGCTGGAAAGGCCTAAGATCTCTTCCAGCCCCTGGTGATAAGAAAATAGCTTAGGCATGGCCCAAATCTTCCTCGGCCTCAAGCCTGTCCCTTCAGAAACTGGCCTCAATTCCCAGATCAAGTCTAAGGGGGAGAAGGGGGGTACTGACAGGAAGACTTAACAGATGATGCAAGAAGCAATTTTCCCCAACTGTTAGGGCTACAGGGTCGTTGTGACCCCAGAGCTCGACACCATATAAGGCAGCATCCAGAGCCTGTTGTTTGTAAATTTGTAGTACTGGGAGAATTGGGTGGAATTGAGATCTACTATGCAATTTAATCAGCCCTCCCCCAATGAGTTGCTCTAATTTGAGCCTACACCTGTCCATATGATGATGCCAGTCCAACTCACAGGGTCAGTTTAAAGTACTTGAAGGTGTTATCTAACTCCAGGGCCCACCCCAGAGCCTCGGATTAGATCTGGTAGAATCGCAGGGATTGAAAACCATATATTTGGTTTTTGCTATGCTTATTTCCAACCCCCGCCATATACAAAAAGTGTCAAAACTGTCTAGGACCCCCTGCAACCCCATGGATGACTTTGAGAGAAGCAGAGTATCATCCACATACATCAGGACTAGAACCCTGAAGCCAGCCAAACTTGGAGCATCACCCTCACATTGAAATGAAATGAGCTACTAGCTCCTTAACACAAAGGATAAAAAGTGTGGAAGCGAGGACGCATCCTTCCTGACCCCTCCGGTGACAGGGATTTTATCAGTGATCTCCCCCAATTGGCCACAACGCACATGTGCATAACTATGTGCATGTAGGCATATCATAATAGTCAATAAGTGAGCAGGGACACCCATGTTCTCCAGCACTGCCCAAAGCAAAGATCTGGGGACCAGGTCAAAAGCCGACCATAGGTCCACAAATACTGCATATAGCCGACCGCCCCTTGAGTGACTGTTTTCCAAAAGAGGAGTTGGAGGCAGAAGACCTGGTCCATAGTACTAGTACGTTCACGAAACCCTGCCTGTAATGGAGTAAGTATATTTTCCCCAGCAATTCAGTCATGGACCCTCTCCAAGAGTACTCTGCTAAACAGCTCCTGAGAGCTGCCCAACAGATTTATCGGTCTGTAATTTGATGGCAAGGAAGGGGGCCTTTTTGCGAAAATTAATAATTTTTAGTCCCCTGCCAGGTTGGGGGAATAGATACACACTATTAGGATGGCGTTGAAGAAAAAGGAAAAATATAAATTCCAGACATTCACCTCATTTAAAAAACAATCACCTGGGATTTTATCAGGTCCCGGGATTTTTTGGAATGTTGTTAAGGATCTCTGATCTCACGTCTTCACTTGTAAGAAATGGGGTCTCCTCCCGATTCCTCTCTAAATTCAAAATATTAAAGCCAGCTCCAGTAGAAGCAATCAAGGGGGCATTGTCCTCTGCTGTTGCAGTATAAAGGCTTGAAAAATGGGTGACCATTCCACTGCAGGAACAGTGGTTTCAATTGTGCGAGTCCCCTCTTGAGAACCGGTACGGATGAGATTCCAGAAAGAACGCTGGTCGCCTTGCCGTACCATCTCCCAGCCACGGCCCGTGCAGGTAAGAGCGGTGGGGCCCGGTGGGGGGGGATTTCAACGGGGGATGACGAGGGAAAATTAAATAAATAATTCATTTTCCCTCATCATCGTCCATCGAAATCCCCTCGCACCGGGCCCCAACGCTCTTACCTGCAAGGGCCGCGGCTGCCGTCTCCAACAGGCCTTCCCACTTCTCAGCCTCTCACTCCCTTTTTGCTAAAATAATAGCTTTCTTATAAGCCCCCGTCGAACTTTTATCGCACTCCTATCATGCATCAGGGCTGCCCTAGCTTCCTTACAATTAAGATTATACCAGGAAGGGGGGGAATATCTCCCACCAACCCTTCTAGTTTTGACATAAAAAAGCTTCCCAAGCCTCTCCATCATAGAGCTATGAATGGTACTAAGCTTTTCCCTGAGGTCCAAAGACCCGTCAAGGGCTAAAAAACCTTCCAAACTTAATACTACGAGTTTGCAGATTTCCCCAACAGTCTCCTGAGACTGGACAATCTTACTCCATTTTACTCTACACAAGTCATTTGCGGTCCTCAACCTTCAATCAAAATGCTCATTAGAGCTGATTATTTCACAGCAAGAGGGGAAAGCTACATCAAGAACTAGAGCATTATGATCACTATCCACTCTCGTAATTACTACCATATACCATATCCAGGAAATGTGGCCCTACCCTCACATCCACCAGAATAAAATCAATGAGGCTGGTGCTCAAGAAGCGATTAAAAGTATGCTTGCTTTCCCTATCGGAAGTGGTTCTACCATTTCCAGCACGCAGGCCCTGATTCAGGGTAAGGGCATTAATTTGCAATGCCAGGGGAGACCAACTTTTAATGGGGGAAAAGTTAGGGGGGTATGCACCAAAATCTATCTTCTTCCTGAGTGACTGACTCCATATTGCTTTCCAAGGGTTCAAATTGACAGTTTAGATTCCCTCCCACAATTTTCCTGACACCAGCCGGGGCAGATGCCAAATGTGTATTAGTAGTTCTAGAGTTGGGGAATCTCTGTTATGCGCCCCTGGCCTGAGATAGAGGTTATAAACAGAGAAAGTAATTTGGGGAAACAACAAAGAGACACACAGAACATCAGGGGTGTTAATAGGAATTTCCTCTACCTTACAGATAAGCACTGTACTAACTCAGGTAGATAGCCCCCATGATGCTACCCTTGCCCAGAGCTGTAGCTGTCTTGCTATAGTTGGTAAAGGCCATACGAAGGACCGGTTTGGTGCACCAGAGAGGCAGAGGTCATGGGTATCAATAAACTGTGCCCACTTGTGAGAATCTAATTTGTAAGTGAGCCAGCAATATTCCAAGAAAGCAATTTGACAGAAGGTTTAGGGCTGTTTGTAATTGAGTCAGTTAAGGAACTAAGCCCGAAACTCCCACCCACAACAGTAAGATTATTGAAACCGGGCAGTTCCATAAAAGGACAGATCCTCTCCTGGGTATATGACGTTGAGCTAGATTGGTTAGGAACACTACAGGCTGACAAATAAAAATGATTTGACGCCCTTATACTAGACAAATTATCAGACTGTTCGGGAGTCATTAAAGTAAAACTTCCCCTTAGCCCCAATGACATGTTTGGAGAAGCCTCCCCATAGACTACATTGACTGGCAATCCTATTTGCAGTGGATTAAGGGGCCTGCATCCTAAAGTGGTGTTAACATTAGCTACGACCTTGCTAAACCCTGTTGCGAGACAGCATCCTCCCTCCTCCCATCATGAGTATCCACAGAAGCATCTTTAGAAACAGACATCTGGGTGGGAGTGAGTCAATCAACCCCATCGAGGGCTTCAAAGCAGTTTGAAGTGTGAATGCCAAATGTGTAAGGGGCAATGGCCCTGCCATGATATAGGGGTAAACGTTGTTGAAAGTGAGCAGGGCCACCTAGTTTACCTAAAAAGTGTGGTTTAGTAAAGCAGCCCAGCAGCAATATTTCAATACAGGAAGAGCCCCCTTTGACTTGAATGGCCTAAATGCAATCTGTCCACCAAATGGGGTGACCTGAAGTTAATCACAATGCAATCCACAGAACGATCCACCTGCCCAGTACTTATCCATCCCACTCTACAGGTTAGTAAAATATTGTTAGCATGGCAAAGGGGGAAGTCCCTGCAATGGGCCAGCCAATTTAAAACTTTGTTGGTAAGCTCACTAGGTGCCTCCCTCTGGTCCTCAAGCAACTATGGAACCCCGGCGAGTACTGCCACATATGGACAAGAGGCAGGTGGAAGATTAATAGCAGGATGGCTCTTGTAAAGATTTTGGATTATTGACTTGGGAGGTGACTTCCCTACTGCACTGCCTGTTTTCCCCCAACTAGCCAGAGTATCCCCTTGACGTGTTTGATTATCACACAATCTGGTGACATGTTATTGTACAGTAGTCTGGTTAACATGTGACGGAGGAGTGGCAGGATGGCGGGTGAACTGAAGGCTCTTTATAGCGCTGATGGAGGCTGTGTGAAACTGCAGGCAGCCCCTCCTCCTCCTGGAAGGTATGGCGTTATGGGACAGCGAGTCCCAAAGATGGCCCAGCACAATGGCAGCAAGCGGCGTGTCCCGTACCACGGGTGAACTGAAGGCTTTTTAAAGCACTGGTGGAGGCTGTGGGAAACTGCAGGTGGCCCCTCCTCTTCCTGGAGGGTATGGCATTATGGGACAGTGAGTCCTGAAGATGGCCCAGCACAATTGCAGCAATGCATAGTGTACCGCACCGTGGGTGAACTGAAGAAGCTTTACAGGGCTGGTGGAGGATGCGGGAAACTGCAGGCGGCCCCACCTCCTCCTGGAGGATATGGCGTTATGGGACAGCGAGTCCTGAAGATGGCCCAGCACAATGGCAGTAAGCGGCATGATCCCTTTTTGATTATCTACACTCCTTACATAAATTGTAATGTTGCCTGTAGAAACTTCATTTGGTGTTAGAAAAAGTTCTAATTGCTTTTCATTGGCAGAAACGTCAGTGGTTGTACCTAAGTGTCCAACTACTCACCTCATTATCTCTTAAGCACACGGCCAACGGACCAGCCACAAAGGGTTGCAGTAACATAACATAAAAACAAGTGTATTTTTAAAGGACAATCTTGATGATTAACAGCAGGAGTATATTATACAGTGGACTGCAGGAGTCATGGGTGCCTGTACTTCAACACAGGCGCTCTCTGGGTCTAGCTTTTATTCATTGCTCTCTCAGCGATTACCTGAAATAATCCCTGGGAGATAGAGGGAAGTAGAGAAGGTTACCCAGTAGAAATGCAAATGACAAGAGATAAACAAGTGTCAACTCACTATGAGCATCTAACCTGTCCTTACGTTTGCTGTGTTAGCTGCATCTGGCATTGGCAGGTTAGCTTGGTTGCCTACTGGGAACACAAGCCCTTCTTTACAATAAACTCCATCCACAATGGTACTGTCACCAAGCTCTGAACTTAGCTTACCTGAGCCAAGGCTACATGGTAAGTGCTATAATGTCTGTCAGTCATTGGTCACTCTAGTATTGAGTATTGGTGTCACATGTTCAACCTTTGAGTCAGCTCCGAATACATACAGTCTAATGACCAGCTTGAATTAACACACTTAGGGGCACATGCATCAAAGGTTTTTGCGATCGCAAACGGTGCAATTCGCAAAAATCGGCCGTTTGCGATCGCAAATTGGCCTTTGGAGATGCATGAAAGTGTTTCCTATGCGCAATTTAAGAATTCGCAATTATTTGCGAATTCCTAAATTGCGATTGCATTTAAGGAATCGCAATTTGCGATTCCTTAAATGCAATGCTAGAAGCACTTTCAAATAGCGATTTCGCTATTTGGGACCGCAAATTACAGACAAATCAAACTTGTCTGTAATTTGCAAACACTTTGAAAAATGCACTAAAATGCATTTTTTAAAGTTTTAGGTTACACACACACATGCCCCAAGGGCATGTGTGTGCGCAACATGGGTGCACATCACAATTTCAGGGGTGCAACAGGGTGTCATTTTGACACCCTTGCACCCTTGAAATTGCATGAGCAATTTGCGAGTACCTACTGGTAGGCCCATAGGAATGAATGGGACGGCATTCCTTAATTGCGACTCGCAATTTGCGAGTCGCAATTAAGGAATGTTTAGGAATTGCTATTTTTCATAGCGATTCCTACATGCCTAGGCTTTTGCGATTCCTTAATAATCGCAATTAATGAATCGCAAAAGCCTACCTTGATGCATGTGCTAGTTATTCTGTTATTCTGTGCAGTTGCAGTGCTCACTATCTCTGAGTCTACTTTCAATATTCAGTATTATAGGCCAAAGACGCCAGTCTTTCTCCTATCCGAAGAAAAGCGTGTCCCAATATATTCCATTTTATTAATTGTGAATTAGAATATCTTCCAAATGTATTGTTATTGTATTCAGCAATAGGCCTAACAAACACACAGAGATAGCCTTTCATAAAAACATGTTAAGCATTAATTTCCATAAAAAGGGAAAATAAAGGGGAAAACATAAAACAGCTGGTCAAGTTCCACATTGCATAATGCTAGTTTCTTTAAAGTGCAATATTCTAAAAGTCACCTATATGCAATCCGATAGTCATATCAATTGTGCTGCTTTAGGCAACGAGAGGAAAAACAAACTGACCTGGATCAATACACAACAGTAATATTTTTCAAGTGAATCCCACATCTTGTCATGACTGATAACCAGCGTGTCTTCGCTAGAATTATCAAATCAGTAGAAGAAAGCAGAATGCTTTGGTGCAAATTAAGTTAAGGGAAGGCGAGGGAGAGGTGAAATAACCCTTGGTTTTTGGACTGTGTGCAATCTAGCGAGAAAGTAACACAAAGGTAATCCTGTCAAAATGGCCCTACCTATTGTCATGACTAGTGTCAAGTGTGTCATCACCTAATTATTGAATCTTTGGAAACGTGTGTGAGCCTTTGGGGCAAACTAAAGCAAGGGCGTGCTAAGAGAAGAGAGAGATGGGGAAAGAAGGACTGGGCCAGGGCTTTAGTCTTTGTGCAAACATAGCACTACCCCTGCATTAGAATATCGATTTTTCTTAGATCCCACAGAGCGTATGTTGATTTAAAACAGCTGTCCAAGCTGAGACATGTTTATTGATGTCAATTGCTTTCATAAATTTGAAAAAGAACGAATAAAGGCCTCCTAACGGTTATGTGCCTTCTTTAAATTAGCAGTGATCCATTTCAAATATTACAATGATTACCTAAATGTGGATCAAGCTTCAAATCTTATTTTTCTATAGTAAATATTTTCGCTATATCATACTCGAGTTGTCACAAAATATTTAGCTTGGTAACAGATGTGTCACAATATAGTTGAAAAGTAAGGTAAGTAGTTTCTTTTCGTTTAATCAAATTCAATGACTAATGGCTAAACCTAAAAGACACATATTATTTAATATTTACAATCACAAGTATGAAGTAGTGACACTTTACAAATGTACACCAATGGCGTAACGCTTTTTTAAAATTACTATAAATAGTAATATAGCAAACATTTCATGAGGTATAACTCAAAATAATGCACACCATAATAGTAACTCATAATTGGCAGTGGGATTTTTTACGTTATTACTGACCTTTTGCTTTTATTAAAACCAAAGTTTCTATATGTGTCATTTATGTGAAAAAGTTTCATATTTTATCAATTTTTCACAGTGATATCTATAATAAAAAATATTTTAGATAGACACTGAAACAATTCCCTATTTTTTTACGGCCAATAACAACTAACGCACCATTTAAGATTAATTTATTCTTTTCTGTTCCAGTATATTTGGTAATTCTGCTTAGATTCAGAATAAGAATAATGATTACCATGAGCTGGACCTTTATAGTTTCCCTGTCTAGAAGACACAGCAATTTTAATAAATGACAGTTCTTAGTTCCTTGGGACTCTAACTTTAACATTCTAGTAAGGGGAATTTGTTCTTACACACTTGAATCCTGCCTTGCATTCCTTAATTGGTCCTATCTATCAAAACTATTGCTCTTAGAGATGGCGGTTAAGCATTTCCTGTTCTTTCAAGAATCCTCAAAATTGTTCTGCCCAGTTTTATTTATTTATTTATAAATTTTATATTGCAGTAATTAGACCCAAAGGTATCAAAGCGCTTTACAGGTTATGTGTATAAGTTCAATCGAACTACATGCGAGGGTCAAAAAAGTGAAAAAAGTATAGAACAATACAACATTAAGGTGTGGCATTAGCGGCAGTTAACACGTTGAACGAGTCAGGCAACTGCATTAAAGGATCCTGTAGATGGGGTTGGATCTTGGGAAGTATAGATCTGCTTGTGAGCATGTTGAAGTAGTTGTTAAGCAGTAGAGATCTGAGGTCCCGTTTGAAGCAAGAAAAGGAGAGATTGCAGTGGAGATCCTTAGGGAGTGAGTTCCAAATCGTAGGAGTGTTTCCTGAGAAAGAGCGTGCCTGGAATGTTTTCTTATTCAGATTTGGAGGTTTGAGAAGAAGTGAGTTGAAGCTTCTCAGGGCCCAGACTCTGCCTGCTCTAGATATTTTGATTTCTAGGTATTTGGGCTTTTTTGTATGAAGGGCTTTGTTTGTGATATGCACTGTCTTGAAGATGCCTCTTCCTTCTATGGGAAGCCAATTGAGACTCTTGAGGGCAGGTGAGATGGGATCAAACTGTTTAATTCTTGTAAGGAGCTGCATTGAGAGTTGCTCTTTGGGCTACAAGGTGATTTCGGAGTCCCAGTGATGATGGCGTTGCCATAGTCAAGTTTTGAGAGGACTAGTGTTTGCACTACTGCCTTACAATAACCAGAGGAATAAACAGTTTGATTTTCTTGAGATGCTTTAGTGTGTAGAGCGCTCCTTTGGTGGAATTTTTGATGCCCTCTTTCATTGAACTTTTTGTCCAGGGTCCAGTTAAAATAAACCAGAATTAGAAGTAGGAATCTTTGTAGCTTTCACCATATGATCTTTTATTTTAACAAACTGCACCATCTGGACTGTAAACAAATAAAACCAAATAAAACTGAAAGAAAAAACAATTTTACTCTTACACCAAAATTGTATGTAATCTTGCAATTCGATGCTTGTTGTGAAATGCAAATCATGTCAACCAATTTATATCACAAAAAATTAAGTAAGAGTAAATATCAAATAGCTATATTTGTATTCAAATGCATTCTTCAGTAGGCTCAACTAACCATTGAGCAATCACCGTTTTTCATGTATCAAATATTTTTCCTGCCACTGTACTGTTTTTCATGTATTAAACCTTTTTTTTTTGCTGCTTTGCTTTAGAAGGCAATCCGATTATGAGACGTTAGCCCTATATAAAATGAATGTAGTTTACTCTTTTTATATATATATTAAAAATAATGTAATTTGTTAACTGAATTTAATTTTTTTCCCCACTGCCTAAACTATGTATTCAACATCACTAATAAGCAAAGGAGATCTGATGTCCTCAAATAGTTGCCCACGTGGACAGAAAGGAGACCTTTCATTCATCTTGAAAGGTCCACTGTACAATGAAATTAAAGGGAAGGCTAGCTTGCTAGCAACCGACAAAGAACAGCTGGAGACCAATGAAGAAATAATATTTTACCTACTCAGCAACATGTCTGATGCAGCAACAAGACTGAAGGGCCATTTGTAAGTTAGGAGATTGTCAGTAAGATAAACAACATACAGGTGAAGACAAATAAGAACTCACAGGAGCAATTCAGTGAAAATAATTGTCCCATTGCACGTAAAACCTCAATACATGCCAATATTCTAAACTGCTCAATACGCCACCCCCAGATGCTCTAGTGCTTTAACTTTTAAACTGTAACCCTTAAATGTAAATTCTTCAGCATTTCTCCTGCATGCAAGAATGCATGTGTCTGTCTGTTTCTTTTTGTGTAACACACCTGTGCCAAAAACTCCTAAATAAAACTTGTCAAACTTGATTATAACATACCCTTTTGGCTCTCAGAAAATCATACGGAATATGATTCTTGTTTGATTGAGAATAACTAAATTCTACCTGCAAAACATTAGGAAATCTCCTTGAATCTCCTATGTGGAAAGGATGCACAAAGGAACCCAATAATGAAGGACGCAAACAGCATCTTTGGAGCTGAAATCCTCTGAATAGCAGCCAATTGTAGATTAGCCTGTGACCTACTAATCACCATGACAGAAGCCTGTCAAGTACAGCTGGTCAGGGTTTGAATTTCTAGCACTGCTCAACGTACAACATAATCATGGCACTATGATGACAATGAATAATTTAATGATGAGAGTAGCACATTTGTGGTCATGGCTAATGGCTTTTGGTGTTTGCCCTGACCAGAGGCTCAGTGGGTCCTATTTGTTTTCAGCAATGAAAATGAATACTAACTTTAAAGTGAGCTCAGGTGAATAAAAAGCAGGAAGTTATTAATATACACATCTAGGCACTTGTCCCTGCAGACCAACACCACTATTCCATTTTGTGGAAGAGTTCTCAGCAAACAAAGCCATCTTTAGCTAATGTTCCCAGCCCAATCTATCCCAGGCTTTTGACCCCAACTCTGCACACTCCTCCTTATTCTGTCCATACTTACAATATGGACACTAATGTCTCCTTAAGAATATAGGACTCTTTATGAATTCCCTTTTGTCTTATTGACTTCACTCCAAGCGCTTCCTTCAAGACTGGTTAAAGTTCTCATTCCCTATGGAGCCTCAGAGCTGGCTCATTTACATCTCAAGGATGGTTTCCATTGCTGACATGCATGTCTAGTCCAATAAGTCCAACTGGATTGCCTGATCTGTATAGTACTAAATGGTCAATTCGATCTCGAAGCACCCAACATACTGTCTGCTCACATCTACTTTGCTCAACAGTTATGTCATTTGGATTACAGGTGATTGGTGGGATGCCCAAAAAAGGTAGTGTTTGTGGTAACATAGCAGAAAGCCCATACCCTACCACTTATTTTAATCAATGTTATATCTGTATATGGGGCAAACACAAAGGCATCCTAACTATATGAAAAAGTCCTTCCCTTCAACGGAGTCAGCTCTTCGCCATTTGCCTCCAACACTGATAGTTGATAGATGCGGCAGTGCTGAGACACATCAGGACGCTCCAGCTGCTGTCTTGATGCCTCCATGTTGACCTCCCTCTTCAGTTGCCTCCCTCTACTCAGCTTCTCCCACACAAATGTAGCACATGGGTGCACTGCACATGCCTGAGGGGGATACCAACTCTTCAAAGGTAGAAAAAGGTTGTCTGAAAAGGCCTTCCTCTGCAGCAGAGTCAGAACCCCATCATTTGCCTCAGACATGGAAACCTGGCAGCCATCCAAAACTGAGATCCACCATCTCTCACACTATTAGTTTGTCTACTCTACACCTAAACTCCATGAGTTGAACTCTTATTGCCAGCTTGTCAGACTCTCTCCATGATTTTGACTACTTGATCATCTTCCCATGTGTGGTGACAACATGGGATGGGCTCCAGGTTTGACATAGCATTGCTAGTTAGAGCACACTGTCTGGGCATCCATGCACAGGAATCTTTCTAAAGGGAAGCTGAGTCAAGTGTATTTTTCCGAAATAAATATGTCAGATTCTGGAATGTTTTAGCTGGTCACTATGCTGGAGGGCTGATTATTCATAATCTTAGTGACTATGTTAAGCCCTAAACAGCTTTGAAACCCTGTTTGATTGTTTATTCTTCTTACCTGAATTTCTAATAGACTCCTATATGCGCAGCCCAATACATAGTTGACAGTTGTCACTTTAAATGAACTACAAGGCTGCATTATTGGAACTCCTCTTTTATCTTTGTATTTCCTGTTCATCTCAATCATTTTCTTTTGGTCTTCCGAATGTGAACTATTTTCTAGTAAGCAGATAACCACTCTCAAAACCTTCCTCTCGCTTCACCCACATATTTTCTTTAGTAATGCAACTTATTTTTCTCTGAATAACATTGTGGTAACACTGCATTATATCTTTCTATATTGTTTCATTCCCTTCACTTCTCCCGCTAGGGGGTTTAATTGTTTTTTTTTATCATTCACAATTGATACTTGTTCCCTCTATTGTTAAATGGTTTGCAATTATGTGTTCTGAATTTCATTTTGTCACCTTTCTCAATCCTATTTCTTATCATCCTCATTTATAATCCCACCATTCCTCTTTTATCCTTTATTGAAGACCCTGAGTTTGTTCTTTTTAGTATTTCTTTCCTTTTGGTCTTCACTGTTTTCACTTGATGATTTTCATTTACATCTATCCAGTTATTTATCCACCTTTTTTGCTCAAAATTATTACCAACTTATTCAACCTTTTTTCTATTCCTCCTACACTTAACCTTGTTAGTTATTGACCATTATTTTACCTCTGTTTCTATTTCTTCTTTTTCCTCTCCTTAGTTACTCTGTTTAGTAAAATTACTTTTTGCATGATCACCACTATTTCTTTTGACTTAATCTGCTGTTTTTTTTACTCTGCACAGGGACTTTGCTAACCAGGCCCCAGTGCATGTTCTCTGACCTCTAAAACATATCGAAATTAGCTATTCCCTGATTTGATATATTTAACTTACCTATATGTCTCTAGGACCAACCCCAACTGCCAAACCAAAGGTTAAAAATTTGGGAGTCTGGTTCGACAACACCTTATCTTTTACAAAACAGATATCAACTCTGGCAGGCACGTGTTTTGGCCTTCTAAGAATGCTACGAAAAATTCTAGATATTCTTCCTCTAGACGCTAAATCTCGTTTAGATTACTGCAACATCCTCTATTTAGGGGTCACAAAAAAAAACTTGAATATGCTGCAGAAAGTTCAAAATGCAGCTGCCCGGATGATATTGAACATACCGAGGCATACCCCAGTGGGAGCGGCCATGAGGGAGTTACACTGGCTACCAGTGCAGGCCAGAGTTACTTTTAAAGCTCTATGTTTCTGCCATAGGATTCTCAATGAGAGAGGTCCTAGGTACCTGCGCCCCTTACTTACCCCTTACAGACCTACTCGGAATCTTAGGTCCGCGGGCACGGCTAAGTTGGTAGTGCCAAAAATCCAAAAGGCACGTTTGGGAGGTAGGTCTTTTAGCTTTTTATCAGCTAAAGCATGGAATAAACTGCCTTTGGAGCTGAGGATGCAGCCTTCGGAAATGATATTTCGGAGAAAACTTAAGACTTGGTTCTTTCAGTCATCCCTTGGGGACTGGTGTTAATCTCTGCTTTTTTTCTCAGATAGGTCTTTTTTGCTAGGACTAGGGGTTGTTGGTGGATAGGGTTCTGCTGTTAAGGACTGGGATGTCTTAGCGCGGGGACACTCCGTTGGAGTAACCAGGCGCTCTATAAACTTTAATCTAATCTAATCTAATCTAGTATATGGTACAAAGTATACCCAGGTCCTGTAAGCTAAATGTCATTTGGAGACTGTAGCACTCATTGTGCCACCCACTATGGTGGTTCACTGACAGAATATCAATGTAAAAAATATAGATGTAAAAAATATCAATGAAAAAAAATAGAATGCAAAAATATCCAACCAGTGTTGGTATCGTATTTTTCCAATTCTTCCAATTCATTCACCCTTGTCAGTGAGCAAGGGTTTCTAAGAAGTACGTTTTCTTCTCTGATCTTTCCAGAATACCGGAGTTTTCCACAAATACCTGCCACATCAGAGCACTACGCAAATATGAAAAGTCACCAGACGATTACTAAAGATTTCCGTATTGAACATTAGTGCACCAAATAAGAATGAATTGGAAGAATTGGAAAAATACAAAACCAACACTGGTTTTAACATTAACAGCAATTTATGGTGCACCTTGGGAACTGTATTTTTTAACTGTGTCATGTGACAGCAGGGTTTTAAGCACGCACAAACACACTTTGCATTGAATCATTTTCACCTGTGATCAAGGCTGTACTTTAGCCGATCGCGTAAGGACATGGAAATGTATTGCGCTGCTGTTTTGTGGAATGAACCCGTGCTTTCTGGAAGTGGGCTTCAGCTTTCCTTTTCTTTGAATATATATATATATATATATATATATATATATATATATATATATTCAAAGAAAATTCGTTTAAACGCGCTCTCAGAAAGGAAGGACGCTGTGTCGATAAATCACCGCTGTTTATTCACAACGCGTTTCGCCTGACAACAGGCTTGATCACGTGAAATGAAAAGACCAATGTCGGCACACTAAATGGTGAAAGTAATAAACATAGAAGATGCTCAATGCTGTCCCAGTTTGGCAGACATCTTGTGCAAGTTAAAAGATGCCTCATAGTAAAGTAACTAAATACAAGCGCATCGGCATTTCAAATATATAGCTGCCCTGTTGTTAAATAAACATGTTTGTAGATGCCACAAGTGTGTGTGTGCACGTTAAATAAAACAGCACAAATATCGGCATTGCACATCATCAGGTGTAAATATACATGTGTCCTTCCAACAACATTCTATAATGCTGTCGGTTTTGAGGATGTTCCAGTTCTTGGTGACAATGCGTTTGATATCATTGGCATCCGAGGAGTAGGTTAAAATCAATCTGGAGGTGTCATCATTGGTGCTTTCAGACACAGGTTTGTCTGTGAGGGTGGATGTCCGATCTATCTGCCTAGCCCTTACGATGGCTTTTTTGAGCACCCAATTGGGGTATCCCCTCTCTTTGAAACGTTCTGTTATGCTTTTGCATTCTGCAAGATAACTTTCTTCTGTGTTACAGTTTCTTTTTGCCCTCAACAGTTCCCCGTATGGAATGGACCATTTCAAAGTCTTGGGGTGACTGCTTAGGGCATGAAGAACACTGTTACCTGCGGTCAATTTCCTGTGAAGGGTGGTATGTACTTTGTTATCTTTAACCTCAAGTCTGACATCAAGATATACTGCTTCAGTCCTACTGACATTGCCACTGAGAATGATATTGTATTTGTTGGCATTGAGTTTGTTAATAAACTCTAATGCCAGCTCTTCTGATCCTTTCCAGACAATAAAAAGATCGTCGATGTAGCGTAGCCACATCGACACATGTTTTAAATCCTGCTGGAAAACTGGATCGGTCCACATGCTCTGCTCCCAGCTTCCCATGAAGAGGTTCGCGAAGCTGGGAGCAAAGCACGAACCCATCGCAGTACCAGTCACCTGTCTGAACAAGGTGCCGTTAAACAACATTTTTTTATTGTTCAGACAGTATCTTATCATATCGAGAAGCATCTGCGTGTGTTCACGCAGCCTTATCGGTCTTTTAGCTAGAAAGTGCTTACATGCCTCTAATCCATGTTGATGATTAATGATGGTATAGAGGCTATGTACATCCAAAGTGATGAGCAGGGAATCAGTATCCCATGCAAGGTTCTCGATTTTGCTGACAAAATCCTTGGTGTCTCTGATGTAACTTGCTAGGTTGGTCACATATTCTCTCAGAAAAAAATCAATGTATTTTGAAATGTGCTCAGCCACACTGCCTCTGGAGGACACTATGGGCCTGCCAGGAGGTGTCTCGGAGTCTTTGTGTACTTTGGGGAGAAGGTATAACACCGGGAGGATTGGGTAATCACGTTTGAGATAACCAAACTCCTCCCAAGTGAGTATACCCTTATCTTTCCACTCCGTGAGTTGGTCCCAGATGGTGGTAATACTGGTATAGTATGCATCAAAATCAATGGGTTCATAGTAGTTCCTGTCTGCCAATTGTCTGTCCCCTTCCCTAATGTATTGTTCACAGGACAGGATGACAATATTTCCCCCTTTGTCCGCCGGACGGATGACGATAGTATTGTCATCCATAAGGGATTTTAATGACTGCCTCTGTTTGTAAGTGAGATTGGACTCCCTATGGGTATAAGAATTTTTGTACTTGATTCCCTGCTCATCACTTTGGATGTACATAGCCTCTATACCATCAATAGAGTCTTACACCTGAGACAAAGGGAATCTAGGTACATTATAGATTTCCAAACTAAGTTCCCGGGTGGGTTGAACCAGGAAGAAGAAATGGCAGTACATTTGAAAGAATGACATCATTATCTTATGTACATGTCATCATGTCGTCTTCTCCTGTTTCTCCTAGTTGTATTCCTGTTCTTCTTTCATGATATTCAGTTATGAAGGTTTTTATCTTTCACTGTCTGTAATATCAGCACAAGCTGACAATTACATGTTATAATGGTTCTTATTTCTCTTCATGATATCCCATGATATTGAGTTCTTTATGCCATCAGTATTTGTTATGATGTGTACTATATTTTAACCATTTGTTTTCTTTTTGTATTTTTTTCAGGAGGAAAGGAAGGGGCTCATTCACCAACACTCACTTTCACGGGCCACCTACCCTTTCTCCCTTCTGTTGGGCACTGGAGCACTTTGACTCATGTCGGCAACGGTGGTGAGAGTATTTATGTCACATTCCATCTTGACTTTGAGTAATTGGCAGTTTTCTTTCCTTCTTTCTTTTTTTTTCTTTTTTCTTCCCTTTTTCTTTCCTCACCTTGTTACCCACATGGGTTTATATTGGACAATTTTGCACTTGCCAGTACTGGCCTTTTGGCCACATGTCGTGTTGTTGCCAATCAACAGTAGTATCAATAAGAACATCAGTGGATGGACATCTGTACCTTTACTGCCTGCAACGTGCAATGTAGATTTTTATGCAGTTTTTTGTGCAGTTTTACTCAAATGGGAACGGACACATACAGGGCAAAACATCAATTACCATGTTTATTTGACAACGTGTTTTGCTGTTTGGTTTACATGTTGTGGGGATTTGATCAGTACATTGGTTACACATGACAGCCATGCATTTGAAATGCCTATCAATAGCTGAATTATCTAGAATGTTGTTGGAAGGACACATGTATATTTACACCTGATGATGTGCAATGCCGATATTTGTGCTGTTTTATTTAACGTGCACACACACACTTGTGGCATCTACAAACATGTTTATTTAACAACAGGGCAGCTATATATTTGAAATGCTGATGCGCTTGTATTTAGTTACTTTACTATGAGGCATCTTTTAACTTGCACAAGATGTCTGCCAAACTGGGACAGCATTGAGCATCTTCTATGTTTATTACTTTCACCATTTAGTGTGCCGACATTGGTCTTTTCATTTCACGTGATCAAGCCTGTTGTCAGGCGAAACGCGTTGTGAATAAACAGCGGTGATTTATCGACACAGCGTCCTTCCTTTCTGAGAGCGCGTTTAAACGAATTTTCTTTGAATAGTTACGTCGGTGTGCTCCGCCGGCACACACGCCACTCTCCACGGGTCCCCGGTGACTCAGAAGGAGCGTCAAAATTTGGTTGATATATATATATATATATATATATTTATATTTACTTTAAAACAATTAATAAACTATTCATTTTAATTTATTTTATAACTTTAAAATTATATAAAATTTACAAATATATATATATATATATATATATATATATATATATATACCCGTAAATCTCCTCCCATCCGCGGGAAAATACTCGGACACTCCAGTATGCTCAGAAAATTCCAATGTTAATGACACAAAGACGCGTTTCGGCCGGAATCCCACATGGTGGTTTTTGGCACATGGGGAGAGAGGAGGCAGAATCTGTCTGCCTGATAAGGGGGACAAAGGACGGCTTTTTACCTGCTTCGAGACTGCAGCGGCGTGGGAGCGCTAGCCAAACATTGTTTGGAGGCATCACTTGGTGCTATGGAAATCCCTTCACTGTATGGGCTCCTGAGGTGAACTCCAACGTCCAGCATGCAGCGGTGGAGCAGGCACAGCGCAAGGAGCTTCACACCTGTGAGGCAGAGGAGGGGCGTGATCACATGACTGGGAGTGGTCACAGCTTTTAAACACCACAGAAATGGACCCCCTGTAAAGGACACATCTGAAACGGGCACTGAAGAAGCCATTTGAAGGCTGAAACGCGTCTGCCGAGCGTTTCAGGGACCCTTTGTATGCCAGCGCAATAACAGCAATAAAGCCATTCTATTGTTCCCCCGGAGCTGTGTCACACTCTTTTCTTGAGGAGGAGAGAGACTGGTTGCTATATATATATATATATATATTATCTACTGGCGGTCGCCAGTAGATAGTTATAGTTAGGACCTATTTTCCATAGGAAATCCGCGACATTCTATTTGAAATAACTCTTGCGTCGGTTGACGAATCTTCGCGAAATTTTCAAACTTTATGGCCCGCTCCGGTCCGCTCCTACCCTGAAAGTCTCAGGGTGATTCGTCAAGCGGGGGCCGAGAAAAAGGGGGTCCCAAAACGTGTTTTCCCCATTCATTTTCCCATAGGAAAATTTAGACACGGCTACAGCCCGAACTGCTGAACGGAATTACACCAAATTTGGCAAAGAGGTAGTTCTTGGTTCAGAAAGAACCCTTTTGTTAAATGGTGTAAATCCGTTCAGTAGTTCCTGAGAAAATCAAAAGTTAAGTCACATATATATCTATGGCCGAGTAGGGTCCGCGTACCCTCCCGACCACGAGCTGCATGCTAATTGGCTGTCAAGTGGCTGTCAACACTCCAAATCAGGAAGTGTTGGCAGCCATTTTGTCCCTCGGTAGAACCGAGGGACAGAAACAAGTGCGCAAAGCGCAAAAAGGGGGCAGGGTAGAAACACCCTGACCCCCTAGGTCAGCTCAGGGGGTCCCACAAGGACCCCCTGGGCAGAAAAAAGCATTTTTAAAAAAATAAAAAAAAATCGTCAGGATGCGCTCAGGGTGCGCGAATCCTGCCGAAAAAAAAAAAATCGATGCAAATTTGCCCCCGGGTGGCCCAAGTCCCGGGGGCATGTGGGGGGTGGGTTTATTGTTTATGGGGGGGCCTCTAAGGCCCCCCAAGCCCCGGGGACCGCCACCCCCCGCCACCCCCCGGGGCTTTCTAATAAAAATGGTGCGGCAGGGCTCTGAGCCCTCCCGCAGCCCCGGGGACCGCCACCCCTCGGGGCTTCTTTTTTAAATTTTTAAATACCTGTGTGGCTCCAGCCCCCCACACGCCCGGGGACCACCACCTCCCCGGGGCACTAAAAACTTTAAAATGGGGTCCGTTTTGGACCCCGAGCCCGGGGACCACCACCTCCCGGGGCTTTGCAGATGTGGGGAGGGGGCCGCGCGGCCCCCCTCCTGGAGCCTGTAATGGCCCTGGGGACCGCCACCCCCCAGGGCCGGCTCCTGCAGTGTCCCGGGGTGCCTACCCCCGGGACACTGTAGTTTGCTATGGATATTGGAAGCGAGAGCAGGAAACCTGCTCTCGCTTCCAATATCCAAAGCAATTTGCTTTTCCACACGGGGAGCAGCTCCCCATGTGGAAAAGCAATGCCGGCTCCCAAGGGACGCGGGGAGCCGGCGGGGAGCCGGCGGGACCCTTCCCTCCATTTTAGCTGACACGGCTTGCAGGCCTTCTAACTACACTCTTTTAGGGGATCTTAATATTCATTTTGATGATGCTACCGACCATCTCGCATCAGAAACAACCATGAGCCTCGTCGCACTGCAATTTAACCAACTGGTCCGCAGCCCCACCCACATCAAAGGTCACTTATTAGACCCTGTCTTTAGTAACTGCATGGACCTCACAGTCGGAACACCCTCCCCGCTTCCATGGTCGGATCATTCACTGATCCCGATCACTTGGACCACCCCTGACTCTGACATCCCCACAAATCTCACGACACGAAAAACACGGAACTGGTCCAGACTTCCTCTGGACCGTTGGTTGTCAACTCTTGAAACCTCCAGGCCACCCAGAAACCCTAATCCCGTTTTAGCTAATGAGGAATTCAATACCTGGATCCTTAACTCTCTAGACTCTGTACTCCCCACAAAAAACCTAGCAACAAAGCGCTGCACCGTAACAGCACCTTGGTACTCCACCACTCTACGGGAAATGAAACGAAGCTGTAAAAACTTAAGAGGAAGTGGCGATTAGACTACTCCCCTTCTAAGAAATCTGCTTACAGGGATGCAATAAAAAATTATAAGAACAAAATTAAATCCGCCCAATCAATCTTCTTTGAGGAAAAAATCAAAGCAGCTGCCTCCAAACCAAAAGAAATATATCAAATTGCCAAATCTATTCTTAAACTCCCGGAAAAGTCACCAAATATGAATAACGCACAAACCCGCTGTAATAACCTAGCAGAGTTTTTTTCCCCAAAAATACTAACAATATACACTTCCTTCCCGCCCCCTCCAACAGACATAACACTCGACCAGCCCTTAAATATGGCCCCTCCTTCCTTAGTTACCCTGGGCACTTTTCCCCCACTGGACCCCTTTAGATTGGATCTTATCATGCATCAGGTGAAATCTGGCTCTCCTCTAGACCCGGCGCCCCCGCATGCCTTGCTGCCAGCGATCAGCAACATTCTCCCCACTACACTTGACCTGCTTAATGCCTCCTTGTCCTCGGGCACAGTTCCGCCACCCTGGAAATGCGCCATGGTCAAGGCCCTCTTGAAAAACCCAATCTGGATCAGGAGGACCCCAGTAATTATCGGCCGATCTCTTTACTGCCATGGCTGTGCAAGGTCCTGGAGAAACATGTCAACACTATTCTGACAGATTTTCTGGAGAGCAACCATCTGCTCGATCTCTCTCAGACGGGTTTCCGGCCCATGCACGGGACCGAAACCGCACTCCTTGCAGTAACTGAAGAAGCCAGAATGATCTTGGACCAAGGGGTGCGGCAGCAATCATTCTCTTAGATCTAAGCGCCGCATTTGACACTGTAAACCACGAAATACTAATACAACGACTCTCCAAATTGGGAGTAACAGGAAATGCCATCAAGTGGTTCAAGTCATTTCTGGCAGACCGCAGTTTTCAGGTTTTCGAGGGCGAAATCACCTCCCCCAGCAAACCTCTCGGCTGTGGGGTGCCTCAGGGCTCCTCCCTGAGCCCCACGCTGTTTAACATATATATGAGCCCCCTAGCTGAAATTGTCCGTCCGTTCGGCATAAAAATCATCACCTATGCCGACGACACTCAGCTAGTAGTGGCTCTCAATCGGCCTAACATAGCCCATAACAACTTGAGCGAATGCTTGGAGGAGGTGGTTAAATGGATGACAGCATCCTGCCTAAAGCTGAACGGAGACAAGACGGAGCTTATGCTCCTAGGCAATGCTCCCAAGTACATTATGAATCCACTATGGCCATCTTGTCTTGGTCCTGCCCCAGTGCCCAAGGACACGATCAAGAGCCTGGGTATATGGCTGGATAACACCCTCAGCTTCAATCACCAAGCAACCAAACTCGCGGCCACTTGCTATGGTCTACTGAGGCTGCTTCGGAAGGTTCTCCCCTTACTTCCATTCCAGGCGAGACAGATCATGGTCCAGGGCCTTATTCTGTCACGCCTGGACTTCGAAATGCCCTCTATCTGGGAGCCCCACAATCCACTCTGAATAAGCTTCAGGTCATTCAAAACTGCGCCCGCTCGAACGCTTCTTCAGACTCCCCGTCGATCTCCTATCAGTCCTGGGCTTAGAAGCCTACATTGGCTCCCAGTCCGGGAGAGAATTAAATTCAAGGCCCTCTGTATCACCCACAGGGCCTTCTGGAAGACAGGCCCGCCATAAATCAACCGCTGATCACTCCCTACCGGCCGATTAGACAGCTTAGGTCATCCTCCTCTCTTCTTGCCAAAGTACCCAGGATAAAAAGAACTAGATGTGGTGGCCGCTCGTTTTCGTACAACGCGGCCAAACTATGGAATGCTCTCCCCCGCATCTGCGATCGGAGTCTAATATACTCTCATTCCGTAAGCTCCTCAAGACTTTTCTGTTTCAATAAACCCGGACAGCCCCAAGTGTCTTTCATGCCCGTATTGTCCGCAGCGCTAGGACGCCTAAGGGTAGCTATCGCGCTCAACAAATTGTCATTCATTCATTCATTCATTCACTGTGGGGGGATTGGGGACCCCCCCACAGTCCCCAACGGAGAGGGCCAGCCCCGGGTCAGTGATCAGTGATGTAATCAGTGATGTCATTGACCATGTCATGAGTGATGTAATATGTGACTTCATCAGCAGTGCATTGCGGGGGCGCGAGTTATAGTTAGCTGAACTAACTATAACGGGGGAATTTCTGTGGTTTTGTACGAGTGAAATGTCCAACTAACTATAACTGTCCCTAAAACCTATGGTTTTTTCAGTGAATTTCAAAGGTTTTTTAAATGCTAATTTCTAACTATAACGTGTCTGAAACCTATGGTTTTTTCAGTGAATTTCAAAGGTTTTTTAAATGCTAGTTTCTAACTATGCCTACAGAGGTAGGACATGTGAAGAAAGAAGAAAAAACTCACAGAAAGAAGCCAAAGAAATGCAGAAAGAAGCAACAGAAGTCCACAAAGACGAAGAAAAGTGCAGGAAGAAGCAAAAGATGTGCAGAAAGAACCAACAGAGGAGCAGAAAGAGGCCTTGTTGCAAAATCATCCCGTGCCCACAACTTTTTCAGACGGGTACTGGTGGTAACTGACTCTGACTAACCAGAGCCAGTGCTATGCTAAAAGACACTTAGAATACAGTGAAAACACCTACATACACTAGGGAACACTATGCGTTGGGGAACCCCTGTGATTAGCATGACCTCCTCTGTAAGTCCCTAGTACATAATAGGGCAGGGGGATTAAAACAACCTCTTAAAACGTGCTACAGGGCGCGTTTGCACAGTGGTGAAGGGAGGGGGGGCCTGAGGTGACATGTGTGCAAACGCGCCCCATGGCGCGTTTTAAGTAGCGGGATTAAGAACCCTTGAATCCTGAGGGTCCCAACTAGCCCACCAGGTACCTCCAGTAAGCGCCACAGAGCTGCGTTGCAGAGAGGTTTTAAAAAGGGGCATGGCCTCGGATCACCTCTCTGCAACGCAGCGCAGTGGCGCTTACTGGAAGCACCTGCTGGGCTAGTTGGCCCCCAGGGTCCCTCAGGATTGAAGGGGAATTATTTCCCCAACTTAAAACGCGCCACAGGGCGTGTTTGCACACGTCACCTCAGGCCCCGTCCCCTCCCTTCACCACTGTGTAAACGCGCCCTGTGGCCGTTCTAAGTTTCGAGATTAAGTCCCCTTGACTCCTAAGGGTCCCTAGGCTCAAACTAGCCCACTAGGTACCTCCAGTAAGCGCCACAGAGCTGCATTGCAGAGAGGTGTAAAAAGGGGAGTGGCCTCTGAACACCTTTCTGCAACGCAGCTCCCTGGCGCATACTGGAGATACCTGTTGGGCTAGTTGGCCCTCAGGGACCCTCAGTATTGAAAGAGAATTAATTCCCCAACTTACAACTCACCACAGGGCGTGTTTGCACAATGGTGAAGGAAGGGGGCGTGGCCTGAGGTGACATGTCTGCAAACACGCCCTGTGGCATGTTTTAAGTTGGAGAATTAATTCCTCCTCAATCCTGAGGGTCCCTGGGGGCCAACTAGCCCACCAGGTACCTCCAGTATGCACCAGAGAGCTGCGTTGCACAGAGGTGTTCAGAGGCCACGCCCCTTTTTACAACACTCTGCAACACAGCTCCGTGGCGCTTACTGGAGGTACCTGGTGGGCTAGTTGGCCCCCAGGGACCCTCAGGATTAAAGAGGTATTAATTCCTCAACTTAAAACGCGCCACAGGACGTGTTTGCACACATGTCACCTCAGGCCCCGCCCCCTCCCTTCACCACTGTGCAAACGCGCCCCGTGCCGCGTTTTAAGTTGGGGGATTAACTCCCCTTGAATCCTGAGGGTCCCTGGGGTGCAACTAGCCCACCAGCTACCTCCATTAAGCGCCACAGAGCTGCGTTGCAGAGAGGTGTAAAAAGAGGCGTGGCCTCAGAGCACCTCTCTGCAACGCAGCCCCTGACGCATACTGGAGGTTCCTGGTGGGCTAGTTGGCTCCCAGGGACCCCCAGTATTCAAGGGGAATTCGTTCCCCATCTGCAAACGCGCCAGGGGGCGTGTTTGCAGAGTGCTGCAAGGAGGGGGCGTGGCCTCTGGCGCGATGCCGGTCTTTTATTTTATTTTGTTTTTAAGAAGGGGGGCTGTGTGGCCCCCCTTCTTTTTCTAATTTATTGGCCCTGGGGACGACATCCCCCAGGGCCTGCCCCCTATTTAAAAAAAAAAAAATTGGAAGGGGGCTTAATCGGCCCCGGGGACCCCATCCCCCGGGGCATGGCCTTTATTGTTTTTTTAAAATCTTTTGGAGGGGCTGCGTTGCCCCCTCCTCAGGCCACTTATGGCCCCGGGAACCCCATCCCCGGGGCCGGCCTTTTTATTTTTTTTATTTTGGGGTAGGGGCCGCGTGGCCCCCTCCCGGGCCACTTGTAGCCCCGGGGACCCCATCCCCCGGGGCTGGCCCTCTCCGTTGGGGACCATGGGGGTCCCCAATACCCCCACGGTCCCGCCGGCTCCCCGCGTCCCTTGGGAGCCGGCATTGCTTTTCCACATGGGGAGCTGCTAAGATGCAGCTCCCCGTGTGGAAAAGCAATTTGCTTTGAATTTTGGAAGAGAGAGCAGGTTTCCTGCTCTCTCTTCCAAAATTCAAAGCAAGTTTGCTATGGCAGGGCGGGAGCCCCGAGGCTCTCGCCCTGTCATAGCAAACAGCAGTGTCCCGGGGTGGGCACCCCGGGACACTGCAGGAGCCGGCCCTGGGGGGTGGTGGTCCCCAGGGCCATCACAGGCTCCAGGAGGGGGGCCGCGCAGCCCCCCTCCCAACATGTGCAAAGCCCCGGGGAGGTGGTGGTCCCTGGGACTCGGGGGTCCGAAACGGACCCCCACATTAAAATTCTTAGTGCCCCGGGGAGGTGGCGGTCCCCGGGGCGTGGGGGGGGGCTCAAGCCCCCCCACACAGGTAATTTTATTTTTAAAAAAGAAGCCCCGGGGGATGGCAGTCCCCGGGGCTGCGGGAGGGCCGAGTGCCCTCCAGCACCATTTTTAATTCACAGCCCCGGGGGTGGCGGTCCCCGGGGCTTGGGGTGGCCTTAGAGGCCCCCCCACACAAATATTTTATGAACCCCGCATGCCCCCAGGACTTGGCCCACCCGGGGGCCAAATAACAAAGAAACGCGGGAGCCCGCGCTTCGTTTTTTTTTTTCATGGCGGGATCCGCGCATCCTAAGCGCATCCCGCCGATTTTATTTTTTAAAAAAATGCTTTTTTTGGCCCTGGGGGTCCTTGTGGGACCCCCTAAGCAGGCCTAGGGGGTCAGGGTGTTTCTACCCTGCCCCCTTTTTGCGTTTTGAGCACTTGTTTCTCTCATTTCTTGTGCCTCGGTTCTACCGAGGAACAAGATGGCTGCCAACACTTCCTGGTTCGGAGTGTTGACAGCCAATTAGCATACAGCTCGTGATCGGGAGGGTGCGCTCAGGGTGCGCGGATCCTCCGTGGCCATAGATATATATGTGTTTTTACTTTTGATTTTCTCAGCAACTACTGAACGGATTTACACCATTTAACAAAAAGGGTTCTTTCTGAACCAAGAACTACCTCTTTGCCAAATTTGGTGTAATTCCGTTCAGCAGTTCGGGCTGTAGCCGTGTCTAAAGTTTCCTATGGAAAATCGCATGGGGAGAACACGTTTTGGGACCCCCCTTTTTTCTCGGCCCCCGCTTGCCGAATCACCCGAAACTTTCAGGATAGGAGCGGACCAAAGCGCCCCACGAGTTTTGAAAATTTCGCAATGATTCGTCAACCGGCGCCAAAGTTATTGGAAATAGAATGTTGTGAATTTCCTATGGAAAATAGGTCCTAACTATAACTATCTACTGGCGACTGCCATTAGATTATATATATATATATATATATATATATATATATATATACACGTAAATCTCCTCCCATCCGCAGGAAGATACTCGGACACTCCAGTATGCTCAGAAAATTCCAATTTTAATGACACAAAGACGCGTTTCGGCGTTAAGCCTTGTTCATGGTAATCAACAACACCGTGTCATGTTTGCTTATTTAAATACATGTCAACAATAGAAAATGGACTTCACCCACATAGTGTATTATGATAATTACAAAAGTAGCGGCCATCTTGGAACAGTTCATTTCATTCCAAAGACTGTATCCCACATCAACTCTAATGTCTTACAATATTGATATATTTGAATTCATTGCTGTCTCGTCACAAAAAACATTTTTTCAATTTTAAATAATATTATCCATTGTTCGTTAAGTGACTAAAATTATGAGCTTGTCTAATATGATCCGGTCATCTTGGTTATGGCAGCCATCTTAGAACAGTTTTTTCCTTGAATAGCGTTATACCACGTGTAGACAATTGACTTGCAGCAAAATAAGTTGCAATAAGTAGATACTTCATAATACAACTCCAAATTTTTAAACAGCATTATCCAATATTCACTGCATAAATATAATTTCATGAATATATTCATTACATAATGTTCTGTGCCTTAAGTATTGCCGCAAAATACAATCCATCACAGGAATATTGACTATCCAGCCCAAGTGGGCACTCTGGTGTATTAGATTTTGCCATGGCTACCAATCAATTCATACCCCCTTAAATAGTTTCAGTCCAATCAATACTATATTTACCATAATGACCAATATAAACAGTCTCAAAGTTCATAGTCAAGTGACTTACATATTCATTACATTTTCATAATAAACAAATATTTATCAACATATAAAGACAGCAAATTCCGCACTATTCAATCAATCAAAAAGAAGAAAAACTGTGAAGTACCAGCACCTGTGAAAAAATATAAATATACAGTGTTATAGTTAAAAACCATAAAAACCATATGAAAAGATTAGTACAGTAATACTCAAATGTATTACTTCTAACTACCCAAATGGATGGCAAGTTCTTCACTGGAGTTCAAACCTTGCGGTACTAGGGTTTCAAAATCAATTATATATTTTGATTCAAGCTTACGCAATTGTAGCTCCCGATTCCCACCCCTCACATTGGTTAACCGGTAACCCAAACTCGGACCGCCAAATTCTGACAGCTTCGCTCTTACCGGAACTGGTGTTTTGGAGATTTTAAATGCTGAAGCTGACCCCGAGCGACCAGTACGTCGAGTAACCTGGGGCGTGTACTAAACCTACATGCTGGGAGGCATTAAACCGCTGCGCATAGAGTTGCAAAGCGCAGAGAAGGACTCAACTATACATTGCTGAACGGCCACAGGAGAGTGCGTTGGATGTTCTCATACCTGTGGGGGAGGACTGCTCACCGTTGTGTGAAGGTGCCTTAATCGCCTCGGAGGACGCGGTGGGCATTCTGAATACCGGTGAGTGAGTTTCTCTTACTGGGTTTTGGGGCACCTGTTTACACTCCCTGTGGGTCCGAGGGCTTGGAGCTAAAATTAGTGTGGGACCGAGAGGCCCAAATCAGCACCCGTATGCTCAAATAGATATACAACTTTCCAATAACAATGGCAGGTTTAGAAGCCAGACGAAAAGAAACGGCAAATAAATTGTTTTTTACCCAAATGGTGGCAGGAGAAGGGACCAGTACATCGGTCGCTACACAGAATATTAATGATGAAATGAAGGCTCAATCGCTTTACCACCAGCTGGAAAAATTGCATAAAAAAGAACTTTCAAAGTGGTGGGAAGCAGAATCGCTGCAACGATATATTGACGTTCAATGCGTACCTCGTGGGCTACGAATATTTACGGTCCCGACGTACGAAGACCCAGACTCGGATATGCTGGAGGAGTGGTCTAATAACTCTGCTGCATGCTCAATTACGATGATGAGAATATTAGTCAAGTATGCCCTTAAGGATAGAAGTAAATTGCTTGCTGAAATTGATAAGGTGCTTACTGAATTGGGGAAATTGGTGTCAAAGGAAGCTGTGGAAGAATTCATGAAGAATCTAATGGTACGCCTGGGAAAACTTGAAGAGGAGATTACAGCAAAGAAACAGCGTAAAGTCCTCCGGGATTTTAAGGACTACCAGGTCGGACGCACTTTGACATTCCATAATAAATATGATTATATGTTTGAAACCAAAGAAAGTGGCCCTATGACAAAGAAGGTGACACCAATTAGCACTATTGAAATTAGTGAAAGTGATATTTCAGATGGAAGTCTGAACCCCTCGCTGCCCCATTTGCGTTGTGCCCGTATTTCTGTCTGTTTTCTCCCCCCATTTTCCTTTCTGTACCCCTCGCTGCCCCATTTGCGTTGTGCCCGTATTTCTGTCTGTTTTCTCCCCCCATTTTCCTTTCTGTGCCCCTCGCTGCCCCATCTGCGTTGGGCCCGTATTTCTGTCTGTTTTCTCTCCCCTTTTACTTTTGTGCCCCCGCTGCCTCTAGCCATTCCCGCCGCTGCGTCCCTGCGGCCCCGCCCCTGACTGCCCATTCGCTGCCCCTGCCTCCCGCCTCCCAGCTGCTCCTCCCTCCCACCTCCCCATAAATGGCGGCCGCTGCGCGGCCGCGCGCTGGCGCGCCGAGGGCGCGCCTAAGGCAAGCCCCGTCTGCGCCCGTCCGCGACTGGACCGCGCCCAGCGCCAGAACCCCTGGACCCCACCGATGCAACACTACTCGACGGACCTACGACGCCGCCACCCTCACCGCACTCAATGCCGGCCGGAACCCTGCCTGCTACCGAGCCTCACCGAGACGCACCCACGGACCCTTCACCTGCCAAACCTGCCGATTCACCTGCCCCCGGACGTGCACCACCTCCGCCAAGACGTGCACCAGCAGCAACCACCTGAAATGCATCCTGTTGAACACCCGCTCTGTCCACAGGCACGCCGTGGAACTCTGGGACCTGCTCGACGCAACAGCACCGGACGTCGCCTTCCTCACCGAAACCTGGATGAACGCCTCCTCAGCGCCCGACATCGCCATAGCCATCCCGGACGGATACAAAATCACCCGGAGGGACCGCGTCAACCAGACGGGAGGAGGCATCGCCATCGTACACAAGAACACCATCCGCATCTCGACTAACTCCGACGAGACCTTCACCGCCGCCGAACACCTACACTTCCAGATACACACTGACCCCAAGACCACCCTCCGAGGCACCCTCATCTACAGACCCCGGGACCACGCACACTATTCAGCGAAGACATCGCAGACTTCATCAGCCCGCACGCCATGCCCTCCGCCGACTACATCCTCCTAGGGGACCTCAACTTCCACCTGGAGAACAACAACGACAGAAACACCACCGCCCTGCTGGACAACCTCGCCAACCTTGGACTCAAGCAACTGGTGAACACGCCCACCCACTACGCCGGCCACACGCTTGACCCCGTCTTCTCTTCCAGCAAGCACATCTCCTTCAGCCACGCCACCGGACTCCACTGGACCGACCACAGCTGCGTCCACTTCAGCTTCAGAAAGACTGCGACCCACAACCACCCGCAACAGGCTCCCCGCCGGAGCTGGAGCAAGATCACCGCCGAGCAGCTCACCGCCTCCCTCAGCCAGAACACACCCACCAACACAACGGACCCAAACGAAGCAGCCAGCAACCTCACCAAGTGGCTGACCGCCTGCGCCGACGACCTCGCACCACTAAAAACCCTCCCAGCAGACCCGGAAGCAAGAAAACCCCTTGGTTCACCAACGAACTCAAGGAATCCAAGAAGAACTGCCGCACTCTCGAGAAAACCTGGCGACTCGACCAGACCACAGACAACAGGACCGCCCTCAAGCACGCCACCCGCAAACACCACCAGCTGATCCGTGCCACCAAGAAGTCGGCACTCAAAGAACGACTGGACAACAACGCCCACGACAGCAAGGAACTTTTCAGCATCGTCAAAGAGTTCTCCAACCCCAGCGCCGGAAACAACGACATCACCCCTCGCAAGACCTCTGCAACTCACTCGCCGCGTTCTTCCACCGCAAGATCACCGACATACATAACAGCTTCGACGCACAAACCACGCACCCTACCGCCGAACCAACGCCCGCCACCACCACCCTCCGCAACTGGACCCCGATCAGCACCGAAGACACCACCCGCACGATGAACTCCATCCACTCCGGATCACCTACCGACCCCTGCCCACACCACGTCTTCAACAAAGCCGACGCCACCATCGCACCCCATCTCCGGGACATCATCAACTCCTCCTTCCACACCGCCACCTTCCCGGAGAGCTGGAAGCACGCCGAGCTTACCGCCCTCCTGAAGAAACCAACGGCGGACCCCACCGACCTCAAGAACTACCGTCCCATCTCGCTCCTTCCGTTTCCGGCCAAAGTCATCGAGAAGACCGTCAACAGACAGCTTGCCGCCTTCCTCGAGACGAATGGATCCCTCGACCCCTCGCAGTCCGGGTTTCGGGCCAACCACAGCACCGAGACCGCCCTTATCGCAGCCACCGACGACATCAGAACCCTAACCGACAATGGGGAAACAGCAGCCCTCATCCTCTTGGACCTCTCCGCGGCGTTCGACACCGTCTGCCACCGCACCCTAGTGAAGCGCCTCAGCAACATCGGAATCCGAGAGAAAGCACTGGAATGGATCATCTCGTTCCTCGCCGGAAGAACCCAGAGAGTCCGCCTCCCCCGTTCAGATCCAAGGCCACCGAAGTCATCTGCGGCGTCCCACAAGGATCTTCACTCCAGTCCAACCCTCTTCAACGTCTACATGAGCCCCCTCGCAGCCATCGCACGCCAACACAACCTCAACATCATCTCCTACGCCGACGACACCCAGCTGATCCTCTCCCTCACCAACGACCCCACCACCGCCAGAGTCAACCTACACGACGGGATGAGAGACGTCGCCGACTGGATGAGGAACAGCCGCCTTAAACTGAACTCAGACAAGACGGAAGTCCTCATCCTGGGCTCATCACCCTCCGCCTGGGACGACTCTTGGTGGCCCCCGGCCCTGGGCACCGCGCCCAAGCCAACGGACCACGCACGCAACCTGGGCTTCATCCTGGACTCCTCCCTGTCGATGACCAGACAAGTCAACGCCGTCTCATCTTCGTGCTTCAACACCCTGCGCATGCTCCGCAAGATCTTCAGATGGATCCCCACTGAAACCAGGAAAACCGTCACCCAGGCACTCGTCACCAGCCGACTGGACTATGGGAACACCCTCTAAGCCGGAACCACAGCCAAACTTCAAAAAGACTCCAGCGCATCCAGAACGCCTCCGCACGACTCATCCTGGACATCCCCCGACACAGCCACATCACCGGACACCTGAAAGACCTGCACTGGCTCCCCGTCAGCAAGAGAATCACGTTCAGACTCCTCACCCATGCACACAAGGCCCTCCACGACCTGGGCCCAAAGTACCTCAACGACCGCATGACCTTCTACACGCCCACCCGCCAGCTACGATCAACCAGCCACGCCCTCGCCACCGTACCACGCATCCGCAGAGCCACCGCCGGAGGAAGATCCTTCTCCTACCTGGCAGCCAAGACCTGGAACTCCCTCCCCACTCACCTTCGGCGAACCCAGGACCATCTCTCCTTCAGGAAACAGCTCAAGACCTGGCTGTTCGAGCAGTAACTTACCCCCTCCCCCAGCGCCTTGAGACCCTCCCGGGTGAGTAGCGCGCTCTATAAATGCCGTGATTGATTGATTGATTGAAGTCTTTCAGATGTGTCAGTAACAGCATTAAGTCAAAGTACCAATCAAGAACATCAGAAAAATAATTTTTTACGACAATTTCAATGTTTAAATCAGGGAAGGACAGACCAATTTCAGGAACAGAAAGGGCAGAGAGGCAGAGGACGCGGAGGCAGAGGAAGAACACGAGGAATAAACAAGCAAAAGAAAGGTCAAGTCGAAGAAAAAACACCCGTGGGAATGCTGACAAGGGGAAAGAATGCAAAACCATGACTGTGGTGAATTTATTGCAACGCAACCTTTCTGATGAAGAGCTTGAACTTCTTTCATTGGGTTTGTCATTTTGCCCCTCATCTAATTTAAATTTTGCACAAACGAGAATTGATTTGTTTTCTTTCTCTAGGAAATTGAAACTGAAAAAATGGTTTGAAACTCAACAAAGGAAACCTAGAATTGGGGAGATTGCATCAGGGCCCAGTAATCTAAATATTGATGATATTGAGGTGTTACATGTACTTTCGATACTGGATGATAATTGTGACAATCATGATAATGCTATCTTGAACCTAGAAAACTGTGATTTTGAACTCTCTGCTAATCCGGCGAGCTCATTGAAATCTAAATCAACATTTTTACCGAATATCCAATGTGATGCGATAGAAGTCTTTGAGAGGGGTGTACTTAAGGAACTCAAAAAGATCAGATATAAGGCAATACGTACCAAGAATAGAAACATCACTGTTGCCCAAAGTAGAGCCATGGAAAATTTAAAAACTGATGACTCTATTGTTATCCGCCATTCAGATAAAGGCGGTAATGTGGTGGTCCTTGGCAAAGACAAGTATTTAGCTGAGGGAGCTAGACAGCTGAGTGACATTCATTGTTACTGTATCTCGGACAAGAAAGAAGTCTTAGAATCTAACAAGAGGTTTGATATGATGTTGGTAGACTGGAGGGAAAAGGGACTGATAGAATGGGAGGAGTACAGATATTTGAAATGCACCCATCCTAAAATACCTGTGCTTTATTTATTACCTAAATTGCACAAGGATGCACAGAATCCCCCAGGAAGACCTATTGTTTCTTCAATAGGTTCGCTATTGGAGAATACGTCCAGATTCATTGATAATTATTTAAGACCTTTTGTAGTGGATTTACCAGCATACATACGAGACACTACTCACTTTCTGACAGTGATAGATGGTATACATTGGGAGGAGAGGTACACATTGGTTACTCTAGATGTCAGCAGCTTATATACGAGTATCAGACATGATCATGGAATACAGGCTGTTAGACACTTTTTGAAAGCACGATCGATCTATTTTTTATTCCATTCAGAAATGCTGGTGGACATGATTTATTTTTGTCTAACTAACAACTTTTTCATTTTTGATGACCGCATCTACAGGCAGAAACAGGGTACGGCGATCGGCACCTGCTTCGCCCCCAGCTATGCTAATTTAGTGATGGGCTGGTGGGAGGAGCAGGTGTCCGCACAGCTGGAAGAATTTGAAAGCTGTGTAGTCCTGTGGCTGCGGTTCATCGATGATATTTTCTGCATATGGGATGGCGATGAGGATTCTGCTAGAGGTTTTGTAAAAAAACTAAACAGCAATTCCTATAATTTAAAGTTTACTGAGCACATTAGTAAGACATCAATCGATTTTTTGGATGTGCAAGTAAATGTGAAGGATGGAATGTTGGAAACTAAGCAGTTCAGGAAAGCCACAGCAGGCAATAGTCTGCTTAGCGCTAAAAGGGCGCATCCTCCGAATCTTATCTATAGGATCCCATATGGGGAGTTGTTAGTGCGAAGCGCAACTGTAGCACAGATACCGCATTTATCACTGAGAAAGAGATTATGTGCAAGCGATTTGAAGAAGGAGGATACAGTCGCAAATGCAATGAGCAAGCTAGTAAAAGAGTTGAAGCAGTCACAAGAAACGAACTATTACATCCTGTGGTTCAGGAAAAAGATCAGGAGAAAGTGAGATTTGTAACCACCTACTCACATCAGGCAGGAGAGGTGCGTAGGATTTTACAAAACACTGGCATGTTTTAAGAAATGATGATAATCTACGCAGTTGTTTAAATTGTAACCCCCAGATCACTTTTAAAAAAAGTAGATCATTAAGAGATGAACTGAGTCAGAATTTGATTACCAAAGAGAATGTGAGCAGAAACATTGGTTGTCCAGGTTTCCGCTGCTGTAAAAATTGTAAAGCATGCAGCAACAGCAAAGACTGTACAAAATTTCAAATACCACACTCTACAAGGGAATTTGTCGTCAAAAAATCTCTTAACTGTAATACCACCTATTGTGTGTATGCATTGGTCTGTCCCTGTTACAAGATGTATATAGGGAGTACTGGGCAAAAAAACGAGTGCTAGAGCATGTTCGTGCCATCAGACATAACAATAAGCAGTATCCGGTGGCAAGACATTTCTTTGAACATCACTTTCAGAATGAGAAACTCTTGAGAATGTTGGTACTTGATGCTGTGGGAACCAATGTGAGGGGTGGGAATCGGGAGTTACAATTGCATAAGCTTGAATCAAAATATATAATTGAATTTGAAACCCTAGTACCGCAAGGTTTGAACTCCAGTGAAGAACTTGCCATCCATTTGGGTAGTTAGAAATAATAAATTTGAGTATTACTGTACTAATCTTTTCAGATGGTTTTTATGGTTTTTAACTATAACACTGTATATTTATATTTTTTTCACAGGTGCTGGTACTTCACAGTTTTTCTTCTTTTTGATTGATTGAATAGTGCGGAATTTGCTGTCTTTATATGTTGATAAATATTTGTTTATTATGAAAATGTAGTGAATATGTAAGTCACTAGACTACGAACTTTGAGACTGTTTATATTGGTCATTACGGTAAATATAGTATTGATTGGACTGAAACTATTTAAGGGGGTATGAATTGATTGGTAGCCATGGCAAAATCTAATACACCAGAGTGCCCACTTGGGGTGGATAGTCAATATTCCTCTGATGGATTGTATTTTGCGGCAATACTTAAGGCACAGAACATTATGTAATGAATATATTCATGAAATTATATTTATGCAGTGAATATTGGATAATGCTGTTTAAAAATCTGGAGTTGTGTTATGAAGTATGTACTTATTGCAACTTATTTTGCTGCAAGACACTTGTCTACACGTGGTATAACGCTATTCAAGGAAAAAACTGATTCTAAGATGGCTGCCATAACCAAGATGACCGGATCATATTAGACAAGCTCGTAATTTTAGTCACTTAACGAACAATGGATAATATTATTTAAAATTGAAAAAATGTTATTTGTGACGAGACAGCAATGAATTCAAATATATCAATATTATAAGACATTAGAGTTGATGTGGGATACAGTCTTTGGAATGAAATGAACTGTTCAAAGATGGCCGCTACTATTGCAATTATCATAATACACTATGTGGGTGAAGTCCGTTTTCTATTGTTGACATGTATTTAAATAAGCAAACATGACACGGTGTTGTTGATGACCGTGAACAAGGCTTGACGCCGAAACGCGTCTTTGTGTCATTAAAATTGGAATTTTCTGAGCATACTGGAGTGTCCGAGTATTTTCCTGCGGATGGGAGGAGATTTACGTGTATGTTAGGGTTAACCGGTAACCCAAACTCGGACCTCCAAATTCTGACAGCTTCGCTCTTACCGGAACTGGTGTTTTGGATATATATATATATATATTTAACATAAAATCTATTAAAAAAACATTCTATTATAAATTAAAACATTAAGGTATTTAAAAATCTTTAAACTTAAATTTAACACTCCAGTCAGTGCAACAGTAGGGAAAGTGTTAGATAGCGGAGGGGTAAAAATTACTATTGCAACTCCAGTGAGTGCAACAATAGGGAAACTGTTGGATAGATAGCAGAGGGGTAAACATTACTATTCCCACTGCAATAAGTTTAGCAGTAAGGAAAGTGTTGGATAGCGGAGGTGTAAAAATTACTATTCCCACTCCAATGAGTGCAACAGTAGGGAAAGTGTTGAATAGCCGAGGGGTAAAAATTACTACTCCCACTCCAGTCAGTGCAACAGTAGGGAAATTGTTGGATTGCGGAGGGATAAAATTTACTATTCCCACTCAAATAATTGGAACAGTAGGGAAAGTGTTGGATAGCGGAGGGGTAAAAATTACTATTCCCACTCCAATGAGAGCAACAGTAGGGAAAGTGTTGGATAGCAAAGGCGAAAAATTACTATTCTGACTCCAGTCAGTGCATCAGTAGGGAAAGTGTTAGATTGCGGAGGGGTAACAATTAATATTCTCACTGCAGTCAGTTCAAAATTAAAAACAAACAAAATATTAACAACAAAAATATTTAAAAAACAAATTACATTAAAAAATGTATAAATATGTTAAAAACTAAAATACAAATATATTTAATATTGAACATTTTTAAAAAGCATATTATAATGTTAAATACATATGACAAATACCTAAAATATTATATTAAATAAAATAAAAAATCATTTTCAAACAAATAAATATTTTTAATTAGAAATTATTTAGAAACAAAAACATTCATTTTTACATAAATGTACTTTTTTATTTCCTACCCATATCACCACAAAATTCACAACCCACATCTAAATTAAAAAAAAAATGTACTTACATAATTAACATAATTAATTACCAATTAAAGAAATATTATTAATTAAGAAACAAATTAAAACTCATAAAAATTAATAAATTGCCCACACTCTACCCCTATAATCCCCACAGCTCACAGCTAAAATTAAACTGTAAAAATTACACAATTAAAACTTATTTTCAATTAAAAAACTAATGGTATTTAACAACTAATTATAAAGTAAGTAAAATTAATTTACTCCCCACCCTTTACCCTTATAAAAGTAAAAGCCACACCCAAAAAATATTAACAATTACACTAATTAAATATCAATTAATTAATTAATATTAATGATCAACTAATTATTAATTAATTAAACATAAATTACTTCCCATCCTTTACCCCTATAAACCCCACAGCCCCACCTAAAATTAATTACACAATTTCCATATTTAATTTTCAATTAATTAATTAATATTAATTAACAACTTTTTATTAATTAATTAAACATAAATTACTTCCCACCCTTTACCCCTATAAACCCCACAGCCCACACCTAAAATGAATTACACAATTTCAATAATTCATTTACAATCAGTTAATCAATATAAATTAACAACTAATTATTTAATTAAACATAAATTACTTCCCACCCTTTACCCCTATAAACCCCACAACCCGCTCCTAAAATTAATTACACAATTTCCATAATTAATTTTCAATCAATTAATTAATATAAATTAACAACTAATTATTAATTAATCAAAAATAAATTACTTCCCACCCTTTATCCCATAAACCCAACAACCCACACCTAAAATGAATTACACAATTTCCATAATTAATTTTCAATCAATTAATTAATATAAATTAATTAACAACTAATTATTAATTAATCAAAAATAAAATACTTCCCACTCTTTACCCCTATAAACCCCAAAACCCACACCAAAAAAAAATTACACAATTATCATAATTAAATATGAATTAATTAATTAATAATAATTGACAGCAATTAATAATTAATTACAAATAAAATATTTCCCATAATTAACACTATAAAATATCAATTAAATAAATATTAATAAATAAAAAAATCATTAATTTATTATAATTAAATTACTTCCCACTCTATTCCCCTATAAACCCACAACCCACTACGGAACTAAAAAACGCAAAATTTTAGTAAAATAAAATTGATAACTTCTAAAATTTTAACACATATATTAAAAAACATAAACAATACTTATAAAAAAAAACATACATTACTGGGGCGTGGCCAAAAAGATGGTGGAATAGGACATGCTTCTTCGGTGCTCCCGACGGACACGGGGAGATCTGTTATAATCCTGCGATGCCACGAGGCATCGACCCCACGGAAATCAGCACAACTTGGCGCTGCTTCCTGACACACTCAATGTAGCCGATCGGCCCCACGAACATTATGAGGCGCACGGTCTCGCAGAGTGAAGGAAGAGACGGATCCGCCATCTTGAGCGGATGAGGAGGGACCGATGTATGTGGAGAGAGCCGAGATCCAACAGCAGGGGTTCCGCGCAGAGGAGATACAGGTAGAAACATGATCCTACCATGAGTGGTGGCTCCTGGCCCGAAGTGTCCGTGCCCGTGACCCAGGCCTGCCGCAGTCAAGCTGAGACTGATACGGGGGGCCCTGTCTATGTGGAGAGATCCGGGACTTGGCGGCGGGGGTCCCACGCAAAGCAGACGTCAGGAGATGCGTGGCGGTGGCACGGGCAGTGGCTCCCTGCCCTGAGTGTTGGTGCCCGTGGCCTGGGCCTGCCATAGATAAATCTAGGCCGATGCGGGGGGCCCCATGTCTGCGGAGAGAGCCGAGATCTGGCAACTGAGGCCCCAAACGGAGGAAACATCAGGAGATACGAGGCAGTGGTGTGGGTGGCGGCCCCTGACCCGGAGCGTCTGTACCCATGGCCCGGGTCTGCCGCCGTTGAGCTGGGGCCAAGCTGATCCCCGAGTGATCTGAGAGCTGGCTGGATTGTGGAAGCGGTGAGTCAGAAGCGCAGTAGAGTTTGGACAGGTCAGCCGTGCATAAATTGCCAGTAACATGAGGGTAATGCGCAGCGGTGAAGGAGCGGACCCTGCTGCGACCAGATTCAGGTCTTCCCTTGATTGGACCTGGGAACGGAGAAGCGGTGGAGTCCTGTGCACGGGCAGCTGACGCGTGGGACGGGCATGGCCCGGGGGTTCACCCAGAGAGAGACTGTTAACTTGGAGACCCGGATTGGGCCTACAGCACGACAGCACCGTGCAGGACACTCACAGAGGTGGGACTTTTTATTCAACCAAGTAGCTCAATCTGCAACGGTAGAAAGTGGGAACTGGGGGAACATCACTGCTCACTAGGACCCCATTACTGAGGATCCCATGACGGCTTTCAAACTTAACCTCTGACCCCCAGCGAGGTGGTCACAGGGGGTGCCCTGCCTTGTGCGGCACCACTGGAGGAGGAGAAAAGTGATCAGGTGGGGGGCCATTCTAAACTGGAGCGATAGAAGGTCCCTGCGGGAGGACGAATGTGGAGGGGACCTGAGCCCACTGTGCCAAATTGCCACTGGTGGAATCCTATGATCTGAACAATAAAAGAAATTGCTTCACAGTTGGGGCTGGTGGTGATAGATTATAAAGTGCGCCAGAGGAACAATATGGTGAAAGATAAAGGCAACCGCGTGCAGTCCAACAATACTGAACTATGCACAGCCAGTGCCACAGGGACTGGGCCAGTACGGGGCGGACACGGAGGAGAGACCTCCAGATGCAGCCCAGCAGGACCCTTCATTGTCCGATATCCTGACAGCAATCCAGTCAACCAGAGATGATATGGTCAATAGGATAGAAGCTGTAGCCATTGATGTTAATCTCTTACGCTGTGACCTGCGCAAGGTCGCAGATAGGGTCACCACGACGGAACAGAATGTGGAGACCCTTCAGGCTGACGTCAAATCTCTCCGAGAAATGGTCATGGACCTACAGAAAAAGACAATTAAACTAAATGACTGAGCTGAAGACCAGGAAGGCGGTTCACGAAGGAACAACCTCCGCTTTGTGGGGTTTCTGGAGTGGGCGGAGGGCCCCACGGCGGAACTGTTTCTGGAAGAATGGATTATGAAAGTATTGGCCCCTGGTAAGATATCCAAATTTTTCAATACTGAGAGGGCCCACAGAGCCCTGGCCCCGGCCACGACCCGGGGCCCCGCTGAGAGCCATCATTGCCCGTTTTTTCAAATATCGAGATCGGGACGTGATCCTGCAGGCCACCCGCACGAGAGAACCCTTGCTTTATGAGGGTCACCCCATCACAATTTTCCCAGATTACACGCAGCGAGTGCAAGACCAGCGCAGGACCTTCCTGGCAGTCAATAGACGATTCTGTGAGGCCGGGATAAAGTACAGCCTTCTGTTTCCGGCTAAGCTCAGAATTGAATATAAAGAGAAGTCCGCATTCATCTTCTCAGCGGCGGAGGCATCAGACTGGATGGATGCAAATGGGGGATCTGCTGCCCACTGGAATGTACGCTCTTGATCGGCCAGGGCATCGGGTCTGGCGGACCCGGCAACAGAACGAAACCAATCGACTGGAGGGACGCGACATAAAAACGGTGAGAACTCTGGAAGTGACCAGGTGTGTGCAGATGGTACCCTTCGACTGACAGAGATCGTGTCGGACTCAGACTTGACCTCACAGGATGTTGTGCCAGATTCCAGTGTATCCTGAGACTCTTCCGAACATACAGAAAATATGAACATCGACAAGGAAGTGCAGATACGTACTGTAGGGGGGAGGACCCCCAGATCATGCTATGTATGGGGAAATAATGTGTATTGACCCCCTGTGTCCGGAAGCCTTGCATGGGGAGCTAGAGGCACTTGTCATGCATCCAGACGATCACTTAAGGGAATATGGCCACTGTACGATGGAATATCCGAGAACATTTAACATAAGACTGTGCCTACTGATACAGTGGATAGTCATTCATCATTGGGAATCCGGGGGGGGGGGGGGAGGATTAGGGCGGGTGTTTGGATACTAGATCTCCTGAATGTTGGGAGGGATGGATCCGTACCACTGCCCAGTGGGAGGGGGGAGAAAGTTGAAATTACAAGTTATGCATGTTCTGCAACAGTTTATGTGGGGTTTAGGGGTTCTGTGTCTTTAGGTATTGTCTAGTTCTGCGCAGCTCATCTCTATGGACGAGGAGGAGAAGGGGACACATGGGTTCCACTAACTGCGAGTCATTATGGCCTCCCCATGACGAAATTGATTACCTGGAATGTGCGGGGGATGGCAATGCCCAGGAAAAGGAGACAGGTCCTGGCTTACCTAAAAAGATATCGAATAGCGATTGCATGTCTCCAAGAAACTCACATTTGGGGTTCTTCACTGCAGGCTATAAGACATAGATGACGGGGGCAGATATACGCCACCTCCTACTCGGGGTTTGCACTGGGGCTCTCATCTGGGTGGCCCCAGGGTCCCCTTCCAATGCCTGCACCATCTTGCCGATCCAGAGGGTTGATATGTAATTCTGCATGGCAGACTCGATGGCCAAGAGATTTGCCTCATTAATGTATATGCTCCTATCTCGGATGACTCTGGTTTTTTCCCAGGGGTGGTGGCTGCTGCGACCCCATACTTGGGCGGAGGGGTGATGATGATGGGGGATGTTAACCGTGTGTTGGATGGGACGTTGGACCGGGATCCCCCCAGACAACACACGAAGCAAGGAATGACAGGGGCTCTTAGAGATACATTGGAGGTACGGCAGCTGAAGGAGGTGTGGAGAACTAGGTACCTGAAACGTAAAGTCTTTTCCTGCCATACGCCAGCAAAAAACACTTTCAGCAGGCTAGATCAATGTTTTCTATCAGTAGATCTGCTCCCCATGGTTGCAGACATAGTGTATCTCCCTATATATATATCGGATCATTCACCAGTGTTGCTGGCCCTAAACGCCGCGAAGCCCAGACAGGGGATTCCCCTGTGGAGGCTGCGTCCGGAGGCGTTTACGGACTCACCTTTTGCGGCGACACTGGGAGAAGAAATATCTAGTTATTTCAAAACTAATTGGGTTCGGCGTCCTCGCGAGCAATAGAGTGGGAGGCCATGATATTAGTGCTCAGAGGGGTCTGTATCAAGATAACATATGGGGTGTGCGAAAAAACTGGAGCGCAACATCAAGGTGCAGGAAGGAAAACTAGGGGATATAGAGGCGTCGCTTCGGACTGCCCCCCAGCTCCTAAACGAATGGCGCAATGCTTGGGAATTGCTATTGGAATCTCTGCACCGACTAGAAAAATTTAAATATACAGCATACCGGCAGCGTCTGCTCATAGAGGGGGACAGATCTGGGGCTCTTCTTGCCAAACTAATCAAGGGGGAGAAACCGGTCACCCCCATAGTCCAAGGAGGGTACCGTGGTCTACAGCTAAGAGGCAATCCTAGAGGTCTTGTCAGATCACATAGCGAAAGTCTATACCGGACGCCCATCTCCACCCCCGGAGGTGGTTGCTGAATTTTTGGCCACCTTGGGCTTACCCAGGCTGGAGGTCGCGGTGGGTGAGTTGCTGGATGACCCGATCTCTAGGGAGGAGCTACTGGAGGCTATACAGGCCTTGACACCAGCGAAGAGCCCTGGGAGTGCTGGTATCCCATCAGAGTTTTATAAGAGATTTGCACCGTTGCTGGTGGACCGCCTGTTGGAGGTATATAACAAGGCCTTTCAGCTGAAAATCCTACCAGCCTCTATGAGAGAGGCTATTATGATTATGATCCCTAAGGTAAATTGGTCTTATGTCTGGGAGGTTCTTTGACTAATGGGAGTGGGAGAGTGATTCCTCAAATGGATACAACTGCTCTATACGGCTCCTCATGCCAGAGTGAGAATGGGGCGACTGGTCTCAAAGGCCTTCGTGCTACATCGAGGCACCAGACAGGGATGCCTAATGTCGCCACTCTTATTCGCAACAGCAATGGAACCGTTGGCCCTGAGGAAGGAATTGAGTGCATGGGGGATCTCCCTGGGGGACACCAACCATGTTGTCTCCATGTATGCGGACGATACGCTGGTGTACATTCAACAGCCGATAATATCGATTCCTATACTCCTAGATACGCTGAGGGGATTTGGGGATCTATCCGGGTTAAAGGTAAATCAGGGCAAATCAAAATTGATTTCGATTGGACGGCTAGCCTTGGAGCCACAAGAGACGCTACCGGAGGTGGGACTCCCATGGGTGGAGACCAAGCCTAGATATCCTGACCCTTAACATAGGGAAGGTAATAGAAGGAATACGAGGCTCGGTGCGGTTCTGGTGCGAGCTGCCTCTGTCCCTTATGGGAAGAATCGCCATTACAAAAATGATAATTTTACCACGATGCTTATATGCGATGCAGCATTCCATGTATAGATCCCCCAACGCTTTTTTAAAACATTAGATGACCTGTGAATAGATCTATTATGGGGTAACAAACGTAAGAGGGTGAGCCTGACCACTTTACAGAGAACATGGCAGACCGGGGGACTGGAAGTACCATGTTTTGAATTTTATTATATGGCCTCTCAGCTGCAGCACATGGTTCAGTGGCTGGATGATGCCGAGAACTGGGAGAAAAGATTGCTGGCGGGTACCTTCTCTGGGGGCTCCCTCCCCGAACTTTTGATGCTGGGGAGGGGGGTCCCTACGGAATGCCCCTATATAATACAGCACGCTGCAGAGCTCTGGGAACATACGGTCCTAAAGGTCGTGGGACATGTGCCATATGCCCCAGAGATGCCGCTTTGGGTGGTTCGGCCATTCTCTAAAATCGTGACCTCCATGTCCGTTCGTAGATGGAAGGAGGGTGGATGCTTAACAATGGGGGATCTAGTCGAAAACAAACAATTCATTACACTAGAAAAAGCAGCAACGACTTTTGACTTGGGGAGGGGACAGTTCTTGCAATATAGGAAAATATCCCAGGTAGCCAGGGAGATATGGCCCGTGTTCCCGGAGGAACCGACCCATTACAAACATATTACAGATAATCTTAAACATGGCCATGGTGCGCCGCCTGATCTCGCACCTGTACCGGGCGATTCAGGAGGTTTAAAAGGAGTCGGGTGCTCCCTGTTCAATCTAAATGGGCAGGGGTATTGGAAGCCTCCCTAACTGAAAATGACTGGTTCAAAATACACAAAGGGGTCAAACGAGTTAGCTCAAACACACGGTTTAAACTAATACAATAAAATGTTGTGCATCAAACCTACCTCACCCCCAAAACATTAAGCAAAATATATTCGGATAGATCAGGACGATGTCCCCGATGTATTGAAAGAGAGTCAGATTTTATACATATGACTTGGGCCTGCTCAACTTTGACCTTTTACTGGACAGGAATTTTAGCCAAACTAAAAGAAGTCACGGGGTGGGTGATTCCCGGGGAGGTCCACATGGTCCTATTGGGATTACTCCCTACTCCGAAGGGAAGGAACCTGAGTAGAAAATTCGTAATGTTGGGGTTAGTCTTTGCAAAGCGCCGCATAGCAATCTCCTGGATGGGGCATGCCCCACCAAGAATGGTAATGTGGGTGTAGGATGTGTACGAATGGGCAACAGCAGAGGCAGTGCAGATGAAGCAGGTACAGCACGATCAGAAACTTGAGGATGATGTGCAGGCCTGGGAGGCAATGATCAAAGACCTGGGGAAGACACAACCGCCAGGGGCTCCATCCCCCCCGAACACTGATACCAGGAACAGTCCATAGAGAACAGAGGTTTGACTGACACACTCTGATACGACAAGAGTAGACAAGTAGTGGAGCTGGACTAGGAATTAATCTAGACTTAAGATAGACATCAGACACACAAGGGAGGATGGGTGGAGGGTGGACAAGGGTGTTACATGTTTGGGTTGATAAGCGGGAATTCTCTGAGAATGTTCTGTGATTGTACATAATAAGAACACTTAAACGGATTGTTCAGGATTAGATGACCATTCCAGAAAAGATTAGAACTGTATAATCATTGTCCAAATGTTTCATTATATATACTGTAATGCCCGCTATAATTTCAAATGGCAATAAAAAATATATTTTAAAAAAACATACATCACATACATTTAAAATATAAACTAAAATACATAACACTAATTAACAAAAACGATATTTTAAACAACTATATTTTTGCAAACAATAATAATGACTTCTATATTTTTAAAAATGATATTTCTTAGCTTAAATTCGATATTCTTGACCATGATATTCTTGCTGTCGATATTTCTGTGTCACGATATTTCCAACTCGATATTCTGTCTGAATACCCACTACAGTGACACTGCAAACATGACTGCAGGCCTGCCCCTGTAGCCTCTTTGTGCAGTTTCAAAACTGATCATTTGACATGTTTAAACAACACCTTTTGACAGGCCTAAACCCCCCTTATAAATATTAATAAGACACCCCATGCAGGCCTTAATGCCCATAAAGTATGGTGCATGGTATATAAAGGTAGGACATGTAAACATTTAAAGTTAAACATGTCCTTACAGTGAACAGGGCCTAAAAGCTATTTTATTGTAGTAGGGTTCCATAGGAAAGCATTGGGATATATTATTACCATTAAGTAATGTTATCCCCACCTAGGAAACAGCAGCAAAGTTCATTCTTAGACTTTTTAAAATATTAATTACATGCTCCAGTATCCAGCCTGATCTCCTGTGCCCATAACCTCTAGCTGTGTGAAGAGGATTGGACACAGGGCTTTGCCTCTGGACAGTAAGAAATGTTGAAGCTTTTATTAAAATGCATGTGTTTTTAAATCTTAATGTAAAGCAATACCAAAAAATGGTACTGCAGTGCCAATGACTCGCATTAAAATCACATCTGATGGCTTTGAGTCACTATACTTTCCTACAGCATCTGATGCACTGTGTTAGCGGGATACCATGAAGCTAACCCAGCGTTCCATCAAACTCCTGTGTCCTTAATGCCTTGTAGCTGCTCCTGAGTTTGTAGTCTTTGGCTGCGGCAATGCACCGTCCCTCTACATACATAACACCCCTCTGAGTGAGACGTGTCCACTACTTACACCACTAGGGAACATTTTTCCTTTGACATCGCCAGTGATCCCTCCCTTCGTCCTCTGACCTGGGGGCGAGCTGGAGGACGAGGCAGACGACGCCTCCCAGTAACACCGGGACTGATGCCTTCTTTGGAACTATGACGATGCCCCCACGGGCTGAAACTAAAACTGTTTGTACTTACCACGGAGCCCGAGTACCCTTGGCCGCTGCCCGGTGGAGCTGTCCTACGCAGCTATAGAGGAGTCTGGCTCTGGGTCTCCCCCTCGGCCGTCACCTACCCAGCCGGACATCGGACATTGTTTTTCACGGTTCTTCACGGTTTTATCTGTCTCTCTCTTACTGCTTTGTTCCCCCTCGAGTACTTTCCCCTTCAGGTCTTCTTAACTCTGTCTGCTTTCCTCTCCCCTGTTTACCATTTCCCCACTACCTTCCATTCCCCATAAGATGTGTGTCTTGGATATGCTACGCGCTAATATCTTATATTATTGTGTAAGATCACGTTTTTCTCCTAAGCATATACTGGTAACTGCAACTGTAACTGTAACTGATGTAACTATGTAACAATGTTCTGAAACAATGTCCATTCTCATGTAAAGCGCTCTGATACCTCCGGGTCTAGCCAGCGCTATATAAAACTTTTCAAATAAAATAAAATAAATAAATAAATATATTCATGCAATTTGAAATTGTTCCATCCCTATTTCCTGCATTAGGGATCGGATTGTCACTTTGTTCACACCTTTCGAAATCAGTCCTTTTTTTGGACATGCCTCTTTTTTGGGCAAATATAACTTGCAGAATGGCATTGGGAGAAGACCATCTTGAAACTAAAGACCTTCCAGATGTGGGGGAGGAAACCAATGGCACATCCAATTTCATAGTTTGAGAGTTCTTCAAAATTCCATCTGGCAAAGAAAAGGTCTATGTCAAGAAAGTCATATGCAAAATATCTGACAAGGAGTTCAGCCAGATTCAATAATGCAAAAAGAAGGCTGGAGGAGCTAGGGGCATCTACATCTAGTACTGCCCTCCAGTACCTGGTGGCTTCTGGAGACACACTTCCCCCCGATGTACTTGCAGGTTAACAGCAGGATTGTGATCTGTGCTTTGCCAGAATAGGAATCTTTATTTGAACTGCAGCACAGTCATATCTGTTGGCGAGCAGTGTGCTACTGCGTGGAAGACCCAAGTGGTACCTCATCAGGCCACTTGCAAACAGTGTTATTTACAGGAGTGGATTATAAATTCCATCCTGCCGGTGGATTTGTTGGAGTTAACGTGGAGTTCTGGCCAAATTCTGCCAATCGCCGTGTGGTGAAGTTTCTTCTCATGCACGGCTCGCCAACAGTAAGTTGGGGAGCGAGATTTGGCATCCCATAGTGAGATTTTTGGTTGATAGGAGGGCATCTGGCGGGATTTAACCAACTCGGGTGGTTGTGACCATTTGCCGTCAGAAAGCTGCTGCTCGAGTAGAAAATCTACTAAAGCGGCAGCAAAATCAGCTCAAGACGAAGCACACTCTGGCGTGCCACATGGTGCCGTTCATGCTGATTTTTCAGCGCGGAACAAGTTCCCGGTGCTAAAAATCAGCACAAACAGCGCAACATGCCTAATTTTGCCCTTTTGTACAACTCTGCAGAATCTCGTTGAGTTTTCATGTAACTCCAAAGAATTCTGCGGAGTGAAACTTTGCGAGTTCCACCCACCTCTGGTTTTTATATCTATTCCCAAGTTCATACACCCTGTTTTTCAGTTATTTTTATTTGTATTCCCTAAAAAGAAAACTTACTAAAAAATTCAAATCAATTTAAAAAATTTTTACTTTTAGAACCAACTTTTTTGTTTAAAAATAGAGCAAAAATATGTTGTTGGTCATGTCTGTCTCTAACTATTAAAGTTTATCAATATGGACCTGTGTACAGAATTAGTAATGTTAGATTTCCAAAAATGGTTGCAATATTTGCAAATCAAATGATATTTTATTAATCAATCTAGGTACTAACACGTTGGATCATAAAATACTGAATTGTAGGCGCTACCAATCTACCTTCCTCATAAATATTCATGAGATAGGTTACAAATTGCAACCTACTATGATTTTCTGTCATCACACAGATGGTAACCTGCTGGAGTTAGTAGACCACTGTGTTTATGTTCACTAAGTTGCACAGTGGGGGTTGACCGCAGGGCTTGGTCTGTGACCAGGCCCTGCATGAATTCACTCACACTGCAGCACCACTTCAGATGTGCACACAGGGGTTAAACAAAGGGCCTGGCTTGCAGCCAGTACCTGCGCCCAACCCCTGCGATGCGGCCACCCCCCTCTCTACACAGTCTCCAGCCTTCTCTCCTTGCTCATGTTCCACTTGTGAAATAATTAAAATTTGGTCTGCACTTTTTATGGACGTTCAGGGGTCTTGCTATATTTGCTTTCCTGAAGTGGAGTCATCTGTTACAGGAACAACCTCCAATGCACTGAATATAATTCTGTACACTGTTCCAAGCAATTTCACATTGAAGTTTTTATCAAGCATATTTTCCTTCTTGTAGATAATGGTTTGTACAAATGAAGCATTTAATTTGCTCTTGTACTGTATTTATACTTTGCTTATAATACTCCTTTTAAGCAAGCCATGCATGAAAGCAATAAACAAAAATTAATACAATAATTTAATTATACATTATAGTCAAAACATTCAGGAGGAACAGAGTAGAGAAGTGCCTAATATTTATGGGCTCCCCAACACGCACACTAATTCAGAAACATATTATCGTATTTGCGTCAGCATGATCAAATTACATAACAAGCAGAACAATAAATATATAAACATAGATTTAAATATGTTAAAGTGAGATGAGAAATAAATACCAAACTTTTGAAAATATTTATTTTGTCACGTGTGTAGAATTTCTATTATTAAATCCACATGGACGATACTTTTGTAAATGATATTTAAGACACTATATTTATGTCACACAAATTCTGTTTATGATATTGTGGTACCACATCAAAACAGCCACAGTTTTACCATGTGTAGATCTAGAAACACCAGAAACAAACACCACTCGTTGTTGCCAAGAAGCAGTATCACTCCAGAGATATCGCTCTGGGGAACTGGTAATTAAGGTCTGTGTGGTGCTGTGAAATGCCTGTTTTAAATTTAGTAGTCACATATATTTGTTGACCAAGCTTCCATGATCAATGGACAATCATCTGGACAAAGCATGGACAAAGTCTAGCATTTCCTCCCACTCCTTCGTCCTTCTTGAAGTCTGCTAGTCGCTGAGGACCCAGCTTTTCAATTAACCAACCTGCCCAAGGCAGGGCTAGACACACAGGCCTGCTCAGCGCCAGGATACCCTCGCAAGTGATAGTGTGCTTTACCATTAAACATAACATGACATAACATTACCATAACACAACATAATGTACCGTAACATAAGATATAATATCGTAATTTAACATAACACGGCATAACATAGCATCATATGATGAAGAAAACGAAAGAAGTGAATACCACCTTCTGGTCTAAAGTAACTTTCAAAGGAACAAAGCCTAAAATGTGTATGCCCCGCTTATGAGTGGATAAAAAGTGAAAGCAATCTATATGGCATTCTGGAGATGATGCAGAGGCTCACTTATGTTTTTAAGGTGATGCATGAGCCAAAAGGATAATTGGGAAACTGCAAGCAGGATTAACTTTTGATTGACCAAGTTATCCGAAAACAACCCTTTTCTGGCAGCTTAAGTGAAGGGAGTGAGTGAAAGATCACACTGTTAGACTATGCAAACATTATTGCATAAAGCATACTATTGCATGCCAGGGCTTGCTGGTGGTAAATGAAGCACCTGAGGCTGTTGCTTCACAGCATCCCATTAGTCACGTGACACCCGTTTCTAGGAATGTTGATCTCCAATTCATTTCTATTTGCTAAAATGTCAGTCGCAGTTTCACAGGAAGATAATTCAGCCCTGAGAGGATTGAACCTTGAAGGTTCTTACCTCTGTTCCTCTGTTCAGAACATGTTTACTCTAGGTACTTACCGGTATGTCATCCTGACATGGAAGCAAAGTGCCAGATGACTCATATGATCTCACTTTGTTATTTAAAGACGCAAGTTTAGATGCAAACACAACCTAATGCATTTAAAAATATCTGCTTTTTCGAGAGCCAGGACTACTGCACCCTTGCTGAAGAGATGCAGTCATGCTTTTTAAATCCGCTTGCATCTATGGCTTAACCACATGTAACTGGTTTCTTCTACTGCAATAAGTGGGCCCCAGTTTCTCCTTTATTATTCTTTTCTTACCTGTTATCAGTGCTTGCAAACATCTTGTTGTGTTACTCCTTGTACTTCCCACTTCACCGACAACCCAAAAGCCACTTCACCGACAACCCAGCAAGACCTGAACACATGCTTCAATGTCGCTCTGCACTGAATTCATGTTTTTTGTTTTGGAGGCTGCCCTCCTTAATTCCCATGTACCTGCCGTGCTCCACAATCATCCGGCGGAAACACTGCATATAAAACGATAGCGCTGTTCTATCTTTTTATTTGCAGATTTCTTCACCCCAACTGTGTAGTCTCCACAGTCATAAAATTACTATTAGTAAAATTAAACTTGTAGTTTCTGAATCCCCAAAATGTAGTAAACCTACACCAAGCGTACACTTACCTTTGTAAATCAGGCCTATAATGTTCAGGTTAATTGTGTGACTGACAGTTGGCTTTCAGCAGACAAGTCTCGAGTTGTTCCATGATGTATTTAAAAGCAGGGATTGATGAAATTTCATTTTCTCCATCCACGGTAATGGGTTGCAAACTGTGGCCACTTTCCCCGTTTCCACATCTGCCAGTGCTGATTGCAAAAAGTGAAGAATGAATGTTAAATGCCCTTCAAAACAAGAATTCCTCATTCCGGGTTTTGATTAATGCAGTGAATGGGGGATTCTTGTGGCGCGTGGCGCTGTCAGGGGCAGGTCCTTGCAATTTACTTACTGGCAGTTACATTAAGTTGATTACAATGGCTTGCCCATGACAGTGCTCTTTAAAGAAATGTTCCCAGCAAGGGAGCTTGAGTGTGGCACTTACCTGTTAGGAGGATTCTGCATACAGGTGCTGCACACAGACTTCCCTGCTGAGGAAGTTTATTTGAAGTGCACTGTTAAGGATCCGCATAAATAATTTACCTTAATGCAGTTAGTATTAGGGTAGAAACATTGCCCAGCCCCTTACAGGGCTTCAGACAATGTTTTTTTTTTTCTTTTTCATTTTTTTGTCCACAGAGCTGCGGATCAACACAAATTCTACTCTATGGATGGAAATGAGCGAAATTCCAATAATTCACTTTCTGCACGAAAATGTTACTCTACTCTATTTACGAGGTTTAGTTTGTAGGGAAATATATTTTGGCAGCAGTGCTATCTGCTCTTCTTTTTGTTGCAATTAGAGATGTTTTGAAAATATTCATAGTAGTCGTATGAGAGTAAGGAATGTTTGTGCATCTTCAATTCATGAACCACGTCACTGATAGCCGTTAGCCCAAGGAAAGCAGGAGTGATGCTCCTGGAGCAAAGAAGGAGGAGTTCTAAGCCAACCACTGGATGGATTAATCTCACAATTGTTGAAGGATGGGACAAAATAGCCCACCGTGTTCCTTGGTGCATTTGATTTGACCATTATGGGTTCCAGTTCCTCTGCGCACACACGTTCTCACAACATTGCTAGATATGATGTCACTAAGTGAGGAAATGCACATAGTGCTGCTGTTTTTTTTTTGTTTCATTCATTTTTATTAAAACAGATGAAAGTGGAGCAAATAAATAAATTATAACCCCACATCACTGAATACTCTGTATGTCCAGAGAAACCCACCACACCTTGATATGAATCATGTATAAAAACAATTTAGCAGTGCTCTGCTTAGGAAACAAAAAAATAACTATACACATTTGGACAAATTGGCTACAAGGGGAAAGGGACAGGGCATGGAAATGGCATCACAGGAATTCATCCAATGAAACCCGCCAACCATTATTTCCTTTTCTAGGTAAGGGTTCCTGGAACTCCAATAAGAACTCTCATCAAAGCAAGTTACCCCAACATTTATCATGCAATCCAGTTCGATGTGCTGGTAAGTTATTCACAAAATCCTTGGCTATGTCTACCTGAGTGAATACATATTTCTCCCTGCGAAGGACACCCTACGCACACTGGATGGATGGGATGGATATCCTTGTGATGCCAATACGCCTTTTATGGCCAATGTGCTTCCCAGCTCTTGGAGGGCTCTTTTACAGGACAACAAAGATCGATGAAGAGGAGCATATCCAGACCCAGCGTCACCTTGCCTTTTATAGTTGCAGCACACAGTATTCTGTCTGACATCTTCTCATTTACTAGAGTAACCATCGCAGTCCCCTGACCTTGACTGGTAGGTCGCTCCCCCACCACACAGCTCCGTCTGTGTGCCCTGCTGCTGCCCCTGATTGTGGTCGTTTTTTTCCTTTCTGTGCCCCCCTTGCTGCCCTGATTGTGCTCGTTTTTTTTTCCTTTCTGTGCCCCCCTTGCTGCCCTGATTGTGCTCGTTTTTTCCTTTCTGTGCCCCCTTGCTGCCCTGATTGTGCTCGTTTTTTCCTTTCTGTGCCCCCTTGCTGCCCTGATTGTGCTCGTTTTTTTTCCTTTCTGTGCCCCCTTGCTGCCCTGATTGTGCTCGTTTTTTTTTCCTTTCTGTGCCCCCTTGCTGCCCTGATTGTGCTCGTTTTTTTTTTCCTTTCTGTGCCCCCCTTGCTGCCCTGATTGTGCTCGTTTTTTCCTTTCTGTGCCCCCTTGCTGCCCTGATTGTGCTCGTTTTTTCCTTTCTGTGCCCCCTTGCTGCCCTGATTGTGCTCGTTTTTTTCCTTTCTGTGCCCCCTTGCTGCCCTGATTGTGCTCGTTTTTTTTTCCTTTCTGTGCCCCCTTGCTGCCCTGATTGTGCTCGTTTTTTCCTTTCTGTGCCCCCCTTACTGCCCTGATTGTGCTCGTTTTTTCCTTTGTGCCCCCTTGCTGCCCTGATTGTGCTCGTTTTTTTCCTTTCTGTGCCCCCCTTGCTGCCCTGATTGTGCTCGTTTTTTTCCTTTCTGTGCCCCCTTGCTGCCCTGATTGTGCTCGTTTTTTTTTCCCTTTCTGTGCCCCCCTTGCTGCCCTGATTGTGCTCGTTTTTTTCCTTTCTGTGCCCCCTTGCTGCCCTGATTGTGCTCGTTTTTTTCCTTTCTGTGCCCCCTTGCTGCCCTGATTGTGCTCGTTTTTTTCCTTTCTGTGCCCCCTTGCTGCCCTGATTGTGCTCGTTTTTTTTTCCTTTCTGTGCCCCCCTTGCTGCCCTGATTGTGCTCGTTTTTTTCCTTTCTGTGCCCCCTTGCTGCCCTGATTGTGCTCGTTTTTTCCTTTCTGTGCCCCCTTGCTGCCCTGATTGTGCTCGTTTTTTCCTTTCTGTGCCCCCTTGCTGCCCTGATTGTGCTCGTTTTTTCCTTTCTGTGCCCCCTTGCTGCCCTGATTGTGCTCGTTTTTTCCTTTCTGTGCCCCCTTGCTGCCCTGATTGTGCTCGTTTTTTCCTTTCTGTGCCCGTTTCCCGCCGCTGCGCCCCTGCGGCCCCGCCCCCTCACTGCCCATTCGCTGCCCCATTCCCTGCTCCTCCCTCCCACCTCCCCATTTATGGCGGCCGCGGTGCGGCCGCGCAGCGGACGTGCGCAGCGGGCGCGCCGCTGGCGCGCCGAAGGCGCGCCTAAGGCAAGCCCGTCTGCGCCCGTCCGCGCCGTGACCGCGCCCAGCGCCAGACCCCTGGTCCGGGCATCCCCCGCGCCCGCCACATCAACAGACGCCGATACGACGCCAGCACCCTCCACGCACTCAACCCCGGAAAAGATCACGCCTGCTACCTGGCCACCCCGAAGCGCACCCAAGGGCCCTTCACCTGCCGGAACTGCAGCTTCGCCAGCACCCGCCCCGCCAAACCACCGCCCAGGAAAGAACCCAACTACCTCAGATGCATCCTCCTCAACACCCGCTCCGCCCGCAAACACGCCATCGAACTCTGGGACCTTCTCGACTCAACCTCCCCAGACGTCGCATTCCTGACGGAGACCTGTCTGAATCCCGCTTCAGCCCCGACATCGCCATTGCCATCCCGGACGGCTACAAGATCACCCGCCGGGACCGCACCAACGGAGTCGGAGGAGGCATCGCCATCGTCCACAGGAACACCCTCAGAGTCTCAACCAACACCGACGACACCCTCAGCACCGCCGAACACATGCACTTCCAGATCCACACCGATCCCAACACCACCCTCAGAGGAACCCTCATCTACAGACCCCCGGACCCCGACCACAGTTCAGCGATTCTATCGCTGACTTCGTCAGCACACACGCCATCGCCTCCACGGACTACATCCTCCTCGGGGACCTGAACTTCCACCTCGAGAACAACAAGGACACCAACTCCACCACCCTGATCGACAACCTCGCCACCCTCGGACTCAGACAGCTCGTGACTACACCCACCCACGCCGCCGGCCACACGCTCGACTCCATCTTTTCCGCAAGCCCACACGTCTCCTTCAACCACACCTCCGAACCCCACTGGACTGACCACCACTGCATCCACTTCACCTACAGGAAGCCCACCACGCACCACCGCACCGAACAAATGCCTCGCCGCTGCTGGAGCAGAGTCACCGAAGACCAGCTAACCACAACCCTCGCCCTGAGCCCACCCGCCGAACCCTCCGACCCCGACACCGCCGCCCGCAACCTCAGACAGTGGATCGACGACTGCGCCAACACCTCGCCCCGCTCAAGAATCCGCCCAACAGCCACACCAGCAAGAAAGCCACCTGGTTCACCGAAGACCTCCAGGCCTCCAAACGAACATGCCGAAAACTGGAGAAGATCTGGCTCCACGAACGGACAGCGGACAGCTACGCCGCCCACAAGAGCGCCACCCGCAGTCACCATCACCTCATCAGATCCGCCAAAAGGGCCTCACTCAAAGACCGCCTAGACAACAATGCACACAACAGCAAAGAGCTCTTCAACATCGTGAAGGAACTCTCCAACCCCAGCTCCAACACCAACGACATCCCGCTGTCGCGAGACCTATGCGACTCACTGGCCACCTTCTTCCACCGCAAAATCGCCGACATCCATGACAGCTTCAACACCACGACCGCCCCGGCAACCACCGAGACCACTGCCCCCACAACCACCAACCGCCTGCTCTCCTGGACCAACATCAACGACGAGGACACCAGCGAGATCATGAACACCATCCACTCCGGCTCACCGCTAGACCCGTGCCCTCACCACGTCTTCAACAAAGCCAGTACAGCCATCGCGCCCCATCTCCGGAAAATAATCAACATCTCCTTCGAGACAGCAACCTTCCCGGAAAGCTGGAAGCACGCCGAGATCACCGCCTTACTCAAGAAACCCAAGGCAGACCCCAAGGACCTCAAGAACTTCCGACCCATCTCTCTGCTCCCGTTCCCCGCGAAGGTCACCGAGAAAATCGTCAACAAACAACTGACCCGCTACCTCGAGGAGAACAACATCCTGGACCCTTCCCAGTCCGGCTTCCGCAGCAACCAAAGCACCGAAACCGCCCTCATCGCCGCCACCGATGACATCAGGACCCTGCTAGACAACGGAGAAACAGCAGCCCTCATCCTCCTGGACCTATCAGCGCCTTCGACACGGTCTGCCACCACACACTACGAACACGCCTTCACGACGCCGGGATCCAAGAGAAGGCCCTGGACTGGACCACATCCTTCCTCTCCGGCAGAACACAAAGCGTCCGCCTCGCCCCTTCCGATCCAAAGCCACCAAGATCATCTGCGGCGTACCCCAAGGCTCCTCCCTCAGCCCAACGCTGTTCAACATCTACATGGCACCCCTCGCCCACGTCGCCCGACAGCACAACCTCAACATCATCTCCTACGCCGACGACACCCAGCTGATCCTCTCCCTCACCAAAGACCCTCACACCGCCAAAGCCCACCTCCACGAAGGAATGAAGGCCGTCGCCGAATGGATGAGTACCAGCCGCCTGAAGCTGAACTCGGACAAGACGGAGGTCCTCATCCTTGGTTCGAACCCTTCAGCATGGGACGACTCCTGGTGGCCAACATCACTGGGAACAGCCCCGACACCCACCGACCACGCACGCAACCTAGGGGTCATCCTCGACCCCACCCTCTCCATGACTAAGCAGGTCAACGCCGTTTCCTCATCCTGCTTCAACACCCTCCGAACGCTCCGCAGGATCTTCAAGTGGATCCCCACCGAAACAAGAAAAACAGTCACCCAGGCCCTCGTCACCAGCAGGCTGGACTACGGAAACGCCCTCTACGCAGGAACGACGGCTAAGCTCCTGAGACGGCTGCAACGCATCCAGAACGCCTCTGCACGTCTTATCCTCGACATCCCCCGACGCAGCCACATCACACCCCACCTGAGAGACCTGCACTGGCTCCCTGTCAACAAGAGGATAACCTTCAAGCTCCTCATCCACGCACACAAAGCACTCCACAACTCCGGACCAGCCTACCTCAACAGACGACTCAGCTTCTACACCCCCACCCGCCAGCTCCGCTCCACCAGCCTCGCCCTCGCCACAGTCCCCCGCATCCGGAAAACGACCGCCGGCGGCAGATCCTTCTCCCACCTCGCCGCCAAGACCTGGAACACCCTCCCCAACAACCTTCGGCAGACCCAAGACCTACTGGCCTTCAGAAGACTCCTCAAGACCTGGCTCTTCGATCAGTAGCAGCACCACCCCCCTCTTCCCCCAGCGCCTTGAGACCCTCGCGGGTATGTAGTGCGCTTTATAAGTGACATGATTGATTGATTGATTGAGTCCCCCATTGTCCATATTGTTTCCCTTAGATGTCTAAAACAATCTGAGGGAAGTTTCACAAATCACTACTCCACCTCCAACTCCATTTCAAGAAGCGTGCTTAGCACTGTGCATAGTTAATCTTTAAGGTTGCAGGGGGATTCCCAGCACCCTCAGCCTGACCTCTCTCTGGAGGTTTTCTAGACTCTCAATCTTTTCCTGTAAAAGTGCAACTCCCTCAATCACTTTGGATGTAAAGTTCTCCGGCTCCCTCACTGTAGCATACATATCTCCCATCTGAACCTCCAAAGTGCCTAACTTGCTTGCGATTGAAGCCTGATCCTTCTCCACTTGTGTCTTGCTATTGGTCAGTCCCTCTATGTTGTCCTCCACTGACCTCACTACCCTGTCTCTGTTTGTCATCTTCTCGGACAAATCAAAGCACGTTGCATGCATTTATTTGCAGTTTTTTATATCGCACGAACTTGACCCGAAGGTATTGGAGCTCTTTACATGAGCACTGGTTACAATACACAAGGTGACTTTTTATTTAATGAACAGGGAGATTAATGTGCTTTGCCCAGAATCACAGGATGTTGAACAAATGCCAAGACTAGAACCTAACTCTCCAGTTCCAAAGTCGATAGCTCTGGCCATAACACCACATTCTCTCCTAAAGAACACAAAAGTGTTCTATCATGGGGGGTGAACTTCATCTCCTTACTGGGTCCCTCAGGTAAATATCTCCTCCGCTTCTCATGGAAATTAAAACCAAACCGGGGTCCAGCAACCCCACGAGTTCACCACTGGCTCCCCAACAGGTGAGCAATATACTGGTAACTCAACAATAGATAAAATAATAGTGAGAAAAGGAAATAATAAAATGAGTAAAATAGGTGTTTCAACCCTCTAAGAGCTGGCACCTGTGCCTATATAAGCCTGGCAACTCCTAAATGGAGCACAGCTTGTGCTTACAAGGAAATTTGAATATGGCGCGGCTTGAAGTCCTTCATTGGAGACTGTGTGGATGCGCTGTCATGGTGCAATTATAGCCCGCCTGTTTCAGGGCATATCAGGAGGCATGGCCTGGTCAGAGTCCACGGCCGAGAAACAGGTGGGTGCAAATTAAAATCAAACTGGGGTCCAGCAACCCCACGAGTTAACCGCCGGCTCCCCAGTAGGTGAACAAGATACTAATAATTCAAAAATAGATAAAATAACACTGAGAAATGGAAATAATAAAATGAGTAAAACGGGTGTTTCAACCCTCTAAGAGCAGGCGCCCGTGCCTATAGGAGCCAGGCAACTCCTAAAAGTAGCACAGCTTGTGCTTACAAGGAAATTAAACGTTTACATGCCCTAACTTCCAATACCATGTGTCCTACCTCATGGACAGTAAGGGCTACTTAGAGATGACATATAAATACTTAAAAGGATGTTCAAGCCTGTCAAAGGGAGTTATTTTGAAAGGTCGAATTTGCGGTTTAAAAACTGCAACAGTGAAGCTACAGATGATAGGCCTGCAGTCATGTTTACACTGTCACTGTAGCGGATGGTACAATGGGTGCTGTAGTCCACTTGGGGCATTTAACTTACAGGCTCTGAGTATACTTTGTACCATATATTAGGGACTTATAGGTAAGTTAAATATGCCAATTGGCAATATACCAATTGTACAGAGTTGAAAGAAGGAGCACAAGCACTTTATCACTGGTTAGCAGGGTAAAGTGCACAGATTTATACAGTTCTGAGACTGTACATGTGCCTGGAAGTCCAGGACCTTCATGTGGAAAACCACAGCACCCCTCTAGAGTGACATACTCTATGCCATGTAGGGATCTGCCACAGTCTCTGTGACAGCATAGGCAGCACCTCCATGTCAGAAGTGGCCCCATCAGGGTTAGTCTTGGTGTGCTCTTCTCTCAGAACAGGTAACGTCAGACCCACTGATCCTCACACCATGGATGACCTCCACCTCCTTCCCTTTCCTCTCCATCTGGTCCTCTGTACTCTCTATTTTGGAGCAGTTCACCCAGAAATCTGTGTTTTTTGGACATCACGGGTGCCTGCCTCACCCAACTCTTTTCTTACCAGTGGATGTTCGTTACCAAGGATGCCGTCAAAGGGTATCTGACAATGACCCTCCTCTATGCCAGTACCCCCTCACATTCTAAGGATACCAGGCCCAGAATGTAGAAGAAGTCCTGCCAATGGGCTAGGGTTACCCTACAGATCTGACTTGGCAGATACTGTTCTGGGAAAACTAGCCTGGCTATCTCCCTAGTCTCGCTGGCACAGGTTCCCCCACAGAGCAGTGACAGGGACCCCATTCGCTCTTACCTCCCTGAAGTGACATCTACCACCCTCTGTGATCACAAGCTTGCCTTTTGGGTCCACCTCTCAACTTAGCAACACTAGTGCATGCTCTTTCTCTCCTACAAGAGACAACCTCACCCAAGGCTACATTGGCGACCCCCTTGCTGAGCCCACCTGCGTGTTGTTCCCTTGAACAGGCAGAGTCCATCAGCTTGTGCCCTAACTGGCAACAGTCATAACACTTGGGTGGGTGAAAGGAAGATCTGGCATTCTACCTTTCAGAACCTCCCCACTTGAGCTCAGAAGGAGTATGGAAATCTTTTTCCTTCAAACTCTGTTGGGGCTCTTTGGGAAGCTTCTCTGTTTATCCTGATCTTCACGCTCCCTTTATTTGGTGGGAGCCTGAACCACCCTTCTTGTGGTCACTCCTAGGTACCTTTTTGGTCACTCCACTGCTGATCCAGAAATCAGCTTCTTTCTCAAGCTCTCTGGGCACAGTGAGTTTGGCATCTACTAGGTGCTGGCACCTCTCTATAAAACAATTACTTAGAATGTACTCCTACATAAATAAATTGTAATCATTCATTTTGCTGCTCTTCATCCAACCATCCAGTGCCTTACTAGAAGAATTCACAAAGTCAACCCATGAACGGTGTGACTGCTTCTGGCTATTCCTGAACTTCAGGCAATATTTCTCAAGGGTCAGACCAAACACAGGGCCTAATTCACATAGGTAACTTACACTTTTGAGTAACTTTACACTTTTGAGCAAGTCAACTACTTTTCAGTGTTCACAAACTGCAACTTTTAGTAAATTACACTTTTATAGTAACTCCAGTACTACACGTGGCCAACCACTGGTACTGACCCCTCCATAGAAAATATCGGAGTTAGAAACTTTTTAAAAAACACCATATAAAAGTAAATTAAATTCAATTATTTAAACAGTTAAATATTAAATAAATATTCATAAATGGTAAAAAAATATGAAAATAGTGTATATCTATTATCTAATTATAAAATATTTAATAACCTTCAGTACTATCATACATTATTTTGTAAATTCAAATTCAATTATTATTATTTTTTTTAAATAGATTAAGTGACTTTGGAATGAATTCAAATGTTTATTCCAGCTTGCTCGTGGCTGGGTATCAGTTTCGGCAATACAGTGTTGTTATTTTGTTGTATGTTTTGCGTGGTATGGTACTTAAGAATTCAGGGGCATATTTACAAGCCCCTTGCGCCACTTTTGCGCCGCCGTTACGTCACGCAAGTGACGCAGCGGCGACGCAAACCATGCGCCGCGTTGCGCTATATTTACAACGTGACGCATCTAGGGAGATGCGTCACGTAGTAAACCCCTGCGCCACATGAAACCTGCGTCAGGTTTCATGTGGGCGTACCGGCGCAGGGGGGGGGCGTTCCGGCGCAGGTAAGCCTCGGAAAAGTGACGTAGTGAAATCTACAAGATTTCACGCAGTCACTTTCTCGACGCTGGTGCGCCAAATCCTTACGCCTGCTTCAAGCAGGCGTAAGGATTGACGCACCATGTTAGGGGATAGGGAAGGTTGGGACAGTGCTGGAGTTGCGTCGCGCTTGCGACACGACTTCAGCACTGCGCCAACCTTCCGCCAGCAGATGCGTCACGCATCTGCTTATCCTTGCGCCGCATTGTAAATGCGGCGCATCGGACGTGGCGCAAGGGTAAACTTGCGTGACGCATTTTCCCTGGCGCATCCCTGCTGATATGCAGGGATGCGCCAGGGAACGTAAATATGCCCCTCAGTGTTAAAGCCTCCTCCTTTATTTTCTGCCTGCACCGGGTGAGCTCCACACGAAATGGCCAAAAGGGAAAGGAGTATTTAGCCATTATGATAAAGTCTGCGGTGCTAACTTGAGTGCTAAAGTAAAAGTTCTTTACAGAAGCACGCCATAGGTAGCCTGGGCGCAAGAATAATTGATAATGTGCCAGAATATACGGATGAATGAGTTAGGAGGTTAAATGGCTATGAAATATGTGAGAAGAAACGTGATATGGGTCAAACATAGTCCCTTTGAGAGTATGCATTAGTTCACTAAGTCACAATACCCATCTCCAGACCCATCAGTGAGCCATTGGGCCCATCACCAAAGTCAGCACCATTCCTGCGAGACACCACTTAAGTTTGCAGGCACAAAGACAAGGAGAATTCATGGACAAATAGCTCACAGAATTTACATGTCTCGTTTCCTCATGTAAAGTTGGGAATCCGTCAGACAAAAGCAGTGGAAAGAATTTATGATCAGTTTATGTTACGGTTAGAGGATACACAAATAGAACATCGTTTTTACAGATAACATGTATTCCATTTCTATTATTTACACTTCAACTATACAAAGCCATGAATCTTCTAGTTTCTCGGTGGGGGGCGATTCCATACAGATCTTCTATTGACTCGATGTCCGCGAGAGCAAGTACCAGTTCTTGAAAATGCCTGAAATGTGATTCAAGTGATGCGTAATTCTTCCTCATCTACTATGCTCTTTCACTTCCCCAGTTTCCTCTTTCATCTTTCTTTTAACATTCTACTGCTTATTAGGGCAGACGTATTTACTCTTCTTTGGAGATGAATTGCATTTAATTTGTTTAAGATATGACCGGTATTTAATTTTTACTGGGGGTTTGCTGAATCCTTTTTTGAACATTAGTTGTTCACGTGAAATGATCTAATCTACCAGTATTTCCAGGTGTAATCCAATGAATTTGAGTTTACTGGTTCGTTCAGCCATGATTACAGGACAAATGACGACTGACAGACATGTTATTTTCTTCTATCGCTGCAATCCATTTGATGGCACAACAACATTAAACACGTATGTTTAAGTCATACAAAGATAGTGAGAAACTGGCCACGGTGGTTGCTCATGTGCATTCTAGAAACGCCCTTAGAAAAGCCATTACATAATTACATTCACAGTTTTCTGACACATTGTGACAAATTGCCATGAAAGTAATGTTTAAAAGAATCAGTTGTACATCTTCAAACACGCACATACATTCATATGCACACAGAGACACAGGCTCATTAATGATAAAACTATTTTATCACTTACAAGAATGTGTTCTGATGTTGTGAAGATCTCATAGTTAAGTAGTTCGCAGCTCTCCTACCTTCCCATACATGGGGGCATATTCCCAAGAACGTGTGATAACCATCGCAAAAGTTACTTAACGCAACCCTCAACATCGCAGTCCATCGCGGGAAATTTACGCCGTGTTAACCAAGTATTCACAAGACGGCGGTACCATGCGATAGTCTCCAGATAACGCATCAACTGATCGCGTTAAAATCAACGCCACGCCACAAAAATGCGAAACACGAATGCAAAAAATGCTGCGATGAGGCCAATCGCGATACGAAAATCAGCAAAACCCACCTACAGGCCTGCAATTCACACGCGTCAGGCGGGAACAATCACCATAAAAATAGAAAAAAAACAGACAAACAAATGCCAAACAACAGCGAAGCACAATGGACATTGCCGGAGCAAGTACGGAGGAGAACCAGAACCCCACAAGCCCCCCTGAGGACCATCCTGGGACCTCGGGGTCAGGGAAGGGCAAGGACAAGAAGAGTAGGAAGAAGCGGTTCAGTCCGCAGGAAAACAGGATCCTGATAACGGAGGTGACAGAACTCCATCAACAACTGTTCGTCACCTCCACTGTGTCATTGGCAACAAAAAATGGACTATGGCAGTCCATCGTGGACAAGGTGAATGCAGTCGGAGTGCTGAAGAGGACAATGGACGAGGTCAAGAGGCGCTGGAATGATGTCAAGTGCAAAACCAAGCTGAAACTCGCCAACAACCTGAAGGCAGCAATGCAGACTGGAGGTGGTAGCCCAGCGCCACAGGAGGAGCTGGACGACATGGAGGAAATGGTGTCCACAGTCATCAGTGGGGAGACGGTGGCAGGAGTTGGGGGCCCGGACACTGCTCAACAGGACCCGACACAACAGCAACAGGGTGAGTAACGACCAGGGCCTGGGGGGACGGGGGGAGATGGGCACAATGGCACACATGCACAATTAAGTTGAGCACATCTGCGGACAAACTATGCCCCAGACCACCAACTCCCACCAAGAGACCAATGTACCCAGTATGCAACATGTCAGCACTGTACAAGCACAGAAGTCAAAGGCACACCTCATGAAAGGGATAAGGGGCAGCAAAATCGGAGCTGCAGGGGTGACTCCCCCAAAATGCAGCGCACACATCACATGCAGAGCACATCTACATTGACAACGATGTGACACAATCTGCAAAACACCTACAACAGAACACAGGACACAACTGGCGCCGCTTGGGTGCAGACACTGGCCAATCACATTTGGCATTGCAGGGAAATGTGCGTTGATAATGTACAAGTACAAACACACACACGTCTGTTGTCGAAATGTCCACTGTCCCCCATCAAATAGGCAGCTCCTCCCAAACAGCCACAATGTACCCTGTCATGCTGTCTGCATGAAAACATGTACAATGCGACAACATACATGTGGACACATTGTTAAACTGCATCTCCCCTTCACATTGCAGAGGGAGAATCAACACCTCCTGCAGAGCAGCCCGACCCTCTCTTCTCTGGAGACAAATAGGACCACCACAGCTTTGACTCTGACGCCCTCCAACTGCTCGTGGACAGCCTACGCAGCCCACTTCCAGGAGCTAGGCGGCCCAGCTGCTACGAGGAGACCCCACCCCCTGCACAGACCACACAGCAGGCAGCACCCACCACCACTGCTGGCTCCCCGCACCCCCATGAAGAACACATGGCTTTCCAACGCCGTGTTTTGGGGTGCCAGGAGAATCTGGCTGAACAGGTGCGGGTGGGCTTCGACCGCATGGCAGACAAACTAGATGCCATACGTGGGTGTCTAAGTCCCATCAGGGACCACTCACGGGCCCTAACAGACACCCAAAGTCCGCTCCATGCTCTCCAACGGACCATGGCTGACATCGCTGGAGCCCTGACTCAGATATTAGTACAACTGTCCAGTCCGAGTGGCTCTAGCAATGTCACACAGGAGTTGGGAAACATGCAGAGGTTAATGGAGACCATGGAGCGGGCGAATGCGGAACGAGCGGCTGCCACGGCTGCACACCAGCGAGAGGTAGCTGGGTTCCTGAATGACCTCAGGACCATCCTCATGACATTGCTGCCACAAGACCTGGCGCGGATGCATGCTGCTGCCACCACTCCATCCACATCTCCGCCCCCTGATGTGTCACTGCCACACAGTGCGGGAGATAGAACACCACCACCCACACGTGAGGCACATGAAACAGCAGAGGACGAAGATGCAGATGATTCTGCCCTCGTGGTAAGAAGGACGCAGCAGCATGCATCTCAGCCATAGGTCCGGCTTCAGCTTGGTACTGCCCTCTGCATCATCACCTTCCACTGTCCCCCGATGCACTCTGCGACACTCACCTTGGACCTCGACATGGACTGCCATATGCTGTTTGATCGCCATTGACACAGCAATCAGACTGCGGACTGAACTCGTCCTCTTTCTTTGGACTTGTCATTCCCTGAAGGACCCTGGCTGGCCCTCCACGGGACAACATCGACATGTGGGGTTTGCATGGCCCTGTACTGCTCCAGATGCAACACTCCACTGAATGTGCATTAAACATTCATATTCACACAGATGTGTCATGTCTATGGTCTTTCGAGTGTGGAAGTATGGATGAATGTAGGCTCACTGGACTCCTCTTACGTCCATGTGGTTCATGTTGTGGCACAGGGGGCACGGGGTGACACTTTGCCGAATGCGGTCCGGGTGGCGCTGACACAACAACAGGGACACACGCATGAGTTACTTCCTTGTCCAGCCCAGTAAGGAACCACGCCCAGGGCCCCGGGGTCATTTACGCACCCTTACGCTGGACTGGCATATGCCAGGCCAGCCCACTCCGCTTACGCTCACAGAGGGGGACTACAACGCTACATGTCCCATGTCTTTCCTGTAGTGATCTGCTGCTCACAGGTCTAGTTGTCAGCATGCCACAGCCACTCCCTCACGGCTGGTGTACACCCACACCACACCCATCCAGCACACGCGTCACAGGACATGTGACCCTGCCAATATAAAGCGCCGGGCGCACATGCTCGATGCCATTTCCACTCTCTATCTGGGTGCATACGTGTGGTGTCAATGTAGGCATGAGGGCCTCAGGCCCTGCAACATCACATTCCCAAGGACCGGAGGTGACATGATGGTGTCCACAACACGATACCCAATCATACAGGGTCCATGACTTTGGGACACAGACTTGGTGGCACTGGATACATTGCGGCCGGCACAGGCACACCGCCACGGAACGGTGACTTTGGGTGCACTGAGGTAGGGGCACCTTAAGTGCTGAGCGGGTGTGCAGCCTGCGATGATGCCCCATCCCGGCGGTCCGGACTGCTCAGGATTTATGTGCCCTGCTGGACCGCAGTGTAGGCCAGAGCCAGCGGGCAGTGCGGGCCTACCGCCACGTGGCGTCGCATCCCGGATCACAGAGTTAGTGGCACCTCAAGGGCTGAGCGGGTGTGCAGCCGGCGATGATGCCGGGTGCACTGGTATGTCCTCTGCCATGGCGAAATCAAGACCCAGAATCATATGTGAGACCTGGTGGCCTGCAGAGCGGGGCTGCATGATGTGGAGGGTGCCATGTCCACGGGCCCCGGGCATGTGGCTTGCAGCGGCACGTGGTGGGCCCTCATTGCTACACGCCAAGGGCGGAAGGTGAGCAGTGAGGCCTGGGTGCACAGGGGCGGGCATGCACCGCTGGACGGCGGGAGGGGCTGGGGTACATCTGCCTGGGTGCACAGGGACGGGCATGCACCGCTGGGTGGCGGGAGGGGCTGGGGTGCATCTGCCTGGGTGCGCAGGGGCGGACAGGCGATGATGTCTTGTGCAATTGTATGTACTTTGCCATTCATGTATCTGGACTCTGTTTCAGATGACGGATCTGTTTCAGATGTGTGACCTGGTGAACTGCACTACATACCGGCACGTGGTTGGAGACACACCAATGGCAGCAGGTGTGCAGTGTGGCCTGGGTGCGCATTGTCGGCACTGTCTCTCCCTGTCCATCTCTTCTGTTATCTGTGTCTCGCTCCCCCTCTCTGTCCGTCTTTCTCTCACTTCCCCTGTCTGTCTGTCTTTCTCTGGCTCCCCTTCTCTGTCCATCTTTCTCTGGCTCCCCCTCTCTGTCCGTCTTTCTCTGGCTCCCCCTCTCTGTCCGTCTTTCTCTCGCTCCCCCTCTCTGTCCGTCTTTCTCTCGCTCCCTCTCTTTCTCTCTCTCTCTCCTTCGCTCTCTCTCAGTCCTTTGATGTGTGCAAGACACACCTTCTCATCATGATTTTTGTCTTGCAGGCTGTGACCTATGGATTGTCCCGAGGGGAGCCGCCATGTGTCTTCATTTCTGTTCTGTGTTTCTTTGAATAAATTTTCATTTGTTACATCGAAGGTGTATGTGTGATGCTCATTTTTGTGATGACACATGCATGTCACCAAATGTGGTTGTGCGACATCAGGCGGATTATTTGGTACATGATTCCGTGTGGTTGATGTGGCATGTATTTGGCCGGGGGGGGGGTGCCCGGGGAGTGGGGGTCCTGGGGGTGGTGGCGGTGGGTGTTGTGGCCCTGTTGGGGCTCCGAGCAGCATGATCAGTGGCTCCATGGCATCTGTTGTCCTTCAGGTGTGGCTCCACGGCTGGGCACCATTTTGTGGTGCAGGCTGTGGTCCGACTTTGCACCAGGTCAGAGCAGGTGTTAGTTTCCTGCTGCTAATGTGCCTTATCACCTGTTTTGTGGTCTTGTCGCCGATCTGGCTGGTCGTTGAGAATGTTGCGGAGTGGTGTTTTCGCGCCTTTTTGCACAGGAACGCCTACTCTGCATCTCATTAGCGATTGTTGCGGGGGTCATCTGTGGTGATGTTTTTTGCGGCGGCTATCGCGGGTAAACTGGTGTTATGGGCTGTTAACACCAGCTTGTGAATGGGGTGATAAATTTATCGCAACTTTGGCTGCGATAAAGTGCCGTTAACTAGGCGATGGCTCCTTGAGAATATGCCCCATGGTCTTAAAACACATACTACATGTCACACTAGATTTGAAAACATTACAAGATATCAAAATAATACATACTATTTCAAAATGAAGCATTGTAAAAAGGCTGTCTAAATTTTCAGAATACACTAATTATCCCTGAGAATGTATATAGAAAAACGTTTTCAACTGCTACGGGTTCGTCATGGAAAAATTAAATTTGACATGCTAGAGTCTGAAATTAGGTTGTGGGAACTCACTCTAATGCTTGCAGGTGTTCCGCAAGTTCTTTTGAGACTCAACAGCTGTGAGAAATTGGTTGTTGGCGAATGGGGGGGGGGGGCATTCAAGCAACAGCCACAATCCCTCTCAGGGTGAACCACAAAAGACACTAAATTAACCTGGGCTTAACTCTTGGTAGCTTGGCACAAAAAGAGGTCAGGCATATCTTAGAGGCAATGTGTCAAGCAGTTATACAGAACACAAACAATAATAAAGGGAAAACACAACGCAAGAAAAATCCCACACTAATTTAGAGACACAGAGTAAATTTTAATAAATTATTTGAAATCTGTTAGACCTGGCACCATTGGCGTGGGTCTCCCTTCCATTTTTTTGCTGTTGCCTCCTATGTTTTTGCTGTGTTTTTGCTGGTCTAGATGCTTTGGGCACTTTGCCACTGCTATTCAGTGCCAAAGTGCAAGTGCTCCCTACTGTAAATTGTTGTAACGGATTAGTGACTCCATGATTGGCTTATTTGATTTACTTGTCAGACCCTAGTACAGTGCACCATGTATGCCCAGGGCCTGTAAATCAAATGCTGCTGGTGGGCTTGCAGCACTGGTTGTGCCACCCACAGAAACAGCTTGTAAAATGTGGCTCAGGCCTGCCATTGCAGAGCCTGTGTGCAGTCTAGGACTGCCATGTCGACTTGGCAAAGTGCACCCACTTGCCAGTCCCTAAACCTTCCCTTTTCTACATGTTAGTCACCCCTAAGGTAGGCCCAAGGTACCCCTATGGGCAGGGTGCATTGTATGTGAAAGGTAGGACATGCCCTGGTGTGTGTGGCATGTCCTGATAGTGAATTACAGCCAATTTCGTTTTTCACTATTGCAAGGCTATCTGTTCCCATAGGCCAGAATGGGCAGTTTGATTATAACATCTTATAAGCATAACTGACCCAAGGAACAAGATAGGAAAATAAAGTTTAGTATGCCTGAACTCAGAATGTTAAAATACATCTTTTAGTGTGGGTGATTTGAAAATACCACTTTTAGAAAGTAGGTATTTTCTTGCCTAACCATCCAGTATGCCTCTGCTAGGTTTGTGTATTCCATGTCTGGTTTGTGAGTGCCATGGGGCTGGAGAGGGCTTTGGCTCCAGCAGTCTGATGAGTCAGGGCTGGGCTGAATAGGCCCTGCATTGAATAGAGAGTAGGGGGAGGAGATTTCCTGTCAGTTGGCAGAGCCTACATAGAATAGAGAGTAGGTGGAGGAGTTTTCCTTTCAGCTACCTGGGCCAGGTCTGCTTTCAACAATGCTGTCTCCACCTCCTGCCAGGAAGCTGCACCAGGGAGGACAGGACTGGTTTTGACTAGGTACAGACACTCTCTGCCTTCAGAGAACAAAGGATTTAGTAGTATAAATATTGGGGCCCAGACCCCAGAACTTTAGATCACTTCTGGGAATCAAGACGAACCCTTTGTCAAGGAGAGAAACCAAGGAAGCTGAAGGAGGAGACTGCCCCTGTGCTGCTTGCTGTTTGGGGTTGGCCTGCAGTGGTTACTCAATGCCAAGGAAAGGAGAAAAGGAACTTTGTGTGTACTTTTACTATCTTGAGGAAGATCTCCAAGGGCTTGAAGCTGAGCTTGCCTCCTGTTCTGAAGTCTCAGGGACACAAAGACTTCACCCCCAGCTCCCCCTGAATTTCCTTGCTGGGAATTCTACCTACAGTGAGGTGCCTGCTTTTGTTTTGGGCCCTCTGGAGACTGCGTGTCGCTGCGAGCTGGAAGCACGACTCAATGAGGAAGAAGCGTGTCGCCGCCGCCGCAGTTTGCCGTTGCATCACTGACGAAGTGCGTTGCATCACCGGAGAAGCGTTCCGCCGCTGCAGAGGTCGCCGTCGCATCACCGGAGAAGCGTGTCGCAGGGCCTGTTGCGGCTCCAAAGTTCATCGAGTTCGCCGCACGGCCAACGGCTGTGCACGCATCGCATCCACGTTATCACATCGCATCAGAGACGCCATTTTGTCGCATCGCACCAGATCGTCGCTTAGCAGTACCATCTTATCGCACCGGATCACAGTAAGAAACAGATGCTTCGCCTCCTCTCTGGTAAGGAACAGACGCATCGCCTCCCCTGCGCTGCAGTAAGGAACAGGTGCGCTGCCTCCACTGAAGCAAGGAACTGACGCATCGCCTTCCCTGCGACCCTTTTGTTTATATTGCGTTACGCATCCAAGGTACTTTGAGAGTAAAGTGTCACATTTACCATCTACATTGAACTAAGCTATTTCTACCATCTGAAAGTCATATTTTTGAGTACTGTATTGTGGATTTTTGTCGTTTGGTCTTGTGTTAAGTCTAGATAAAGATTACTTATTTTTCTAAACTGGTGTGGTGTCCATTTGTAGTGTTTTCACTGTATTACTTTATGTGTTCACAAATGCTTTACACACTGCCTCTGAGATAAGCCTGCCTGCTCGTGCCAAGCTACCAAGGGGGTGAGCAGGGGTTATTTTAGGAGTGTAGCCCCCTTACCCTGACTAGAAGCAAGGGCCCCTACTTGGTCAAAGGTACCTACCTTTGGCAACTAGAGACCCCCATTTCAAACATTGGTGGTCAGTGGTGAGGATTTGGACTTGCATTTGTGACTCATATACAGTGATTGGTGTACACTACTAGTGAGTGCAGACCATAACGCGACCACATACATTTTGGTAGATTTTTTTTCCTTGGGACTTCTATTTTTGCTAGAAACTGCCAATTCTTGTTACCATGAGCAAAGCAGCATCCAACGCATCTATAGATCTACAATTTGAAGAAGACAGGGTTAATATTTACACTGTGCCACTGCTGAAAACCTTTTGTAAAAGATTTAAGATCCCTGTGAAAGGCATCACCAAAAAGGAAGAGTTCCAAAAGGCGCAGAGGGCCTGGTTGGAATATAGAAATGCTACTGAGCATCCTGAAGAGCCTAGGGATGAGGCAGAGAATACAGATGGGCAGCTGGATGGGCCTTTGGGCCTGACCGGGGAGAAAGTACCTTCCAGGGCAGGCAGCAGTGTTTCTTCAAAGGGCCTGTCCCCAGAAGAGCTGGAGGACAGGGAAAAAGATAGAATGCACAGGATGGAGCTAGCCAAGCTCAAACTGGGTGGTCAGATGGAATTAGAGAGCAAGAAGTTAGCCTTGGAAGAAAAGAGGATGCACTTGGAGCATAAGAGGATGTTTAGGGAGTTGGAATTGAAAGCCAGGAGCTTAGAAATTACTCCCTCTGGTGGCAGCACACCATCTGTGCCTGTAGAAACAAGAGTATTCATCCCCAAAGATGTTATTAAGGAGTTCCACAAGAATGAAGATATTGGGCAATGGTTCAAGGCCTATGAGGTAGCTATGACCTCCCACCGGGTCCCTGAGAAGGATTGGGGAGCGGGGTTGTGGGGGCGGTTTCTCAGTGATGGGCGGGACATCTTGTTAGACTTGCCCTCTGAGGACCAGAATTCCTATGTCTACATGAAGGAAGCCTTGATGACCAGGTATGGGTTGACCCCAGAGCTTTATAGACAAAGGTTTAGAAATTGTAAGAAACTGGAGTCAAGCACTTGGGTAGAATATGTGTCTTTTTTTGGCAGAGCATTGGATGGTTGGGTGAAGGGTAGCAAAGTGAATGATTTTGAAGCGCTCTATAATTTGATTGCATGGGAGCACTTGTCCAGTAATTGTTTTCCAGAGCTATGCCAGCACCTGATTGATAGTAAGCTGACTATCCCTAGGAAGCTTGCTGAGGAGGCGGACCCCTGGGTTAGTACCCGGGTCCACAAGGGTCATGTGGGAGACTCCACCAAAGGTGGGCAGTGTCCCCAGCAGAAGAGTGGGGGGGACAAGGGTAAACAGAGGGAGTTCCAGAAAGGGCCCCAAAGTAATCCCCAAGGGAGCCAAGGGAAGGGTTCCCAGCCTCCCCCTGAGAAGAAGCCAGGGGCCCCGACAGATGAGCCTGTTCAGAAGGGGCCCAGGAAATGTTATAATTGTGGTCAGGTGGGCCACTGCTTCTGGGATCCTAAGTGTTCCATGAAAGCGAATGCAGCACCCACTGGTGCACCGCCCCGGCAGATGGCTAGTGTAGCCCTGGGCCGAGGAGTTGGGTGCCCAAGGTGGGTGGGATCCTGCAGAGATGTCCCTGGTCTCTTTAGGAGACAGTGAGATGGTCCCTAGGACCCAGCTGCCTGATAACATTAAGAAATACAGGCAGTGGTTGACCATCAATTGCCATAGGGTGGAGGCTCTGAGAGACACTGGAGCCAGTGTGACAGCTGTCAGTTGTCAGCTGGTGTCTGAAGAGCAGGTGATCCCCCATGCATTTTACCCTGTAGTTTCCGCGGACAACTCAGAGAGCCACTGTAAGGTGGCCCAGGTTCCCTTTGAGTGGGGGGGTCTCAGGTACCTTTCAAGTAGCTGTGAGGCCAGCCATGCCTGTTGACTGTCTGCTAGGCAATGATTTGGAAAGCTCCCCTTTGGCTAAGGTGGAGCGAAGAGCTCATTTGGAGATGTTGGGTTTGCCTGAGTGGGTGTGTGTGACCACTCGGTCCATGGCAGCCAGTAAGGGTGTTCAAGAGGACCTGGAGCCTGAAAGAATGGCCCAGGTGCCTGCCTTAAAGAGAAGAGGCAGGGGGTGCTGGAAACCAGCCCCCGAAGTTCCCACGGTCCTGGAGGAGGCAGACCTTGCGGGGGATGCCCTGGAACCTACAGGGGAACAAGTAGCTGAACTGGGGGACTTGCCTGAGCTGACCCATTGGCAGCAGGAAGGAGGACCCTCCAGGGAAGAGTTCTGCGAGGAGCAGAAGAAGTGCCCTTCTCTTGTGGGTTTGCGGCAACAGGCCACAAACCAGGCAGCAGGTGATCAGTCTGGATCACATTGGATCTACTGGGAGAATGGTCTCCTGTATAGCGAGCCTAAGGTTGCTGAGCCTGGGTCAGCCCGTGTGCTGGTGGTATCCCAGCGCTTCAGAGTCTTCCTACTGGGTCTGGCTCATGATGTACCGTTAGCAGGACATTTGGGGCAAGACAAGACCTTTGAAAGGCTTGTCACCCACTTTTATTGGCCCCAAATGCTCAAGAGTTCAGATACTCATTGCAGGACCTGTCAGACTTGCCAGGCAAGTGGTAAGAGTAGGAGGAAGCAAAAGGCTCCTCTCCAACCGTTCCCTGTGGTCAGCACCCCCTTTGAAAGGGTGGGCATTGACATTGTGAGGCCTCTGGATCCCAAGACAGCCATGGGCAACAGGTTCATCCTGGTCTTGGTGGACCATGCCACCCGGTACCTGGAATCCATCCCTCTCTGGACTGTAACGGCCCCCGTGGTGGGACATGCATTGATGGGGATTTTCTCCCGTGTGGGGTTCCCCAGAAAGGTGGTGTCAGACCGTGGTACCAACTTCATATCTAAGTATATGAAGTCCCTGTGGCAGGAGTGTGGTGTACCCTACAAGTTCACCACTCCTTACCACCCCCAAGGTAATGGGCTGGTTGAGAGATTCAACCGAACCCTAAAAGGCATGATTATGGGTCTTGAGGAACCTATGAGGCGTAAGTGGGACGTCCTCTTGCCATGCCTTCGGTTTGCTTAAAGAGAGGTGCCACAGAAGTCCTTAGGGTTCAGTCCCTTTGAACTGCTGTATGGTCACCCTGTAAGAGGACCTCTGAGTTTGGTAAAAGAAGGCTGGGAGAAAGCTCCCAGTAAACCTCCCCAGGATGTATATAGCTACATGCTGGCCTTCAGAAACCAAACTAGGCGTTTCAGGCAACTCGCTCAGGCGAATCTGGAAGCCAGCCAGGAGGAGATGAAATGATGGTATGATCAGAATGCCACTCTGATCGAGTTTCAGCCTGGACAGAAAGTGTGGGTCATGGCCCCCGTGGAGCCTTGTGCGCTCCAGGATAAGTGGACCGGACCATTTGAGGTGGTGGAGCGCAAGAGTGATGTCACCTACTTGGAGGATTTGCGGTCTCCTAGGAACCCTTTGCGGGTCCTGCATGTAAACCGCCTGAAGCCCCACTTGGAGAGGTCTGAAGTGGGCATGCTCCTAGCGACAGATGATGGACTGGAGGAGGAGACTGAGCCTCTTCCTGACCTCCTGTCTGCAAAAGAGCAAGATGGGTCAGTGGATGGTGTAAACCTCTCTTCCACCCTGACCCCTGAGCAGCAGGATGACTGTCGCCAACTGTTGGGACAGTTTCCTGATCTGTTCTCCCTAACTCCCAGTGTCACTGATTGGTGCGTCCATGATGTGGACACTGGGGACAGTCCTCCTGTAAAGCACAAAACTTACAGAGTGACTGACAGGGTGAGAGCTTGCATCAAGGAGGAGCTCTCCAAGATGTTTGCGTTAGGGGTGATTGAGTCCTCTAACAGCCCTTGGGCCAGCCCGGTTGTCTTGGTCCCAAAGGCTGCCACGCCTGGTGCCACACCCGAACTCCGGTTCTGTGTGGACTACCGAGGACTCAATTCAGTCACCAGGACTGACACGCACCCCATCCCCACAGCTGATGAGCTCATTGATGGGTTAGGGGCTGCCCGGTATCTCAGTACGTTTGACTTAACGTCTGGGTACTGGCAGATCGTCTTAACTGATGGGGCAAAAGAGAGGTCCGCATTCTCCACACCAGATGGGCACTACCAATTCCGGGTTATGCCCTTTGGGATGAAGAATGCCCCTGCCACCTTTCAGAGGTTGGTCAACCAGGTGTTGGCTGGACTGGAAGATTTCAGTGCCGCCTACCTGAATGACATCGCAGTGTTCAGCGCCAGTTGGGAAGAACATCTGCGCCACCTCTGGGAAGTGTTGATGGCCCTGGGGAGGGCAGGCCTCACGATCAAGGCGAGTAAGTGCCAGATCGGGCAGGGTTCCGTGGTGTACTTGGGACACCAGGTTGGGAGCGGCCAGGTGCCACCCCTACAGCCCAAGATTGATACCATCCTGGCATGGGAACCCCCCAAGACCCAGACAGAGGTGAGAGCCTTTTTAGGGCTCACAGGGTACTACAGGAGGTTTGTCAAGGGGTATGGCAGCATTGTTGCACCCTTGACAGAGCTGACTTCCAGGAAACAGCCCAAGAAAGTGAACTGGACTGACACCTGTCAGAAAGCTTTTGATGCCCTGAAAACTGCCATGTGCATGGCGCCCGTGCTTCAGGCGCCCAACTTCTCTAAAGAATTCATTGTGCAGACAGACGCTTCAGAGCAAGGTGTAGGGGCTGTACTTTCACAGATAAATGAGGAGGGCCTAGACCAACCTGTAGCCTTCATTAGTAGAAGGTTACTTCCACGGGAACAGAGGTGGAGTGCAATTGAGCATGAGGCATTTGCTGTGGTCTGGGCACTGAAGAAGTTGAGACCATACTTGTTTGGGACTCACTTCCGGGTTCAGACAGACCACAGGCCCCTCAGATGGTTGATGCAGATGAGGGGTGAGAATCCAAAGCTGTTGAGGTGGTCCATTTCCCTACAGGGGATGGACTTCACGTTGGAACACCGCCCTGATACAGAACACGCCAATGCTGATGGTCTCTCCAGATTTTTCCGCCTTAGTGAAGAGAACTCCCAAGAGGGTGGGTAGTTCTCCCCACATTTCAGCTGGAGGGGACACGTGTTAGACCTGGCACCATTGGTGTGGGTCTCCCTTCCATTTAATTGCTGTTGCCTCCTATGTTTTTGCTGGTCTAGATGCTTTGGGCACTTTGCCCCTGCTATTCAGTGCCAAAGTGCAAGTGCTCCCTTTTGTAAATTGTTGTAATGTATTAGTGACTCCATGATTTGCTTATTTGATTTACTTGTCAGACCCTAGTACAGTGCACCATGTGTGCCCAGGGCCTGTAAATCATATGCTGCTGGTGGGCTTGCAGCACTGGTTGTGCCACCCACAGAAGCAGCTTGTAAAATGTGGCTCAGGCCTGCCATTGCAGAGCCTGTGTGCAGTCTGGGACTGCCATGTCGACTTGGCAAAGTGCACCCACTTGCCAGTCCCTAAACCTTCCCTTTTCTACATGTTAGTCACCCCTACGGTAGGCCCAAGGTACCCCTATGGGCAGGGTGCATTGTATGTGAAAGGTAGGACATGCCCTGGTGTGTGTGGCATGTCCTGATAGTGAATTACAGCCAATTTCGTTTTTCACTATTGCAAGGCTATCTGTTCCCATAGGCCAGAATGGGCAGTTTGATTATAAGCATAACTGACGCAAGGAACAAGATAGGAAAATAAAGTTTAGTATGCCTGAACTCAGAATGTTAAAATACACCTTTTAGTGTGGGTGATTTTTACATTCTGTGTTTGAAAATACCACTTTTAGAAAGTAGGTATTTTCTTGCCTAACCATCCAGTATGCCTCTGCTAGGTTTGTGTATTCCATGTCTGGTTTGGGAGTGCCATGGGGCTGGAGAGGGCTTTGGCTCCAGCAGTCTGATGAGTCAGGGCTGGGCTGAATAGGCATGCATTGAATAGAGAGTAGGGGGAGGAGATTTCCTTTCAGTTGGCAGAGCGTACATAGAATAGAGAGTAGGGGGAGGAGATTTCCTTTCACTTGCCTGACCCTTCATAGAATAGAGAGTAGGGAGAGGAGTTTTCCTTTCAGCTACCTGGGCCAGGTCTGCTTTCAACAATGCTGTCTCCACCTCCTGCCAGGAAGCTGCACCAGGGAGGACAGAACTGGTTTTGACTAGGTACAGACACTCTCTGCCTTCAGAGAACAAAGGATTTAGTAGTATAAATATTGGGGCCCAGACCCCAGAACTTTAGATCACTTCTGGGAATCAAGACAAACCCTTTGCCAAGGAGAGAAACCAAGGAAGCTGAAGGAGGAGACTGCCCCTGTCCTATTTGCTGTTTGGGGTTGGCCTGCAGTGGTTACTCATTGCCAAGGAAAGGAGAAAAGGAACTTTGTGTGTACTTTTAATATCTTGAAGAAGATCTCCAAGGGCTTGAAGCTGAGCTTGCCTCCTGTTCTGAAGTCTCAGGGACACAAAGACTTCACCCCCAGCTCCCCCTGAATTTCCTTGCTGGGAATTCTACCTGCAGTGAGGTGCCTGCTGTTGTTTTGGGCCCTCTGGAGACTGTGTGTCGCTGTGAGCTGGAAGCACGACGCAACGAGGGAGAAGCGTGTCGCCGCCGCAACTGTTGCCGTCGCATCACCGAAGAAGCGTGTTGATGCCACAGCAGTTTGCTGTCGCATCACTGACGAAGCGCGTCGCATCACCGGAGAAGCGTGCCGCCGCCGCAGAGGTCGCCATCGCATCACCGGAGAAGCGTGTCGCAGGGCCTGTCGCAGCTCCAAAGTTCATCGAGTTCGCCGCACGGCCGCCGGGCGTGCACGCATCGCATCCACGTATCGCATTGCATCAGAGACGCCATTTTGTCGCATCGCATCGAGGCTCCATCTTGTCGCATCGCACCGGATCACAGTAAGAAACAGACGATTCGCTTCCCTGCGACCCTTTTGTTTCTATTGCGTTACGCATCCAAGGTACTTTGAGAGTAAAGTGTTGCATTTACCATCTACATTGAACTAAGCTATTTCTACCATCTGAAAGTCATATTTTTGAGTACTGTATTGTGGATTTTTGTCGTTTGGTCTTGTGTTAAGTCTAGATAAAGATTACTTATTTTTCTAAACTGGTGTGATGTCCATTTGTAGTGTTTTCACTGTATTACTTTATGTGTTCACAAATGCTTTACACACTGCCTCTGAGATAAGCCTGCCTGCTCGTGCCAAGCAACCAAGGGGTTGAGCAGGGGTTATTTTAGGAGTGTAGTCCCCTTACCCTGACTAGAAGCAAGGGCCCCTACTTGGTCAAAGGTACCTACCTCTGCCAACTAGAGACCCCCATTTCTAACAACATCAAAACGATAAAAATCTAATCAGTAGAGTTAAAGATTCGAAGTATTTAGTAAACACCAGCACCTAAAAGTTGAAAGAGCCAACCACGGACAATTAGACGGGTGACTGGGTCAAAGTTGAAAAATATGGGCAAACGAGATGGAGCACGAGGCAGATACAAGAAGTGTATTGGGCCCAGCCGGCACTTACCTTCAGACTTAGAAGAAATTTAGCTGAAAAAGTTCTGAAAATGTAAGGTCAGCGAGGCAAGGGAGCATCGTTGTCAGAGAGCCGCTGGACAAAGTCGCGGTGAAGGGTTCTACGTTTGGATTTAGTCACTTTTTTGTTAGACAGAAATCTCCAGCAGGACGAGGCAGGAGACTGTAGCCGACGAAAGTTCCAGATGGCCAGATACTCCTTTGGCGAATGACCTCTGAAGGGGATTTGGTGCCGCATAGAACAACGTAGCGTGAGCTGCCACAAAGTCAGGCCGACTGGCGATGCACCTTGGGCAAATAGACGAGCAGGTTGGATCTGTTCTAATCTTGATTCTCAGAGCAGTTTTTAGCCCAAAATGTTTTAAGTCCTACGTTTTGAGTTTTGGCTATCTGGTCACCTTTAGCACCACCACCAAGGGTCCAGGATTGGAGGGGCATCACTTGGGGGGTTACGGCTCACTCAGGATGGGTCCAGGAGCGGTTCAAGATGATGGGTATGTGGTGTACCACTCTACAAGGGACTTATAAGTAAATCCAATATGCCAATCAGGTATGTCAGTTCTACCATGCTGAAAGGAGAGAGCACAAGCACTTTATCACTGGATGAATTCAGCAAAAATTTGAGGTGTGAAGGCAAAGCTTTTGGGGGTGACCCTGCAGAGAGGGTCAAGTCCAACAGCAGCCATTTTGGATGTGGTCCTCCATTAAACTGCGCCCAAGGCCTCAATTCAGTCTCTGCATGTCATAGGCATGTCACACTTGATTTCTTCTTCTTGGGAGAGGGATGATAAGGGTGACCGCCATTAGCAGTCTCCCACTGTCCTTCAGATTCACTGACAGGAATAGAGACCAAGCAAGGCACCAAGAATGTTGCTCAAGATGACTGAGGCAATGTTGTGGTACTTAAGAAAGAAAAAAAAAAAAGTTGCAGAAACAAACCTCTTAAAAAGTACACATGCAAAAAGAGGAAAAGAATCAACAGACAAAACCCTAACACATGACTTCTAACTAAACTCAAAAGAAAAGACTTGCAAAAATCCTAACTCATGAATTCTAAACCAGAAAACAGTATACAGAACAAGGGAATGAGGTGCAGTGGCCGCAGAACGCAATAATGATGGATCCTCAAATACTGAGAACCATGTATGATCAAACTTCGAACCTGGGATAAGAAATCAGTGCTGACACCTCCTCAAATGAACCAGTAAACAGAATACCACCATTGTTATTTGCAAGACACATAGAGTAACATTATACTTCCTGTGACTGAGAATAGGGGTGGGCGTAACTCGCATAATTCTTGTAGCATATTCACACGGAATTACCTACGAATTTTGTGAGATTACTTGGAACTTGATGAGAAAAGAGTAATTCTGTGTTTAGTGCTATTTCTAAGTGCAACAATGCCCCCTCGCCACCAAAATGGACACAAATATGTATTTTGTGCTAAAAAATAGCACTACATGCAACAGAACACATTTAGCGAGCTTGAGCAGCTGCTCACACTTGATAAATGTGCTCTTGGAGGCAGGATTTTCCTCCAATTTACCACAGCATTTAGCGCTATTTTCATAGCTCAAAGCGTACCCTCTATTTTGGACGCAAGGATACATTTTGTGCAAAAAAATTGTTCTAAATGCAGCAGAGCATGAATAGCGAGCAAGATTGGCCACTCACGCTTGCTAAATGTGCTCTCACAGTAGGGTTTTCCCCCAAATTACTCTTAATTCCATGAGCAGGAGTAATTGCTTTAGTATCGGCAATTCCATCTGAAAGAGTAACACGGAATTACCAAAAATCCTCTGATTACTACAGCATATTGGAGATTCTGCCCAGGCCTACTGTAAACCATATTGTTTTGTGCGCCAACCACTAAATGTTCCAGACTCTATAAAAATGGCAGTTGGAAACCTCTTTTACCTTTTTTCATAATTCGAAGAAGTGTGGCCTCAAGAGGTAGGAATATCACCGGTAGATAAATGTACCACTTTTACCTAAAATCTTCGGTTTGTTAACAGTGTTTCTAAGAGGTATGTGGGATCCACAGATATTGCTGCTCAATGCAACTGAGCAGGGTATTTGAAGACTCAAGATTTCAGTCCTCATTCGATGGGGTCCACAAAGACTTGTAGTTCCTTTTCAGCGAGGCATTGAGGGAGATAGAACCTGTCATTGTACATATCCAGGAGAATCTGCACCAGCCTGAAGGAACCAAGGTCAGTAAACCTCAAAGTGTTCAGACTGCATCTAGTGGAGTGAAAGGCAAGTTAATTAAAAAATTGATTCTTCTTTTGAAAGCTGGAAAGTAGTGTTTTTATGCCAATTATTGAAAGCCTGGAACTGAAGAAAATTAAAAACTGAAGAGAGAATTCTTTGAGAAATTAAACTTTTCTGGAAGAGATTTCCTTTTTTATAAAATCAGGCTAAAATGCCTTAGCAATAAATTTCCCTGTCATTGTGCATCAGAGATTTAAGGATGAAGCCCTGAGGTAAGTTAGCCTGCCAAACACTGTGTTCTTCTATAACTTTCGATAAAGAATTACGAAACAAGAAATACTTCAATGGCCAAACTTTAGAGTGAGTTTCAAACCAAACTGGAATTGTCAGTGCCAATTCATTCTAAAAGAGAAGGTATAGTTAACTGAGATTTGGAACGTTCTTCCTCTTGTCATTAATCAGTGTGTTGTGAAATTGGAAAAGTGACAAACATCTTCCAGTTACATGTTGTCTGATTACAGAAACAACACTCATAAAAGCACTTGCAATACACTGTCATTGAAGGCCCTGAGGTGCGAGCTGATCCTTCAGATGTTATTCTTTGTTCCTCTGGATGAGTTTGCATTTTACAATTCTCTCTTTCTCTCTCTCTCTCTCTCTCTCACTCACTCTATCTATCTATCTATCTATCTATCTATCTATCTATCTATCTATCTCTTGCCCTCCCTCTCTCTCTCCATAATGCCCATAACCATGTGTTGTCAGTGTGGGCAAACACAGTCCCAGAAGTGTGTGCAGGCTTTGACACAGCATGAGTAGGGTGGAAACCTACATTTTCTGCAATGAGTCTGTAATCCTGGGAACAGTCAAGTGAAAATAGTTTGTTTTTGCAGACCTTGGCATAAGCTTGCTAAGAAGGGAATACCTTTACCCTGGAGCATGGGATAACACAAGGCTTTTGTCCATCTAAACAAAAGCCTTTACTACTTCTCCATGAAAACTATAAACCCAGGAACTCCACCCGGTGATACAATTTTCATGCACCCTAACTTCATGAACCCAACTACACCTTTTATGACAGTTACTAGATATTTATTATGCTTTCAGTCATTGGAGGCATTATTTGGAGCGGGCATCTTTTCCCATTTTTGTCTGGACTGATCACAAATTCTGGAATATCTTAAATCATTGAAGTACATGAACACTAAAGATGCCCTTTGGTCATTATTCTTCTCAAGGTTTCAATATATTATCTCATATCATTCTAGTAACGCAGGTTTGTACATTGTCCAAACAATCTGAAGAATCAATTCCAGCAGCAGATCCTCTTGTGATTCTCATGCTAAATGGACACACCAGGATGAAGCTAAGACTTTACTAACAAAGATTAGAAGACAATCAAAATTTCTTCAGAGAGAAGCATGAATTTAGGAACATCAATAAAAGAGACAATACCAACATGGATTCTTATTACATGATGATGAACTTTTTCTACCTGACATCCCTTCACAACAAAAGATATTATGTTGGTGTCATGACAATCAGATCAATCAGGAGTCCATAAAACCAATGACCTGGTTCAGCTTCACTTTTGCTGTTCCAAGGCGACACAACACACTATGAAATATGTGGGACTATGTGGGTTCAGGCCATGAATATGCATACGAACCATGCAGGAGCCCTGCAGCTTATGTCTAATCCTTGACAGCCAGAGTCCCAAATGTCAATTGACTTTATTGTGGAACTACCCTTGTCTTGCAAAAATACATTCATTTTCATAGTAGTTGACAATTCCACCAAGGCCAATCATTTTATCGCATAATTTAAGGTCCCCACAAGTTTTCTTTAAAGACATGTTTAAGCTGCATGGTTTACCTGAAGCAATAGTGAGAAATAGATGGGCTCAATTTGTTGCACGTTTCTGAAAACACTTATCAAAAACATCTAGTATTTGCCAGTTTTATAGGGCTACTTGAGTTGGTGGCACAATAAACACTGGAGAGCCACTAGAAGCATTTAATTTACAGGACCTGGGTACATGTTATAACCTAAATGTTTTTGCCAATTTTACCATGTTTAAGGAATGAGCACAAGAACTTTTGCAGTGGTAAAGTGTACAGATGAAAACAAATTTCAGACGTAGGAGAAAAAAGGGCAAAAGGTTGGGGGGAGGAACACCAAAGGTTGTAAGGTCTAACAGCCTTTACCAGAAGATTGCACCAACCCTTCAAGAAGGCAATGAAAGCAATGCTGATAATGAAATCCTTCCTCACAAGAACACACCACAACCAACGGCTCAATGAGGGATCCAAGAAAGCACAACAGTTGTGCAAGCAGTTGGAATTACTCTGAAGCAAACCAAACATGGAAAGAGCGACACTCACCCCCAAGAAAATTTTCCACGTTGACCATTAAATGAACCCTGCCTAAAGACGAACATAAGGGTAAGGAAATGCTTCTTCTTGCATGCTCACCCCCAAACTTTTGGACTGATGCTTCTGTTTTATTATTCTGAAAGTGCAGTGAGGCCTGCAATACAGACCTCAGTGCCAGTGCTCTGACACTGGAAAGGCTAGTAGCTCCATTGACAAGTATAGGATTACATGCTGACAACTCAGCTGTGCTACCTCCTAAATTGGACTGCCAAAGTTGGTACTTCAAGGTATCAAAATAATCATTACATTAAACTAGACTTGAAGTTTCCTTTGGCCTTTCACAGAAGCTGGCTACAAGACAGCCTTCTTCCCTCCGGGGGAGAGGTGTGAACAACTCCCAGGAAAGGACACAATAGAGTCCTGCCATTGGAAGAGGTGTTACCTCTCCCTTTCAGGAAGCCAGGCAGGGTGTGAGCCCAAAAACCGAGATTCAAAGGGGAAGCCACCATTTAAGGGCAAATGGTGGATACACACAAGAGAGGCTGCTCTTTTGTTCTGGTAAACAGGTTGGCGCTGGGGACAGAGAAGGAAAAGCAGTTGCTAAACTGGTTTTGACATCGCTGTGTATCCCTCATGTAGCCACAATCTAGGGTGGGCTACCAAGCTCCACACACCAAGGGAAGGGTTCTGCTATCTTGGTAGTGGGAAGAATATTGCACACTGGCAAAGGTAGATGCCTAACATTGCAGGAAGTCATGATCAGGCGGAAGGTGACCTGGTAGCCCATTGGCTAGTAGTCAATGTATCCCCAAGGGCACGTTGTGGGTATAAAAGTGGTACTCCTGACCCCCTGAACCCCAGACCTCATATCATGTCTCTACTGAACAGAGGCCCAAAGAAGGACTGCCCTGCTATTCCGTGGACCCACCAAAGACAGGCTGCACCAAAGACTGGACCGCACCTGCTAGCAAAGAGAGAAATGTGCCTGTGATGCCCTGCTCATGGAAAAGTCATCCCAGAGGACCAGATAGAAGCGGTGAACTCCAAGAGCCAGTTGGCTGACTTACAGCACCAGGGCTACAAAAGCTGAAGTGGGCATCTCAGGAAAGTTGGTAGCCAAAACCGCTTAGTTGCCATTGCCCACTTGAGCGCTGCCCGGGAGACCTAACCCCAACACTCAAATGTTGCATTCAAGTCGGCTGGTTCTGAGACAGTCATCAAAGTGCATTCTCGTCACCCAAGACAGACACTAGCCTCAGTTAAAAGGAACCACTGGTTTCGCTGTTACCTGTACTAGAAGACCAATGGCAACTGTTTTTTGGCTGGACATCACCTGGACCTCGAAAGACATCAACCCGTGTGGCCAAAGTCACTACAGCGTGTTCATGGACCAAGGGAAGGCTCCAGGATGACCCCCATCGACTAGATCAGCACCCAGAATATCCCTAGCATCTTCAGCATCCTGTATCCCTCTATTGATGTCTATGGCGGCTCTACAAGATAACTATCCCGCTAATTCTTACTGGCGCCTCTGACTTGCTCCCTGTTGAAGTTGGTCACCCAAAGCAGGCCGCAGTAACTGAACACAACTTTACGGTAGGTTTCCAAAGTTTTCAAAGTATCTGCTAACCACAGTAGTTACCAATGCTTGTTTGCAATTAGAGTGAAAAGCAGTGATTTACGATTTGCTTAATAATTTGTATCTCCCGAAACCTCTGGTGCATTTTGTTTATTTTAGTGTGTAAAAGTTCATGAAAATAAGATCTATTTTTTTAACTTGCTGTTGGATTTCCTTTGTGTCCTGTTTTTTCTTATTCAATTGTTTTGGTACTGCTAAAAAAAGCCTTTAAACTTGTTCCTTTGTTAAAGCCTGACTGCTCATAGCGAAGGCTGACCCAAGGTTGAGCTAAGGTTTTACAAATGAGCCTGACTGGACCCAAGGGTGGTCTGTGAGTTTATTACACACTGTGGTTGCACAAACACACCATATAATTAACCGCATTTCCTCACTTTAAGGAATAAAAAACAAAACATCACGGGAATGATGAAACAATGGCCGACTACACTGGATGCCGAGAGACCCGAGCACGCTGCCTAATGCAATATATGGAATTACCGAAAATATCCCAAAGACAGTGGTAAAGAACACTAAAGACTCTTGCAAACAGGAAAGGAGAATGTGTAACTAGTCACATTTATTATCCTTTATTAACCTTGTATTAGGAAAACCGGTACCTTGTAGAGCGCTCTGATAGCCCATGGGTCATATTCGCGCTCTAAAAACTCTAAATAAATAAATGAAATAATGTCGTTCAACACTAAAGTGTGTGTCTTGTCACAGTTAGAAGCCAGGGCTTCTTCAGGAAGCAAATAGCTCGAGAATGAAGTAGCTAAATGCACCATGACAACGTTGCCTATAAAAACCAGCAGACACAACTCCGAGCAACTGAATGCTGGAAAGCATTTCACAATGAAGCATGAGACAAGGGCACAGTTGTCACACTAGAATTCTTTAACACATCCCCTGGCTGTGCCTAGTTATAGGGCCAAGCACCCCACACTGAAATAATTCTACAATCCTATCTCCGTTTTTAAAAAACATGAAATGCATGAAGAGCAGGGAAGACTACAGAGAAGAGAAGGCAGCAGGGCTAAAGTGGAGAAAGAGAGAGACAGCTGATTACGTTCAGCGGAGAGGGAGAGAGAGAGAAAAGGGCTGAGGAGAGAGAACAGAGCATGGATAGGAGGAAAGAAGAAGGGCAGAAGCAGTAGAATGAGGATAGGGTAGATTCGAAATCGAGGGAGAGTGGTCATTGACAAGTGGTACCAGACGAAAGAGAGAGAAAAAGTGTGATGTAAGAGTATACAGGACGAAAAAAGGAGAGGGGACAGAGTAGACGGAGGGAGAGGCGGCACTAGAGGTGGAAGCGGCATTGGCCTTCTTAGAAAAAGTTTGGACACCAGCATTTATGTTTTACAAATTAAGCACTGTTAGATGTGAAGCAGTGAACATTTCTTTGGAACGTGCATCCACCTTCTGTGATTTTTCTTAATATTTGTATTTCAACAACATTTTTGTATTGTTTAATTTTTTTGTGCAGTCGGATACTTTTAATTTTCTAATTTACAAATAGTGATAACTTATATGAAGCAAGTATTTAGTTACAAAGTAGGAAATGTGCCTTTTGTGCTTAGATTTTTCAACACTGCATAGGTGTCCTGGAAATGTAGATCAGTATTCTGTTCAGTCCCTGATCAAATCATGATTATGTATGAAATAAATAAAGGATAACTTATTATCTGACATGAAATCCAAGGCTGTATTTCACTCAAGGTATTAGACTGCCATAAGTCATGAGAGTCAGTAGTTCGGTGATTTATTACACAGCAGAACTCCAAAAGTACAAATATGGCTCAGAACATTCTTTTTTTCATTTTACTTAAGAAGGAACATAGGGGCATATTAGCAAGGGCACTATCGCCGCTTTAGCGGCACTTTTTGCCGCTAAAGCGGCGATATTTATATCGCCCTATCAGCAAACTGTCTCTAACAGCAGTTAGCGACAGTTTGCGGGCATTAGCGCCCGTTTTTTTACCGCTTTGCATGTCAGCGATATTTATCGCTAATGACATGCAAAGTGGGCGTTCCCGACGAACAAACCTGGGAAACACTCGCTAACAGGCCTATCGCCTATTAGCAAGGTGGCCATGGCCCCAGTTAGCGACGTGAAAAGTCGCGCTAACCGGGGTCATCGCCATTTATTTAACACCTGCAATTAGCAGGTGTTAGCCATACCTAACATGGGGGGTGGATTATGCTGATACGACCACAGGGTCGTATCAGCAAGGTGTTCTCCCTTCTCCATGCAACATCGCTGGTTTTTCAGCGATGTTGGCCCATTTCCCCCGCTATCGCTGGAATATTCATCGCCATAGCGCTAATCGTTGCTAATACAGCGTTAGCGTGGCGATATATTCCAGCGATAGCCGGCGATAAAAAAAATCACGCTAAGCAGGGTTAGCGATGATTATCGCCTCTTCTTGCTAATATGCCCCATATTTTCCCTGGCTGCCACACCGCAAGTCATTAGGATGCCAAGGAAACATTAGTGGTGTAGCACAGATGAATCCTGAATATCAAAAGATGATGCTGATAATTTTAATGTCATGATGTTATTTTATGTTTTAGCTGGGCTTTCATTAGCTTTTGTATGCTTCAAACTAATTATTTTCGTTTTTTTCCTGGACCTGGCATTCATTTCACATTACAGTTTGTTTGCTCAAAATAAGCAATGTTACAAATGTAAATTTCATCAAGATATAGCTCTTCGAGTTTGCCTTGGCCAATAAATTATCTGCAATCGGAGTGCCAGTTGCACGAGGAATTTAAGAGTATTGAAAAAGGCAATTTCACAACAAAATATTGACTATTTGAAGTGCTTTGCACTGCACTGAACAACAGATTGATTTTGGTGTCCAGAACATCGAAATCGTTAAAACAATAGATTTGCTAAACAATATATATGCAAAATTTGTGATTAGTGAAAAACTGAAAACTGTATATCTATTTTTCAGTTAAGTGCGTCCATACTAAATCATCCTCGCTTTTCTTTTTTCCTTAATTCGTGTTTTTTTTTTAAAGGATGAGCTACACTCAAACCACCACTTCATCAGTCGCACTTCATTCTTCCATCTTCATTTAAAAGTAACTATTTTTATTTCCTGTGTTTGAGGCCTCCTCCTGTCTGCTGTCTTTTTGTGTCTTCCGGCCATCTACCGCTTCACTCCTCCCCTATTGTCAACTTAAATTGTGTTCTTTTTTCATTGGCTCATTTCACTTCTGCTTCTCGGGTAACAATAGACATAAAAAAGACTAGAGAGACCCATTTTTGCTTTTACCCTTCACCATGTTTCCCTTTTTGCATTTTAACTAATTGCAATTCCTTTTTTTGTATGGTTTGTAGTAAGTCTTTTGACATACATAGTACAAGATTCCATCCTGGGCCCGGTGTAAGTTTTTTATTTAATTTTTTACTTTTATTGAGAAAAGACAAAGACGATAAGGAATTTACATCCAATTTTGCATCAATATACTTAAACAACAACCAATGTTATTGTTTGGGTTACTCAATCCGGAACAAAACAAATGATGAGCCACATTCGAGATGTGTATATCAGTGGAACTTGCCCCATACTTCCAACCTAATTTCCTGCCAACTCAACCTTTAATTATATAAATTGAGATTTCAATCTCATATACAATGTATATTCTCTGCCACCAATGTGCATATTCTGGTGGGTTCTGATTTTTCCAATGAGATGCGATTATAAATTTAGTCCCCATAGCTGCCAGAGAGATGTACCCTTTCAAATCTATACCTAGATAATGAATGTCATGCCAAGACTGAGCCTCGTATGTCTCTGAAATGGAAGTTGAAATATTCCAATAGGGAAAGGTTGCAGGCTCTATCTGCTGAAGTCTGTTTCAAACCGCATAGGTGCTGGACAAGGCCCCGGCATGTCCTTACAATGACAAGGCCCCCAAAAACTGCCCCTTGCATCCAAAATGGACACGAGGATGCATTTTACACTAAGAAGTAGCACAAAAGGCAACAATAATAGCAAGCAGTGGGATTGTGCCCCAACTTACTCCCAGCATTAAATACTAGCCTCTTAGTGCACAATGCACCTGTTTGTCCAAAATGGACGTGAGGATTCATTTTGTGCTAAGAAAATAGCACTAAATGCAACAGAACATAAACAGCAGCACAAGCAGCCGCTCGTACTCGCTAAATGTGCTTTTGCGGTTTATTTTCTTCCCCAAATTACTTTTAATTATGCAGGCGGCTGTAATTGCATTACTATCAGTAATTTTGTGTCAAAGAGTAACACAGAGTTATCAAAATTACTCAGATCACTCCAGCATAATCAACATTCTGCCTTTGCCTACCCAATTCATTGGTAAAGTCAGATTTGTACTAAATATTGTACAAAAGATACTTCAAAAAAGTCACCTTTAACCTGCCTAATGCCTCTAGAAGGCCATTTACATGAGCTTCCAACTGTCACCCAGGAGTTGAATAGCTCCTTGATGAGATGTGTTCCTGCTCCCAGAGCTGATACTAAGGCCTTGGGTGACAGGATGAACTTCATTATCTTCAAAGAGTTCAACCCTGGCACAGGCAGATGTAGTTAACACCTGGGCCTGCCCCCTTCCTTTGTCCTGCTAGTCAGTCATTCACAAGGCCCAGTGGTAGAAGACCTGCCCCCGGAACTGGTTTTGAGTGACCACAGAGGAGGGGCTGCTCAGTTCCGTGGCTACAGCTCTAGGATGGGCACAGGAAAGAAAAGGTTCTGCCACCTTGCTTTCAGTTAGAGAGATTGTCTTCAGTGGAACTACTGCAAAATTGGGTAGGGTCACCCCTGAGAACTTTTTCCCTATTGGTTAGGGAGTGGCCAGGAGTCACCTGCACCACAAACTAGTGCCAGGCATAAATGTGGCAACCCTGGGCACCATCTTCAGATCACTACTGGACCTTTAGAAGAAAGAAGAAGGTGTGAACCTGCTGTTCAGACCTGTGAGGATAGCCCTATTGACTGGACCTCCTCCTACTTGAACCTATGACAAAGAAGTGGACACCAAGGGTCAGTTGGCTAAACCTCCTGTTAAGCTACAGGGACACAAAAGCTGAAAAAAGCCCTCTTTTTTTAGAAGAGGGCAGCTGACCATTTCCACTGGAGCTGCCCTGGACTCTGTTGGTGACTTCTGCCAGAGTGAGTCCTAACACCTAAGTTCTGTTTCAGAGGTCCTGGAACCTTTGGCTGGTGTCAGAGCGTACTCTTCCTGCCTAACACTAAAACTCATGACTTAAAAACTTTTTCAAGATTTGTTGCCTGGAGAACCAACGGAAAACTGGGACCAAAATGGCAATTCAATCCACAAGGGTGCATTGCCAGTGAACCTGCATTCACCGTAGCTCTCACTATGTTCTTCTTCGCATCAGCAGATCTGATTCAGAGGACCCAACACTGACAGGCAGTAAACAATGCCAAACCCTCTTCTGCTACAACCTGCAGCCATGCCCCGCTAAAGAAATCCAACTTTGAGACACGAGTCTATGTCCCACGGTAGAAATATTCATTGAGCTTGACTACAAGCTCATCCAATCGAAGTTGATGACTTCCTGGGCGTGGAGTGTAAACATTTTCTGCTCTGAGATTTACCTGCCATTTCCGTTAGCTTCACCAAGACACTCGTCCTTCGTCAACTCATTGTCGACCGCCTGTCTTCAGATCCAGCCTGCAGCCTTGCCCAGAAATCTTTTAAGTGTGAAGTAACTTTCTGACCAGGACAAACGTGGTCCTCATATCCCATGGGCGCTCCATCGCAGACAGCATCAATACTTACCCGTGTCCCAGTCTAGCTTGACCAGTGTCTGTCATTGACGCTTTGCACTTTTTGGTGCCATTTTTATTTAGAAATTTAAATTCATACCTTAAGTTTCCCTTATTGGATTTCTGTTTTTTTGATGTAATTTTGTTCATTAAAATATTCCCTTTTTTTATAAATCGGAGAAGGATTTTTATTGTGTTGTGCTTTCAACTTTTTAACTGGTTTGATACTTTTAAATGCTTTGCCCATTTCCTTAGGTTAAGTCTGTCTGCTCTTGCCATAGCTACCAGGGGTGGAGCTCAGGCTTAAATGACTGCAAGCTTTACTGGACCTAACAAGAAAAGTGTTATTATTACATGTGGTGGACTGCAATCAACCCCAATTAATAATCCACTTTCTTATATCTCCTATCACTCGTTGACTGTACGCTTGCCTTTTATCCTGTACAGGGCTCTGCTAAATTTTTGCTAGGCTCACGCTATACAAATACCACATAAATAATCCCTGTTTCTGTCTCAAAATCTGTTTCACAGATCACTTTGGTGATAACTTTCCTTGAACCAAGTATTTAAGATTAAATAAATGTTGACGACTCCAGTAGGTTTTTATAAATGTTGATGTCTCCAGTAGGTTTTTCATGCTCATCCTTTCAAGAGTCCTTTATAAATGCATTTCTTGCACCATAAGAAACCTTGCGCTAACATAACAAGACATCCAACAACCTTTCTTTGTTGTCTGATTGATGTCACAAATATTCCGCCACAGGACAGTGGACCAGATATACTAACTTATTTTACAAACGCAAATACTCCAGTTCTGCGTTTGCAACCATGAATCAGTTTGTTCCTATGTACAAATCCCATTTTAAGGCTCAGGAAACTTTTAGTGACTCATAAAAATGGAGTTCTCAGTGGATACATAATTACTAATTGAAATGGGCATGGGCGTCCCTTCCAAAAAGCAATTCGGTATGCATTATTATTAACTGAAATTGTGGCTGTGTATCATGCAAAATTTAGTGACTCCAAATATGGGGTGGTAGATCATTCACAAAAGGCAAGGGGGTCCCCTGAAGCCCCTTACCCTTTGTGAATGTTAAAAAAAAAGTTTGTTGGGGAGCAGGATGTGGTCCAGGGGACAACTATCAAGTTAATAAAAAAAGAAAACATTTTTAATGCAGATTCATTTCCTTTAAGGAAAACAGGCAGCATGTAAGAAAAAAACTTTACTTTACTGAAAAGCAATCACAAATGTGGGATCCTGCTGACCACCAGCCCTGTAACAGCCATCAATGGGAGAGATTTCCAATTTGCGTCATTCATAATTAATATTAATAAGGTAGGTTGGATTACGACCCACTCCTATTCAGAATTTTATGAACCAACCTATTAATAGATCTGTGGTTCAATAAATTGTTGCCTTGTTGGGAAAATTCTAGTCACAAATTCTGACAGGATTTTTACAACCAGACTTTCATCCATCCATCCCAATGTTTATATAGCAACATTTCCAGCCGAAAATGTTGATAATCATCATAGTCATTAACAGTGATATGCACTGCAGAACCAACCTATCAAAGTAATAGACAACCTGGTGAGAAAAACAATTGAGGACAAGGATGATTTTCTGCCTGACCAACCAATTAAACCCAAACACTTCTACCCCTGACCTGATGTTCCTAGAGCAACACCCCAAAGAGATAGCATTCAATACTTGGAATCATAATGACCGATCAACAGCCACTCTTTGTAAAGCACATGCATTAATCTTTCCTAGTGAGAGGCCTTGTGATAAAGCAATGGATAATTACATGCTGACTGGAGATATAATCAGAGCTAAACAGACAGTAGATAGGTCCTTACACAACTATGCAATATGTTGTCAAATCCATGTCAACCCTAGCAACATACTGATGGGCTAGAATTGTCCGTCAAGGTCCAGCAACAAAAAACTAAAATCTACCCCACAAGACGACTTACTGGGCTGAGCACAATATATAGGCCACCATTCTCACACACGTACGGGAGAGATCTTAGTTGTAGAAAAAAACAATCAGTAAAAACATAGGTGAATGGATAATGATGGCACACAATGGAGCACTCTCTGCAGCCATCATACAGGGCTGATGACCAAAGGCCACTGGTAGTTCAGCTTTTGCAATGATAATAATTGGTTTTTCAGTATATTTTAGTCATTGCGGTATGGACTATTGAGTAGGGAATAACGGAATAGGGAATATCGAGATGCTGTAATATCATAGCCAAATTTCAATGACCAAAATATCGGCAAGGTATGTATATATAGGAAGGTATAGATTTACTATACTTAATTCCATGTATGTTACACGGTTGCTCTTTGACCATAAAAGCTTTGGATATTCTGATGTTAAAATTGAATTCTGCCAAATTTCCCTAAACTAACTGAACTTTAATCACACCACATATGGAACTAAGCCACTGGATGTATATATTGTAACTTTGTTTGTATACATTACAGAAGGATGCCCGCCATTTCCCTACCCTGCGTGGATTTGCATCAGTTTAATACTTCTCAGTACTTAGGTGGGCTTCTGTTATTGCGATTATACAAAATCTTGTAAACTGTTGAGGAACGCATAGGTCAGTGCCCCAGCATTACAACAGAGGCTGATATAGATGAAAACCAAGAATACTGCTGAGCTTATTAACAATCAGTACCCAGACAGCATGAATTACAACATAAAGCAAACATGCGCCTTTCCTTGGCCTCTGCGTGATCGCACCAGGTCAATGAGTGTTGGTACAGCATCCCCAGCTATAGTGTATTATGATATATTGCATACCGGTCACTTACCTGCATGTATTGATGTTTCCTTTTGTGTTGTACTCCACGTTCTAGTTCCAGTCTCTCTGGGTTCCAACCAACGGCGCCTCTGGCAGTTGAACTTGGAAGCCACTGGAAAAGGCTGCACTAGATATGGGCTCCCTGCACTGATAGAATAAAATATATATTTATATAAAACCTTTTGGGTGAAGCTCCTTTCAGCACACCAACGAAGCAACTTCACAGGTTTGCATTATGGCCTGTGAATTGTGTGAATATGTTGCATCCTTTCTTTGCTTTTTTGTGAAGTTGACGATTCCACAATTGTCTCCAGCATCCCTGGAGTAAGTTACAAAGATGTCTGGGAGTACTGAGCCTTCTCTTCCCTTCACTCTGCCTACAAAGAAGGTGGGAGGAACAAACTGGAGAACTGCTTTGGATGAGATGTTTCTCCTCTGATCCTCTTGGATCTGCTGAGACCCAGGAGCGGTAGAGGAGTGAGTAACAGAGGCACCTGTTTTCCCGCCACTTGAGTAACGTGTGAAAAATGAGTGCAGAAAAGACTCAGCACCGGCATTTCCTCTGCTACACTCAAGACTATTGAGACCCAGGAAGGCAAAGAAAAGTGGAAGTAGGATTAGCATTGAAAAATTGGGTTGCTGGTTGAGGGATAATTCCAGGGCCACTGGAATTATCTGATTGCGCAGTCGCTGCGATTTTCGCATAATTATAGATTTGCTACATTTACCACATAATCCATCATCTGCCGCATAATCTGCTGATTTTAACTTAAAAGAAATTGTTTCCAGCTCAAACGGTTCAAAAGTTAATAAAAACGCAGTAATGCATGTTGCCGTGCAGTGGAAGGCCCTTTGCAAAGGTGGGCTGGTCACCTTTCTGTGGCTTATTGCTAAATTTGGGTGATAAACTGGAACTATTGAGGTGCAACCAATGCCCAGGCAATGATAACAAGTTTAAAAATGGCAAAATAATGAAGTAATGCTATCACACATTGTGCCGCATTATGCTGCACTATTTACCTTTTCATGCTGCATAATTTACTCAAACCTGCCGCATTATTTGGCCATCCCCTATTGCAAAATTCCAGTAGACCTGGTAATACCCTTCTCAAGCAACAGCCACAATCCTTATCAGGGTGACCCACCAAAAGTCACTTAATTAACCTGTGCTTAATTCTCTGGTAGCTTGGCACAAAAGCAGTCCGTCTTAACTTAATGCCAGTGTGAAAAAGTATTTATGCATCACTTAAACAGTAATACAGTGAAAACACAACACAAGAAAAGACCCCACACCAATTTAGAAAAATAGAGTAAAGTTTAATGAATTATTTGACATCAAAAATCCAATCAGTAGAACCGGAGTTATGCAATTTTAAAGATTTAAGGTAAGTTTAATGCCTAAAAGCACAAAGCGCCACTCACCGAAATCTGGTTGTGCAATACTGGGTGAAAGTCACAAGTTTAGGCTGTCCGCGATGAAGTGTGGGCCAGATAGAGGGAGCAGGGTAGTCCCAATGAAAGATTTACCTTCTAAAGTGTAGCACAAAGAGCTCAGTTCACGGTGGAGGAGGGAGAGCGTTGTGGATGGTCGTCACTGTAGCGCCAAGAGCAGGCCGGGTGTCACAGACAGTCGTTGCTGCAACGCAAAGATCCTGTCAGGTGTCGTGAATGGTAATTGCCGGAGATTCGCATTGATGGCCGCCACAAGCTGTTGATGCTGTAGTGGAAACTGCAGATCTAACGTTGCCGGTCATCACTGGCAGTCGCGCGCAGAGTTGGGTTTATCAGAGCTTCACATTGGCATAGGCACGGGCTGCATGATCTTGGTGGGAATTGACCATTTTGTGGTTCCAAAGAGCCATGAACTTCAGGATTTCTCCTTTTGTTCAAGGAGGAGCTCAACAAGGTGTCACACCAAGGGTCCAGGACCCGAGGGCACCACTTGGGAATTAGAAACTCACTCCAGCAAAGGCTAGCAGGGCTCAGCCAGGTTCAGCTACAGATCCAGGAAGCAGTTAAGCTGAGCAGATGCAGGGAGGCTTCTGGAGCTTGTTATGTCCATGTAGCTTAGAACAGAAGGTCAGTCTGCTGACACCGTGTCACTTCAACATGGGATGAAGGGTGCACGCCCATCCTTCCTTCTCGGCAAGCAGGAAAGCTATCAAGCAGCAGAGCAGCAGGGCAAACTTCTTCTGTAGTAACCACAGGTCCAGGAGTGCACTGAAGAGTGGGTCTGAGGGTCCCTTTTTTATACCTAAAAAAATCCTCTTGTGATTATTTTTGTGCAGGAAGGAAAACCTTCCTGCACAAAAACAAATATTCATCACTGCAAAGCAGACACCTTTGCACCATGGTGCAAAGGTGCCTGTGGTGGAGCAGGGGTTCGAGAAAAGAAACCTGCTCGAATTAATACCCCCATAATACGTACTAACACTAAGTAGTAATAGAAAATTAGCGTGCACCTTACATGAACACGTGGGAAATAGCTCTGCGCATGTATGCACTAGCGTAAGATAACATGTGAAAGAACTAAAACCGCATTTACATTATGCTTTAAGTGAAACGAGAAACAAATGCATGACTAGGCCGCATGTGCATTTCGTAGTTTGCATGTTGCACTTTGCTTTAAAATAATAAGTAAATGCTGCTTTCTGCTTAAGGCTTATGCTAGATAACCCTAAATGAGGAATAGTGCAGGGAGGGGGGTAAACAGTGAAAACTACATTGTCATATAATTAATGAATGTCCATTCTTCATTCACTATAGTGGGCCGGATGAAACTCCATTTTTCTTATATTGTCCGAAAAGGGAGGGGTGAATGGAAGAGTGAATCTGATCTGTCAGAGGCAAGGCAGATGCGCTGTGCACAGCAGAAGAAATGTACGAGTTGAAGGCCAGTGTGACGATTGTCGGCCAAATGATGAAATCAACCGTGGGACCAGAATCGTATTCTGCGGACGTTGTCAAATTTATGAATACAATTGTTTAAATGTATCCTGTATAAGAAAACGTGAGAATGAACTAAGAACTTAACTGTGAGAAAGGAAGCAAACAGTAAATTGACTAAATTGTATGTGAGGTCACTGTGGTGTGACAGAGACGCCTCCTAGGCCCTCCAATCATCTGTCTAGTTTTAAAAATTGTTGCAACTAATGTGGGATGGACATGTAGGTTTTAGGGTATAACAGGGGTGCCTTTAGGGGTGTGGGTTTAAGAAGGAGAAGGAGAAGGTGAAGGAGAAGGAGAAGAGAATAGGCTGGGGAGGCTGAGAGAGGGAGATGCTTCGCTGTCCGTCAGTTTGCAGAGAGGCCTAGCTGATTCCTGTCCTGTTCCGTTCCTGTCCCTGTAAATCTTTGTTTCCTGACTCTATTCAGGGAACCCCCACCTTCGCCTTGGCCAGGGTAGTGGTTTTCTTCAGACCGTTAGGTTTGTATGTTTCTGACTCATACAGGCATAATTCTTGCAAATGTATTTTGTCTCTGAAACTTATGTCTCTTCGCCTATCCACTCCGTCATAGATACATTTGTACGTATTTGTTTAGTTGAAACTTTGTCTCTTCATCTATCCCCTCTGTTAGGTAAAATTCTGTTTCGCATTTGAATTCGCTGAAACTTTTGTCTCTTAATCTATCCACTCCTCCATAATAAATGTCATTGCTTATATGATGAGTTTGTATTCATTTGAAGTTGTTGATGTTAATTTCCTTTAGTGAGTTTCATTATTTGCATTTGTGACCATATGCAATGAGCATTACTACGTTATTTTACGAGATAAAATTTTATTAACTTTACTGAGAGTCTGTGATTATTTTATTGACTAAAAGTAAGTTAGAAATGTCATATCATTATCATCAACTATTCAACTAATTGGTTCATCGACCAAGAAGAGGAAGAGTTGATATATATATCAGCTAAGTATTTGGAAATGACGTATATGAATTTTAGGAGGAAGAGAATTGAACATTGTATAAATTGACACCAGCGCATCAGGGATTTGGGTGAAAGTGTATGGGCCATTGTTCTGTGATATTTTGAGTATTGATCCCTGATCAGGTATTGACCTTTCGGGCTGGATCACCTGCGTTGGCACATGGCAACCTATTGTGCGCCGGGTAAAAGGACAGAAATGCACTGTATCTGATAGATGTGGCGCAAGCCTGCCTTTTTCTTTAGCCATAGGGCTGTCTTGTTGTAGGCCTGTGTCGCTGCCCTACCACAAAACCTCATAAATGAGGCCCAAAATGTTTTTGGGAAAGCCACTGTTGGAAAGTGGATTATTGGTAGGGGCAAATGTAGGTCTGCCACTAGTAATAAGACCACAAACACTTGATAGGACTCAGCATAGGTCTTAGAAAATTATTCCTATGCTCAACCCCTGGTAACGTGGCTGCGAGCAGACAGGCTTAACTTCAAAGACAGGTATGTAAAGCATTTAAAAACACCAATTCAGTAAATAATTAAAACACAACACATAATAAAAATCCAACACCAATTTATAAAAATAGGAAATATTTTTATCTTTAAAATGACACCAAAACGACAAAAATCCAATGTAGGGAACCGGAGATATGAATTTTCAAAGTTTAAATAAAATATAGCACTTAGAAGCATCTAGCACCATATTGGGACATAGCCTCGCGATAGACCGGGCTAAAGTCAAAGTTTAAGGCCGACCGCGATGGAGCCCTGAGCGGATACCCCACGCGGAAGGTCCCGGTCAATGTTTTTACCTTCGCACTTAGAAACTTTTCTGGAGCTTTTCTCCTCGAGGCCCCTCGACGCTCTCCGTCAGTCCGGATCCGGTGCGGCTCCGCCGGGCAGCCTTTCGACGATCTCCCGGTGAACTTCCCTAGAGCGGACTTAGAAACTTTTTCAAGATCGCGTCCGCGGGGCAATCCAACAATCCAGGCCGACACGCGATGGAAGGCAGGCGGATTGGCGCTCGCGGTTGTTCCCGGTCGACTTTCTTACGAGCGGACTTAGAAGCTTTTATGGAGCTTTTTCTCGTGGGGTCCCTCGATGCTCCTCATGTAGCCGGATCCGGTGAGGGTTCGCCGGCTTCAGATTTTCTCTAGTCCCGGTCAATCTCTGGAAGTCGATGCGATGGAGCTTTTAGCGGGACGAACCTGGTGGGCTTGGCCGGCTCGCGGTTGAAGGCAGGCGGCTTGGCTGACCAGGATGAGTCGGTCCCCCTATGGAGCTTTTTGCAAAGTTCCTCCAAAGTTCCCCAAACTTCCTGAACTTCTTCCTGAAGTTCCTCAAAGGGTCCCAAAGTGTCTCAAACTTACTCCAAGGGTCTGGAAGCTCCAAGATGGTCCTTGAAAGTTGAGGACTTCAATTCCCACAATGCACTGGACGTCACCCTTACAAATCCACTGGTAGTTCCCCAGGTTGGTGATTCTTGGCGGTGAGGGTCCAGATGAGCTCTGTTAACCTGTAGCTTGCAGGGAGTCCACTCTTGACTTCTTTTACTCAGCACAGTTAGTCCACAAAGCTGTAGTTTCAGGTGGTGCAGTCTCCAGAGGTCAGGCCTTAGAAGTCTTTGCACAGCAGAAGTTTTCAGCAAGGCCAGTCTTGCTTTCTTCAGTTTCAAGCAGCAGATCTGAGGGGCTGGGCCTCTCTCAGATACTTATTCCACAGTCTCTGGGTCATCCAGGAGGTCAAGCTTCACCAATAGGAGTAGGGTAACTTCCCACTTGAGTGACTACTTCCTGCAGAGTGTGGCATTATTCTATCCCAGGGTGCAACAAAGCTTCCAAATCCATAATGGCTGATTTTCCAGCAAGGAGGTAAGAGCTGGCTAAACACTCCCACTGAGTTGGCTAATTAACCTAGCCTCTCCTCCCTACATCTGCACATACCCCCACCCCACCCCATCTGGCTGGGGTGGGGGTTCAAAGCTGTTAATGACACTGCTCTGGGCTCTGCCCCTTTGAAGCTCATGGTTTACGACCCCTCCCCCTGGCCTGGCATTCCTGCAGAACAGCTCACTGCCCTCCCAGTCCATCTGGCTGACCCCAGGGGATCTTTATCACCTCTTCAGGCAGGCTGGCTAATCCCCTTAACTCTGACCAATCAGGGCAGAGCCCTGGCAGGCTGGATTTGGAACTACAACTAAGAAAGTGTTATAACTTCTTGTCTGTTCACTTTGGAAAAAATTAAATAACATCATATTGTAGGATTTATCAATACCATTCTAGTGAGTCTTTGAATGGAATCTTTATCCCTGCCCTGTCAATAGTTATTGTTTAATAACTCACCCCCAGGTTAACCATGGGCCATGGGGTTTGCAATGGGAAAAATGACATGGGCCACTTTTCCAGCACCAGGACCTACAAAAACATATTTTATAAGTACTTGGCTTATTTTCACAGGACCCCCACCCCATAGGTCACCTAGGGGAGACCCTAGGGGTGTTGAATCTGTAAAAATATTGCAGATCCTCCATGCCCAGTGCCCCCAGCATCAAAGTCGAATTTGGGCAGCACTTTAAACAATGGGGAGAGTGAAATGTGAATTTCACTTAACCCAGGGCATTTATAAACTCATTTTATAAGGGTCTACCTTATAGATACCTGACCCCCCACCCCTGGGATACCTAGGGGAGACCCTGGGGGTCGTTATTATGCACAAACATTTTAGGTTGACCAGTTTTAAGTGCCCCAAACCCCAAAGTCGAGTTTGGCCACAATTTGCATGTTTAAGAGCAGTCCTGGCACCCAGGGCTGCTTTTAAACTGACCACAGGCTTCAGCAGGGCACACATGCAAGTGCAAAAAGGCTGCTGGCCTCTAAACTGCCATGCCCCAGGATACTGGGGACTTCTAGGTAGTTTCAATCCCCTGCCCTATTATATACTAGGGGCTTATGGGGTAGGTCATGCCAATTACAGGGGTACCCCAACCCAAAGTGTACCCTAGTGTATGTAGGTGCTTTACTGTTATCTAAGTGTTTCAGCATGGCACTGGCCCTGGGCCTGGTTAAACAGAGCCCAGGGTCAGTCAGAGTCAGTTACCACCAGTTCCAGTCAGCAAAAAGTTGGGGGTGCCCAGGGCACAGGATGACTTTCCAACACAGCCCCCCAAACGAAAGGTGAGGGGATACTAACCTACACCCTGGTAGTCCTCCTCAGCTAAGTGGAAAAACCTGGAAAGTCTATCTGCATTGGCATGGGCAACCCCAGGTCTGTGTTCCACTGTAAAGTCCATTCCCTGTAGGGAAATGGTCCACCTTAACAGCTTGGGATTCTCCCCTCTCATCTGCATGAGCCATCTGAGAGGCCTGTGGTCAGTTTGAACACGGAAGTGAGTCCCAAACAAATATGGTCTCAACTTTTTCAGTGACCACACCACAGCAAAAGCCTCTCTCTCAATGGCACTCCATCTCTGCTCTCTGGGAAGAAGCCTCCTGCTAATAAAGGAAACTGGCTGATCAAGGCCCCCTTCATTTAGCTGTGACAACACTGCCCCAATCCCTTGCTCTGAAGCATCTGTCTGAACTACAAATTCTTTTGTGTAGTCAGGGGCCAGTAACACTGGTGCTGAACACATAGCAGCTTTCAGAGTGTCAAAAGCCTTCTGACACTCTGGGGTCCAAATCACCTTCTTGGGCCTCTTTTTAGAAGTCAGTTCTGTGAGGGGCCCCACAATGGTCCCATAATTTTGAACAAACCTTCTATAGTACCCTGTCAGTCCAAGGAATGCCCTGACCTGAGTCTGGGTAACAGGTGCTGTCCAATCCAAAATAGTTTGGATTTTAGCTTGGAGAGGCTGTACATGGCCCCCACCTACCAGGTGGCCCAGGTACACCACAGAACTCTGCCCTATTTGGCACTTGCTTGCCTTAATAGTCAGGCCTGCCTGCTGCATGGCCTGAAGCACTTCCCTTAGGTGGCTTAAGTGATCTCCCCAGGTAGAACTATACACAGCTATGTCATCCAGGTAAGCTGCACTGAACTGTTCCAACCCAGACAAGACCCTGTTCACCAACCTTTGGAAGGTGGCAGGTGCATTCTTTAAACCAAAGGGCATTACCTTGAACTGATAATGTCCCTCTGGGGTGGAGGATGCTGACCTCTCCTTTGCTCCATCAGTGAGGGCAATCTGCCAGTAACCTGAAGTCAAATCAAAAGTACTCAGGTACTTAGCAGCCCCTAACCTATCAATGAGCTCATCAGCTCTAGGTATAGGGTGAGCGTTAGTCTTTGTGACTGCATTCAATCCTCTGTAGTCCACACAGAACCTTAACTCCTTGGGTCCACCCTGAGGATTAGGTTTAGGTACCAGCACCACTGGACTGGCCCATGGACTCTCAGACGGTTCAATTACCCCCAAGTCCAGCATTTTAGCAACCTCAGCTTTAATGCTGGCTCTGACATGGTCAGATGTCCTGTACAGTTTATTCTTGACAGGCAGGCTGTCACCAGTGTCAATGTGATGCACACACCACTCAGTGATGCCTGGGGTCAAGGAGAACAGGCCAGCAAACTGCTCCAGCACTTGCTTACAGTCTCTGTGCTGCTGGTCTGTCAACTTGGGAGAGAGTATCACCCCTCCACTGACCCATCTTGCACATTAGTGGAGAGGTGGTCGGGCACAGGCTCAGTTTCCTCCTCCACACCCTCATCAGTGACCAGTAACATGGTCATGTCTGCCCTGTCATGGTGGGGTTTCAATCTATTCACATGCAGGACCCTATGAGGGTTCCTGGGGGTGCCAAGTTCAACCAAATAGGTAACCTCACCCTTCTTTTCTAAGATTGGATAGGGCCCACTCCACTTGTCATGGAGGGCCCTGGGAGCCACAGGCTCCAACACCCACACCAATTGTCCTGGAGTATACTCAGGCATAGTAGCCTTTTGATCATACCAGTGCTTCATGAGCTCCTGGCTGGCCTCCAGTTTCCTGTTTGCCTTGTACATGTACTCTGCCATTCTAGATCTCAGGCCTAGCACATAGTCAAGCACATTGTCCTTAGCTTCTTTAAGAGGCTTCTCTAGAGACTCTCTTAGCAGGCTCAATGGCCCCCTCACAGGGTGTCCAAACACCAACTCAAAGGGACTGAAACCAACCCCTTTCTGTGGCACCTCCCTGTAGGCAAACAGTAAGCATGGGAGGAGAACATCCCATCTCCTCCTGAGTTTCTCTGACAACCCATTTATCATGCCCTTCAGGGTTTTGTTGAATCTCTCAACAAGACCATTTGCTTGTGGGTGATAGGGGGTGGTGAACTTGTAGTTGACACCACACTCATCCCACATAGCAGTCAGATAGCTGGACAGGAAGTTCGTGCCCCTATCTGACACCACCTCTTTGGAAAACCCACTCTGGTGAACACACCAAGTAGTGCTCTAGCCACTGCAGGAGCATCAATGGTTCTAAGAGGTATGGCTTCAGGGTATCTAGTGGCATGGTCAACTACCACTAAGATATACCTATTCCCTGATGCAGTAGGTGGGTCCAGGGGACCAACAATGTCCATCCCCACCCTTTCAAAAGGAACCCCAACCACTGGCAGTGGTACTAGGGGAGCCTTTGTCTTGCCCCCTGCCTTGCCACTGGCCTGACAGGTGACACAGGAGCTGCAAAACTCCTTTACCTTTTCAGACATATGGGGCCAGTAGAAATGGTTCACCAACCGGTTCCATGTCTTTGTCTGTCCCAAATGTCCTGCCAAGGGGATGTCAGGACCCAAAGTCAGGATGAACTCTCTGTCCCTCTGGGGCACCACCAACCTCCTGGTGGCCCCCTCCTTGAGGTTTCTCGCCTCAGTATAAAGCAGTCCATCTTCCCAGTAGATTCTATGAAACCCACTGTCATCCCCTTCCTCTTGCTTAGAAGCAATCCGCCTCAAGCTTTCAAGGGTGGGACAGTCACGCTGTCCCTGACTGAACTCCTCTCTGGAGGGTCCACCTGCTCCTGTCAGTTCTGCCAAATCTGACAGCTCTGGCAGGGATGGAGTCCCTCCCTCAGAGGCCAGATCCTCCCCATCAGGGTTAGATTCTGCCTGCACCTCTGGAGTTCCCTGGGCTGGCTCACCAGGCCCAGTACCCTTGTCCATGGATGCTTGGCCCTTTGTTCCAGGGTCCAAGTGTCCAGCCCCTCCCTTCTGGCTAGTCTGTGACCTAGTCACAGCACATACCCACTCAGGGAGCTCCAATATTTTCATATGGAGTCCTCTCTCCACCTCTGACCACGCAGAGGCTTCAAGGTCATTGCCCAGTAAACACTGGACTGGGAGCACCTTTGACACAGCTACCTTCATAGGGCCTGTCACACCTCCCCATTCCAAATCCACCACAGCCATGGGATGGATTTTGGTAGTGCTGTCTGCATAAGTCACCTGGTGAAACTCACCAGGTATCACCCTCTCTGGAGGCACCAGCTCAGCCAGGACCATAGTTACACTAGCCCCAGTGTCTCTGATAGCCTCAACCTCAGTCCCATTCACTTTAGGTCTCTGCCTGTACTTCTCCATGTTTGGAGGTAAGGCATCAAGGGTTGCAATATTCACCCCACCCAGGGACACTAAGGTTGCTGCCCCTACTGGAATACCCCCTTCTGGTGTACCACTCTCCACCCCTACACTCACACTGGCAATCCCTGTAGATGGCCCCTTAGGGGGGAGCTTCTTGGTGCAGACAGCATCTCCCTGCTTGTGCCATGGCTGGTTACAGTCAAAGCACTTACCCACTTTTGAGGGATCAAAGAATTTACCATTCTTTCCCTGAATCCACCTCCCTTGGGATTTGGGTTGGCTCGGGGCCCCCCCTCCTTGTGCAGGTTTTTGTGGGTCTTTGGAGGACTCCTTAGGTTTTTGACCTTCATTTCCCTGGGCTTTCCCCTGGGGAGGGACCTGTCCTCCTTTCTTCTGGTCACCCCCCTGGTGCTGAATGGAAACCCGGGTTCTCACCCACTCATCAGCTGACTCCCCCAGCTCTCTGGGGTCTGTCAGCTTAGAGTCCACTAGATACTGGCATAACTTCTCTTCTGCACAATGAGTCAAAATGTGTTCTTTCAAAAACAAATTATACAATCCCTCATAAGTGCTCACTTTGTTACCACAAATCCAGCCTTCCAGTGCCTTTACTGAAACATCCACAAAGTCTATCCAAGACTTGGAATTCAATTTCTGGGTGTTCCTAAACTTCACCCTGTACTGCTCTGGAGTCAGACCAAACCTCTTGACTAAGCAGGCTTTCATCTGCTGGTATGATTCTGCATCCTCTCCCTTCAGGGTCAGGAGCCTATCCCTCCCAGCTACTGGAATCAACTCCCACAGGAGTGCACCCCAATACCTAGAGTGGACCCTACTCATCTTAAGGGCCCTCTCAAAAGCGGCAAGCCATTTGTCAATGTCATCCCCCTCAGTGTACTTGGGCACAATACCCTTTGGAAGTTTAGGTTCAAATCTGCCACCCCTGGACATCTCAGCATCTTCTTCGCTTTCGCTGCCACCATTTCTCTTCTCCTCCTTCTCCCACCTCTTCTCAGCCAAATCCAGTTTCCTTTGCTCTAAAGCTATCAAAGCTAATTGAGCCTGAAGCTGTCTCTCTGCAAGGGACCGTAGTGGTTCCTGAGTAAGGGACCCTTCCCCACTCCCACCATCAGGATTCTGTTGGCTTACACTAGTTATAATGGAAGAGGCATCATCCTCCTCTCCTGGGATGATGTTGGGGGACACCCTCTACCCCCTTGATTCTCCTCAGCTGCCTGGTCATGGGCTTGTATAAACTGAAACAACCCTGCCTTCCTATACCTCTTGGAAGCAGGCAGCCCCTAAGCCTACACTGTTCCCTAAGCTCAGCCAACTTACACTGGGACAGTTTAGCCAGGTCCAACTCCATGGTTCCCTAGTTTTGGGTCACAACACTAGGCACAATAGACTTAGAACAATTTGGAAAAATCAAAACAATGGATTAAAAACAGTTTAGTCCAAATTCCAAAAATCAAACTCAAAAGTTTTGTTCTAAGGCAATTTAGAGGATTTTTATAATCTTAATTCATTCACTGAAAGGTGTATTTTTTAAACACAAGTCCACATCCACACCGCTGAGCACCAAATGTTGGAAAGTGGATTATTGGTAGGGGCAAATGTAGGTCTGCCACTAGTAATAAGACCACAAACACTTGATAGGACTCAGCATAGGTCTTAGAAAATTATTCCTATGCTCAACCCCTGGTAACGTGGCTGCGAGCAGACAGGCTTAACTTCAAAGACAGGTATGTAAAGCATTTAAAAACACCAATTCAGTAAATAATTAAAACACAACACATAATAAAAATCCAACACCAATTTATAAAAATAGGAAATATTTTTATCTTTAAAATGACACCAAAACGGCAAAAATCCAATGTAGGGAACCGGAGATATGAATTTTCAAAGTTTAAATAAAATATAGCACTTAGAAGCATCTAGCACCATATTGGGACATAGCCTCGCGATAGACCGGGCCAAAGTCAAAGTTTAAGGCCGACCGCGATGGAGCCCTGAGCGGATACCCCACGCGGAAGGTCCCGGTCAATGTTTTTACCTTCGCACTTAGAAACTTTTCTGGAGCTTTTCTCCTCGAGGCCCCTCGACGCTCTCCGTCAGTCCGGATCCGGTGCGGCTCCGCCGGGCAGCCTTTCGACGATCTCCCGGTGAACTTCCCTAGAGCGGACTTAGAAACTTTTTCAAGATCGCGTCCGCGAGGCAATCCAACAATCCAGGCCGACACGCGATGGAAGGCAGGCGGATTGGCGCTCGCGGTTGTTCCCGGTCGACTTTCTTACGAGCGGACTTAGAAGCTTTTATGGAGCTTTTTCTCGTGGGGTCCCACGATGCTCCTCATGTAGTCGGATCCGGTGAGGGTTCGCCGGCTTCAGATTTTCTCTAGTCCCGGTCAATCTCTGGAAGTCGATGCGATGGAGCTTTTAGCGGGACGAACCTGGTGGGCTTGGCCGGCTCGCGGTTGAAGGCAGGCGGCTTGGCTGACCAGGATGAGTCGGTCCCCTATGGAGCTTTTTGCAAAGTTCCTCCAAAGTTCCCCAAAGTTCCTGAACTTCTTCCTGAAGTTCCTCAAAGGGTCCCAAAGTGTCTCAAACTTACTCCAAGGGTCTGGAAGCTCCAAGATGGTCCTTGAAAGTTGAGGACTTCAATTCCCACAATGCACTGGACGTCACCCTTACAAATCCACTGGTAGTTCCCCAGGTTGGTGATTCTTGGCGGTGAGGGTCCAGATGAGCTCTGTTAACCTGTAGCTTGCAGGGAGTCCACTCTTGACTTCTTTTACTCAGCACAGTTAGTCCACAAAGCTGTAGTTTCAGGTGGTGCAGTCTCCAGAGGTCAGGCCTTAGAAGTCTTTGCACAGCAGAAGTTTTCAGCAGGGCCAGTCTTGCTTTCTTCAGTTTCAAGCAGCAGATCTGAGGGGCTGGGCCTCTCTCAGATACTTATTCCACAGTCTCTGGGTCATCCAGGAGGTCAAGCTTCACCAATAGGAGTAGGGTAACTTCCCACTTGAGTGACTACTTCCTGCAGAGTGTGGCATTATTCTATCCCAGGGTGCAACAAAGCTTCCAAATCCATAATGGCTGATTTTCCAGCAAGGAGGTAAGAGCTGGCTAAACACTCCCACTGAGTTGGCTAATTAACCTAGCCTCTCCTCCCTACATCTGCACATACCTTCCTTAATCCTGCCATCTGGCTTGGGTGGGGGTTCAAAGCTGTTAATGACACTGCTCTGGGCTCTGCCCCTTTGAAGCTCATGGTTTACGACCCCTCCCCCTGGCCTGGCATTCCTGCAGAACAGCTCACTGCCCTCCCAGTCCATCTGGCTGACCCCAGGGGATCTTTATCACCTCTTCAGGCAGGCTGGCTAATCCCCTTAACTCTGACCAATCAGGGCAGAGCCCTGGCAGGCTGGATTTGGAACTACAACTAAGAAAGTGTTATAACTTCTTGTCTGTTCACTTTGGGAAAAATTAAATAACATCATATTGTAGGATTTATCAATACCATTCTAGTGAGTCTTTGAATGGAATCTTTATCCCTGCCCTGTCAATAGTTATTGTTTAATAACTCACCCCCAGGTTAACCTATGGGCCATGGGGTTTGCAATGGGAAAAATGACATGGGCCACTTTTCCAGCACCAGGACCTACAAAAACATATTTTATAAGTACTTGGCTTATTTTCACAGGTCCCCCACCCCATAGGTCACCTAGGGGAGACCCTAGGGGTGTTGAATCTGTAAAAATATTGCAGATCCTCCATGCCCAGTGCCCCCAGCATCAAAGTCGAATTTGGGCAGCACTTTAAACAATGGGGAGAGTGAAATGTGAATTTCACTTAACCCAGGGCATTTATAAACTCATTTTATAAGGGTCTACCTTATAGATACCTGACCCCCCACCCCTGGGATACCTAGGGGAGACCCTGGGGGTCGTTATTATGCACAAACATTTTAGGTTGACCAGTTTTAAGTGCCCCAAACCCCAAAGTCGAGTTTGGCCACAATTTGCATGTTTAAGAGCAGTCCTGGCACCCAGGGCTGCTTTTAAACTGACCACAGGCTTCAGCAGGGCACACATGCAAGTGCAAAAAGGCTGCTGGCCTCTAAACTGCCATGCCCCAGGATACTGGGGACTTCTAGGTAGTTTCAATCCCTGCCCTATTATATACTAGGGGCTTATGGGGTAGGTCATGCCAATTACAGGGGTACCCCAACCCAAAGTGTACCCTAGTGTATGTAGGTGCTTTACTGTTATCTAAGTGTTTCAGCATGGCACTGGCCCTGGGCCTGGTTAAACATAGCCCAGGGTCAGTCAGAGTCAGTTACCACCAGTTCCAGTCAGCAAAAAGTTGGGGGGTGCCCAGGGCACAGGATGACTTTCCAACAGCCACCCTAAGGCTGAGAGGTTTAATATGTAGGATTTTCCCCCAACTTACTGCCAGCATTTAGCACTATTTTCTTAGCGCAAAATGCAGCCTCGCATCCAGAATGGACAAGAGGATGCATTTTGCACTAAGAAACAGTGCTAAATGCCTCAGAACACGAATAGCAAGCGTGAGCATCCGCTCACTAAATGTGCTACTGATGTAGAATTTTTTTCCACCAATTTTTCCATAACTAAGCAAGCAGAGGTAATCTCATAATTAGTCGTAATTCTGTATCAAAGAGAAACGCGGAATTTCCCAAAATTATAAAGAAGCATAAAAAATGATGTTCTAATAATCATAGTTTATTAATCATGATTAGAGAAATATTGGATTTAGCTAAATTTCGTGGTCATCTTTTATTCAGTATGTTAATGCAACCTGCTCTGAATCGATAGAATTCACCAGGTCTGAAGCTTACACCATAAAACAGATTCTGATGCAATTTCAATTAATTAACTACAGTATTGTTAATGAACATGCTGCAGTTATTCATTCACCCATTGCTGCTGATTGTAATTGTAAAGACGCGTAAAGTATGAACAACAATTCTACTCTCAAACTAGACAAAGTTGTAAATTAAATCATAAGGTTACTCTCCAAACAGAGGGAAATTCCAAGCAAACACCTTTCCAAAATACCTGCTTTAAGCGGTTACATTTTCACTCCAAAGACGTGCCTGGGTATCTGTGGATGATTTTTCATGCATATGTTGTTTTTGGTGGTGTCGTGGTGTTGATAGCAAACTATTTAAAAGTCTTCTCACTCTTAATGACTGCAGATAGTGAACATGTGGCAGACCTGGGCATGATAGGTTAAGGGCAAATTTAGTGATTTTTTCATTTGGAAGCACATTAGGTCATTATAATTGTTAATAAAATAGGAGGTGAATCGAGATGCGTTTCTTCTCTAATGATTGCCTTGGAAATTTAATGGAATAAAGCGCATTCAGGAGCACATTTTCAGTAAATTAAGGAAGATGGCATGTAATATCATAACCATTGTACAAGCGATGGTCATAAAAATTATATAGTGAACAGCAGCCTTGCAAATTAGCCCCCTTGGCGCCTTCGAGAGATCCATGCATTATAATTTTCCGACAATACCATATAGCAAAGTTTTTTTTCAACAAGTAGTACACTTAGATTTGCACATGCATTCTGTGAAGGTAAGTCAGAAAATATTCATATGTTTTTTTAGAGTTTGTAAGGTTATTGGCTAACCCTATGCTTCTCGTGTAGTTGCAGCACTGTAATGTTCTTTATTTTACGTAGTTTTTTTAATTTCCCAGAGACCTCACATCATTGTATACGAGTCCCTGTATGGAAGACGTCTTTGTATGATTCTAAATAACAGTTCACCTCATAAATTAACACACCCCCTAAAACAAATGCAAGCAGCCAGTTAGATGCTAACCGATATTTTCGAGATACAGCTACATCTCTATCTCGGATTAGGCTGTCCATGGCCAATATCAGTGTGTCTGATGTAGCTAGAATGTCTAATGTGTGTGTGTGTGTGTGTGAGAGAGAGAGAGGGAGTGTGTGTGTGTGAGAATGTGTGTGTGTAGCACACATTGCAGGGGTGAACTGTAAAAACATTTATACTATTCCTGCCCCTGTTCAAATTCCTGTTTTTTCTCCATGTGCAATTGATGCCTGAAGATAACAGATTCTCCAAGTATTTTGTTTTCTCCGCATCGAATAAAAGGTTTTCCTTTAGGAAGGTATGCACCATTATGAATGACCTGTCATAATAGAGTTGTGTCCGCTCACCAGGCTATGGAAAACTAATGGTGATAAGGTAGGTTTAGAGGCCTTTTACCTCTATCCTTTAGAAATAGTCAACTGAAGTCTTTATGAAAAATCCATACACATCTCTATAACTTGTTTTCTTGACTCCTCCCTGTGTTCATGTTATGTGATTGTGTTTACAGGTGGTGTGAATGGCCAACGTACGTTGGCTGGATGGAGTCCTATATAAGAACACTTTACATGCCGCACTAGATAATAGTTCACTTAATCAGGGTCACTTAATCAGGGTTCAGGGCACTCCAGTTCTTCTGCTCCTTGAAAAACATTTAAGCATTGGCATAACATAGGCACCCATTTCTCCCACAGTGCGGGGTGGCCCCCAAGCTCCAGGGATCCCCCTCAGCACAGTACCTTGGCCGGAGAGCTCCTGATTGAGTCCGGATGGGGCCCTTCCACCTACCTTGCAGGGGGGGGCCTTAAGTTGCGTTAGACCACTTCATCTGAGACTACACCTTGGGGACCCCACAGTAGTTGTTGCCCTTCAATACACATTCAGGGAAAGAGGTCTGTCTGGAGCAGTGCACTGGCCAAAATCAGTACAGCTGCCTGGGCATCCCTCATGTTAGATCAGCATGGCAACAGATCATTCAAAGTTGGAATGCTTCAGTTGTGAAACCCGAAAACACACCCTGCTGACTAATTTAAACCATGTTCTCCTTTCAGCCTTAGCAGCCCAGGAAACTGTCTTGAAATCACATTCATGTACAGGTTACTGATGCTGTCATTTTTGAAGGTGTCACAGCATTTGATTGGTCCTGGGACTGACTATACCATATCAAGTGTTTAATCAAATTCTTATAGTCGCGCAGGTAACCTAGTAATATCAAAGGCAAGATTGCAGATGTTTTCACTACTCAGGACTTTGGGTGCTCAGTCTTTGATGTAAAGTTATCTCATAAGCCTCCTTAACCCTTTGGATAGCATAATATATTACAACACACTCATACTGTTGCAATAAAGATGGACATGTTCAGCTTGATTTGACAAAATAACTATATATTTGGTAAAATGTTTTATACAATGATAAAACACATACATCAGGTAAAATAACAACAAAATAACACAATAAGGTATTGTTGAAGCACTGGGGACCTATGTTACATAAATGTATAGTTTTCATGATTGATAAATGATCACACATGCAGGGTTGCTGCGAGAGTAACGAGGACATGGAAGATTGCATCCTTCCCGCCAATAAATGCAATTCTCTGCTCACAGTCTCAGACCAATTGTGATCACCAAAAATCACAAAAACACACAATTCAATTGGGGCAATCTCTAGAGGTAGGAAATAGAACTCTCCAGAAGCAAAAACAAGTCTCCTGGAATCCACAATTCAGAGTTAATGGACTGGGAAGATATGCTTATCTTCAGGTTTACCGTTATGTTCTGCTGGCCTCTTGAGAAATTGATATCTCATAAACTACAAGTGATTCAAGGTGAAAAGCTCCACTGTGAGGGGGCAGATCTAGGTACTGATAGGGTTTAAACTACCGGCTGACTCACAGGGGCAATGAGTGCATGAACCCTCATGAACATAGGCTCATACTATGACCAATCAGATCTTCTCCGAGCTATCTGGATGGGAAGAGTAGGCAGAAAACCCAGGAGTGTACACTGTACACAGAAAGACACATTTTGGGGATCCCTCAGTCTGTCACTAGGACATGTTGTCTGGTGATATTAATGGCCCATGAATACACGATGTTGTGATACAACATGTGTGCAGGCAAGTAGGTACCAAGAACAGGTAAGAGGTGGGCTCTAAAACAAAAAGCAAAATCATAAAACAAACGGAGTATTCTCACTAAGCAGAATCACCATTCAGAGCACTTTAACTGATAGGAGGCAGGTAAAGAGGGCTCCCTGGTACTATGGAGCATATTTACAAGCCCTCACCACCACCGGAGTGTCACTTTTTTTACGCTTCGGGGGTGCAGCACCATTTTCCATATGTACAAGGTGGCGCTAAGCCACTTTGCGTGGCTTAACGCCACCTTGTAAATATGCACCTTTCCGCCGCAGTCCTCTGTGGCAAAGGGGTGTGCAATGGGTGTTGCTGTGAGCGTATCACCACAACACCTTTTGCTTTTTGATAGTGCCCCAGATTTACAAGCTGCGGCAGCGGCAAAAGCTAATGCCACTGAATACCAGGCGTTAGAATGGCGAAACAAGGAGAAATTATTAATTTCTCCTCCTTTTTTGCTCTTTCCATGTGTGCTGCAGTGCAAATCAACCTTATTGAATGTTTATGTGCAGGAAGGAGGTACTTCCTGCACATAAACAATAAGCCCTGCAGCGTAGGCCCCCTTACAACATGCCGGCATGGTGCCTGTGCTGGCGCTAAAAAGATTTTTTTGCACCAGCACTAGGGGAAATACAGGGATGCACTGTATTCTTGTGAATATGGCACATCCCTGCATTTTGAAAATGTCAGAACTTGGCGCTGCCAAATTTTGCGTATCTCCATGCTTCGACATTTTATTGTAAATATGGTTCTATGTGTTTGTGCAGCTGGACTTCATACACTGCAATGAGATTTTGCACAGGCAGGGGCATCAGAAGCAGCAAGGCAATCCAGCAGAGCTTCAGGAGTCAACCATCAAGTATAGCCCAACCATTAAGGAAATGGGCAGCACATGGCTTCGTATTCAAAAAACACTCTAGGGAGGTCCATGCAGGCCTGAGTCACTGTCAAACTGTGCCAGTGCAAGCAAACAGTTTGAAACCCCAACTAACAAGGTTGGTGCAGAGATTGCATCCTCAGTGGAGCAGCCCTTGCCACCCTCTCAGAATGCACTGATGGGGGTGGTACCTACATAGCATCCAACAGGTACTACACTCTCTCAGTTTGTTTATCACCGTCAGGGGACATGGAGACAAAAAGAAGCATACTGGAACAAAATTTGGGAGCTGGAGTAGTCCTTATTTTTACTCTTTTAACAGAAGCCACTCCCCACCCCCATCTTGAACTCGCTGTTTTAAATTTAGAAAAGAGTTTTACTATTCTCTCGGGGTGACTGGTGATTGTAACAACTGGAACATTCAATGTGATAACGATTGGTCTTCATTTTGCACCCTTTCAAGTGTGTGAAATTGTTATTGCCAAAACCATTCACATCATTTTCATGAACTTCCACATGCACTAACAATACAAATCTGAAGGAGCTTCATTCTCTTCAGGTTATAGGACTTAATTTACAAAAGGGGGCAGTAGGTGTCAACCCTGATTATAGCTGCTGTTCTAAAAAATAATTGAACTCTACCACAAGCCAGCGCAAATAGATTGAGGGGGGCATCCCATTGATGCTGCAGGGTGGAGAGACAATTTGAGGGTTTCTGTAACCTCAGAGCATACCAGAAGATTTGTATTTTTGGAGTCCCTTATGATAATGTGCCCCTCAAACTGTGGCAAAAGGCAAAACTACATGGGTACCTCGGACAAAGGAAAATATGGAAAGAAAGGAAGTGCTGCATAGTTGATCAGGGTCTTTTTTTCTAAACCAGTACGCCCTGATGTACCTAAAACTAGTACTCCAGAAAAAGCATTCCAGCACCAGCTGAGTGTTGTCATGGTACTAGTACCAGGACTTTGAGTATTTGCTTTCCTTAAGGCTGGGAGGAAGCCTAGATTCACAGGGGTAGCCCTATTGCTCTGGATTTCTTGGCAGAAGAGCCGTGGACTGCTAGAAGCGGAAAGGAGTTGCCCTACGTAGAGGCCCAGTTGCCCAGGGTCTAAATGTTGAAAGATTCACAGAGGGAGCCTGCCGGAGATTGTGCCTTCTGGTGAGCCACAACCATCTTTTAAACTACTGCCATGAACAACAGTCTATAATGAGCTCATAGTCTGTAATTCAACGGGAGAATCCTATTTAACCCTTGTTTGAGAAATGCTACAACTTCATCTCACCTCTTTTATCAACTACCCCTATGGTATTTTATGTAGGTTGAGACTGATTGTTCTGAATCCAGGACTATTGAACCTGCCGTCCTACGAGTTGCAGTTTTAAAGACATTATGGTCAGCAGGATGGGTTGCATCATCACACAAAACTAGGGCATATCAGAGGCCACATTGAGTCCCAAGGTGTTCAATAGATGTCCTTCATCCTGTAGTAGTCACTACTGTTAAAAAATCCTGATGGTGAATATATGTTATCGAGATCACACCCCTACAGTTTTTCACACTCATTGCAAGAAAAATGTGAGATACCAATCCATCTTCCAACATTAGTTAGTATGTGGAAATTGCCTAGATAATTTTCCTGTGTCTACTAGTCCCATATATTGTACCCAGTAACCTAGTGGTATCAACACTAGCAACCACAAAACAATCGGCATTGCCCAGCTCCCTATTGCCAATGAATTGAATCACCTTTTTTTCATAGGTTGATGTCCAGTTCACTTTTTCACTGTAGGTGACTGTGTTGCAGGCATGATTACTAGAGAACTGGCATAAGTACCCTGACCTAGTTGTCACACAGGCATGGTCTTCCTATACCCAAGATTCACAACCACATTTAAAGACACACACACAGAGATACAAAGACACAGACAAACACACACACACTCACACAGACGGACAAGCAAACACAAACACACACACTTAAACATGAAGCTCCACACAAACAAAACAGAAATATTCCTTCAATATAAAACCACTAACAAAGGGTCATCTATCACTCTACCCTTCCTCAAGAGGTTAATCTTCCAGTGTTTCTTATAGTTCTAAGCCTCCTACTAACCAAGTTCTATCTCACGAGCAGTTATATTAATACATTCCACAGTGGTTATATGAAAACACAAATAGTACTGTTAAACAGACAGAAGATATTATGAGCGATTGTTGTTTTTCACTGCTGTGACATCACCAAAGAAAGCTGTTTGTCATAGTTGTTGTGAGAAGTTGGCCTGGCATATGCTGTCCACTACTTATAGTGGGCACCTTGCACCAGTCCAAACAACCCCTTATTGGAGATAGGTTAAAGACAACCTTTATTGAAAGCTATCCTAGTGGTAGCTATGGAGAGCAGCCTTCAGGCTAAGTCTTGAAGGAATGTAAAGCAGCTTGTTTTACCAGTCTATAATCTCTTGAGTGACCAAATGAAAGAGGACCACACCAGGTATATATTCAAAATATATGTATTTATTACTAAACACACCCCTCTAGTCTCTTTATGAGGCTAGAGTTCGAAGTACATAAATTATAAGTTAGTTATCTACAGTAATAGCACAAATACACGTTTGAGCCCTAGGGGCGTACCAAACCATATACCAATAAAGTGGTATAAGAACCACGACTGAGCTAGACACAAGGCCTAGAGCCTGTAGAAGTGCTTGGACCACAAGGAACCACCCAAGGTAGTGACACAGGGGACCCATGGGGGACGCGTGCAGTGTATGAACACAGCCGCGAATCGCCGTTAACTTCTATGGGGAAAGTCGCGATTTGAATTTAAAAGAAAAGGGACACTTAGAGGAGGACTTGGAGCAAACCTTTTGAGAACTAGGCTGTTCTAGTGTCAATACCCACGGGAGCACCGGAGTACTCGAGTTACCTCACCCAGGGAGCCGGGTGCATAGGTGTCTTTCGGGGTCGGGTTTCGTCGTCGCTTTCAATGGCGATCTGCTGCAAAGTGCTGCTGGCGGCCAAGTCGAAAGTGTTCGGGTGGATCCAAAGGTGGATCGAAGATCTAAAGAACCTGAAAGCAGAGGGGACAGAGTCTGGGTCACTAGCCAGTGACCAGGACGGCGATGAGCAGATGCCCACCGATGTCGAGTGCTTCAGGTAGGTTGATGGTCGTCTTGACTCTTCAGCCACGAGGTCCAGGAGGCGTCGACGATGACCAGGAGCTGGATTCGAGCTGTGCCACGATGTTTGTCGATTGCAGGGGTGTTGGCGACCGGATTGGACCCAACAAACCTTGGCAACGGCAAGTCTCGTGGAAATAGAAGAAGGACGATGTTGCAGACCAGCAAGGTCTGTGGGACTCACCCAGCGAGGGTAAGTCAGGGCATGCCTGGAGCAACCAGGGAGCCCAAGCAGAAGAAGATTGGCCTTCGGGAGGGCCTACTAGCCAACGGACTAGCAACCGCGAAGGAGCCTCGAGTCGACGCACGTGGAGCTGGCTCACAGGACACTCGTGGAGTGGAGGCCAGTAATCTTCGGTGCAGTTGGTGCTGGAGGCTGGGGCTACTCGAAGCCCAAAGCATGACTTCGTGGGAGACCCAGAAGAGGATGCACTTGCAAATGCGATCGGTGTCCAGGGGTCACGGTTCCACATTACCCACGAAAGCTACGGGCCTCAGCTTTGCTGGGGACTCAGGGCAGCCTCGGGGAAGTCTGGAAATCCACGTCTGGTGATGCAAAGACTTCAGCGTCCGGCGGGAACTTCAGCGATGCAGACCGGACAATTGCTTCTTTGGTGCCTGCCAAGCAGGGGAGTCACGCCTTGACCCCAAGGGAGATTCTTCAGTCCTCTAATCTTAAAGTAGAGCGTCGAAGGTCCAGGATTCTGTGTCAGAGTTTCGTCCAGGTAAATCTAAAGTCCTAAGGACTGGGGTCCCATACTTATACTAAGGTAGGGGGTTGGACATACTCTGTGGCCCCACCTATGGGAGGGTCAGGGCAGAGGGGTGGTTACACCCCTTTCCCTTTGTCCAGTTTCGCGCCAGAGCAGGGGCTGGAAGCCCCTGAGCCGGATTGAACTGGGGTATGCACAGGGACACCAAATGTGCCCCCAGTGCAGGACTTCAAAGCACCAGAGAGTGCTCCCGCCCAGCCCCAATACACACTATCCTGTCTGGGGAGGTGGTTACACCTCCCTGGGATAGGAAACCTATTGTCCAGGCCTCCCCTGCCGGAGTTTCGGTCAGCAGCAGGAGGCCATACTCGTGTCTGTGGCAGAGGCATCCATTTTGTGATGCTAGGGCTCTGGAAAGTCAGTACCGGGTATACCGGTGTGTACATGTCTCTCCCTCTAGAAGGGTGGAATGCTACCCCCGCCGCCAGAACTGGCGGGGGGTAGTATTCCAAGATGTTTGACACCAAACACGACATGTTTCCGTGCGGCCATCCCAAAGTTAGCATTTAACGCGAGGTTATAATGCGCTTAAGAGTATATGGTCGGGCTGCACTACAAACAGCATCAGAGAAGGGTCTCCGAACGCTGCAGAGGGGCCCAGCTCATGCAGGGGCACCCTCTCACATAGGAACCACGCACTCTGCCTTCAGGATTGATAAGGCCTGCCATAGGAGTGACTTATAGGTTTATATGTGTGTATGTATGTAGTGATATAGGTAGCCTATATCACAGTAAGGGGTGCATGCACCACCTTACCCAGGCTGCAGTAGCAGACCTGTGGTGTCCTTTTGGCTGGCCTTCCAGGGGTGGCACAATACATGCTGCAGCCCCTGGTAGGCCTCTGAGGTACCTATGCCCTGGGTACATAGTATACCATATACTAGGGACTTATAAGGGCACTCCAGATTCCAATCAGAGATGTGCCTAAGGCACATGGAAACCATTTTATAGAGGAAGCGGATAGACTGGGGCCCTGAATAGCAGGATCCAAGTCCAACTAAGTCATAAACCAGCAAAGCACCAGGAAAAAAGTGGGGGCAACCATATAGTCAGATTCCACCTTCCTACATAACCCCCCCCCAAACAAAAGGAGATAAGGCTAACCTTGGCCAGTTGAGCCTTTATTGACTAAGTGGCCATATAAGGAAGCACCTGCACTAGCATGGTTGCCCCCTATCTTATGGTCCACTAAGCAATCCCTCACCCTAAGGGTATGAGAGGGTCTCCACCATGGGGAATTACTACCTGTGGTGTGCTTTGGTAAAGTACAAGGCTGGTGAGGTGTCTGAGAGGGAAGTGAGGCCCTAGGAAGGTTGGTCTCAGCTTCCTCAGATCACTGGTCACCATGTATGCCTGTCTTTCCATGACTGAGTTGCACTGTGCTCTAAGGGTCAACCTTTGGCTGCCTACAGCTGGGGGTTGGGTCCCTTTGGATGGACCACTGGAGGGACATGGCAGGTTTGGAACCTTTTGGTCCCAGGTTTGCCCTTGCCTAACAGAGTCCTTCTGGGGGAGGTCCCTACACAAAGGTATGGGGGATCCCTCAGTGTGTTGAGGAATTTTCACCTGGCTAGGGCTACTAGCCTGGGTGCCCCTAATCTGCTGATGGGGGTTCCTCTGGACAGGGGGCCCTGGGGGTCCACTGACCTCCCTGACCTCTGCAGCCCTGGGCTGACTGAGGCAGGGTAGAGAGGGGCAGGTTACCTGCTCCAGACTGGGTACCACCTTGGAAGGGTCCTCTGCCATCAGGGGTGGGGCCAGGCCAGGCCTGCCTACCTCTGGGACAGTTCCTTCACTAGGGGTAGGGTCAGTTCCCTGAGGAGGCTGACCCTTACCTACTGTCTGGAGGGAAGAAGACTTTTCTTCAACCCTTGTGCTCTCTTTTGGGGGAGAGTGGGCCATTCTTCCAGGCTCCATCTCTCCAAAGTTTCCCTGGCCTTGGGCTGTGGCCATCACAGCCCCACTAACCTTTACAGGGACGCCCAGCATTCTCAGATGGGTTTGGTGTTCAACTTCAGCCCAGGCTGAAATTTCCAGATCATTGCCCATCAGGCAATCTACAGGCAAGGTTGGGGACACTGCCACTCTTTTTGGGCCTGTGACCCCTTCCCAGCTGAGATTGACTATGGCCATGGGGTGATCTGTTCTGACACCATCAATGTTGGTTACCTGGTATTTAAACTCAGGTAAAAGCTGGTGAGGGGGACTAGTTTCCCTGCCACCATGGTGACACTAGCCCCTGTGTCCCTAAATGCCACAGCTTTCTGACCATTAATTATTGGCTCCAGTCTGTACCTGCCCAATGCATTGGGACCCATGGTAAAGGTGGCAAATCCTACACCACCATCAGAGTCAGAGGAGTCTGTTGAGGGGTCCTGTCTAAACTAGGGCCCACCTCTGTTCCTCTTGCAAAAGCACCTAACTTTTTGGGTGCACTACTTCCAACTGGGGGATTACTACTGGTAGTACCAGGAGGGGTGGTAGTAGTTGTTGGAGGAACATTTTCTTTATTGCCAATCCTGGGGCAACTGGGATCAGTTTTCCAGTGTCCAGGCTTTTTACAGACATGGCAATATGGTTTCTTTTCAGGAGAGGAAGGAGTTTGGGACCCACCCCAGAAGAGGACTTTTGGGGCCCTGTAGTGGATTTATCCTTAGATTTATCCCCACCTTTCTCTTGGGACTTGGTAGAATCTTTCTTCTGGTCACCACCCTGATTCTTAGTCTTTACTCTGGTTCTGACCCATTTGTCTGCCTTCTTTCCCAATTCTTGGGGAGAGGTCAGATCAGAGTCCACCAGGTACTGGTGTAAAAGCTGGTTTTGACAATTATTAAGGATCTGCTCCCTCATAATCAAATTGTACAATCCTAAAAAGTCATGCACCTTGTTGCCATGTATCCAACCTTCCAGAGCCTTAGTAGCACAATCTACAAAGTCAACCCAGTCTTGAGTCTGAGCCTTTTGGGTGTCTCTGAACTTCAACCTATACTGTTCAGTGGTTAGGCCAAACCCATCTATCAGAGCACTCTTCAAGACTTTGTAATTGTCAGCATCCTCTTCTCTTACAGTGAGGAGCTTATCTCTACCTTTGTCTGCAAAGGAGAGCCACAAGATTGCTGCCCACTGCTCCTGAGGGACCCTCTGTACTTTACAGGCCCTCTCTAGAGCAGTTATCCATTTGTGGATGTCATCCCCACTCTGGTAGGGAGGGACAATCTTGCTCAGGTTTCTATGGTCATAAGACCTTTCCCTATCTCTTGGGAAATTGCTGCCACCATGGGACTCTAGTCCCATCTTTTGTCTCTCTCTATAGAGATCTAGGGACTCCCTATCTATAGCCAATTACTGTTTTCTGAGCTAAAGCTGGGTTTGTTCATACTGAAGCAATCTCTTTCTCCTTTCATGAGAGGATTCCCTCCTATGAGAGGAGACAGAGGTCCCTATTGAGGTGTCAGAGTGGTTAGACTCCTGAGAAGGAGACCTAGACCTTCTGGGCACACTCAGAACTCTTCCTGGGGGACAAAGGGGAGGTCAGTCTGATCCTCCTCCTCCTCCTCCACAGGAGGAATTGGGTTTTCCAGGACAAGGTCATTTTCACCTTCCTGGCCAGTTTCAGAGGGGGGCCTGGGTTTCTTCACCCCTGGCCCCTTCCTCATCTTCTGCCCCACCCTCTTTGCCTACCCCTTCAGACCCTATGGGCCTGCTGAGATCATCAGCTAGTAACACCTCCCTGAGGTGTTGGGTGCTGGCACTTTTGCCTGCCTTCAACTTCCTAGTATTGCATAATGCTCTCAATTCCAAGAATGGGAGTTTATCATACTTGGAGGGAAGAAGCCCACTGGCTTCTGGCGAGGACTCACTGGGTCCTGGCTTTGAAGACATTACTAGTGAGGTGTGGTGTATGCACTACCTACTCTAGTGTGGCCTACTAAACTCTCTTGAGTTGTAGAAAGGGTGTGCTATCCCTTAACACCCAACTCTAAGTTCAGTAGAACTTACTGTATTACTAAGCTTGATTTATATGTACCTTAGGTACCCTTAGTGGTTTTCAGTTGATCAATTCAATTGAGATTATCTGGTAAAACAATAGCAAGCTGGAATCCCACAAGCTGCACACCAATGTGAGAAGTTGGCCTGGCATATGCTGTCCACTACTTATAGTGGGCACCTTGCACCAGTCCAAACAACCCCTTATTGGAGATAGGTTAAAGACAACCTTTATTGAAAGCTATCCTAGTGGTAGCTATGGAGAGCAGCCTTCAGGCTAAGTCTTGAAGGAATGTAAAGCAGCTTGTTTTACCAGTCTATAATCTCTTGAGTGACCAAATGAAAGAGGACCACAGCAGGTATATATTCAAAATATATGTATTTATTACTAAACACACCCCTCTAGTCTCTTTATGAGGCTAGAGTTCGAAGTACATAAATTATAAGTTAGTTATCTACAGTAATAGCACAAATACACGTTTGAGCCCTAGGGGCGTACCAAACCATATACCAATAAAGTGGTATAAGAACCACGACTGAGCTAGACACAAGGCCTAGAGCCTGTAGAAGTGCTTGGACCACAAGGAACCACCCAAGGTAGTGACACAGGGGACCCACGGGGACGCGTGCAGTGTATGAACACAGCCGCGAATCGCCGTTAACTTCTATGGGGAGAGTCGCGATTTGAATTTAAAAGAAAAGGGACACTTAGAGGAGGACTTGGAGCAAACCCTTTGAGAACTAGGCTGTTCTAGTGTCAATACCCACGTGAGCACCGGAGTACTCGAGTTACCTCACCCAGGGGAGCCGGGTGCATAGGTGTCTTTCGGGGTCGGGTTTCGTCGTCGCTTTCAATGGCGATCTGCTGCAAAGTGCTGCTGGCGGCCAAGTCGAAAGTGTTCAGGTGGATCCAAAGGTGGATCGAAGATCTGAAGAACCTGAAAGCAGAGGGGACAGAGTCTGGGTCACTAGCCAGTGACCAGGACGGCGATGAGCAGATGCCCACCGATGTCGAGTGCTTCAGGTAGGTTGATGGTCGTCTTGACTCTTCAGCCACGAGGTCCAGGAGGCGTCGACGATGACCAGGAGCTGGATTCGAACTGTGCCACGACGTCTGTCGATTGCAGGGGTGTCGGCGACCAGATTGGACCCAACAAGCCTTGGCAACGGCAAGTCTTGTGGAAATGGAAGAAGGACGATGTTGCAGACCAGCAAGGTCTGTGGGACTCACCCAGCAAGGATACGTCAGGGCACGCCTGGAGCAACCAGGGAGCCCAAGCAGAAGAAGATTGGCCTTCGGAAGGGCCTACTAGCCAACGGACTAGTGACCGCGAAGGAGCCTCGAGTCGACGCACGTAGAGCTGGCTCACAGGACACTCGTGGAGTGGAGGCCAGTGATCTTCGGTGCAGTTGGTGCTGGAGGCTGGGGCTACTCGGAGCCCAAAGCATGACTTCGTGGAAGACCCAAAAGAGGATGCACTTGCAAATGCGATCGGTGTCCAGGGGTCACGGTTCCACATTACCCACGACAGCTACGGGCCTCAGCTTTGCTGGGGACTCAGGGCAGCCTCGGGGAAGTCTGGAAATCTACCTCTGGTGATGCAAAGACTTCGGCATCCGGCGGGAGCTTCAGCGATGCAGACCGGACAATTGCTTCTTTGGTGCCTGCCAAGCAGGGGAGTCACTCCTTGACCCCAAGGGAGATTCTTCAGTCCTCTAATCTGAAAGTAGAGCGTCGAAGGTCCAGGATTCTGTGTCAGAGTTTCGTCCAGGTAAATCTAAAGTCCTAAGGACTGGGGTCCCATACTTATACTAAGGTAGGGGTTGGACATACTCTGTGGCCCCACCTATGGGAGGGTCAGGGCAGAGGGGTGGTTACACCCCTTTCCCTTTGTCCAGTTTCGCGCCAGAGCAGGGGCTGGAAGCCCCTGCGCCGGTTTGAACTGGGGTATGCACAGGGACACCAAATGTGCCCCCAGTGCAGGACTTCAAAGCACCAGAGAGTGCTCCCGCCCAGCCCCAATACACACTATCCTGTCTGGGGAGGTGGTTACACCTCCCTGGGACAGGAAACCTATTGTCCAGGCCTCCCCTGCCGGAGTTTCGGTCAGCAGCAGGAGGCCAGACACGTGTCTGTGGCAGCGGCATCCATTTTGGGATGCCAGGGCTCTGGAAAGTCAGTACCGGGTATACCGGTGTGTACATGTCTCTCCCTCTAGAAGGGTGGAATGCTACCCCCGCCGCCAGAACTGGCGGGGGGGTAGTATTCCAAGATGTTTGACACCAAACACGACATGTTTCCGTGCGGCCATCCCAAAGTTAGCATTTAACGCGAGGTTATAATGCGCTTAAGAGTATTTGGTCGGGCTGCACTACAAACAGCATCAGAGAAGGGTCTCCGAACGCTGCAGAGGGGCCCAGCTCATTCAGGGGCACCCTCTCACATAGGAACCACGCACTCTGCCTTCAGGATTGATAAGGCCTGCCATAGGAGTGACTTATAGGTTTATATGTGTGTATGTATGTAGTGATATAGGTAGCCTATATCACAGTAAGGGGTGCATGCACCACCTTACCCAGGCTGCAGTAGCAGACCTGTGGTGTCCTTTTGGCTGGCCTTCCAGGGGTGGCACAATACATGCTGCAGCCCCTGGTAGGCCTCTGAGGTACCTATGCCCTGGGTACATAGTATACCATATACTAGGGACTTATAAGGGCACTCCAGATTCCAATCAGAGATGTGCCTAAGGCACATGGAAACCATTTTATAGAGGAAGCAGATAGACTGGGGCCCTGAATAGCAGGATCCCAGTCCAACTAAGTCATAAACCAGCAAAGCACCAGGAAAAAAGTGGGGGCAACCATATAGTCAGATTCCACCTTCCTACATTTGTAACATCACCAAGGCAAGTGCTTGCTTCACTGGTTTTCACCCAGCCTCACCCAAGCGCTAGCTATCTCAGTGAAGTGTGTGTTTACTGCTCAGGCCAGAGGGCCACATGGATAAAAAGCTTGAAACAGATTTCTGCTGGAGGTGATTGAAGTGCTACTACATTCCAAGGTAACTTTGAACCAAGGCATTAGACCAGCCAGGGCCCTACCCAATGAAGATGGAACTGCGGGAACCATATGGGTATAGTAACCATTCATACTAATAGCTTCTGTGGCCCATGTCTCCTGAAATAAAACAATATCATACTTGCATATGAACTGGCCCCATTCATCACAGCCCATTTTGCTGTAAAGGCCAGCAATATTCCAGACAAGGATGTTTACCTCGCAGGCAGGGTCTGCAGGGATGATAAGATTTGCCTCATTGGGTGGCAAGGATAGCTCCTAATGGTTGGGAACTATCAGATCCCCAGAATCTACCATAGCATGAGGAGTGCAGTGTTGCACATGTGAGGGCCCCACATCACATCTAGCCCCTTGTGTGGGGTCAACTTATACATATTACAAGTACTAAGTCAATAATTTTTCGTCAGGTTGTCCAAGGGAAAAAAATGTTAAAAGTTGGAAAATTTAAAGGAGGTGGCCGAGGTGCCAAAAGGCTAAGGGAGAGCATCCTAGTGTGAGAAAATGTAGCCAAGTCTCTATAAAGAAATCAAGGGGCAAGATCTTAAAATTGCTACTTTTAGTTTGGCCTATCTGCCAAGCATGGATTTCCGTTTCCTGGATTTCCGTTTCCTGCCAGCAAAGCATTGGAATAACCTCCCCCTTGGTCTCCGGATGGAGCCTTCGGAGACAATCTTTCGGAAAAAACTCAAGACTTGGCTTTTTCCATCCTTAGGCCTTCCCTTCTAGCTGCTTCACAGTACTGCTCCGGACGAGTCTTTCTGATGCCGCAGCGCGGGGACACACTAGTGAGTGTAGCCATGCGCTTTATAAATTTGTTTATTATTATTATTAAATAACCGGCACCCTGGGGCTTCTAAAAGTGACAATACAACAATCCCCCAGGAATTCTTTGTGTGACCTCCTGATCCACCCCACCCTTCTTGCCATAAGAACCTCAGGGAATAATCTACCCTGGGGCCCGATGTGCCCATTATTCTAGTGTATGGGTTTATTGATAAACTCCATGGTGAACTCACTTAAGGGCGCTACCTTGGGACATTTGCCACAACTATAACATAGGGACACGCTGCAGGGGTAAGATCACATCTCGTTGAACGCCCTAAGGTTGACCCCATGTGTTCAGGGGTTAGAATAGAATTTCCCACTGGGCCATGACCCCCAACTTGTACAGCAGATAAATCATGGTCCCTTGTGGAAAAGGGCACAGGCATGTCTTCGCCAGGAGCGGGGGCTACACCAGCTCTGCAAAGAGACGATTGCCCCCTCCCCCTATCCAGGGGCCGATGCTCCTGAATCAGACTTGAGGGCCTTGAGGGCCTCTGCCTGATAGTGGCGTCACCTCTTCCTATTGTACCTTGTGTCAGCCTAGCATCCAACTCACTCAGTTTAGCCTCAATACGCCCCAAGCTTTCACACAGCCCTGATAACTTGGAGTCAAGGAGGACAGCAACCTCATTACTGAACTTCGCAAATTATTCCTCAATATCCACCTTACAATTAAGGGAGTCATGGAAAATTGATCTTGGCCTGGCTGGATTAGCTGTGAGATTATGAATGGGTCCTCTTTTTCCCTTGGTTTGTGGAGGCAGGGTTTGTTTAACAGTCTGTGAATGAGATGAGGAGGCACAGTTATCTGAGTTGTCACAGCCCACACTTTCCTGACTCAATGGGCTAGTGGAGGCTCAGCCGTCTGTAGGTAGAGCAGCAGGTGATAGACGTTTTTTGGCGAGAAGAATTTTCTTGTCTATGGCTCCCACTGCCTTTTCATAGTACCAATCAAAGGTGCCTACTTTCTTGGCGGCTGAGCCCTCAGTGTTGGGCCTAGCTTTTGCTTGGCCATTCTACATGGATATAGAACCAGCAACAGAGAACAAGTGAGTCAAGTGATAAAAGAAAAGATTTTTTTTTAAAACAAGAGAAAGAAAAAAAAAACATTAGGCTGTCCGATGTAGAGGGAAGGGTAACTCCAAAGAAACACTTGAGCAAAAGTCACATTAAAAATGTGCGATACCTTTTTGGAGATGCAACCAAGGGAGGTAGCCCAACCCAGTTCCCTCCAAATGCCACAAAGATGGTGGAACGCTTGTTAGAGCCCAACGTGAGTTGAAACAACAGCCCCACCTTTCCAGCAGGCAGAATGAAATGATGCTTTGAGACACAATAAGATGGTCAGTATGTAAAGATGCAAGAAGTCAAAGCTGGAGGATGACGTGCCACCCCAGCTGATGTGCAAACACCCAAGTAGTCAAGGCTGAGGGACGAGGTCCCACCCCAGCAGATGTGTGAGCACACAGGATTCACTACGGGCAAAGAGCAAGCATAGTGAATGCTGGGGGATGAGGTCCCACCGCAGCTGATGTACAAACAAGCAAAAGGTTGAGGTTGGAGGACAAGGACCATCCCAACTAATGTGCAAAAGTGCAAGAAATCAGTGCATACAGAAGGATATTGAGGCGACCTTGCAGTTAAATATATTTACAGTACCTGAATGGTATGATGCAGTCTTGTCAGGTAAGCTACGCAGCACCCAGTCACAAAACCATGGGGGGATGGCCCTGCCCTGGCACTTGCTGGTGATGACGGGAGCAAGACCGGCGCAGTGGGGAAATGGAGTGCACTATATAGTGCTGCCCAGGGAGTGTGGCCACTAATTCCCCCATTTTCGAATTGGAGCCACTGACGCTATTGACTCTGGGACTGTAGTCCCCCTTCAGTTCATCACAAACCAGCTACTTCTCCTATTATTTGTTGACTTTATGCTGGACTTTGACCATGTACAGCATTCTGCTGCCTTTTGGCTAGGTTCACGCTACAGAAATACCCCATACATTCATACATACATACATACATACATACACAGAAATATTTATTCATTTGATTGCACCAAAAGTAAGTGCTGAATATGAAAACAATAAACAAAACTTGTTGGCTGAGTGAAAAAAATGCTTTGAAATATCAAATGTCTGCTCTTAGGACAGCTTGTGACAGCACCAAACACAGTTAAAGAGCATAAAAACATTGCATATGTTAATACAGTTTAGGCGGTGTATCACAATGAATAATACTGTAAGTTCTGGTTCATGTCACCTCGAGGTCCTTCTCAGGTGTAGAAAAACTACCGCAGGACAACATTGAACAGAAATACATAGGCCTCTGGCCAAAAAGTCTCAAAGTAATTGTCCTACTTAGACGAATATGGATCAAATGAAGAGAAAGGTGTTGGGGGCAACAGAGTGGTGTGGGGCCTCTCAGAATATCTACAATGTAAGTCAGCATTTTAATTGGGACACCAGAATCCATGCAGACAAACTTCATGGCTACTCCCCAAGGATCCTGAAAGGAGTCCTTTGCATTTTTGACTAGTCTTTCCATCATCCTTTTTTGCCATATGTCTGCCATGACTGATCTTAGAGGAATCAATGAAAAAGGTGTGGTAGTCAGGTTTTGATCGTCCATGCTATATACTATATGCTTTTCCCCAGTTAAATTTAGACAGGTTTGACCTGATGAAAATTAACAAAAGTTGAGTTATTTAATGCATTTGATCATTATCGGATGAGTTAAATACCTTAACACCTGTATTTCTGACCCATTTATATACAGGGATTTACGCATGGGTTGGAATTAACCAACCTATTCATAATCTTAATGTATGCACTAAAGACGTGAAAAAGAAACAAACAGATGCTTTCTGCACCAGCACAGCAAAGATAGCGGAATCACGATACGGCCCCTATAATGTAATACGAACGCAATTCTGATATGTCGTACGTCTTCCTTTGCATGTACATTTGAAAATACAAACAAGTGCAGCTAACCAAAACATTATGTCAGTGCTGGCCACAATTAGTTTTATTGAATGAGTTAAGTGGCTCATTCAGTAGTTCATATATAAAATGATGTAAGATATCAAATATGTGTTTTCTATCATATTGGCATCCGCAGCTGCTTTTGTGTAATACAGCGGAGGCTGGCAATTCAGAAAAGTGGGGTGTGGGGCAAATGGGTGGTGGGTGGGTGCATGCATGCAAGGAAAGTGGCGTCTATAAATAATAAGAATCAGTCACTTGCCTTGCTTGTTGCACACAGTCCGTCGCCCTCCTCGCTCTGGGCCGTCTTCTGCTTCTGTCTCCTCCAGGCTTCAATTCTTCCAGCCAATTCCCCTAACCAATCCTGGTACTGCTCTCATGCTGGTAACCAGCATGAAAACAACGCAAGTATTTGGAGGGAGCAGCATCTCTCAGCCCTCACAAGAGCACTGAAGGCCTGTGCTTTCTCTTACACAGCTGTCTAAGACAGCTGGGTAAGAGAGGTTTAAAATGTGCATGCCTGGCTGGCCATCGTAAGATAGCTGGCCAAAGCGACATGCACACTTTAAACCTAAGTGCACAGCCAGCCCACCTCGCCTCCCTACTGCAGCAATGGCCCCGCCTCGTCTTGGCACTCAGTTCGGGATGGGTTGATGAAAAATAAAATGGTAATAAATAAACTTCATTACCATTTTAATTTTCATTTCTGGGGCTTTTCTAGGGGGGATCTTTGGTAGTGGGGAGGTGCTTCTCCGCTATAATGGAGTAGCCAGTCCTGGTGCAATATGCATCTTAATGTTTATTTTCTCATAAAAAGCTAGTAGGAGACATGGATGCGGAATGTGGGGTTTTATCAACATTCTCATAGGACACTTTGAGATGCATTCAAGTATGTATAGGTTTGGAAGAGTGCAGACATTAAATATGTATGTCCAGGCTATTGTTTAGAGAATATCGAGCTGCTTGTGGTAATACTACAATTACTGAAACTGCGTTACTGTAACCACACAACTTCAAAGTACCACAAAATATGTTTAAATGGGTTACAGCATTCAGAAATTGTGTTTCTGTATGTTTTCTAGGCCTGGGTGGAGCTCGCGGAGGTTCACTCCACGGAATTTGCGGAGTTCCAGAAAAACTCTGCCGAATTTCGCGGAAGTCTGCATGTCGGCGGAGTATTGCAAACCCAGTGCCGATACACCAGTGCCGAGCACAGAGGTGGAGTTGGCCTTAAATGGCATGCTGCTTTGTACAGGAAATCATGTTTGTTTTCCATTTCAAACCTAGGTGCGCTTCATGTCATGGCTTTGCTTGCTTATCTAAGCTGCAGATTTATGGGTCTGCGCTGCTCCGCTTGGGTATAGTTCAGCAGAGGGTTGGCTTTGGACGTCCACCTCAGTGTTCTGCTTCAGGAGGCAGGGGTCTTCTTGCTGAGGGCTGCGGCGAGTGCTGCTATAGTGAGACGACGCTTTCTCGCAGGGCCAGAGCCAGGGACTGTGCGACTGTTTCAACAGACGACAGTTTAGGGGGTATCGCAGTAGCTCCAGGTAGCACTGCCCGAACTGCGACCTCAGTGGGTCTCAGAAACACTTCATGTACTTGATGCGGATCTCCTTGCAGTGCATGGTAGTGCTGGATCCAACTGAACAGAGGGTGATAACAGGTAGCAAGTTACCTGCTGCATCTGTGGCACACTAAGCAACCTGCTGCATATAAACACCTCGCAGACAGTATCCAAAATATAGCAACTCCCACCCAGCAACCCACCATGACCATGACATTCAAACCTAAACATAGCAGTGCTGACAAAACCCCACCCATCACACAAAATACCAATCAACTAGCACCGTAGACTGACAGACCAATCACTGCTCATCATCTGGAGACCAATCACTCTCCTTCATACAAGAAAGACTCAGCAACTATCCATCCACATTAAAAATGTCCCAAAGTAAAACATCTACTGTGCCTAAATGCAAAATCATAGCGGGGCATGAAAAATTACTGTACTAAGATGGCTTCTAGTTTTATGTTGCGCTGCGTTCTAGACTCTTTGAGAGTAGCCCATAAGTAATTTCGGTATGAACTACAATGTCCAGCAGGCCTCATGACGCAGGTCACATCGTTATGATGGTAGTACAGCATGGTTTACGTAGGGTCTGTTAATGCAGCCCAGCAAGTCTCTCAGACATGCACCGTTTGAAACAGCAGAACTGGAGTTGCCCTTCACTAGATATTCACTGCTGCTTTTCTGCACCGGGTGAACAGGGCACGCCAGTACACCCCTCTGGCGATTGGTGAAGTTTTTTTGCCAAGCTCCAAGCGGAGCGCAGAGTAGCAAAATTCCGCAAACACTGCCAGCGGAGTGGAGTTTGCCGCCCACCCCTAATGTTTTCCCCGCCTTCAAAGAAGTTTAATAGTAAGAATTTCTCATGCATGGATGGTGGTCTCACAGTCCATCTATGTTCCATTTCAATTTATTACTCATAATATAGTTAATTAAAACTTTTACATGATACAAGAATACAATGTAAAAAAAAAATAAGTACAAAAACAGATGCTAAGCACGGGGGTCCGTCCAGAACTGATGTGTCGTAGGTGAGAATGGGGAAGGGTATTACCAGTATACAATCAGTTCAAAAGAACAATGACATGCTTAAACATGAGGTCTTTTCAGTAATTGACCTAATTAATGCAAACATACACATGGTACAGTGCTAGTGCGTGCGTGGACTCTTCAATAATTGTCCTTAATGCTACCTAAAAAAGCTAGTGCGCAGCAGATAAAACTGAAGAATGGGGCACATTTTACCAGTATAAAACAGTTAAAAGGTGCAGTTGCGTACCCAGTTATCTGGGTTCGGTAATACCACTTCCTTCCAGTGGCGGCTGCTAGGGACCGGTGGCAGCGGGGATAAGGGTTAGAAAAAAAGAAAAGACGACTTACCTGCTGAACTCCGGCCGTCGCCTCTCCTTCGTCCTCTCTCTATTCCTGGCTCCTGGCAGCACCCAGGCTCCAAGACTCCCCTAGCCAATGACAACGCGGCTGCCACCAGCATGACAGCAACGTCATGATTGGTCTTAGTGGCCTGGTTTGGCGCTCAGATAGGGAGCCTATGCATGCTCTTCACCCAGGCTGTGCAGTTCAGCCAGGTGGAGAACATGCTAAGAGCGTATGACAGTTTGGCCGGCCCAAGACGGCATGCACACTTAAGTGCACCAACCACTCCTCACCCTGCTGACTGTGACGACGGCCCAGCCCCGCCCCACCCCGAAAAACCTCCTCCGTTTAGAAAAATAAAATGATAATTACATTGTGTTATTATCATTTTATTTTTCCTTTTTGCACTGCTCAAAGACCAGTGGGACGGCGCTCCCCTTCCTTAGCGGAGTAGCCGCCGCTGCGTTCCTTCTATAGAACCGCTTACTCTAAACTTAACACATTTTTAAACTTCAGCCATTCTCTCAATGAGGAATTCAAGTATTTCACCGGAGTATATAGTCCAGTGAGTGCACATAGTGAGAGTAGAATTTGCAGGGCAACAGAATAATCACTTCTCCCTAGAGAATGCATGTGCGTAAGTGCTCTACTGGCTGAGGGGAAGGGGCCCAGAAGCAAAGCCAAAGGCACAGACTGAAAGCAAAAGAAACGTGATAAGGATCGGAGATAGCTATTCACTTCTCTGTGCACTTCCTTTCACTACATCTTTGCTCAAGCGTCTTGCGAAACAGAATGGCAACTTTTTTTCCCCTGAATAATGAGCCAGTTGTGATTTCCTTGAACCATGCGACGGTCTCCAGATGCACAACCATGAAATTGTGCAGATGACTGATATTATTTATTTTCCACTGTTACATCTCCCGCGCGCTGTCAGGAGACGCTTCCCCTGGTGCACTGCCTTTCTTGTCCTGCACGCGCCAGGCTTGTATTGTTGCGAGAACAGATTAATATTGTACCTCATTCTGCTCTCTGATTGCAAATTTCGTAGAGAATAGAATTGCTCGAGAAGAGTAACATATTATGCATTAAAAATGAGTGATTACGGTCCCCGACTTGAGAGGCAAGTAAGAACAGAACCGAGATGACAGAAATTGTTCCCATTCTCTTGACGAATGAGTAAGCACGAGGAGCCGGCGGTGGAGATGAGACGCTCGTCGAAGTTCGTGCAAGAATCAAGGGACGCTCGAGTTGCGGCTCTGTAAATCAAATACAGTTTGCGTGACTCTTGATAAATTAATATACTCTGAATCATCTATATCTACTACGTTCAATATAGTGTCGCTGCCAGCAACCCACGACCATTTTGCAAAAAATAATTTTCCCTGCCTGGAGAAGCGTCACATCCTGTCGCCAAGTGATCAATACTGCACGGGATTCAAAGGTAAGGGCATGCACTCTTTTGCCTAGTTATGCTTTTTCTTTACGTGACAGGAGCGACATAGATTTTACTCCGTCTGTTGCCTGTGTCAAGTCGCCATCTTAGGTTCTCTTTCAAAAATGTTATGCTCAGAAATACTACATACAAGTATTTTGGGTCATAGTGCTGAAATTAAACCGAAAAAATGCCAGCGGAGACTGACAGCTATTTAAACTCATGTGAGCCACAACAGAATAAAACATCAAACTGGCGTAGAACTAAATACTGCGATGTAAACAACATGTATTTTAATGCAAGTAGTGGACCCGCCTGTACCATCCTTTTCGGTTGGGGATTGAGCCATTTTCATGTGTGGAAAGGGAATTTCAGCATACACGTTAGGGTAAGTGGTAAGGATTTTAATAATCTATGAGTGCTGGTCTGTCTCCCCTGTTACCAAAGAATTACTAATTTCTGTACTTTGGCACATGAATATTAGACATCGCATTCATATTTAAGAGCACGTTTGTTCACTGACATTGTTCACCTTATTATAACGTCACGTTAACCATTCTCTATTCCAGTGATTTTTTTTAATGTAAAGTAAGGTATTACCATGACTATTGTGAATTTCTAGTTAAAAAAAAAAAAAATATGTGAATTTAGTTTTTTGTTAATATATCTAGCTATATGGCTGTGCTCAGGGTTGGATTAAGATAAAAAATCGGCCCAGGCACACCAAAAAAAAAGTGGCCCACATTTGCATATTGCCTTTCCGCAGAACACTGCTTCAGCAAAGTTTTATGAAAAGAAAGGGGGTGGGGGCATGTTTTATTAACTTCACTTAGATAAAAAAAAATGTCACACTGCTGAGCCACACATGAATGCAAGTGAGACCACTTCTGCTCAGGCCCCTGCCCCCGCTCAATCAGCATACATTAATGGGCCGGCCCAGCGAGAGAAAGGGAGTGATACCTCCGACCCATCTGCCTCTAGAAAGGCCACTGAGGCACCCACTGGGCTGCTGGCGGCATCCTAACAGCACAGACAGCCCTGGGTTCCTTTAGCACCACCCACAAGGGCCAGGTGGCAAGGGTAGCCCAAACCCTGCCCCATTATATGTTATTTTTTTAATATACAGGATGGCTTAAAATGGTGGGCACAACATTTCTCTTCATGTTGCAGCCAGCCAATGACAGAGCTCATTTTTGGAGGACCTGTCTTAGTCCTGCAGGACCAGCCAATCTGAATGCCTCATTTTTCATTTTTTCTTCAGTTTTCCCTCAATCCTACTGCATCACTAGACATCTATAAATTTTGAAGCTTGATTTCTCTCAAATGGCTGAACGGATTTTCACCAAATAACAAAAAGCACACTTTCTGGGTAAGATTTACATTTTTACCAATTTTGGTGTAATTCCCATCAGCTGTTTTGGCTGTAGCTGTGTCTAAAATTCCCCAGGGAAATTGCATTGGGTAACATGTTTTGGAACAGCCCATTTTCCTCAGTCCCTGCTTGACGGATCACCCTGAAACTTTCCAGGAAGGAGCTCAGGTGAATGAACCTTTGTTTTAGGAATGTTTAGTACATCTATACTTACCTATTTGCAATGACCTTCATGTTATGGTGGTAGTCCATGTTCTGGATAAAATATTATGGCAGGACAACGTTTTGTCACTTGATATAGAGGCTTACTACCACTTCAGGCATAAGCACTGCTACAAATAAACCACAAAACAGCTGGAGTACATTTCCTATTGGCACACCAGATACACAACATTCAATATATGAGCTTGCTGTAAACCTACACTCTGCAAGCCATATACAAGAAACTAAGTGCCCTCCTATTCAATCATCCAAAAAGTATTGTGAGACTTCATTTAGGGGTATTAATTGCTATACATATGCTACAATAAAATACAGTACAATGTTACTTCCAACCATATCCTCTGAATGAGTTCCTTCCCTGAAGGAGTCGTTTGACCCTGTACCGGCCACTAATGTCTCCAAAATTCAAAAAAAGGTTGAACAACAGCCCAACTTCATATGCCATCCCTCTTCTCGTTCCTCACATCTGCTTTCAGTTCTATCCCTTGAGCATTCCCCATTATTTCTCCTTTCACTCTCTCGCTGTCAAGCCAACCCTTCCCATGTAAAAATATACAGTACCCCTTCAACTGCTATGCTACAGAGAATGCTTTATGGATTAATGGCCTGTTCATGAAGAATGTTTTGTGAGATCTCCTGACGTCCTAAATAGGCAGGAGTAGGCCACACCTGTTCATAAAAGAAAAATTTGCAAATCCGCGTATAAGAGCCTAAATGGTTTTTGAGCATAGTTCCAGGAGACAACAGTGTCATATCATATCATATCACATCATATCATATTATACCATATCATATCATTTATCATATATCATATCATATTATACCATGTCATGTCATATCGTATCATATCATAAAATATCATACCGTATATCATATCATATCATAACATTTCATATCATATATCATATCGTCATATTGGATTATATATTGTATCATATCATATCATGTCATATCATATCATATCATGTCATATGTTGCATTATGTTGTGCTGCTTTGTGTTGTTTTACCTTTTAGTTCCTTTCATGAGGTTACTCCAAAGCAGTTGAAATGAAGACGTAATCACATCATCCTGATTCCCAAAGACCTGTGCATGAAAATGGGGAGTTTCCTCTGACAGAGCTATTACTACATTTAATATCAAATTTAAGAATTTCATCAGATTTACAAAAAATCACATGCTCATTCCTGAAGTATACTCCATTTGTGACTTTTCAGGCATGTTCACATGCATAAAATGTACTCATGTGTATTAAGCGGAAAATTATGCATGCCTAAATATGTACCAAATGTGCATTTCCACATTTAACTATTGTTTTTGTGTATTCATGAGAAAATATTCTTCAGGAAGAAGCCCATTCTCTTACAGCTCAATAAACATGGTAATCATTCATCTTCTTTTTTACTCTATTAGCACACAAACACTTGACCTTGGCAGGATTACATTTGCCTAAAATTCCAGGGAGGGAACCTACCTGCTAGAGGAACAGACAGAGCTTCGCAGGTTTGTTGGTGTGTTTTTACTTTTGCATGTAGACCTGTCCCTAACCCTAAATTTGTGATTGTGGGAGTTCCGTCATGCTATTACAATATACTTTGCAAAGACAACATTCCACCAATTCTGGTCATTTGAATAAGGAATAGGAATTTACCTTCACACCCTGGTCGACATTATACATGCAAGTCAACTAAGAATCAGACTATTTATTTTATTGTTAATGTAACATTCTCATATCGTTATTATCATGCAAGGTGCAATGCAACAAAAAAGCAGACCTGTTTTTAGTCTGAACCATGAAACTTCATCAAAGTGTGTACATGGTCAGTGAATGTTCTCTCTCTCATTTAGAAAACTGAGCACTAAAAACAGGTCTATCTGTGTTGATGGTGCAGATAGTGTAATGCATCTGAACAGAAATCCTGGGTGAATAACAAGGCCTTGATTTAGTCGTTGGGAAAGGCACTGCTTCCTCCCCGGACTAAACTTACCACCACTGACCCAATCCTGCCATGGCCAGCTGCATTATTTTCCTTTGATAACAGAGGTATTGAGATTGTGGTGGGAGAATCGCTTGCAGTAGTGGAGATCAGAATGCAATCCAAGTACTGCTATGCTGATGACCCGTAGCCCCTGGGGAATCCCTAGGATTCCCCTTGCACTATCTGCAATGCACTTTACTGGAGAGGACATCTGGGGGTTTCCCAAGTGCCAGAGCATCTTCAGACACACGTGGGGATTGCTAGGATGACCTTAAACTGGGAGCACAAGTGCCCCCAATAAAGGAACCCCTTTGAAGGTTCCATGTACGCTTGCATTAATGTCAAAGAAATGCTTGAGATTCTGTTTTGTCAATGGCGCTTGTGTACCTCAGCGAATGTAATCCTTGGGGTTCTTGTTGTGTCTTTGTGTGCAAGGTGACAAATACCCCACCATGGAGCTCAGGGAATCCCATGAGATTTACTTTTCTGTGGCTCAGGAGAGCACCAGAGACTAAAACCATCTCTGAGCTTACATCACATTATTCTTGCATCTGACAAGAATGCCAAGAACCTCTGGATCATCATCAACAGCAATCTAGAGATGACCCTCCCCCCCAATGTCAATACTGGTTCAGCTTCCTGCTTCCATACCCTGAAGATGCTGAGGAGAATGTTGAAATGGCTCCTTAGCAGCACCTACAAAACCATCGCCCACGCTCTCAACACAAACAGGCTGGACTATAGGTAAATGTTCTATGCTAGGATCAGCATCCAACTCAGCAGATGACTGCAACCATCCAGAACTTGGTGGCCAGAATCAATCTCAACCTTTCATGCGGTACACAGATTGACCCACACCGTAAGGAGCTCCACTGGCTCCCTATACAAAAGTGTGCACAGTTCAAATGCCTCATTGACACCTTCAAATTACTGCAAAACATTTGCTCAGCCTACCTCAATAACCACATCTTCTTTCACAAACCAGCCACATACCTCCGCTCGGCCAGACTCCTATTTGCATACACCCCTTGCATACACAGATCCAAATCTGGTGGTCAGGCCTTCTCCTACATAGGGCCATATGTAACAAAATACAGTTTTGCGATTCTCAAATTGCGATTTTCTGCGAATCGCAATTTGAGAATCGCAAAATGCAATGTATGTGGTATTTGCAAATAATTTTGCGAATCCCACATATTCCTTATTTGCGAATCGCAAATTGAGATTCGCAAATAAGGAATACCTTCCCATCCATTCCTATGGTCTAGGAGGCCCATAGGAATGAATGGGAAGACATTCTCAATTTGCGATTCCCAATTAGAGAATCGCAAATTGAGAATGCAATTCCAAGGGTGCCAGGGTGTCAAAAGGACACCCTGTTGCACCCCTGAAATGTGAATGTGTGCACATGTGGCACACATACATGCCCTAAGGGCATTTATGTGCGCCATATGGCACTTTAAAAAATGCACAAATTTGCATTTTTAAGTGAAATCGCAATTTACCACCAACTTGAAGTTGGTGGTAAATTGCGATTCCTTATGGCCAAATCGCACTTTCTTTTGTGCTTCTTACATTGCATTTAAGGAATCGCAATTTGCGATTCCTTGAATGCAATCGCAAAATAGGTAATCGCAAATTTTGCAATTCCTTATTTTGCCAGGGGGTTTAAGTGTGCTACATTGCACACTGCTAATTTGCGATCGCAAACGTGGAAATTCTGCGAATTTCGGCGTTTGCGATCGCAAATTGGCTTCATACATATGGCCCATAGTCCCTAAAGATTGGAAGGATTTACCTCTCCACATCAGCTCCAAAATATGCTCCTGGATGATAGAACACTTTATTAAATATGGATAACAAAACATACCATGAATATCACCATCCATTCCTTGAATGATTGAGAATAGGTGGGCCACTAACATTGCTTTTTCTACACAAAGATAAGTGGCAATTTGACATTTGATTGATGCTATCTGTTCCCACCCCACCCCCCCCCCACATGACCACCATTTTGCAAAATGGGGGTTGCCAGTGGTGGCACATAAGCCATGGTTCAAATCGATGCACATGTCTAAAGTTCATTAAACATCCAAAAACTGTTAGGAAGTTGTAAAATAAAAAAGTGGAAGACCTTAACACTGTTCAGATACCATGCTCCTACTGTGTCTGAATAATGCCAGTTTGAACATGGAGCTGGCAATGTCACAGGAGAAGGCACCACCTACAAACATCTGGTTAACAAAACAAAGGTCGATACTTTGCAAATAGGGCCCAAATGTGGCTTTAGGCAATACAGTGTGAGCCATGAATTTGAATGATAAGTAAACATTGATCCGCATCGTGATTAGCACACACTACCTTATTGTGAAACACAGAATAACCACTAACCTGGAATACCCAGAATCAGTAGGAGCGAAGAGATGTTCCCCACTCTCTCAGAAGTTAGTGCCTCTATCAGATTTATTGTATTACTCAATCGCAGGCTACCCTCTTCCGAGAGACAGGGGAAGAATTCTTTATGGGACCACACCAAATAAAGATTGCTGTACTTTGGACTTCCAAAACGAGGCAAGGGTCCTTCCTCGTTCAAACTGAAACACATAATCAAAACAACCTATTAGTATGGCATTGGTCTCCTATAGCTATTACCCTGCCTTCCCCTATTAAGGTGCATTCTATATTCAGGGTCACACATTCACTCACCATGAATTCTTCCCAGCAATAACTTCAAAGAAATACAGGAGTTAAATTCACTCCATGAAAGGCTTCCTTTGTATAAACGTGTTTTCTTCAGTGTCACATGGCCCAGGGGGACATTGTCGTCTTCTCTAAGTTGGCATGAGCATGCTGCTGATTGCCCGCTGCTTTCGCACGTTACTACAAGACTTTATTTTTGCCACTTCCTCTAATGCCATTTTCATATGAGAACCCATCACTGTGTTCACACTCTGCAGGTTCCTGGGATTTTGTCTGAACATTGTGAGTAAGGTCGAACAACAAAGCCCCTTGTTATTTTGTTCTGGCCAGGCCTTAGCACCTAGACAACACATACAGATGCAGCTGTTGTTTGGGACAACGTACTTTGGTCTTATTGGAATACACGAATAGGTAGCACACACTTGGAGAGGGACCTTTCCAGAGAGAAGAGCGATATAGCACCTACTATGCAGATCTATGATCTATAGGCGAAGGTATCGGGTAAAAAATGTAAATAAATATAAATCATTAAAGCGCGAACTACTCACCCTTACGGGTCTCAAGGCGCTGGGGGCCGTCGTGGGAATTAAGTGAGCTATTGCCCAGAGTCACAAGGTGCTGAGCTGCCGCCGGAGCCGGGGATTGAACCGTGAGCTCTGTGCTCCTAAGTCAGCTGCCCTGGCCGCTGCACCACACCTCTTCCCTGCAGACAAAGCCCAGAGATCTTCTAATATATAATAATACTACTTCTATGCAAGGGGAAGGAGGTTAGGCTATACTGTCTTTTCATAATGACATCTCCTTTCATGATTTATGGACTAACTGCTATGCTGACCGTATTTGTATTATGCATTTTTGTTGTGGCACGTATACTGCATATTAGAGCACGTTACTGCATATTAGAGCACGTTAGTTAAAATAAACATTTTAAACTTGTTCGTGTCTCTGTCAAATCTTATTGTGGACAAGTACAAGAGTACGAGCGAAGGGGGATGTCTTGCAACTGCGATTCCTGAGAAATTCTGGAGTGTTGTGTTCTGGGGTGTCTAATCATTTGTTTCTCTGTGAGTGAGTAGGAGAGCAAGTGAGACACTATAGCTAGTTGGTCCTGGGCTCATGGGTACTAAGGTGGTAGGATGACTCAGTCCATATGCACTAAGGTCCCATAATCCTATGCATAGTTCTGTTTTAGGGCAGAATCCCTGCAACATGGCGCCGCCAACGTTTGGTCTGGCACTTATTCACGAGACCCCTGAGTAGCGCTTGGGCTTGCCCACAATACCCTCTCACCGGTTTCAGGAGACGGCCGTGGTGGGGGGGGCTTAGCCTCCTGTGTTCATAGGGTATCCCTATTTCTATAGGTTTTTCAAACTCAATGTTTAAAAGGTATTTTGACCCTATTTTGCGCTGCTGTTTTGCTTGTACTTTTTACATATTCCACATGACTCAACCAGTCGCTATTGCGGCACATAACCGCGCAGCGGTTACAGCTTACTTAACTCAACATGGAGTCCCCAATGCAGGGGCTAACATTATTTTCGTGGTTGAGGCGGATCCAGAATACCACTTTGAGGTATTTTATTCTTGGGTTACATTTCCCGCGGTAGATGAGAATGATAATTTGTTTCACACTTAGACGGCCGCTGCTCCTCCGGCAGCTTATCAGCCCTATGCATTGACTGAAGTTCCGTTGACGGCCTGGGAGCATATCATTTGGTTTAATGGCACCCTTCCTCACCCTGTTTCTTTTGTTTGAATGGGCCCCTTGTCTATCGATGGGGCCACTTGGCTTGTTTTGGCTGGTTTTACACCACATCCAAATTATCTCAATGTTACTATTGTAGAGCTATGTCTATTATACGCACACTTGGTTCACCTTCATAGACGAGTCATACAGTTTATATCTTGTGCACTACAGGCAGCTCCGGCTGGAGCTGCTCCTCTGGCACCGGATCACGGCAGAGAACTAGTTATTAGTCCCATCATGATTAACTCAACGATGGGCAAACATCCTCGAAATCGTGATGACTTGCAATTTTGGCTCGCACAAAAATTTGAGCATCTTGAGGCTGTTTTTCCACATACCTCTCCTGTAGAAAAACACAGGATCCTTACAATGAGTATGCCGAGTGGTCTGATTCCTTCTTTAGCGGACTGCACCACCTGGGGGACAGTGTTTGCGTCAGTTTATACACTGTGCTTAAGCACCCTCTCCATTAGCATTCTGCCAAGCGTTCTGAAGAAGGTACAGGATGAACACGGTGCTGGTCCAGCCCTGGATTTGGGGATTAAGTAAGTGGGCATGTTCCCTGTTGTCTCCGATATGATTTTGGCAAACATTTAAGGTGAAGGAGTTTGCTTGCAGGTGCGCCAATGCCTGGAGGCAGTGGCGGACGTAGATTGGGAGCGACAGTTACCGAATATTATTGCCGATGTGTATACATCCTTGGGTCGCAATAGCTTAGGGATTTGACCGTTTACTCAGGCGCAAGGTAAACCCCCTCCTGACAAGGAGGGTCATCCAGTCTTTCCTAAAAAGGCTTGGAACAAAAATATGCAGCAGCAACAACAGAAACCTGGTTCTTGTGCAGATTCGCCTCCACCAGACGCTTCTGAGCGTAGATATGATTTGCGACACCGCTCTAAAATAAAGGCACCTGAGAGGTTTCACGTTCCTGATCCTCTCCCTCCTCGTTCCTTTCAGGAATCGTCGGATCAACAATTTGGCGGAGTAGGGTGGTAGGATCACAGACAAGGCGATTCTGCGCAGACTAGACGTGACCCACAGTGCCAGTTTGACCTAAAAGTCAAGCAGGAGGAACCACCTCAATATCGAGCCCCATTTCAGAAGAAGAAAGTTGCAGCTTTAACTGCAAAGTATGCCTTAGATGGTGAGAACCCTCCTCCTCGATAGGAGTTGCGCGGTAACCCTCCTTGACAGAGCAGCAGAGGTTACCATAGTGCGGCAGACACTCCACAGGCATCTGGAGGCGAAAGCAACTGCCACTTTTATTACAGTCGAAACAGCTGACACTCGTGTTGCTCCTCCTGATCGGCTTTATGAAGTAAGCCTCCAAATTGAAGGTGATATTAAACGCAATATTAATTAGTCTTTTGGGACAATCTCACATCTTCTTACAATATTTTGTTGGCGGAGGTTGATTGGCCTCCCCCTTTTGTCCTTGCTTCCTCCAGAGGGGAGCATGTATTTCTAACAAGTTTTTTGCAATATGTGCCCGATGAGGCTAAGATTGCTTATGCTTCTGAGTGGGCATTATCCCTGGCCCGTGCGTTATATCGCAATCAGGCGGGTTGGGACAAGGATTCCCCAGTTCATGTGATTCCTTTGCGTTCTACACCACTGCCCCAACATCAAATTAAACGTGATGCTAAAGCAATCGTAGGTGACATTTTGACTCAATTGGAATATCAAGGTGTGATTGAACCCTGTGTTTCATCAATGAATAATCCTATTTTTCCGATATTGAAACCGGACGGTTCATATCGTATAGTTTTGGACTGCAGACATTTGAACAGTCATGTTCGTACCTTTGCGGTGCAGAACACACATAGCTCTGCATTAGTAAGCAACATTGTTCGAAAGAAATATAGAACTACTTTGGATATTTCCAATGGATTTTTCAGCCACACTTTGACCCCAATGCTTTTTCCTACGTCGATGACATATACTTGACAGAAGATAAAATGGATCCACATTTTATGCGTGTGGATTGCGTTATCAAACATTTTGCGACGTTAGATTACAAATTCAATTTTGCAAAGTCACATATTGCCTTTTTGGCATTTCTTTTCCTTGGTTATGAACTCAATAACGAAGGTAGGGGGGTGGCCCCCCACTTTTTGGAGAAATGTGCTCAATTGCAGCCCCCTTCTGCCCTTAAAAAGTTGCAATCTTCACTGTGTTTTAAAAATTTCGGCAGGACTTACATTCCTGATTATGCCCAGCATATCAAACCACTTAAGGCGTTGATACAACCTTCCTTTTCCTCTTCCAGTTGACTTCCAGAACATACCGCAGTATTTAGGTCCTTGCAGTCTGATCTGCTTGCGACTCAATTCTTGTTAACAAGATGACAAATTTGGTCATACGGATTGTACCAGGAGCATTAGGATTTACTTACGTGACTTTAATGAAGGGACACGGTTCCCATTGCTTATAAATCTCATTTGTATACTCCAGCTGTGATGCGTTTTTCTTCCACTGAAAAGATTTTGACAGCAGTACAGATGGCGATTCTAAAAGAACGCTCTCTGGCTCAGGGTAAACAAATGTTTATGGTTTTGCTGGTACCTGCTTTAGAAGCAGTCATGAAGGCTACTGTACTGAATTCTAAAGCTTTACATCCACGTTGGCTAGTTCATTGATGTCGGCTGATGTCAACTTTATCTTTGACCCTTCTTTGCAAATGCAGGAGTTTTTACAATATGAACATGTTCATCCTCCTCCGTTATCATTACTCCCTCTTGATCAGTACAAATGTGTTATTTACACTGATGGGTCTGCACAGCCAAACATTGGCTCTAAGCTTGCTTTTTCAGCAGCTTGCGCAATTGTGGCCGGCACGATAGTAGATGGCGATTTCAAATCCTCTTTGGTGCACACACAATCCCTCGAGGATTGCACTGCACTATTGGCTGAGTTACGTGCTTTGGTTTTGGCTCTTGAGTTTGCTGATCTTGAAGTCTCTACACTTGTAGTCAGACCCTCCAGGATTTCGCGATTTCGCGATTTCGCGGTTTGCCGCGAAATCGGCACTTTTGTAAAAATGCCGCGATTTTTACAAAAGTGCCCGCGAAATTGAAGGAATGCGGAGACAAAACTAAAACGGCACTAGACTAGTGCCGTTTTAGTTTGTCTCTGCATTCCTTCCTAGATGCAACTGTGCAACTGCAACAGGCCTCAGACATTCTCCCCTGAGATGCAGGCAGGAGCACTAAAAATGCTTGCAAGACAACGCCTTGAATACAGCCTACTCTGAACAAAGCTGAGAGGCCATTCTTTTGAATGGTCTGGCACTATGAAGTGACTTATTGTCAGAATCCAGTGATATACAAATCAAAAAATAAAATAAAAATAAGTCAAATAAATACTGTAGGAATTGGGAGGCAAACATATTGAAAACGAGCTCAGGGAGAATCTCTGAAATTCTAGTTGCTGCCAGGACAGTGAACTCAGGACTGGGGGGATAGCCCATTTTATCCCTTCTGCTGATCATCACATGCAGTCAAGCTTCCTTATGTTGGGATAAAAGCCTGGTTTTAGTCAAATGGCTAATGCACATGGAGAGGCCCACGGGTTTTGTAAAGGGTAGCAGTTCAGTATATTCTTGAGAGAGCACAAATTTTGTGACAGGTCAGAGAACCACACGTTATGGTACCGTTCAGGCTTACACATATTCTAAAATAGGTCAAAAGTCGGAAATTCTGGGAGAAGTCTGATTACACTGGGTACACTGATTATGAAACAAATTATGAATCACAGTCTACAACCAAGGTCCATGTTTTTCCAAGACAACTCTGGGGCAACACTTTCTGAAAAAAAAGGCTACGAGGGACAGATTCTGCTTTTGGCAGCAGTATACAGGTCATGGCACAGTTTATTGTATGCACATATCCCAGGCAGGCAGTGGCCACACGTGCTGTCACTTATTCTAGGACAAGTTGAGAGCCCAAAGATTATGGGACAGACCAGGAGGCATGAACTGTGAAACACGTTGGTGGCCTAGACTATAGGTCTTTTCCATCGCACCAAGGAAGAGCAGATTAAATGAAACGAGGGGCTCAGACTGTTATCTAAGCTTAGGGTGCCATTGGCATGCATTGGCATGCAGATAAAAAGAGGATCCCGATAAGCTAAAAAACTGGAGAGCAGGTAGGGGTGAAAAAATCAGGGGAGACAGGAAAGCTTCCTTGGAACATCCATGAGGGAACCATACACAGAGGTGAAAAGTGGCACTGGGATGCCCAGCTTCCTAACAAAAATGAAGTAAGCCTGCTCAAAGCGTGCCCTAAACAGGGGGTGCCCAGAAGTGCTTGCGTGATCCTGTGTGTCAATTGGCAATAGATCCTATAAACAAAGAGGCCGATTCACAAAGGTTCCTGTGCTAACATTTTGCAGTGGTGCAAATATTTCATCTGCTGTAATGGCATAATTCGGGAATTTCACGTAGCAATTGTCACGTAAGTTCTGATTTGCAACGGCCAAATAGCCTAAATTCACAAAGAAAAGTACAAGCAGAGTTCTAAGACTCCGTCTGAATGTATTTTTACACTTTTCCCCAGTTCACAAAACAGATGTGACATCTGGAAAGCCATGCCAGCTGCATGATTCCACCCGTAGTATTGCATCTCTCACGTGTCTTTTTTTTTTTTGGATGCCTATTTTTCCCTGTGCTAAATTATACAATTTGGTACAGTGTGTTTTTTTCTTCTCGGGTAAAACATTTTTCCCCATGGAGAAAACCCTTCCACCTACCAGCAAAAAACACACAATCTGTCTGGCTAATGTAGAGGCAACCAGAACAGCAGTTGATTATTAATTCAATATACATTAAAAATGACTATTACCTGCCGCCCAAGCCTTTCTTAATGCTTTGGGGGCCTGAAATAGTCGGAATTGCCACACTTGTAGGAGTGTGATGGTTAGTAGTTGTGTTGGTACTGTCATTGGCAGCATGGCAGGGGCAATGTGTGGTGCAAGTTGTAGTGGTCTCCTGATGAGAGTCCTGACACTTTTTTTTTTTTTTACAAATTAAACACTGCGTACTAAGGAGATACAAATCAATTTATGTAACAATGGCACAGTGCTCAAGCTGAAAGTAATGCGAACATAAATACTGCATGATACATACAGTAGATAAACCTGGCAACCTTAATACTGTACACAGTGCTTTGGTGTAAACTTTCATGTTGTAAAATACCTCCAAAAATAAGATCTCTGCGTTTGGTGTTGAATAAATTGCAAAATAAAGTGCCGCAAAATGCCGCTAAATTCCCATATTTGTGCCGCTAAATTTCCATATTTGTGCCGCTAAATTTGTTAATCCATGCCGCAATATCCTGGGGGGTCTGTGTAGTGTGCGATTCATTTTACCATGTACAATCCTTCAATTACAACTTGTTCTTCTGGCCACAAAATGATTTTCGTGATTCCTAAGGTAGCGCAATTAAGCATAAAACGCTTTGGGTCCGAGTGGCCTCTCTTAAGGAACGTTTGCCACTCATACATGATATCCATACATTGGGCCATCACCGTGTGGGAGCACACACTGTTGGTAATTCGCTGGCTGATGAGGCAGCGAAATCTGCAGTGGCCACATGCTCAGTAGCAGCAGTTAACAGGTCTATGACTAAAATTGATGATGATATCCTGGCGGCTTTTGCCGCTACGAAGGAGGGAACGCCGTTTCCCCAAGGGTTCCCTTCTGGTTACATCTATCATTTAACATCCGATCAAATTCCATTTGTGACTATTCCATGAGTTGGCGATCGACTGATTTCCCAACGAGGACCGCAGACTTTCTTTGATCGTGGCTGCACATGAAGGTATGGCTTCTGCCCATGCTGGTGTGACAGCAACATTTTTGGTTGCGTGGTTTATACCAGCAGACACGTAATATGTTCTTTCCTGTGACATTTCTCAACAGATTAAACCTTCTACGGTTTCACGTCCACCACATACTCAACTCTACATTTCAAATCAACCATTTGGTTGTGTTTATCTTAATCACTGCGGTCCTTTAACATCTGATAATGCTTTTAAATACATCTTGGTTGCAGTGGATTCATGCACTAGATTCCGTTGGGTTTGGCAACAACCCAGTGTTGACGCTTGAACTTTTATAAATGATTTGCATGTCTTTGCAGGGACATTTGCCTGTGGCACCTTCCATTCAGACCAAGGTCCGGCTTTTGCCTCTAAGGCTTACTGGGATGCGATGAAGTATGTGAGGGTGCATGTGCAATTCTCGTCTCCATATCGGCCTGAGGGCAATTCTGTTGTGGAGTGGATGAACTGTGACTTAAAGCAATCTTTGACTGCTAGGGTTTTAGGTACTGATAGGGGCAGGCTGACTTATCTTTATGGAGTCCAACGTGCACTTAATAATCTCCCTAGAAGATCTCTGGGTGGGCGGACCCCATACAAATTGCTCTTTGACATTAAAATATTTGTGCCAGACCTTGATGTTTTAGACGTTGTGGTGGCTTGCACAATGTTTGACGTAGATAACCATTGTGCTATGTTACAGGATCTACAAAAGACTCATGACACACTGGCGAAAGATCACCACAGAAGCAGCGGTGCTGATTCCCGTTACTGGCTGGCTTCCTAAAGTTGGAGATCTGGTCCGAGAGAATGTGGACAACAACAAAAAATTTGGTCCTTCATACCATGCACCTTGGTCCTTGGATTGAAGGGTATTCGTACTGTAATTTTACCTCCGCTGCCTGGTCGCAAGAAGAATCGATTTATTTCCATCGAACATGTCAAGTTACACCATGTGGCCGATACTCAATAGTATGCCTAAAAGCACTCCCCAACGGGATGTTTCACTACGTCCAATGACTTCTGTCTCCCTGACAACTCCACAACAACAGGAAAAGGGGTGATGGAGACTTCAATTGATTTGTTACCTGTTTTACCTTCGACATCTCCCACTGTGGCAAATGAGTATGCCTCTCCACCTGTTGAAGTTATAGTTGACATTCCTGAAAATGCGATCCATTCATCTTCCAAAGAAGAGCAACCCCCAATATTTTGTCTAGGTTACAGTGGTTAATATATGGACAGAGATAACTTTTCTTCTGATTCATCTTCATCATCTTCCTCTGAGGCAGAGCCCCCAACACATGTTTGTGTTTTCATCTCCTGGTTTAAAAGAACTTACCTTGTTCCCCCTTGGACATACATGGTGCTCACGATGGTCTTCCTCTTCATGTGGATTGGTTTCGTAACAGTTTTTTTCCTGCTGATAAATGGCCATTATTTACCTGAATGCTCTGCTGTAGACTTGGTAAACTGAGTTCTGACCCCACACACTTCGTCTCATAAAATGAAAAGGGATCAAGCCCTAGTTAATATTTCAGCATTCCCAATTGTTGATGGTATCATTTGGGATAAAGTACCATTCGAAGTCTATGGTCCGACGGAAACTTTGCAAATTCCATACGTGTTCCGAGTTTCTTTAGGTGATGTTATTATGCCCGGAATACACTCCGATGACTGGGATGTTAGCACTGTTTACTCACTGTTTTCAGATTTAAAATATTACACTGCTTTTGAAACTGAAGATCTGTATTTAAATTCTGCAAAATATGCTTATTTATTCTGTTACAAACATTATGGCCATCATTATTTACACAAATCCAACACTCTAAGACCACCTTTTAATCATACACAATGGGAACATTGTCCAACATCATTCCAGGGGAGTTCACTAACACAGAAAAGTAAATTTGTATGTATTTCCGGTTACAATCTTACTGACCCAAAGTCATATTATTACAAATTGAATTCGCCTACACGCACAAAATTCATGCTGACCCATACTAAATTGGTATATTCTTCATCCTTCATAGCCGACATCCTTAAAAGGTTATGATTATTGGAAGGACATGATTGATTTAAAATCAATATGGGGTACCAAAGATTGGCAGGTGCAGGGAAATGAACCTTTAAATCGTGCATGTTTGAATACCATTTCCGCTGATTTTTTAAAATCAGACTGTTCAACAGACTACACGTTTTGGTTTCGCCACTGCTAAAAATCTGAATATGCCCTCCATTCCGTCTTTGGCTGCCTATGACACATGGCAGGCACATACCAACCATACACTTGACGAATTGACAGAAATGTTTGAAAATGGTACTTTTAACTCATCCAATATTGATCCTTTGGGTCGGTTAGTGGGGCCCACTAATACCAATGCATGTCAGTTACGCTTTCTAATGCCTCCAGAGGGTTTACGCTCAGTAGACCTGATCCTCGTTTTCCCCATTCCCATACAGTTACTACATATTCAGTAGGTAAATTGTGTCAACAATGGTTAGAACATTCCACACTGTAATCTGTGAAACAACATCGTTCCCTTTTATCAGGTGACATTGATCTGGCTGGTTTCCTTTTAGGTCCGAAATCACCTCGCGCTAAACGTTTTCCATATACTGCATATAATGAATTTTGGAAACTGTCCCAGATGGAAGCTGCTGTACGCTTGCAGCAAATTGATCGAGATAATTTAGAAAAAGTTCTTGCCGTGGTTGATAACAGTATTAACACTTTGCCTTCTCGTATATATACTTTAGATAATATTGTATCATCTGTAACTGACATTGTTCTGAATGAAGTGTCTGTATTGTATCATGGTCAAAATCAGTTGCGCTCTGTCATGCAATTTGGTTGGACATTGCAAACGCTGAAAAGTGAGAAAGTGCCATGGGATTATTTCAATGCTTCCGCCCTGTTTTTACCATTTAATTTGACAGATAAACAAAAACTTTTGTCAATGAAAAACGCAACATATACAATGTTACATATTGAAAAACTAGAACAGTTACCATTTTCTGTGGCAGAAACTGATTCAGCTGTGTGGTTAATACATGGGGTTATTTCATTGCCTATCTCAGTGTTCCAGTTTACCGCATGCATGAAACACTATCCAGTTGGTAGATATGAGCCCCTCAGGAGTAGCTGTATTCATGAATTATGGTCCTTGCCTTTCACATTTCGTTGTCAACGAGCGGATAAGGAGGTCTTCCTTACAGGGGAGGATTGTGATTCTACAGTAGGACACTCCCTGGTCTGTAAAGAAGTGAAACATCACGGTGCCTGCAACGTTTGGGACCCTAATTTGCCTTTTTTTTTAAAAGGGACCCCGGTCCCAGCTATTATTCCCACACTGACTCTGCTGTCTAACTGCAGATATCTTATCCTAAATAACCACAACTGCTGCGGCTTATGGGCAGGCATCCCATATATAGTGACAGTTTCACAACGTGTTACATGTTGCAGCAATGTTCTCTTTCCACCCCCACATGGTATTGTAGCTAGTTCGCTGTGGCCTTCCATTCCGACTTTGAAAACAGATTTCAATAAGCTAAGCAGACTCAAAGTGCTATTGTTACAACAAGAAGTGGCTCTCACATCAGCTCGTGAGACCTTCGAATTGCAGGTGGCGAGAACCTCGAGTGAAATTCACTCACTGATAAACTCAAATCTCCCCCTACATTTTGGAAAATTAATTCACCAAACATTTAATGCGATTGATACAGAGGGCCTTTCTCACTTTTTTAAACTTGTGGGATTCAGCCTTGTCACCTCCTTTCAGACTATTTTTGGAGTAATCTCAGCTTTCATCCATTCTATTTTTTCCAGCGCCTTCGGAGGGTTTCCCCTGCGCCCCTTTTGGTTTTTGGCATACTTGTACTTCTACTGCTGCTCCCTAATGGCTGATCGACCTGTGGTGCTGCCAAGTCGGGCCCAGTTGCAGCTGTACCGTGATCGGATGCGGCAGCTTTTTGGTTTGATGCCATTAGAAGCTCTTAACATTGACTACTGGCTGACCTTCCGTTATGCCTATGTCACCTGTGTGCAACCTGTGTTCTACTGCCTCCGGTGCCCTTTTCAATGGGCCCTGGATGTCTTCCTCTCCAATACGACACACTCAGCCCTGGATTATGAACTGTTGATGGGTCCGTTGATGTCCCATGACCAGGACTGTTTCATGGGTAGGCGCCTTGTGTGCGATTCTACACTTGGACCAATGGCAGGCTTGAGTACCTGTGCTTGTGCACAATGCCTCTTGGATCGGAGTTTCATCGAAGTTAACGCAGGTTGCCCAGATATGCTCCTAACGGCCTCTGGATATGAGGAGCACGTGTGCTCGTTCCAGTTACTAAATTGGATGGTGTGCCTTTTAAGTATTGAAGGTTCGGACAGCTTATTGGAGCTTATGGCATTTCCCTTCTCCCGTGAAATTTTTAGCCCAGACAATACGCTGTGAATGGATAACGTATTGGATATCAATAAGGAAAGAAAAGTAAATGGGATGTTTTTCATATCTCACCATTTATTTTCGTTTTGACTTTTCCTTTCTGCGCTTTGCCTCTGCTTACCTCTGACTTCTGTTTTAGCCCGGAGCTCCTGACCTGGCCAAGGGAAGGGTGTCACATGGCCCATGGGGACATTGTCGTCTTCTGTAAGTGGGCATTTGCACGCTGCTGATCGCCTGCTGCTTTGCGCACGTTACTACAAGACTTTATTTTTGCAACTGTCTCTTATGCCGTTTTCACATGAGAAACCATTGCTGTGTTCACACTGCAGATTCCTGGGATTTTGTCTGAACATTGTGATCAAGGTCGAACAACAAAGCCCCTTGTTATTTTGTTCTGGCCAGGCCTTAGCACCTAGACAAAACATACCGATGAAGCTGTTGTTTGGGACAACATACTTTGGTCAAATTGGAATACATGAATAGGTAGCACACACTTGGAGAGGGACCTTTCCAGAGAGAAGAGCGATATAGCACCTATGATGTAGATCTACGATCTATAGGCTAAGGTATGGGGTCTGCAGACAAAGCCCAGAGATCTTCTAATATTTAATAATACTACTTCTATGCAAGGGGAGAGAGGTTAGGCTATACTGTCTTTTCATAATGACATCTCCTTTCATGATTTATGGACTAACTGCTATGCTGACCGTATTTGTATTATGCATTTTTCTGCTTGTTGTGGCATGTATACTGCATATTAGAACACGTTAGTTAAAATAAACATTTTAAACTTGTTCGTGTCTCTGTCAGCTCTTATCGATGACAAGTGCAAGAATGTGAGCAAAAGGGTATTTCTTGCAACCGCGATTCCTGAGAGATTCAGGAGTGTTGTGTTCTGGGGTTTCTAATCATTTGCTTCTCTGTAAGTGAGTAGGAGAGCAAGTGAAAAACACTATGCCTAGTCTGTCCTGGGCTCATGGGTACTAAGGTGGTAGGATGACCCAGTCCCTATGCACTAAGGTCCCATAATCCTATGCATAGTTCTGTTTTTGGGCAGAATCCCAGCAACATCAGATCAAAAAGTCAAGAACAAGTTAGCCTTTTGAAAATGAGGAAATCCAACATAAGAATCTATGATATCACAACGGAGAAAATGTTGTCAGTGCACTGACCTTTGCACGCTACCAGCATTCAGATATAGACTCCAAGTGGGAGAAACGGGACCACAGGATTCAGCGAGGCACCAGCGGGAAAGTTTGTAATCTAGGCAATTACAGGGAGCAGGATTGGTAAAGGAACCAACGCAACAACAGCGTCGGCACAGGAAATGCCAAGGGATTTCAGCCGCAAAGCTGGTCGACCTGGAAGCGACTCTTCGCAAAGGTCAACCGGAACAGGAACAACGAACAGCAGCCGACACACACGAGGAAGCCACGAACAGAGGAGCCGTACGTCTTACAGAGACATGTGGCGTAGTCCCAATCCAGGACGGAAAGGTAAGCCAAGCATCAGTATGAGTGCGCAGAGCTGTTTTAATCACTTCCCAAGGGACTAGGTGAAAATATGGACCCTCGGGCAGAAAACAAAGAGGAACGTTCAGCCCAACACACAGAATGCACTCTAACCCCCTATCATTTTACTCCAAGCTACAGCACAAGACGTTCAAGGCTTGACACTTATCTTACCCCTTCCTTGTTTCAATCCTAAAGACCAGAGTCTCTGTATCTTAGACAGCTCCATCAGTGGCATGAATATAGACTTTTTTACCTTTAAGGTAGGCCCCATGAATGGGCCTCACAAACAACTGGCAGCCTAAACACACCCTGCATTTTGTAGTATGTTTTGTAGTGCTACAGTAGTACTATAAATGTAATACAAGATGCTATTCACAAACATCCATGGGGAGGTTCCCACTCTCCTTGCCCTATTGTTTTCTGTGCATGGATCTCCAACTTGACTGCACACTCTTTGCACATGTAACTATATGTTTTGGTAATTTTGGTAGTAATATGCCAGGAAAGGGGAGATTGACTGGAAAATGTGGAATACTCACTTCGAAAGGAAAGAAGTTTAGGGAGGAGCAAGGAGGGGTTAGGATAAGGCAAGGAAGGAGTTTAGGGAGGTGCGGGTCCATGCACAAAAGAGTAAGCACCATTGCTGTTCACAAACTGTCCTTCTAAAGTTATTACCGCCAAAAAGAGACCCACATTGGTAGTAGGGTGCAGCAGCTCAGAGCTAAAGTAAGTGCATCATGGCCAACTGGTAGTGAAAAAACACCCTTCCAAAGAAATCAATGGAGGTAGGAACTTAAACTAATATATATCGAGAGAGACCTTTGCTGATCTATTGTGTATTGAATTAAGGAAAATATAAACAAATCTAGTTAAAAAATGAGAAAAGCATACTTACAGAATGAGACATTCAGACTAGTGGTAAGGAAATGGAGCATGAATGACGAATGTGTCGTGAGAGCATCTGATAACGGAGGCAATGTGGTGCTTTGGAGTAAAAGTATGTATATGGAAGAAGCCTATTCACAGCAGAATGATAATCACTGTTATATAAGAATCTCCAATATGGAATTGGAGAAAGTGAAAAATGACTTTCATGTTTAGTTGACAGAGTGGAAATATGCAGAGTTATGAAGTTGGGATTAGTGGAGCTTCCTCAAAAATGCTGAACCTAAGGTGCCCGTATTGTATTTGATACCCAAGATACATAAGAATGAAAAGAAACCAACAGGGAGGCTCATAGTGGTGGCAATAGATACTGGATAGTCTTTTTGAGAATACTTCTATCTACATTGGCCATTTCCTGCAACCCTTGGTTAGAAAGTTGCCAGCTTATATCAAAGACACAACGTATCTTCTGAAAAGAATCTTTGTCATCACCTAGGAGGAGGGTATGCTTATGATGACCCTAGATGTGACATCTTTGTACATGAATATAAGACACAAGGATGGCCTGAGGGCCACACAGCATTTACTTAGAGCAAGGGCTATTAGGCATTATAACCACAATAAAAAAATCCTACAAATGATGGATTACTGCCTTAGCAGGAACATCTTCTTGTTCAATGGAGAAATCTTTCAACAGCAGAGGGGGACTTTGATGGGTACCTGCTTCGCCCCAGCTATGCGAATCTGCATATGGGCTGGTGGGGGGAGCAGGTGCTCAACAGCTCAAACCAAAGGCATTGGACAGAGCGGATCCTACTTTGGGTCCACTACATAGATGAAAGGTTCATGTTATGGAAGGGAGACGAGGTACCAGCCAAGAAAATTGTGGGAGAAATAAACAAGAACACAATTAATCTTAAGTTCACTAGTGAAATGAGCAGCACACAGTTTGATTATCTGGTTGTTTCCATCGTAGTTAAGGATACCAAACTGACCACCACAGTATTCAGAAAACCTACGGTGGGCAATAGCGTCATACATGCAAGCAGTTTCCACCCAGATCCTCTCAAAAACAATATTCCATTTGGGGAGTTACTAAGAGCTAGATGCATATGCAGCAGTGAGGAGCATTTCAATACCACACAGGAGGGTATTATGTCACGACTTAAACAGAGAGGTTATCTTGAAAGGGTAATCAAAAAAGTGAAAGAAAGGGTGTCCAGGTGTAAAAGGGCAGACATACTACTTACAAAGAAGGCAGGGAGAGTAAGAGATGATAAGAATAAAACTGTCAGATTCATAACAACATTCAATGACAAACATCAGTTGATGAGGAAAGCGATGATAAAACACTGGCGCTTGATCAGAAATGAACCAGTAATTGGGGACAGGAAGGCAAGGGCCATGAGGGACTTCCTGGTTAAGAGCAAAGTCACCACTACTAAAGGGACCTGACTGAAATCGAGTCACGGATTTAATAAGTGCTCCAAGTGCAAAGTCTATGTCAATGGTAAAAATCTGACAGAATTAGTTACACCCTTTGATAAGACCTTGAAAATAAGAGTAACACTTACTTGCAAAATAAACTATGCAGTGTATGCATTATCCTGTCCATGCCCGAAATGGTACATAGGTAGCACCATTTTACAGGTTCATAAGCGCATACTCCAACATTTACAGGTCATAAAAATGCAGACAACACCTAGCCTGTGGCAACACAATTTCAAATATTGCACAATGGTGACCATAGGTTACTGACATACAGTGTGATTGACTATGTGCGTAAAAAAGCGAGAAGGGGGGACAGAGAAAAAGAGTTGAGGAGATTAGAATCGAGATACATTTTAGAGCTGGATTCTAAAGAACCACTAGGGCTCAATGTGGATGAAGAATTATATGTGCATCTGTAACCTACATTTTTATCCAGGCTGCCAATTCTGATGACTCTCATCGAACTATAACTGATGAATTTCCATGGAAATCTGAGCTTAACTATAACGTCTCTGTAACCTTTGGTTTTTTCAGTGAATTTCTAAGGTTTTTTAAATGCTAATTCCTAACTGTAACGTCCATGTAACCTTTGATTTTTTTCAGTGTTTTTCTATGGTTTTTGAACTATTAGTCATGTTTGCAGAGTGGTGGAGAAAGGGGGCTAGGCCTCCGACCAGCTCTCAGGAATCCCGCTGTGTAGGACTAGGAGGAGGTACCAGGAGGGCTTCTAGGCCCCCAAGATCCCTCAGGAGTAAAGTGGACTTCATCCCCCAAACAGTAGTGTGCCAGGAGGTGTGTTTGCAGAGTCGTGGACAAAGGATGTCTTTGGGGGCCAACTACCCCTCCTGTTAGCTCCAGGAAGTCCCACATAGCAGAATTGCTGAGTGATTGTTGAAGGCCATGCCCCTTTTCTCCACCAATCTGCAACGCACCTCCTTGGTGCACTATTAGTAGGGGAATGAAGTACCCTTGGCTATTGAGAGTCCTTGGGGGCCAACTACCCCTCCTGTTACCTCCAGTAAGTCCCACACAGAGGGTTTGCTGAGAGGTTTTCAGTGGCCACACCCCCTTTCTCCACAACCCTGCAAGCGCACCTCCTGGCACACTACTAGTTGGGGATGAAGCCCCCTTTGCTCTTGAGGGTCCTTCGGGCCAACTACCCCTCCTGTTACCTCCAGTAAGATTCACACAGCTGGATTGCTGAAAGGTCAATAGAGGCCACGCCCTCTTTCTCCACCACTCTGCAAACGCGCCTCCGGGCGCACTACTGGTTGGTGGAAGAAAGTGGAATACATTCCCCAACCAGCAGCGGGCCAGGAGGCGCATTTGCAGAGTGGTGGAGAAAGGGGGCATGGCCTCCAAGTCCTCTTAGCAATCCCGCTGTCTGGGACTTACTGGAGGTAACAGAAGGGGTTGCTGGATCCCAAGGATCCCCAGCATCAAAGGAGACTTCATCCCCCAACCACCACTGCACCAGGAGGCGCATTTGCAGCATGGTGGTGAAGGGGCTATGGCCTCCGGCGACTTGCCGGGGTTTTTTTTCTTTCTTTTTTAAGGGAGATGGGCTGTGCGGTCCCCTTACCTGGGCCATTTTCTGCCGTGGGGACTCCATCCCCGAGAGTCAAGCCTTTTTTTCAATGGGTGAGGTAGGCCCCCCTATGCAGGCAATTTCTCCCCGAAGACCCCATCCCCCAGCGCGCTGCCTTTTCATTTTTTTAGATTAAAAAATAAGTGAAGGACCCCCTCCCCCAGGGTAGAGCTTTTTTTTCTTGTTGGAGGGGGGCCGCAAGGCCCCGGGCTGATTTTGGCCCAGGGGACCCCATTCCTGGGCCTGCCCTCCATTTTGGATGCCCTGGTCCCACACAAGTCACCCATTGACATTTGTAAGGGACCGTGGGGGAGCCTCAAGGCCTCTGTGGTCACTGCCGGCTTCCTGTGTCCTGCAGAAGCCAGCACTGATTTAAAGGTAGCTCCCTGTCTGTGAAACCAATTCTGCTCCACTTTCAACAAGCGAGAGCATTTTTTCTGCTCTCACTTGTGAAAGCAGAGCAGTGTTTGCTTTGGCTTGGCCTTGAGCGCTGCGCCCACCAAGCCACAGCAAACAAGCTATGTCATGGGAGTGGGCATCCCAGGACATAGCGGAGCCAGCCCTGGGGGTGCAGTCCTCAGGGCTATTAATGACTCTTGGAGGGGGGCCACACGGCGCCCCTCCACCATTGATTTTATCCCCGGGGAGGGTGTGTGAGTGGATTTGTGAGTCAGTGAGTAGATGTGTGAGTGGCAGTATAGCTCTGTGAGTGGGTGAATGAGTAGGTGTGTGAGTGTTTGTGTGGCTGTATGGTTCAGCAAGTGTGTGTGAGTGGCTGTATGGGTCTGTGAGTGGGTGTGAGAGTGGATATGTGGGTGTGTGAGTGACTGTATGGGTTGTGTAAGCGGCTGTGTTGGTCTGTGAGTGGATGTGAGAGTGGCTGAATGGGTGTGTGATTGGGCATCTGAGTGTCTGTGTCAGTAGCTGTGTGAGTGACTGGGCCTGCCCCTTTATCAAACAAAAGTCCACAGTTTTGCACAAAATGTCTACCCAGCTAGAGTACTTTCTACTGGTTAATTAGTAAGTGCTACCTCATTGAATAATAACTAGTGCATATTCTATATTACAACTGGGTAATAGACCATGAAGAAATGTCTCCAGTGACATTGTGTGACGGGATGAAGGCAGTAGCCGCCTGGATGAAGGAAAGCTGCCTCAAACTCAACTCCGACAAAACCAAAGTCCTCATCCTGGGCTCCATTCCCTCCACCTGGGACAACTCCTGGTGGCCAGCAACACTCTGAACCCCCCTACACCCACCAACCATGCACACAACATCGGCAACATCTTCGGCTCCTCGCTCTCTATAACCCACCAAATCAATGCTGTATTGTCCTCCTGCTTCCACACACTCTGCCTGTTCAGAAAGATCTTCAAATGGATTCCCACCGAGTCCAGGAGAATGGTCACCCTGGTGCTCGCTAGCAGCAAGATCTACTACGGCAACACACTCTACACCGGCATGATTAAAAAACTCCAAAAGAAATTGCAGCGCATCCAGAACACCTCCACCAGACTTATCCATGGCATGCCCCGCCAAAGCCGCATCTCCGGTCACCTGAGAGACCTCCACTGGCATTCCTGATCAACAAAAGAATCACCTTCAAGTTCCTCATGCATGCCTACACAGCCCTCCACAAAACTGGACCCGAATACCTCAACCACCGCCTCTCTATCTACTCACCGACCAGACATCTTTGCTCCACCCATCTGGCCTTGCCAGTATCCTACGGATCCACAAGACCTCAGCTAGAGGAAGATCCTTCTCCTACCTCGCTGCAAAGACCTGGAACTTCCTACCTCTGCACCTCAGGCAATCACCGTCACTTCCTCAATTCAGGAAGAATCTCAAGACCTGGCTCTTCGACTGAACTGCAGAACCCCCAGCACCTTGAGACCCTCATGGTTGAGTAGTCTCACTCTATAATAATCCTGATTGACTGATTGTGTGCATGTAATTTCAGCAATCTGATTGTTTCTCGAGCGTCTTGATCCACAAATCTGGGATAACATGAATACTCGTCAGGATGAGACTTCAAAGAGGGGAATCTCCACCAAACAAGGGTAGTTCCTGCTAACTATATGAAGTAAGTGCATCTTTGTTTGGTGGAGATTTCCTCCAAATTTCTCTGCATCAAGAACGCGTCACCAAAACTGGCTTTAAAGGTGCTCGGAGACCTTTTGGTAAGCTGTCCATCAACATGGATGGGTGGCGATAATATGCAGAAGTAGCAGAGATTGACCCTGACAAGAGGGACTGCATGAAGAGGTTGATTGCACATACATACGTACCTGCTATAATTAATGCACCTGGTGGCACTAGGCGCTAAACATATATCCACAATGTTGTAAATGCAGTGTTCAAATCTAGAAGAGTCACTGTTTGCATGCCACACCATGCACTTTAGAAACTCACTGAATCTATTATAATCGTGCAACAAAGACTTGTAAATCATATTCATGTAGCACTTGCTATCCCTGATGACGTGTTGAAGTGCTTTTTCATTGCGAATGAAACTGGCAGCCCACAAGACCAGGATGGCAATTGAGAGGATGTGGTGTAACAGCCAGAGCTGCTGACTTTGAAACTGGGGAACCAGGTTCCAGTCTCATTGAGAACCCTACACCCTGCAACTCTGGCCAAATCACCCATTCTCCCTGTGCCTAAAAAATGAAAATGTGGTATATAAAAAAATACAAATTTTGGGATGGATGATAAAACAAACTGAGCAGCTCAAAAAAGGATTGAAATTTATCCCAAAGGTGTGCAAGGTAGTGAAACACAAGCCTCATGGTATGCAAGGGTCTGATGTTCTATAGTTGCTAGAAGGTTTCAGTGCCATGTCAAAGGTGGCATGTGCTCCCAGCAACTAGGTGGCTTGATGCTGTATTGGGGGTAAGTAAAACAATTAAATCATTGAATGGGTGGGGATATTTCATGCACACTGCGTTTTAGGTATTGCAGCTGGCAGTAAAAAGATAGTTTTCCCAAGAGTGCATGTATAAAGTTTACAAGTCTTGAATGGCCCTCACCGATGCTAACAAGGCAGCAGTTGAATACTCCGTGCTTACCCTGCCTTTACTGTGCACCTCTGCCCTGCCATACAGCAGCCCTGTCTGCGAAGCTGAAGCCTTTCTCTGACTTGCAACCCCTACCGTCAAAACTGTGAACTGTACCACCAGCCTCGGAATACTATTGGACTAAAAGGCAGCTATAACGGAGAGTGTCACACTTCCAAACCTGAAAACATGGAAATGGTCTTATTATCTAAAAACACGCTGCTCTTTCAAAAACAAAACAGCACACACAAGTTACAGAAAACAATATCGAACATTGTAACTTCAGAGAAATGAATATTGTTCTAGGTAAACATGGAAATAGATCCATTAAGGAATGGCTCTGACCTCTGTGCTGCTCTTCTGTTCTGATCTCCTGGCTTTGAGCTGTGTGACTGATGATGTGCTCTCTGGCTAGGTTAGGGGGAATTGAACCACAGCTGTCACGTCACAGCAGTCAGGACCATACTGCACACACTGTAAGGATGGCTTTGCAGCTGGATGCTGACTCACACAGCAGCTCGACTCCTCTTAGGTCAGCTCTGCTCTTGCAGGGCCGCTTGCTGCTGCTCTGTCATCACATGGGAGGCAGCCTCTCTCTATATCAAAGAGGTATCTATTGAATACAGAAAGATGAGACATGTATCTATTAAACATATATATTCTGAACATGCATGTCCTGTTTGTGCATTAAACAGACAAGTCTCTATTATGTGTGTATGCACTGAGAATATGTCCAGCATAGCAATGTGCATGTGTGTATGAAATGGGGATACTTTCAGTGCATGCTTGTGAGTCTTCAGCATGCCGGCGCACTCATGAGCATGCACCTGCCAGGCGTGTGCTTTTTAGGAATGTTTCAACTGTACCCTTGTTGGGTAATAGGCCACAGGCTTCACTTATGTGTTTTATAAACTACTATTTTCCATTCATCTTTTGAATATACTCCTGCTAGAGGTGTATGATTTATGCATGTATGCACTAAGCACTTTGGTGCTGAAATGGCATGTAATAGACATGTATATTTTATTAATTCAAGTACTGGGAATGTAATAAAAGGCATCTGTTGAGCATATGCTGCACACAGGATGGAGCTATTACAAATATTGTGTCTGGCATATATGCCGAGTCAAACAAAAGGGGGAGAGAGAGGTCAAGTTTGCAGGGGACTCAGCCTCCTTCCTTGCATGAACAAACAAGAAGAGTCCAACCGTACTCAAAGTAGCTATCTTCCCAGTGACCTTTATAGTATTAAGGAAAATGATAAGTTTTCTTAAAAATAACCCTCACCCACCAAAATGTCCCTTGGTGGCATGCTTCATCATCGGGTTCTTCCCGCCCTGCTGCAGGATGGGGCGTGCTACGACCGATGGAGACGTGGGAGCACTTTGTAGGGTGTGGACTATAAAGTCAATAGTGTTATAAGAGTGGGAGGGTTAGACTAGTGGGTTAAAAAATACCTGGCTACGTGGGAACTAAGATTTATTTAATCCTGTAGCTGGTATTATTAAAAAGGGGGAAGAGGAGAAACACACGTTAATGAGTGTGTGTCTCATGGTCTACATGTTTCAAGCCTATCCCTTAAGGATTTTCATCAGGACCAAGCTAAATGATCCCATGTACCACTCCTAGAAAAAATACCCTATTGGTCTTCTTATTTAATATTAAGGACAGAAATTTTCAGGCAAATACAGTGTCAGAATCAGGCCCCATGAGCTCAACACGGGAGGGAGGGGCGCTTGTAGTCCTGCGCTTGTATACTCTGCCTGCCCGTAGCTCCGAAGATATGGGCAGGCAAAGTATGCAGGGCGAGGGTGCATCTTTGAGGACTGCGTGACTACAAGCGCCCCTCCCTCCCGTGTTGAGCTCATGGGGCCTGATTTTAGCAAAAAACATATCTTTCGCAGAAAATATACCAATTAGGTATTGGATTTGCATGTAAATTTGTAGGAAAACCTATTGATTTCTATTCAACAAGTCATCCCTATAGTGTGCCTTGTTAGCCCATAAAGCTGGGTGCTTAATGTATTAGAATGTAGCATAAAACATGTTGAGAATGGTATGCCCTCAAAGTGAAAGCCGGATTTGACCACACTGAAAGCCAGAGCAAAAGAGGAGTCAGTCTAATCTTATCCACTAAGTTCTTCATAGGAGGCAAAATTAGACGTACTGGCTGGAAGTCCCAATAGTAAAAAGAGATTTTCCATTCCTTGTAGAGAAATAACATTGGCATGACCCATGCCCAGCTCCATACATTACCTTGGTGAAATATTTCCTTTTATAGATCTCCAGCATGCACTTGGTGGGTTCAATGTCCAGTTTTGAGGTAAATATAAATAATATACCAGCAGATGGTGCTAGATGTAATTTAAGTGGTATTTGGACAAAATATCAGAAAAAAAATATTGTGATACAAAAATATTGTGTCAACAATATCAGTATGTCAAAAAAATCGCAGGCAGCAATATCAAAGGTAAAATATAGTTTTAAGTGTTTTTACTCTCATAAAAAATATCAATTTAGAAAATATTGTTATATTTAATATCGTTTGTAAGTGTTAATTAGTATGTAGTTTTTTGTAGTGTGTTTGATTCTATATGTTTATTTATTTGTATTTTGTTAGGAAGATAATTTATTAGTTATGAAATTGCTGAAAGTTCTAGTAATGTTTTTAAATAATGGTTTTATAATTATTTTAGTAGCAGGATATTGGGTTTTTAAGGTATCAGAGTGGGGAGATTTTTAAAATGTGTATATTTCAAAGTTGTTACCCTGATTATTTTAATGATATGCAAATTAATATTTTACAATTTTAAAATGTATTTTGTAAAGTTAATCTTTTTAAAGAAATGTTTAATTATAATTAAGATAGATATAAAAAAGTAATTTATGAAAATAATAAACAATATATTAAAATGTGTTTTAATATAGTAAAATAATTAAATTTGTTATATAAAAGTTTTACATCTATACATTTTTGAAAAATAAATGTAAATCATTTTTTATTTTATGGTTTAAAGTTTAGGAATGGTAACAAACATTTGAAAAATATATTAATTATTAATAGTAATAGTTTTTTGTATATGTTAATGATTAAATATGAATATAGAGGTGTGTAGTTCTGGTTAGTGTGTTTTTAGATTCAATTTTAGTTTATTTTATGTTTCAAAAATTGTGTATGAGTATGTATTATTGATTGTGTAAATAACATGTTTAATTTGTATTACCTTGAATAAAATCATTTAGATTGCAGTGGAAAAAGTACAATTTACATCTTTAGTGTTCAAATTGGCTTAGATCGGGGTGGAATTTGTAAACGTCAACCCCTTAAGTGTCAACACCTTCCCCAATATGGTTAGATTGGAGTGTGACTAGTAAATCTCACTCCTTTAGTGTCCAACACCTGCTCCAAATTGGTAGAGATTGGAGCAGGAATTGTAAATGTTACATCTTTAGTGTCCAACACCATCCTAAAATTGGTATAGGTTGGAGTGGGAATAGTAAATGACACACTTTTAGTGTCCGGCACTTTCCTCAAATTGGTTTAGATTGGAGCGGGAATCATAAATGTCACCCCTTAAGGGCATAATTGCGAGGCTGGCGGTCATGGTGGCACGGCGGTGGTGGTTTTACGAGTGCCACATTATGACCCCAGTGGTCATGCCGGCCTGGGACTGATGACTCCACCAGGGAAGAGGCATCTATGTGCACGGCGGGACTGCCACGGTCCCGCAAAGCATATTACGACTTTCATCTCCGCTACTGATTTCATGGAGGTCTTTCCTCTATGAAAACAGTGGCGGAGATGAAAGAAAGGGGGCCCTGCAGGGCCCACTTGTGCCTCACGCCTTATGGATATACACAGGGGGGCACAACATGTACCCCCCTGTGTGCATGCATGGAAGTTCCAGCACAGCAATCCCTTTTTAGTCCATGGCGTGTTGGAACTTTTTTTGACGTTCTCATTACGGTGCCCATTTTATAGGCTCTGCCGTGGGAATGCCAAAGGAATCGCCCGTCAATTACAAAAAAAGCGATTATTTGGCAGGTGGTTCTCACACAGGTTTGGCAGTGTGGCGGCAGAGTTGTCCCTCCGCCGCACCGTCAAACTCGTAATTGGCCCCTTGTCGGACGGAAAGCCTCCTCCCAACAGTCAAAATATCCTCGACCGTGTCGGAACCCGACCAATTACGATGCTTACAGTCGGAATGTAAACCACGCAGTCATTCCGAATCGGTTTCGTCTGGCTCTCGGTGAATCCATGTCGGTTGTAGCCGCATCATACAACTCTATACACAGCGTTTCCAACCTCGCGATTATGATGTCGATTTCCAACAGCCTTTCCGATTCGGCTTGTCCGACATGGAAAGGCTGTCGGAAAGTGACTTTAGGGGCCCCTAGCAGGGCCCCCTTCACCCTGCAGCCTCTGGTTGGGGGCCGAGGGGGTACCTAAGGCACACCCCTGTACAACCCTGCACTTTGTGGCAGGCACCGTGAAGTGCCCGCAACAAATAACAACAAACACTTCTCCCTAATACATACTTTGAAGTAAGGTGATACATCCAAAAATACACATGTCCCATAGACCAGTTATTTTTCAAAATTTATTGTCAAAAAGTATAGATCATTTATATAAATTAATATTGATATCACAAATATTTTAAAATAAATATCTTAGAAACATCAACATTGCACATCAATAGTTGGGGAGCCCCGTTAACAGGATGAGGAACAGTGAACACATCAGAAAGAAAAAAGAAACAAACATAAGAAAAGACAACACAGATGCATCAATACAGATAAACCAAAAAAGTCAAAACAATTACATACATGCATAAAATGTACAATACAACATTCTCAAAATTAGATACATGTAAAAAGGAAATGCGCCAACAGTTAGCAGGGTTTTCCACACTCACCCCATTTCCCCATAGGAGCCTGTTTTGTCGGTCGGAACACAGGCTCCCATAGGAAACAATGGGAATTAGACCGAACAGTGTTCGGTTGCATATAATAGGGCAGGCAGAACCGCGAGTCGGGTTGGTCCCGATTCCGAGTCGGGTGGAAAGTGTCCACCTGACATCATAATCGGCCCCATAGGCCAGTCGGAAACTTCAATTTTTCAATGGTAGCTTGTGTGGTGGGCTGAAAACGCCCACAGCACAAGCTCCCATTGAAAAATGGAAGTTTGTAAACAGCCCTGCACCATGTGGTGCAGGGATGTTGAGTGCCCCCCAGGGCACTATGGGGATTGTCCCAATGTCACTTTCCAACAGCCTTTCCATGGCGGAAAGGCCAACATGGAATGGTTGTCAGAAATGACATCATAAATCCGACGGCGCAAACGCCGTCTTTAAGGTATTATGCTGCCTTTCTGACTGACCGATGGACTCCTTGAGCCCGTCAGAATGATGTCAGATTCTCCCGCAGCTTTACACTCTGACTGCTGTTATCCTAATACGACGGTCAGACTTTAAACCTGGCATGTCGGGCTGAAAGCCTCGGTCCAGCGGTCGGAGGCTTTCTGTCCAACATCGTAATCGGGCCGTTAGTGTTTGAATTAGTGTGCCTTTTATATTGTTGATTTAATTGTTTGTCTGAGCTTATTGGATGCAGTTTTTTACAATTTGATTTTATTGGTTGGTTTAGTTTGAGTTTGAATTTTTTAAATCATTTATGTCCTTTTATGGTAAACGCTAATTTAGGTTTTATTTATAATGTATAATATATAGTTTGATAGTTTGGAATATAAACTTAAATATATATATTTATTAATATTGAGGTTGTTGTCTAAGGCCCTTATTACGAGTTCAGTGGTCCAATAGACTGCCGAACCTGTGGTGGCGGTCAGCAGACTGCCAGACTGGTGGTCCGCCTGCCGCATTAGGACTGTGGATGTTGGACTATCACAGGGCTGCTACTGCAACCAGGGATCCATGATCCCTGGCTGTGGCCCAGTGGTCTGAGGCCACTAATATGCTGGTGGCCAAGCATATTGGGAGTTTCCTCACCACCACACTTTTCATGGCAATGCGACCGCCATATAAAGTGTGGCAGTGAGGGAACAAAGGGGGCCCAACAGGGCCCCCTATTGCCTCTGCACCATGTAGTGCATGCAGGGGGCACATGTTGTGCCCTCCCTGTGTGTATGCTCTCCCAGTTCTTGCAGGGCATGGACTTGATAGTCCATGCCCTGCAGAAACTCCCTTTGAAGCTCCCAAAGGCACCGCAGTGGGACCGCCAAAGAACAGCCCGCCAGGGTAAAAATAAGTCTTACTCTGGTGGGGGTCTTTATGGCTTTGGTGGTCCCAGAGCGGGGAGGCAGCGCGGCGGCCCCACATCATGACCGCCAAAGTCATGATAAGGTCCTTAGTGTTTGTAGTTAATGCTAATAATAATTTTTGGGGATTGTATTGTTATGATTTTAGGTATATAATTTTTGGGGGTAAATGGTAAATATTTTGGACTGTAATATATTTATATTTCACTTCAATATGCATCTACTATGTTTAGATTTATTTTTGATAATTATTTTTCATAAAAAGTGATTTTTTGTTTATTTATTAATGATAATTTAATTATTTTGGCCATATTATTGTGGTCGATATTGTGTGAGTAGATATTTATGACATATTATCTGTTTATTTAAAGGTGACAATATTATTGTTTACGATATTTGTTGTTCAATATTTTCAGAAAAGATATTTGTGTTCTCGATATTTGTTGTTTTACTAGTTAGGTATAGGAAGTCGATATTTTTGTTATCGATATTTATTTTCCTTTATTTTTTTGTTTTGATATTGTATACATCAATATTATATCAGTGATCCATTTAAGTGCATGCCAAAAAGGAACCCTAAGATCTACATCATCAAAAATTATTCTGATGTAATTAAAAGCACCGACCGTGCCCAAATTGAAATTTTTATAAAGAAATTTGCCTGTCTACGACCAGTGCCAGGGACCCTGGCCCCCTGACTCCCCCGTCGCTATGACCCCATCACTCTCCACGCACTCAACCCCGGATGCAACAACAACTGCCAGCACTCGATGCTGAGCAACACCCAAGGCCCGTTCTCCTGCCGACACTGCCGTCGCACCTTCACCCACCTCCGGACCCTGGCAGCAACCCTTAGCCACCGGATGCCACCGCATGTACTGACCTCCATCCTCCTCAACGTACACTCCCTGCACAGACATGTTGTAGATATCCGAGCCCTCTCAACACTCACACACCCAATGTCGCCTTCCTCACAGAGACCTGGACCAACGTCAGCTCCACACCTGACATCGCAACTGCCATCGCCGACATGTACAAGGTCCTTAGAAGAGACCGCACCAACCGCCCAGGAGGAGGACTCGCCATCATCCACAAAAGCTCCCTCCGATTGACAACCACCACCAACTTGGACGATGCCGTGCACCCATGGAGCACATCCACTTTCAGATCCAGCCCAACCCCAGAACAATGCTTCACGGAACACTCGCCTACAGACCACTTGGACCCTGCACGCCTTTCACCAACGTCATCGCCGACCTCATCGCACCCCACGCCCTGTCCTCCACAGACTACATACTACTCGGAGACCTGAACTTCCACCTGGAAAACCACAGCTACCCCAACACCACTGCCCTCCTAGAGAACCTCACCAACATAGGACTGAAGCAACTTGTCTTCACCCTCACCCACACAGCAGGACACACATTCAACCCTATTTTCGCGGAAGGAAACAACATTCTCTTCAGCCACACCATGGAACTGCTCTGGACCGACCACCACTGCATCCATTTCTCCTTTACGAAACCCACCGCACACAAGCCCACACGCTGCCTCCCACGCTGAACCTGGAACAAAATCTCCGAAGAACACCTCACCTCCGCCCTCACCTGCACTCCACTCCAACTACGACAGACGCCAACACAGCGGCAAACAACCTCCACCAATGGATTGCCAACTGCGCCAACAATCTTGGCCCCCTCCAGAACACCAAGAGGTGACACAGCAAGAAATCCAAGCGCTCCTGCCGACGACTGGAAAAGACGTGGAGAAACAGGAAAACCCCGGAAGCACACTCTGCCTTCACAGCACACCACGAACTAATCAAATCCACAAAGAAGAACTTCCTCCAAGACAGAATCCTCTCCAATGCCCACAACTCCGAGGAACTATTTGCCATCATACAGGATTTCACCAAACCCAACAGCGAAATAACAGACGTCCCTCCCTCTCAAGACCTCTGCAACAGACTCAGCTACTTCATTCACCTCAAGATCAAGACACTCTATGATAACTTCGACGACCAACATCCCTGCACTGCCCCAACCCCCAGCCCCATCCCCAGCGATGCCACCCAAAAGACCCTTCTCACCTGGACCTCTCTCACGACAGAAGACACCATAAAGAGCATGAAGAGCATCCACTCCAGAGCACCCTCTGACCCCTGCCCACTGCACATCTTCCACATGGCCGCCATTGCACCTGAGCTACGTCAAACCATCAACTGTTCCCTTGAGACAGCCTCATTCCTAACAACTGGAAGCACGCCAAAGACAACCCCCTCCTAAAAAAGCCCTCTGCAGACCCAATGTACCTCAAGAACTTCCGGCCCATCTCACTGCTTCCATTTGCAGCCAAAGTCATCGAAAAGGCCATCAACACCCAGCTATCACACCACTCAATCAGTATTCCGCAGCAACAACAGCACGAGACTGCCCTCCTCGCCACCACTGACGACATCCGCGCCCTCCTCGATCAAGGCTATACGGCAGCCCTCATCCTCCTGGACCTATCAGCAGCCTTCAACACCGTCTCCCACCCCACACTAGCCACAAGGCTCCATGACGCCGACATCCAAGGAAAGGCCTTAGACTGGCTATGATCATTCCTCTCAGGCAGAACACAGAGAATAAGACTTCTGCCCTTCCTCTCAGAACCAACAGAGATCAGATGTGGAGTACCCCAAGGATCCTCCCTCAGCCCCACCCACTTCAACATCTACATGGCCCCCCTCGCAACCATCGTCCGAAACCATGGCATCAACATCGTCTCCTATGTTGATGACACCCAGCTAATTCTCTCCCTCACCAAGAAACCCGACATCACCAGGCACAACTTCCAAGAAGGGATGAAAGCCGTCGCGACCTGGATGAAGAACAGCTGCCTGAAACTCAACTCAGAGAAAACAGAAGTCCTCATCCTCGGCCCAACCCCTCTGCATGGGACGACACCTAGTGGCCCCCCGCCCTCGGAAACCCACCAACCCCAATGGACCATGCACGAAACCACGGCATCATACTGGACTCAGCACTCTCCTTGAATCGCCAGTTCAACACCGTCTCCTCCGCTTGCTTCAACACCCTCCGCATAAAACGCAAACCTTTCAAGTGGATCCCCCCAACTCCAGGAAAATTGTCACTCACGCACTCATCACCAGCAGACTAGACTACGGCAACGCCCTCTACACCGGAATCAACAAAAAACTCATCTGCAAACTCCAAACCGTCCAGAATGCTGCAGCCAGACTAATCCTCAATATCCCACGGCAATCCCACATCACCCAACACCTCTGTGACCTCCACTGGCTCCCCATCGAAACAAGAATAACCTTCAAGCTGCTCACACATGCCTACGAGGCCCTCCACAACACTGGACCAGAATACCTCAACGACAGAATCTCCTTCCACGCTCCCAAGAGAAACCTCTGCTCAACCGGCCTCTCCCAAGCCACCAGACCAGAGCAGGTGGGAGATCCTTCTCCTACCTTGCAACCAAGACCTGGAACGAACTCCCACTTCACCTCTGATGGAGCCCAACACTGCACCAATTCAGGAAGGACCTCAAGACCTGGCTCTTCGAATGACCCTAACAGAGCTGCCCACACCCAACCCAAGCGCCTTGAGACCCTCACGGGTGAGTAGTGCGCTTTACAAATCCCTGATTGATCGATGATTGAGGGAAAATTCCTAGGCCCAATGGCTATTGCATGTGTCTTAGATAAATTGCTTCTAAGTCAAGGCTTTCCATAAATGATACATACCCCTTAAACAGTATTTGATGGCCAACTGTAACATGAGACATAATCACAGGTTTGGCTACATACAGAAGGATAGATATGTCCCAATTATCCACTTTGAGAATATCGTGGTTATTGAAATGTAAGAAATTCTCCAGGCAATATAAATAGGAGTGGGCCTATTACACAACCCTAACCAACCCACTTGGAAATTCCAAAAGACCTAGAAAATTTTCTGATGGGAACAAACCTGACTCTGTGTCAAGAGCTGTATCTCAGCACCACAAATCTTAGACCCCAAGTCTTGTTCTTGTGTCTTGGCACATATCTCTGTCCCCCTAAGTTTGGACCTGTGACCTGTATCTCAGCGCCCCTATCTTAGCTCTCTACTTTTGTTACTTTATTTTCTTCATTTCCACAAAAATTCCTTATCACAGCCCACGCTCTGTATTTAGCACCCAAGAGTCAAGGCAATTTGATACCTTTATAGGAACTAAGCAGGGTCTCAAGAGATCACGCTGTTAATGAGATCTCGTTTGAGTTCCTCTAAACTTGTCAGCCATCTTGGCTTGGCCTGCTATTTAATCCATGCCCATTGTGAAACTTGTGCTTTGCCTCGAGTTCAGCAAAAAGCATTGCAAGCATAGTGGAGCTCATGGGTTGAGAATCTTGCACTAACTTGAATATTAGGACTTCCGAAACCTCTTCAAGTTCTTTGGAGCACTCTTTGTCTTCTTCCTGTTCCCTCATCGAGTCACTCTGAAAGAGAAGAGCTTTTCTCTTAGAAAATGCTAAATGCATTCATAATACAAGTTAAGTGCCTTTTGGAGGAACAGAACATGAGCAATTTTGTGACAAGAGTGAACTATCTATTATCTCTAAAATCTATCTCGTCGCATTCAGAGATTGGTAATCTGTGAAACAACAGACTAAAATTTGGCATGTTTTGCAATAAAAAAGGTATCATCTTTGAAATAACAGAGTGTCAGGAAACCTTCCAAGAGTTTTATAGTAAGAGTAAAATCTGTTCTATGAAAAGTAGTATTTACTGTGAAATCAATTTGTAATATTATCGTTTGACAGTATTTATATTTAGAAAGATAGGTAATCCAGAGAAAACCCATCAAGACCAAGAGTCCCCAAAATTACATAACTTCCACATCAAGGAGGACAGAAGCTGATTGCAGGTACAGAGAGGTAAAACAAAATAGTCAATTTAGAGAAGGAAGAGAAGCCTGGAGAATCCAAAAGGCAGTTGACTTATTCCAGTTTTCATTTGTGTTTCCCAAGGTACAACAGCACCAAGAGTGCCCCAGATGCACTACACATCACAAAAAAAACGTTTTCCCCAATCTTGACCTGCCTTCCATTGTGGTGATATAATTTACAAGTGAAACAGTCAGGTACAAAGAGTTTGGTTCATATTCTCTCTGAAAGGATAATGACACAGGCTCTTTCAGGGTGAGTGCCTGTTCCATTTGGTTTTTCACACTCTGGCTGCTTAATCAAAATGTAAACATTGAGAAAGTTAATATTCTCTACCTCAATTCATATTGTAGCCAAAATGCACCACAGCTAGTCCCTAACTGCACAGCCAATGGCAGAGATGAAGTCCATGATGGCTGGATGGATGCAGCACTTTATTTTCTTAGAGTGTTTACTTATCAGAAGTTTAACTCCTTGGGTACCAAGGATGTGCTGGACACATCCTCTAGTTTCGCAAAAGACAATGGCTCATAGGAGGCCAATAGGTCCTTAAAGAGATCTATTATCACAAGAAAATATTAATCAATTAAACTCTGGCAGAAAAAACTCTACTAGATAAATGTTGGAAGGGACACAAGTGAATATTGAAAACGGTTTCATTTATTTAAGAATATTCGGTTTTTTGGGATTATAGAGCCAGTGCTCACAAAAAAGTGAAAAGGAAAGTGATCTGGTGGGAGAAGAAATATAAAAACATACATCGCATTGACAACATAAGTAAAAATTCTTGGTACAAATTTATAGGAATAAAGGAGTTTTAGTTGTAAGAAAGTCGACGGTGTTTCGATCTCAAAGAATTGAGATCTTCATCAGGACAAAAGATGTGAGCAAGTGGTATTAAAAACAAGCCCTCAGGTGGCTGATTAAATCATAGTCGGGTGTGGCAATGGAATAGGTCGAGACTGTAGTGAGAAGGGCCAATAGCTAATGGAGAGAGCCACGTAGAACCTTGAAGCTGATAGGAGGAAGGGGAGTAAAGCCCCTCAGTAAAATGGGCGGGACACCGCGAGGTCAGTGTAGTTGTAGAAGTGTAATGCACGGCTGAATGGGCCGAATGGAGGCAAGATGGGCAGCCGCTCCATCTTAGTCCGGTAGCCTTGCTACGAAGGGATCCTACGAAGGGATCCTTCGTAGCAAGGCTACCGGACTAAGGCTAAATAGCCGGGGAGGGGAAAAAAGCCCCTCAGTAATTATGGAAAACACTGCGCAGTCGGTGCTGACGTGAATATTTGAATACCGCTGAGTATGTCTGGCAACGAGACGGGCAGCCACTCTGCCTGAATCCGGTGCTCGTACTGACACATCCTCTGCACCAGTGCTCAGGTGCTGTGGACATGTCCAGCCCATCCTAGCACACCCCCACAGGGGATCTGCTGGTGCCCTCCCGGTGGTTATCCTCCACCTCGTGCCCCCACCAGGGATGGCAGAGGAAACACTGATGTTGCCACCTCTGACCCCCACCTCTTGTGATGGCCTCAGCGCACGCACATCGCCCTGACATCATCAATAAACACCGGGGATGCACTTGAAGCCATTTGCTTCCAGCGTGTCCAGAAGTAAGGTATGTTTTTTGCTCCCAGGAGAGATCAGGAGGGCAGAGAGTCACCTGGGGATTGGAAAGAGCTTTTCCATTCCAAATAATGCCCTTGCAAGGGTTGCTCCACATTATTTGGCACATGCTGTGGCTGTATTTGATACCTCAGGTGACAGATCAGCCATTTTTTAGGCCAATTTGCTCCAAAACCACTAGACATCAGGGATCTATATAGATATATGTCAGGAAGCGGCCCTTGGGCAAGGGTTGCTCCCCAAATATATTACTACATGTTTTGGCTTTTTTCAGGGGGGCAGAAAACAAGTAGACATCAGGTAATGTAAAATTGGTGAATGTTGGGCAGCGGCCGCTTGGGCAAGGGTCACTGATCATTTTGGGGCACATGGATTGGCTGTTTTCTCCCCCCTCCCCCCAGGACAGATCAGACTTTTCTTAACCCTATTAGCCCACGGGGCAGAAAACCACTAGACACCAGGGAATACGTTTCTCTATCTGTGAGCTCGCTTTTGGGTGTCTGTCTGCATGTACTGATGTTTGGCTGGAGGACTGAGTGTACTAGCGTTTGGCTGGTATTGTATGTAAACTGACATTTGGCTGGTGGTGTGCATGGACTGATGTGTGGCTGGTGTTTGGCTGTGTGGGTGTTTGACCTGGGTATTTCTCTGGCAGTGTGTGCAGCCTGCCTTCTGGCTGGTTATGTGTGTGACTGGTGTTTGGACGGTGGTGTGTGTGAACTACTGTTTGACTTGTGTTTGGCTGGGGTAAGGGTCACTTCCCTTTTGGGTGCCAATTTCTTGCCTCTGTTTTGTGCCTCCCTTGACTGCAAATGAGACATTTGTGATGCAAGGGCAGACTTCATAATGTTTTATAATGTTAACGGTTTTATTCCTAGCCATTATTTGCATTTGTGATCTTAATGTTTTTTTCCTCTTTTTTATTGTAATACAAAGCTTTTAATTTCCTTGTTGGCGACTCTTGCTTGCAGTTTCGGCACTGGTAGATCTGCAGGTTGTGTAGCTGCATGTGTTTAGTAAGAAAGTTTGTTTGCAATATTCATTTCAAAGGAGTATCATTGCCCTGCTTGAATAATTGTAATAATTCTAGCATATTTAGCTTGTGATTTTTTTTTCATATTCACATTTGGATTTGTGCAAGATCTGTATTGTGTTTGTTGTGTTATCTTGTGTCATTTTTTTTCTTTCTAGTGAGGCATTGCTGGTGCTTGCTGTGTCTGTGCAGAGTAGGTGCAGTTGATCCTCAGTCTCGGTATCTGAGGCAAGTGAGAGGTATCTTTTTAGAGTATCAAGTTCATTGTGTGGATTATATTGAGCTGAGTTTGTTGAGTTCTAATTTGACACAGTGTTGTTTAGTGTTGTCTTGTTGGTTGTGTTAGTTTCTTTAGTAAGCATTATGGCTGCCCACAGGCTGACCGCCCAGCAGGTTGTAGGATTGCTTTTTGAATCTGCCTCTGAACATGGCTCTGAGACTGACTCTGCATCTGAGGAATTAGCTGATGATGAATCCACTATTAGTGCTGATGAAATGCCTCTTAGAGGAGAACAGTGATATGCAGGTAGTGCAGCAGGAGCAATCTGGACTGCAGTCAGGGGCTATAAGGCTTCCTTTAGTGGTGTTTCAGGGTGTAGAGTCAATGCATAGAACTTTTTGCCTATCAATTTCTTTTAACTGTTTATTGATGATGTATTTTTGGATGATATTGTTGAGCAGAATAGTTTGTATGCAGAACAGTTTTTGAGGGACAACAGTGCCACACTTAAGACCCACTCCAGAGCTACCCGGTGGACTCCCACAAATCTCCATGATATTAAGAAGTTCTGGGGATTAACTTTCCTGATGGGATTGAAAAGAAAGCCATTGCTGTCTTTATATGGGTCTACTAGTCCCTTGATGACAACTGCTATATTTCCAGCAACTATGAGTCGAGATCAGTATTTGCTTCTGCAGCGGATGCTGCATTTTGTGGATAATGCTACAGCAGAGATCACCCTGCTTGTGACAGTCTCTTCAAGGTTCAGTCTGTCCTTGACCATTTAGCAGATTGTTTCTCAAAGATCTATGTTCAAGGGAAATATATACCTGTGGATGAGTTTCTGGCCCTGTTCAAGGGTCGTTTGGTTTTCAGACAATACGTTTCCAGCAAGTTGCGGTATTAAGCTGTATATGCTGCGTGAAAGCTCTATTAGATATGCATCTAATTTCAGGGTGTACACTAGTAGGGTTTACTCAACTGACCCTGCTGGTTGTCCTTCTACTTTTAGAGTCAGTGAGAAAATTGTGTGGGGAATTCCCAGAACACTTTTTCACAAGGGTCACCATTTGTATATGGACAATTTCTACACAAGTGTGCAATTCTTTAGAGAATTTTTATGAGTGGGCACCATGGCATGTAGCACAATCCGTAAAGGTTATCCTAACAAGCTTGTGTGTAAAAAACTTGAAAGGAGACAGAGCATTGCTTTGCATAGTAATTAACTTCTTGCTGTGAAATATTCCGACAGAAGATATGTCCACATATTCACAACTATCTATGATAAAAGTACTGTTTGGGGTCAGGCTACAGAAGTGTGCAAATCAATGTGCATTCTAAACTACAACTAGCACATGCGAGGTGTAGCTAAAGTAGATCTAAGGTTGGAGCCTTGTAATGCAGCCAGAAAGTCCTGCATCCAGTACAAGAAGTTGGCTGTTCACCTATATCATTTAGCATCCTTCAATGCTTATGTTGTTTTCAATGATCGAATCGAAGATGACTTTTGCAGAGTTTCAGCTGAAATAGGCAGCTTTGCAGAAGTAGAGCAGGCAAGTGTTCCTACAGTCGGAGTGGTGGATGATGCGACTAGATTGAAAGATTGGCACTTTCCTGAATACATTCCTCCAAGCCCCAAAAAAGACTTTCCTTGCTGGAGATGTAGAGTGTGTGTGAGTACCAAAGGAGAGTCGTGTACTGCCTGAGTGTTCTTCTAATCCTGGCCTTTATGTGCCCTAATGTTTTAAATTGTACCATACACAACTCAAGTACTGGGTGCAACCATGGCAGTAAAAGGAAACTGACTGTGGTCTGTATTGCTGTATATTTTCTGTTTAGATACCTGGTTGGCAGTAGTTTGATTTGCTTAGTTACACCTGTTGTGTATGCAGTCATAGGTGGTATTTCATATTCCACTAGCAGGGTGGCTCTTTCTATTTGAAAAACAAAGTGCTCATTTTTGTTGGACAATTAATTTTTTTCCTGTCTGGGCTTTGTGTGTATCATCTGTTCATTCGGAGGGTGATTTATAAATGAAAGTGGTGTGGAGCTTCATGGTGATGTGTGCGTGGTATGTTTGGCTGGCAGTCTGTGTGGACTGGGGTTTGGCTGCCAGTGTATGTTCACAGTGACCAGCAGCAATTCTCTACACACCGTTAACAAAAAGCCAACCCACACATTCCACCAGGTGGTGTGGTTGCTGTGTCTGAACCGGTGTCTGACTGGCGGTGTGTGTGGTCACTACTCACACACTGGCAGCCAAACGCCAGCCCACACACTCCTTCAGCTATCAGGCATTGAGATTGCTGTGTCAGTACTGTGGGTGTATGAAAGTGATGGGCCCTTGAATGGTACTATTTGTTGATTTGAGTGTTGTAATGTGCTGGGCACGCGTCTCGCGGTGTGAATGAGTTTGTGTGTGTGGCGCATGAAAGGTACGTGAATGGCCTGTAAAGCGGTTGAGGCCTTGTTGTTGCTATACAGCTCATGAGCTGAGTCACTGGTTCAGTATAAGAAAATTATAATTTTCTTATTAACAGTGATTTTGATGTTTTATTTTTGGGAAATCTTTTGTCAATAACATTTATATTTTGAACTTTTCACTCACCGTCAAGCCAAATCAAACCAGTATGTTTGTGCATTTGAGTAGTAGAGGAACCTGCCCCAACGAGCTGAGGAGCAGACTTCAGTCCCCAGGCTCCTCCGCTCCTTTGGCCTCATCTCCTTGCGCCCGAAGGGGCATAAAGCCACCTGCGAGGTCCCACTGTGTGGAACCTGCCCTAACGAGCAAGGGAGCTAACCACAGTCCCCAGGCTCCTCTGCTTCCTTTGGCCTCATCTCCTTGCGCCCGGAAGTGCATAAATAGCTATCTGCGAGGTCTCACTGTGCGGAATCTGCCCTAACGAGCCTTGGAGCGGACTACAGTCCCCAGGCTCCTCTGCTTCCTTTGGCCTCATCTCCTTGCGCAGGCCGCGCTCAGGCAAAACCCGGGCCAAGGGCGGGCCTGTCCTTGCCTGTCACTGACTGGAGGATGCCGGGCCGGGCCCCCCCCTCTGACATTTGAGGTTCAAATTTACCAGAAGGTACTCTCTTCACTTGTTTTGACTTTTCCCCAAAAGTAATAACTATGATACTGTTTGAGTTCCTTTTTAATGTATTGGAATATTGGGTAACATATTCCTCCAACTAGCTACAATCATTGGATTTCATTGTTAATTTATGCCATTAATGGGCCGCTGACTTTTTTTTCATGATTCATCTTTTGGACTGGTGACAATTTGATAAAGTGTCTTATGTTTCTTGTATTATTTTATTTTTTGTTTTTTATTTAAGTAGATACAAAAACTGTTATGGGTGAATGCAAGGCCAAGAATGTTCCCTCAGTATCTGGTATCTGGACCGACAGGAGGTGGGATTGGGGCTGGGACTACTGGGCTCCCTGTAGATGAAACAATTACACTAGTAGTTTCAAAGATTACGACAAGGGAAACTCAGGGCCCTAGTGTTGCTGACAATTTGGCCATCCAATTAAATAATGAGCTGACATTAACCCCTAGTTTGGATAATCGTACAACTGCTGATCGGCCCCCCACTCCTAAGAGGAAAAGAAAATGTAGGATGCCCTCCTTGAGAGCAGGGGGAATACATACTCCCTGATTATAATTGCATCCATTGTAGAGGCTGTGACATGACCAAGTGCCTTGGGGGACACACAGTGGGCATCATTATTGGCAGGTATAACTTCTATAATGGAGGCCTTGCTAGTACCAATTCGGAAGAAGCTAGAGTTTTTGATTGCCGAAGTGAAGCAGATTAGAACACATCATTTTACTCCTTTTATGGGGCAACTGAAAGGGGTGCCTGATAAGTTATTAGCACTATCCATAACATCCAATTTGTCCAGGCCTAACATAGTGGCATCTAGAGTTAAAATCGAGAAGCCACAGGATGCTGGTATCATGAATGAGTCAAACCCTAGGGACTGCGAGCAATTATCTGCTTCTACATACCAAGCACAGCATCAACCACAGCAACCTAATGCAAATAACATGCATTTGACATACAGTGATATTTTACATTCAGAGTTACATCTACAACATAATAAACCAGCAGAAGCAAGCAATGCCAATAGAGCAGACACTCAGGTCACTATCAATTTACCGCCGGATTGCTGCCCATATGTGGGAGTTATAGTCAATGCCCCCCCTTGCGCCTGGGTCAAATAGAATCTCATGACTCATTAAAGAATAGAGTGGTACATTGGCTTAATAGGAATTGTCAGTACCCAGTAGGTGATGCCCATCAAATCTTGCTTACAAGGAGAGTGAGTTGGATTGGTCCTCTCTGAAAACACTGCAAAGGGGATTGTATCATAATTAATTTCAGGGACTTTTAATGGGGGTGGCATCTCATTTAGAGCCGGAACAGAATATATCACGGCAGCCCTTGGGTTTTTTTCTACAGGCACTTCCAGTTCCCTGAGCCCTAGATGAGTAGAACAAGATCAACATCCAATAATTATGTCCTAGAATATCCCCAATTTCAACCATTGGCGGCTTCTAATAGATATCAAATACTGAGTGACCTCTAGGATATTGATTGACATGAGTTAGGGTTAGTTTATAAATGACCTGGATATAATATGTATTCAGGAAACTTGGTGTATTGCGCCTATTTATTTCGTGGTTTTTTCAACACATTGGCTGGAGGCTGAGTCATCGACTGCAGGTAGGGCTAAAGGGAGACTTATGGTCCTTATAGCAAATAGACTCCCGGTACGCGTAAAGAAAATACAACTATAGGCCCTCATTCATTAATCCTATGGTTAACATTTAGGGGAGGTTGGGACTTGGTTCTGGTTAATTTCTATAATAATGTTTTTAACAACACCCGGGGTAAGGTGTTCTCTGCCCTTGAAGGGGGACTGGAGATTTTATTCCAATCCATTACTAATAGTTTCACATTAATTTGGGCAGGAGACTTTAACATTAACCATGCCCACTTTCTGCTACACAGGTGTGTGGGGTCACTGATGAGGCTGGGGATGGTTATTTACATTTCCCTCATAATGATTACGGGGGCCTATTGAACTCTCTGATTACCAAGCTTGATTGACATTTATTAAAATGTGCTTGTGACACCAACAGAGACCCTATACCAACCTTTACAGGGAGGAATGCCACATCCGTTATTGATCATATTCCAATATCAGCTAACGCATGCAAGTGGTGCTCCATACCCAGGGTTGCTAGGTCGGACCTGAGTGACCATAATTGTATTATATTGACAGTTTTCTTCTAGGGCAAGGCCAGTGATGCCCCTTCAAGTCGTATTACTGACATTGCTCCAAAAAGACCAAATGGGGCCCGTCTCAAGTCGGCTGGAGTGGACCCTACCCAAATTTTGCATGATTTTTGTTCCAAGGGTTATAAAGACATTATTTATTGCTTGGATGATGAAGTCACTCCCAATCAGTTACTTTCTAGTTTTACTGGTATTATTAACATAGTAGATGAACTTTAACCCGCCCAAATAAAATAGGTCATGCTCAACGTAGAGGATGGTTTGACCACGCATGTACTACAGCCTCTAGAGACCTGAAACTGGCCCTCAGGAGACAACCCAGAGATAATCTATTGATTAAATCCCTCAGATTTAATTTTAAAGAGGTGCTTAGCACCAGGAAAAAAGAACTTCGAGACGAAGCCTGGTCTAAACTGTCACAGGCTGCCAATACAGCAGATAATAAATTATTTTGGGACACTATTAATTCTCCCTTTTAAAAGGATGACTCTTTTCCTGAACTGTTATCACATGTTACTTGTGATGCCTGGGTTGCTCATTTTACAGACATTTTTAGCCCACCAATTGCACAAATGGAGACTATTATAAGTAAGGAACTGTTAACTTGGTCCCCCTTACCCCTGGACATTACGATTGAGGAAGTTTTATGGGGCCTGAAGGAAAGTAAAGGGGGCAAAGCCCCAGGTCCAGACAGGGTCCCAGTAGATGTTTTTAAGATCGCTGTCGACTTATGGAGCCCAACTTTAACCACAGTTTTTAATATGGCTGCAATGACAGTGATTCCACCTTCATGGGGAACGTCTATTATAGTCCCAATTTTTAAGAAGGGTAACAAATCAGAGCCAAGGAATTATCGCCCAATTTCACTTTTAGACTCATCGGCGAAAGTAATGAGCAAAGTCCTACTTAAGAGATTAGAAGAATGGGCTTGTGAATGCTCAATACTTTTGCCTGTACAGTTTGGTTCTAGGAAAGGCGTGGGGACTATAGAGCAATGCGTGAATCTGGACCTACTAATAGGTAAATATACATGTGCCAAAGGTGGTAGACTGTATCTCTGCTTTGCATATTTGAGCAGCGCTTTCGATCTAGTTGACCACACCATCCTCTGGACAACTCTGCTTGTTATAGGGGTGCCTAGGCCTATTATTTGCTTTCTGGCAAGGTTATATGCGAAATTAGCGTGTAAAGTACTCTATGGTACACGAGGTGAATGTACTAACAACTTTGCAGTTAAAAGTGGTATTCAGCAAGGCTGTGTATTTGCCCCCTTAGTATTCTCTCTATTCATTAACGGGGTGGATCAGACCTTAAAAGCAGTGCAAGCAGACGCTCCCCTAGTTGCTGGGCGCTCTACACCAGTGCTTTTGTATGCAGATGATGCTGTCTTGTTGGCTAGGACTCCGGTGGGACTACAGCGTCTAATGAATACATTTGGGGATTTTATTGCTGCCAGAAAACTGATTGTTAACAAAAACAAAACCTACACAATGATCTGTGGGACAGGGCAAAAGCAATGTAGAACATTTTTTATGGACAATACGCCGGTGGTTACTGTTGATACCTTTTGCTATCTGGGTATCACCTTCTCAGGCAACGGCTCGTGGTCCCGAGAAGTTATAAATGTTAGGGGAAAAATGAACAGATGCACTCATGGAATTTTTTGATTTTCAGCCAAGCTGGGCTCTCGGCCAATTAAAGAGATGATAGCAATCTATAGGGCCAGGGTTTTATCTATCGCAACATATGGGGCCGGAGTATGGGGCTACTACAAAGCAAAGTGCTTCAGACTGAGGAAAATAGTTTCCTCAAATGCTTACTCTGTTTGCCTACCTCAGCCTCTTCTGAGATTATCCATAGAGAGGTAGGGCTACAGTACCTCACAGATATAGTCACACTCCGCCCCTTGTTGCTTTGGCGCTCCATCTGGTCCAAAGATGATACCAGTTTTACCAAGTTAATTATTTCAGATTGTGTGTCTCTGGATAATGCACTGGCTCTTCCCTGGCTAAGTTATATTAACTTTTTATATAATAAATTATTTAAGATCCCTGTTCGGACTAACACCATATCGGTAACATCACTTACCAAACTGTCTATCTGAAAAAAAATTCTGATTTACAAAAGGGAAGCCCGGATGAACTGTGAGAGAAAGAAATCAACTGTTATGTTTTATCTATCAATTACTTTAATGGAGGACTGCCAAGATTACTTAACTTATACTTCTAATTTAATGCACCGTTTTGTATTAGTCAGATTTAGACTGGGAATTGCTAATCGTTTAGTTGCCTTCCCTAACATGAAAACTTGTCCCTCAGATACGACCCCTTGCCCATGCGATGGCCAGAACAAGCAAAGCACTATGCACTTTATATTGTTCTGTGAATTTTATTCAAGTTTTAGACGTTATTACCTAAAACCACTTTTGCTTGCACAAAGTATCAGATCACATATTGCCGCTTTAAAATGAATTTCTGAGCTAAATGATATTAAGGTCTGTCTTAATGTAGCACTTTTTATTATAAATGCAATTAATATATGCAAAATTATTGTCGCACCGACATAGTGATGACCTAGCGGTATCTAGATGGACATCTTATCTATTTAAATACTTTTTATGCGCCTTTGGCATGATTAACTATGGTATCATGATGTATACTGGGTGTTGACTTATCTTATTTTTCTTAATTCTTTATATAAATTACGTGCAATGTGATCTGTTTTCATCTTCTCCTGAATACTTTTATGGTTGTTTTACACATACCGAATAAAGTTTCTTGAACTTGAGTAGTTGATGGTGGTGCTGTAATATTTGTCTTTTCTGTCTTTGTTTGCCAGGGTGTACATTGTTCTACTGAAAATCTGCCAACCCCAGATATTCTCAGAAATGTGACACCTGGGGACTCCAGAGTGTTGTGTCTCGCATGGATCCCACAAGGTTGTCTTACCCAGAAGCCCTTGCAATCCTCAAACAAAGGCTAAAAACACACCTTTTCTTCATATTGCTGTGACTCTAAGTATTGAAATCTGTGGGGAGCCACAACTTTCCTGGCTCCAAGTGTTTCTACATGTTTCTTGGTAAAAATGGGACTTCACCTGTGTGGATGGGCAAATGCCCGCAAAAGGGCGAGATCCAAGGCGCAATGTGGCTAAATCAACAAAAGGGGTAGCTGCAGTTTTTGGGCCTGGGCTCGGCTACCACAAAGTGAAACCTGCCAAACCCAGGCATTTCTGAAAACTAAACACCCAGGCGGGGACAGGGTGGTGTGTTTCTCTTGGATCCCACAATGTTTTCTTACGCATGGTGCCATGTGAACATCAAATTTCAGCTAAAATCACACTTTTGCTGTGAATTTCTGTGACGTTTTCTTCCAGAATCCTTAGGAATCCACAAAATTCCTACCATTCAGCATTTCTCCACTTGCCCCTAAAAAATGTTTCCCTTACTTGTGTGGCTGTGCCTAGTGCCAGTGACAGGAACGGGTCAAACTAAGGTTTACAGGAGTCCCCGCAAAGGAACACTCATTGACCTTAGTTTAACCTGTTTCTGTCACTGGCACTAGGCCCTGACACACAAGTGAGGTACCATTTTTATTGAGACGCTTAGGGAAATGGGTGGTGGTAGTAAAATTGTTTCTCTCTGCAGATTCCAGAACTTTCCATCACAGAAATGTGAGGAAAATGTGTTTTGTTAGTCAAAGTTTGAGGTTTGGAACGGCTTCTAGGTAAGAAAACCTGGTGAGAGCCACACAAGTCTCCCCACCCTTAATTCCCCCAGGTATCTAGTTTCAAAACTGTACAGGTTTGCTAGATTTCCCTAGGTGCTGTCTGAGCTAGTGCCCAAAACCCACAACTAGCTACATTCCAAAAAAGGGTCAGTGTTCAGTGGAAAAATGTGATGTGTCCATGTTGCATTTTGGGCCCTTTCTAATTGTAGGCACTAGGCCTACACATACAAGTGTGTTGCCATTTTTGTTGGGAGGCTTAGGGGAACACAGAATAGTGGAATATGTGTTCTTTTCCACCCAAAAAAAGACGAATCCAGATCTCCACACAGATGCAGGACGCCGACTAGCAAAAGAAGCAGACCAGAAGTATAGACAGGAAACATGGCTACCAGAAAGAAATCAATTAATTGAGAAAGGGGCAGGGCAAGAAAAAACATCTCAAGTCCTAGATAAAAATGCATCTCGGAGTAACATATGTCCAAGCGCAGATATAGGAGATAAATCTTCTAATCAGAATGAGAAGAGCAAAAAATGGAATGAACCAGGAAGCCGGGAAGATTCAACAGGCAAGAGGTGGCAGGAGAAAACAAACATCAAAGCGCAAAGCAAGCATAAACCGATAAAGGTCACAATAATCGCAAAGGGTCGAAGTTGCAGGCTTCCTCTCATGAAACCAGAACCTGAGCCAACAGGGATACAAATAACAAAAAACCCTGGAAAAGTAGAGAAGAAAAAGGAGGAGGTGAATGTAGAACTAGTGGAGCAAGAAACCCAAGTCGATCAAGACATATCAGCAACTAGAAACCTTGCAGCTGGAAAAGATGAATCCCTACAATCTCCCAGTAGTTACCAAAACCAGTTAGAGGTGTTTGAATTAAAATTGACATTTGCGCCCGAATATTCAACTAAAGGAAGGCAAGACATTTTGAATCGAGGGAACTTGTTAAGGCTGTTTAAAGAAATCCCAGAACTAAATGGAATAGCCTCACAAGATCTAATAGCTGTGGAATTTCAACAAATAAGATCAACTCCAGACACTGAAGAATCCTTGACAACTTGGTCCTCAAAGGAAATAGTAGACAAGATATATTCAATGAGATCAAGGTTTGGAGCCTGGGGAATCACGCTGAGGCTACATAAACGCCCAAGGTACCCCTACCCCCTCCTAAAAAATTCTAGAAACTTAAAAGAGGAAGACTCATTTGGGAAAAGCCAGAAAATATGTGTACGTGGCGCTCGATCCACCACTCCTGTAATGCCTCCCAACGTAAATAGGGCCAACATAACAGAAAGCCCTCTAAATGCGGAAAGCCGAACATTGGACAGGATGGATTGGTCTTGTGTGCCAAAGGTGTTAAGTAACAAGCATACCTAACGAAGAGCTAAAACCAATAACAGAAGAAGAGAAGCAGGGCCAGAACTGGGGGGAGGTACGGCCGGACAGTATTATGATCTGCTCATGGAATGTCCACGGCTTTAAAGACATGGGTCAGGACCATGAAACTTTATCCTTTTTCCAACAACAAGACATAATCCTGCTCCAGGAAACTTGGAATATGATCCCAGTCTCAATTTCAGGATTCATAGAACACCACATTCTTGCAGAAAGATTTTCAATCTTCGGGCACCCGCGAGGCGGTTTATCGATATATGCTGCCCAAAAGTATGACTGGTCAACTGAAGAACTGGATGCTGGGGTTAACTGGGTTCAAGTGATCAAAATTAGTGTTAAGCCCCGCTAGTAAATTAAAGTGATACAAAGGGGATGATGGACGGAGCGTTTGAGCCAATCAAACACTCACCTCAGTCAACTGATCTGGGTTTAATCCATCATCATTCTTTAGCTCACTCCACCACCCCAGTCCAGACATGGCCATATGCAAATCAGTCTGACCCTGTGCCTCATGGGAACAGTCCAGCATGAGGCACAGGGTCAGACTGATTTGCATATGGCCATGTCTGAACTGGGGTGGTGGAGTGAGCTAAAGAATGATGATGGATTAAACCCAGATCAGTTGACTGGGGTGAGTGTTTGATTGGCTCAAGCGTTCCGTCCATCATCCCCTTTGTATCGCTTTGGTCGCCCCTAAGTTGGCGGGGGTATGCCCGAGACGTGGGTCCCTTGCTCACTTTGCCACTGGATTCAAGCAAGCCTGGCTGATGACGGCTGAAATGCCAGAAACCGGTCCTAGGATGCTTGTTTCGAGTCCAGGGAAGACATGGCTTGGCAGTTCGGGCTGGACTGTTCCCATGAGGCACAGGGTCAGACTGAGTTTGCATATGGCCATGTCTGAACTGGGGTGGTGTAGTGAGCTAAAGAATGATGATGGATTAAACCCAGATCAGTTGACTGGGGGTGAGTGTTTGATTGGCTCAAACGTTCCGTCCATCATCCCCTTTTGTATCGCTTTGGTTGCCCTAAGTTGGCGGGGGTATGCCCAGACGTGGGTCCCTTGCTCACTTTGCCACTGGATTCAAGCAAGCCTGGCTGATGACGGCTGAAATGCCAGAAACCGGTCCTAGGATGCTTGTTTCCGGTCCAGGGAAGACATGGCTTGGCAGTTCGGGCTGGACTGTTCCCATGAGGCACAGGGTCAGACTGATTTGCATATGGCCATGTCTGAACTGGGGTGGTGGAGTGAGCTAAAGAATGATGATGGATTAAACCCAGATCAGTTGACTGGGGATGAGTGTTTGATTGGCTCAAACATTCCGTCCATCATCCCCTTTTGTATCGTAATAAATTAAAGTGGCAACTACTATTGGTTAATGTTTACATTCACCCAGAGAGAAAGAACCAGAAAGAAAAATACACTACTTTAATGAACTTGATAAAAGTAATGCAAAGATCTCACGAGCGATGCCCTATGTTCATCTCAGGAGACTTCGGGGCCGATTCCAATTCAGGCCGGAAATCTCTCCGACCGAGGCGGACCCGGAGAGATTTCCGACCGAATCGGACCCTAGCAGTCCGACTGAACGAGTACGATGCGTTCGCATGCTATCGGACTCGATTCGGTCGGACTCCCATTGAAGTCAATGGGAGCCGGTAGTACAACGCGTACGCGGGCTCCCATTGACTCAATGGGTGCGAGGCGAACAAGGGCGCCCCCTACAGCGGATACGCGTCGAAGCGGGTCGCGCTGTACATGCACAGGTAGGGGGGACCCATGGTTCCCCCCTGTGTGCGACTCGCGCGGCTAGGCGTACAGGGGGGTCCGACACGGACCCCCAAAGTGCGGCTCCGACTGCTCTTTCGAGCCGGACGGCGCGAGTCGGTCTGACTGTTCGCGGCGCGCATAGTACTTACCCGTCCGGGGAACGTCTCCATTGCGCGGTGCGAGTCGTGTCCGTGCGAGTCGGTCGGAGCGGTTGGGTCCCGCGAACGAGTCGGTCGGCGATTTCGCATACGTTCGCATCGTACTTGCTCGCCCGGACGCACGTCCGACTCGGTCGGGAAACAGGGCTCCGAATCGGATCCGGTAATGCCGAGTCCGATTCGGAGCCCTACCGGCCGAGATCGGAATCGGCCCCTTCAACTGTAATCTCATAACTAAAAATCGGAATGAAAGAAAGAGGCTGTAGAACAGGGGAGCACGAATAATAACGAAGAAATTAGAAAGCCTTGGACTGACAATTTTGAACGGTAACACAAAGGGAGATATACCAGCGGCAATAACACACTTAAGTGGAAAAGTTCGTTCAACAATAGACTTCACTATTACCAGCAATAAGTTAGTCCCACGTATTGATACATTTCAAATCGACCCGCGCATAGAAAGCGATCACCTCCCCCATATTACGAGAATGAACATTTCTCTTACGCAGGCCCAAAAAATAAATTCCCTTATACGACATGCAGAAAAGTTCAATTTAAGAAAATTAAAATGGCGGGGAGCGGACTTGAAAATCATACAGGAGACAGTCAGGGAACACGTGAGCAAACTGGGTCCGCAGACAGAGGAGGAACGTGTAAAAAACTGGGAACAGCTGGCCCTGGTCCTCATCCGAAAATTTCCATCCATTCCTGGTAGCCAAAAAAGATCAGACTCCAGGAGGGAACCATGGTTTAATATTGATTTACGAGATCAGAAGAGAAGGATCGCAAGAGAGGTGCGATTACAAACACGGGCGGCAAGAATGGGCAGAAAAATCGATAAAAGTAAACTGAATGAAATAAGGAACAACTACAGGAAGATGTTGAGGAATGCGAAAACAGCGTATTAGGAAACCATCTGGACAAAACTACTGTGTGCAAGCAAACTGCCAAACACCAGGGTCTTTTGGGGCAATATAAATAATTTGACTAAGGGCTCAAGACTGCAACAAGAAGCAGGAATCGGAGAGGAAATGTGGACTCAACACGTGCGAAACATGTACAGTAGCACGGTATCAGGGGCCATAGAAGGGTCCCTAGGGCCGTTCCTCGAACTGGAAAAAACACAAACAACACAGACTCAGGATAGGATGGAATGTAAAGACCCAGGACTAGAGATATGTAGTAATGACCAAAATACCCTGACCGATATTAAACAATTAAGAGGTATAATACAAAAACTTAAGACCGAGGGAGCGGCAGGTCCAAATGGGCTTCCCAATGCGCTTTTAAAATGACCCAGATTTCTGGTCGGATCATCTTATGCCGCTCTTCAATCAGATTTATACGCAGACCAACGTCCCCGATTCCTGGAAAGGGAACATAATTCATCCAATATTTAAACATGGAGATCACTGTAAGCCTGGAAACTACAGATTGATATCTCTAACTGATGTAGAGGCCAAGCTTTACGCTTCTTGTCTCCTAGTCCAGCTTCGAGATTGGATGGACGAAAAGAACATAATTCCCAAGTTCCAAACGGGTTTCAGGCAAGGGATGGGCACAACAACAAATTTGGCCATCTTGGCGCTTTTAACGGAAAAGCGGTAAAAAAGAAAACACGGCTGTACGCATGTTTTGTTGATATAAAATCCGCCTTCGACCGAGTGAGTAGAAAGCGTCTCTGGGAAAAACTAAATGCATGGGGATTGCCGAGTTCATTACTGAATGCAATAATTGCCTTATATAGTGACACCTGGGCAAGAGTGAAATTAGGCGACGGATGCAGTACAACCTCGAGCATCCATACGCAGCAAGGTCTAAAATAAGGCTGCGTCTTAGCGCCAAGCCTATTTAATTTGTTTCTCTCAGATATTAGTAAATACATGGAAGCAGCCGATTGTCATCCGCCGAATATGGCCAACGAGCCAATTTCATTTTTACAGTACGCTGACATCGTAGTGTTGAGCCAAACCCCCATTGGACTACAAAGAGCAATAAATAACCTAGTAACCTATTTGGACCAGGAAAACTTGGAACTAAATAAAGAGAAAACCAAAGTCGTTCGCCTAGTGGACACTAAAAAAATTAAGTTTAAATGGTCGGTGAAAGGGGTAACAGTGGAAGAGCAAGGGTCCTACAAATATCTTGGTATAACAATAGGGCAGGGCATAACACATAAGGAACATAAATTGGCCATAAAAGCCAAAGCGCAATCGCTAATCTTCGCATACAGATTACTATATAAAAAATTAGATCGCCCAAACCATAATCACCTCTTAAAAGTGATGGCTGCGCAAATTCTGCCCACTTTGTCATATGGCTTAGTCACTTGGTGCGGCAAGGAGGCTGATTTATTAAACGAACTTCAGACAAAGGTTTATAAGGCCGTTTTCAACTTGCCAAAGTCTGCCTCCCCAGCTCAGGTCCGGCTGGAATTCGGCCTCCAGAATCAGAAATTCCGGGGCATGAGCGGCTTTGTTAAGCTATGTCATAAATTCCGCTCCTCCGATCCAGACACAATGAACAGGTTATGCTGGGAAGAAATTAAGTACCAGATGGATCAAGAAACACTGAACTCATGGGGAAGTTATTTGAGAACATCACTGGCCGACCTGGAAATACAAACAGCATGGGAAAATAGGGCAGATAGAGCAAGCATCAGTAAAGCTGTCAATGATGCAGCAAAAAGAAATCTTTTCTGGAAGATAAAAAGCAATTTCCAAACGTTGGCATGGGTGGACTGTCATCAACTCTTATAAATCTTTAAAGCCGCAAGCATATTTAACAACTCATTTAGCTTGCAGTTAAAAAGAGCTACACAGACTATCGGATGGGCTTGCACGATTCAAAAGATCTACAGCCTTCTTGGAAAAACACCCAACAAACAACGCATTGTCGACTATGTGGCTTTTACAAGGAATCTTTAACTCATCTACTATGTGTATGCCCAGTAGTCATGGTCCTGAGGAGACAGTACTTAAAATCCATTTTTAACGAACTGAAGATTGGCACGTGCAGGCAAGCCGTGATACACTGGTTGGATGGTTCCTCTATAATCTTGGCCTGCCAGGGAGTAAAATACCTGGCAGAGGTAAGAAAACTTTTACGTCAAGCCAATCTGGAGGAAAACAAAGAAGTATGACCGAGCCGGCATGGGCCTAGCTGACTCATCTGTGTAATAAATGGACTGAATGTAAAACTTATTAAAGAGACAATTTAGTTAGCAGGACAATAGAAGTTGGTTTTTAAAATCCATTACATTTTACTGTATAACTGCACTTTCTTCCAGGTCCCTGCTATTTTTTAGGGCTTTCTAATTAGCCAGCTGGTTGTTTTTAAAAACATTTTGAGTAAGTAGTATATATCTTAGTTTTACATTGTGTTGACTCACTGATAGTATGTCTCTTATGTTATCATTCTTTAGAGTGGGAGTGACTATATAACAGCAAGGTCTAAAGCATTATCATGGTTCTAGCAAGGAAAACGATGTACTCAGTCAACATCTCTACAATGCATTTCACAACATTTTATGCTGATGGTTAAGCACACGCACTTTAGCTAAATAACCAATGGGACCTCATTAATGTTGTCTGGTTTTAATTGTGAATGTAAAGATATACTTTTATTTTTTGGGGAAATTTGTAAAGATTTTAATTAATCATACAATAAACTATGAATGAATGGTGTTCTTACCAATTGTATCTCTTACTGCATTCGTGGCATCCAAATGTAAGCAAGTGTGTGAGAAAGAAGACATTTTGAGACATGCCCTGTAAATCACATGCTAGTATGGGTACACACAAATTCAGTGATATGCAAATAACCACTGCTCCTAAACTCCATATCTTGTGCACATTTAAAAAATACATAGGTTTCCGTGAAAACTATTTTTACACTTTATATTTTACCATATGAATTGCTCTATACCCCGTACACAATGAAAAAACATTGTAAGGTGCAGCTCAGTTATTGCCTCTGTTTACCTCAGGTTCTTGGAAACCAACAAACTCTATATTTCCCCGCAACCTGACGGGTCTAGTGGACGTAATGGTATATTGCATTTGTAAATCAGCCATTGTTACAAGAAGTTAATGAATTCTGAATTTTGTCTGCCTTTCCGAAATTTATAGCTTTCCGGGATCACCCATGGGTTTCACAGCAGTTTCCACCACAAACTGGAAGTAGGTTGAAAGCACAAAAATATGAAAAATGTGCTATCTCTTTGAAAAATGCTAAAATTGTGGTAATAAAATGGGTATTTTGAATCAGCTCTGCATGTTCGTGAAAGCCAGAAAAACAGTGACTTTAGCACAGCAAACATTTTGTTAATGCCATATTTAGGGGGAAAAAGACACTTTTAGCAGAGCACTATTTTTCCTATTTTTCTCCAAACCCCCAAAAGGTAGCTATTTTTTGGCTATTTTCTAAGTCCCCTCCAAAGGAACCCACAAACACTGGGTACCTTTGAAATCCCTGGGATGTTGGAAAAAGAGGGAACACATTTGTCGTGGATACTTTATCTGGAAAAAAAGTTATGGATGCCTAAGTGCAAATTATCCCAAACAGCCAAAAAAGGGCTTAGCCTTCTAGGGGGAAAAGGCTTAGCAGCTAAGGGGACAAGGTTTAAGCACAGCTCTGCAGTGCCACACTCGCTTCGAAATCCATTTTGGGTTTCCATAAGAATATTGCTGAAAGTAACATGAGTTAGGATTTTCTCCTATATTATTGTTTTTGCCAGTTTAACTAGAGAATCTATGAGGGAAATTGGATGATAAATGCTAGTATCTCTGTGATGGCCTTTCCTAAAAACGTGAATGATAATGATTCAAACCATGATTTAGGCAGAAAATTGTTACTTGCTTCAACCAACTCATTAGTTGTAATTGTGACCCAGAAATCTGCAATATGTTCAAATAGGTCAAGAGGGATTCCATCTGGTCCTAGTACATTCCAAGAGGGACTTGCTTCCAAGGCTTGCCCAACAAAATCCAAGGTAAAAACCAAACTCTTGTCAAGCAGCATAGTATGGGAAACAGAAGGCAAGTTATATATGCGACTAAAATAGGTTAACCTAGAGAAAGAAGATATATGTACATCTAATTGGGCAGCTGAATCATCCTCAAAGGGCTGTTTATGACTTGTTAGCATACATACAGATCTTTGGAAATACTGGCAGTGTGAACGTCCTCCCACACCGTGACTTGAATTTCAGCCTAACTACAGTGAATAGATGGCTCATAAACCTGTCCATGCCTCTTAAGCTGTTCTGTGTTGTTTGCGATCTTTTTAGTGCCGGATGTAAGTCAGATAAAGAGCTCATGCATGTACTGTAAAATCATTTGTGTGTTTGGTAGGCAGTTGTTCAGATCTTCCTGGTCATCAGTATTAGATGAAAAGAGATAGTGATAGCATGAAACGCATTAAAAATACTACTAACACTTGTTGACTCCTCTAGGTAGTGCTTAATGTAAAGGAGATTATGACTCACAATGAAATGTGTTATAAGAACAGGATTAACTGAAGCTCATTTAATATGTCTTCATTGATCCACTGTACTAACTGGAGATAAATAAATCACATTATCCTGCAAAGTAAAAAGGAGAAGAAGATGTATAATAATTGGGTTATGATCACTTAGTGGATGGGCTTCAACTTGGCAGCTAATTACATAATATGTGGATGTGAAAATATGATCTATGTACTGTGACAAACCCTAGCCTCAAGGTGGGATCTAGACCACGGTTGGAAACATGTAGTGATGCATTACATGATTTATTAGAAACAACAACGCACCACTTTGCTTAGATATGGTCCAGCCAATACTGCCAGGCTGTTAACCATCATCAATTATAGTATACGATTGACAATGCCCAGATTGAGGTTGAATTTACCTACAAGAATGAGAAAACGTCCTTATGTGGTGACGAACAATTAGACGAAGAGAAACTAGTTAGTATAATTCAAAGTTACAAATATTAGTGCAGTGTGAATTGTTGAAATTGTTGTTGTAGAAATTAGATAACAGAATGGTACCATGCTTATCAAAGTTAATGAGAGAACTTGAAAGTTACACTGAACAGTATGTTACTTCTGTATACTGCATTGAGGAGTAAGAGAAACACATATAAGCAGCCACCCCTTTGATCTACCAGAAGTTAAGAAGATAATGTCAAATGATTTCACACATTGTAGCCAATCAGGGTTCCGTCTTGGAGGCAATTCTAGCCACATTCCATGAAACCATTTGTAACTTATCTGAACTCTTAACCTACAACTCAAGCCCAACCTGTGTAAAATGACCTTGTATCATAACTATAAAATTAGAAATACCTGGTAACAAACTGGAAACAAAAGAGCGCAAGACTGCAGAATTAATAGAGAAACCTTTAGATGACAGTCAATCATTGACATCCAATGAAAGTGTGGCAAACGTCTTTTGAGTTATCACATTAAACTTATTCTGGTAACTGACATTCTTGTTAGAGGTGTGTTCGAGCCTTGTAACATCTCAAATTTACAAAAGTAACCTATATACCAGAATCCGAGGCAAACACTGAATTCAAAGCTGAAAACAAGTCGAATAACAGGAACATATTTTTTAAATTCACTATTATGCAGTGCCCCTCACAATCTTTAAGATAGTTACTGATCCATCTGACTCTTCTGACAATAGCATAATTGAAGGTACCAGCTCTCTTTTCTAAAGAAGGTGAAACTGTTTCTTCCAGAAAGTGACTTCAGAACCGCTGTTCAAGCCTTCCTGCACTTGTATCTAAATGGTGGTAATACCCTGCTCCATAGTCTCCCAGACTCAACATTGGCACACCTTAAGAAATCCTACACTCTGCAATATATTTCTTCTGGGGCAGAATAAATATGATCGCATCATCCATCTCTTGATGGAACTCCATTGGATCCCCTTCTGGCCTCACAATCTTCAAAATCAGCTGCATCATTTACAAAAGCATCATTACCAGCTCATCATCTCAGGTGGCTCCCGGCACACCCACAGCCTAGACACCATCTCACTGGAGTATTAGAGGGGCTAAAAGTAAACACAACGCAGCAGGCCTTTTCCATATATGCAGTCAGGATTTGGAACAACATACCCTTATCCAAAAGGACCTCCCAAGTGCTGCTTCACTTAAGGAAATTGTTGAAGAACTCCACACCAGAGTTATGAGCCATTCAGAAATTCTATTGATGTCACTTCTAGGTAGTCTCACTTTTACAAAGATCACAATGCAGTAACAATCCAATGATCAGCTATTGCTTCTATCCCTGACTGACTGAATGCTTGTACAAAGTACTCCGCTGCCTTTTTGGCCATGTTTGCACTATACAAATTCCACAATTGTAAATGCATGCATACATACAGGTTCTCTAGGAAAATGCAATCAGATTGTGTTTCTAACATTGGTACGGCTACCAGTAGCCATACCAATTATAATAGTAATAACCCAATTCCAGACTACAATTGGGGAAAATGTAAGTTAACGAAAAATCAGTCCACCTGTGGCCAAACTCTTTGGCTTTCTAATTTATGTGCTTCTTCTTGCTACAAGAACTGAAATGTTCACTAACAGTGCACAACTTAATTTGATTTCTTGGTGGATAAAACTTTAACTGACATATCAATTCACATTAAAACAATACGTCATTGAATTGCATTGTATATGATGAATGACGAAGATATTAGTAAACCCAAATACTCAGCCTGTGATTTATTTTTCATGGTTTTCATGCTTTTAGAAATTATTTTTAGAATTATTTTTTAAATGACTTTACAAATATACTTTGAATTTAAATGTTTATGTGTGCCACATTTATGAAGAAAATGTTTCTTTTTCTTCCAATGCAGCTCACCAGCATGCTCATGAACTTTGTTGTTGTATGGAAATGCTCATGCTCTAGAATGAGATGGTCATTTAAGTTTTTAAAGCTGCAAAGGACTTACAACAAAAAGCATTATTAAAGTCAATTCTTCTGGCCATTTAAAAGCTGACATTTGTTATTGCAAGCAGTGAAAGAAAAAAAGGAAACATGCCACCAGATAAAAGTGGTAGCTATCTGCCTGCAATAAAATGTAAAATGTTAAAGAAAATCAAATATCACATAAAATTCTGTAGAAAAGTATGGATGTGTCTGGTGAGGCAGGAATACTCAGAACAGATTTAGGAAAAAGGGCTGTATGAAGAAAAAACGATTACTTTCTTAAAAAGCAATCATAGACATGGTGGTCTGGTGACCACAGCAGGCCACCATCTCTATGATCGTGAAAAATTGTATTGGTTCATAATTTGCGAGTTACATCATGACTATTGACAATATAGGTTGAATTGCTACCCAGTACGATTCTTTATTTTTGTGAACTAACCTGTTAGAGCAGAGGTCGGTTTGAAAAATCAAAAATGACTCGGTAAAAGTTGGTCCACAATTTGCAACCACTTTTATCAAATCAATTGTTTGTGCATGAGGCTCATAGAACCCTTTTAGTTGTGAAGCACATTCAAGCACATTGCAGGAAAATATGATTCTTACTGCACTGAGGAAAATATAAAATTGGCTTTTAATTACTATAAACTGAAAGCATAGTTTAAACTCACAAGGATAAATATTAAAGTTTGGAAAAAGTAAGGTAAAGTATTAGCTAGCCAGTTCCTGCACTGAATTTGACTTATTATTAGGCAAATTCTCACATTTGATCAGGCAAAATGTTTTAAGTCTCAGTACAAGAGAGGCAGTGGCTGAAGTGGACTCACCCATTGCCCCATTCTATCTGCTGTGATGGATGGAAACAAAATGTGGATAAAGAGGGTCTTATACAAAGTCACAATTTATTACACAGTGGTGACAGTCACTATGTTGTTATAGTTCAGGCAGTGCTTCCATTGAAAAGGCATTGTTGATGTGCCTATAACTTTTGTGTCTGTGGACAGATTTACACAAAACATTTCAAACTACTTACTCAATCAGTTATGTTCTGGCATGCCAAATTTCGCGAAGGTCAGTACACTGGAAAAAAGCTAAAAGGGGTGAAATAACTAGTGATTTCCCATTTTAGCTCTCATAGGAACATTTGCCAAAAGATATAGCAAAAGCCACTGAATCTATTTTACCAAACATGGTATAAAAGTAGAACTTTACTCAGAAAGTCTACTGTTTTGGTTTGGTGTAAATCCATTCAGCAGTTTCTGAGATATTACCATCTAAAACAGTTGCTAAGGAGGATTTAACGTGTTAACACATTTAAACACCTCTGCCTTCTGAAACCCACAAGTCATCTCCAACTTTCTGTGGAAAATAATTTTTCCAGAGACTTGGAGGATCATCTCTATAGTTGGTCAGGGGTACCCTGTGTGGAAAATACAAGGCACTCCTGACAAAAAAGTGTTAAAACCTGTGCTGGACTCACAAGATAAATGCTAAGCGAGATTTAAAGGGTTAACACTTTTGTGTATCTCTGCCATTTGAAACTTGCAAGTCGGCTCCCAAAAAAATGAAAAGGGGGCAGGGTAGGAATACCCTGACCCCATAGCCCTGGTCCTGGGGTCCCCGTGGGTCCCGCCAGGGCAAGAAAGCACATTTAAAAAACATATTGCTGCAAAATTGTGATGGAGTCGCAAATACACGTCAACATTTTCTAAAAAATCAAGCGCGGTTTCCCGCACTTGTTTTTCTTTCAGCCCCTGGGTGGGCCAGATCCCAGAGCATGTGGACATAGAATAAATATTGGCAATAAGGTTGATGAGAATAATGAAATGTATAATTAAAAGTAAAAATAAATATAACTATATTATTACTAATACTGATAATCACACTGTTAGTAATATATTTCGCAATAGCTCCGGAATGCCACCTCTTACGCCACAGCAGCACCACATACATATTAATGGATTAAACATAAATCATGCTGTTTGTACATGTTAAAGAGGCACTTATGAACATATATCATATTGCCATTCAAGCATAAAACAAATGTCTTTGCTTATTTCCATACGGTGCATTTAAAATGTTCCAGGTGGGTGACGGGAGATGGCGCACACGGCTCAGCAACATGCACAGAGCCCCTTTTCTCTTTCTATCTCTGCATCTCCTTCGGAGCACCCAACCTTGCCCTGGTGACCTCTCCACCCCCGCCTCTTCATGAGATGAAAGTCCCTCACACATTATGAAATGTGCCCTCGCGCCTCTCCAGTGGAAAGCCAGGCAGAGAGGCTTTGGTTTTTCAAAGCCCTATTTGTTTTTTCCAACATTTCCCGACTTTTCAGGGGCCCGGGGCTTTCTCCCAAAGTAATGGAAATGTCCTTGCTAATCTGTAAGTGAAGGAGGAAAAAACACCATGGACAATCAACTTCAAAGTGAGAAAGCCCAATATAAGTGTTTGCCCAGAACTGTGCTAAAATAAGAAGGCATGTATGCATTTGTAATAATCCACGAAGAACTCAAACAGCAAATCAGAGGGTAGGGCTTATTGAGGTGCAATAATTTATTTTAAAAAGCTCTTTAATGTTCTTATTTTTAATTCTGAAAAGATAAATGTAACATTTTTGGGGCTTCCTGTGTGGTGTTGCGTCACAAAAGATGTTTGCTGGTTTGTAGCGAATGACGTTTTTGTTACCAAAAGGTTACACATAGTTTAATCCCCACAATGTGTATGCACCGTTTTGTGTTCTAACAAAGAAACCATTTAAGCGCCTATGAAAGATGCCTTGTTTGCACTAGCAAGTCCCTAGCACTGTCATCAGTGATGTCATTTGAGATGTCATCAGTCATATCACTGACAATGTCATGAGTGAAGTAATGTGTGAGGTCATAAGCAGTGCATTGCGGCGACAATAGTTATAGTTAGCTCAGACAACTATAACTGCTGACTTTCACTGGTTTTGTACAAGTGAGCTAACTATAACATCCCTGTGCCCTTATATTACCTACTGGTGGTCACCAGTAGGTAGTTATAGTTAGGACCTAGTTTCCATGGACAAAACATTATTGTTTTGCTAATAACATCGGAGACGTTTGACAAATCTTCACAAAAGTTTCAAAACTAGTACGACAATGACTTCAGCTGCTGTCTGGAAAGTTTTGGGGTGATTCGTCAAGCAGGGGCCGAGAAAAAGCAGGGGTCCCAAAACCCTGTTTTCCCCATGCAATTTCCCATAGGGGTTTTGAATACAACTACAGGCCAAACCTCTGAAATGATTTACACCAAATTTGGTAGAAAGCTAGTTCTTGGGGCAGAAAAAGCCTTTTTTGTAATTTGGTGTAAATCCATTCAGTAGTTTTGGAGTTATTAAAGAAAAAATAATTTAGGCACGCAAATCCTCCATGGATCCGACAGATCTCAAAATGAGATCTGATTGGCTGCTAGCACTTCAACCAGGAAGAGTTGGCAGTCATTTTGGGCCTCAGACTTCACCAAGTCGCAGGAAAAAACATTCAGAAATAAGACAAGGGGGCAGGGTAGGAATACCCTGACCCCCAAGGCCTGGTGGTAGGGTCCCACAAAATGATTTATTTTTTTTCACCACAAATTTGCTGACGATCCGTGGATCTATGGCAAAAAAAGCATGGTCTCCTGTGCTTCTTTTTTATTTGGCTTTCTGGGAGTCCCATGGGGTGTATTAATGAATATATCTGGGGGAGGGGGCCGTGGCACCCGTGGCCCCCATCTCCAGGCCGACTTCAGACACAGGAACCCCATTCCCGGGGCCCGGCTGGTTTTCAAAACTAGGAGGCGGGCCTCGGGGACCCTATTCCATTGGGCCAGTCCATTAAAAAATGGGAAAGGGGGGCCTAACTGTGCAATTCAAAGGTGGTGCACTCCCGGAAACCATTAATGTCCCTAGGGACCCATCTCTCAGGGCTAGGCTCCTGCTCTGTCCCCAGGTGCCTACCCCCACTTGGCAGGAGCAATTTTAAAGCTCCCGCCAAATGAGAGCAAACACTAAGTCTACTCCAAGCGGGCAGGAGCATTAAAAATGCTCCTGCCTGCTGGGAGTGGACTTTTCATCTGTTTCTCTGCCCCTGTGAAACAGGCAGGGAAACAGATGAAAGAATTGCTCCCGCATGCAGGGAGCAACATTTTCTGCTGCTCCCTGCGTGCATAAGCTAAGCTGGCCCCCGTTGGAAGCAGGAAGCTGACTGGGACTGTGGGGACACTGGGGCTCCCCCATAGCCCACAACAACCAGACACTGGGTGCCCTTGGTGGGGCCAGAGCACACACCATTGACCGGGCCCCATTGCGAAATGGCTCAGGGAGGGGGGTGGATGGCCCCACTCCCCTTGCACTAAATGGCTGGGCCACCTGGGTATGGGGTTCCCTGGGGACGCAATTGGCCAGGAGAGGGGACCGTGTGGTTCCGTCCCCAAATTTCTGATAGGTCAGGCCTCGGGGATGTGGTCCCTGGGGCTGATATTGCCCAGGGAGGTGGCTGTCTATGCCCCTCTCAACTAAAAAAAGGTACACAGCCCCGGGGATGGGATCTCCGGGGCCAAATTGGTCATTTTTGATGGCCAAGCCCTGGGAGATGGGGTCCCCAGGGCCGAAATCAGCCCAGGGAGGGGGGCTGCGTGCCCCCTTCCAGGTTGCCTGCATGTGTGTGGGTGGCCATGAGACCTGGCCATTGGCCAGGCCATGCACAGTGTGAGGTAGGGTGCCGGCAGGGAGTTGGCTGCAGGGCCTGACCACAGGCCAGGTTCTGCAGTCACCCCCAACACACATGGTCGAAGGCTGCGTGTGGTGAGGGGTTGGGTGGCTATGGTGGGCAGCCAGGCCCTATGAACAACCCCCCACCATACATGGCCGAAGGCCGTGCTCCTTGGGGGTTGGATTAACGTATGGTAATTAAATATTACTTAACCTAAAAAAAAAATTTTTTTAAATAGAAATTCACTATATAACCAACGGTTACAGGGACGATATAGTTTGGTTGAGATTTTACACACACAAACCCATAGAAATTCAGCAGTTATAGTTATACTTACTTGAAGATACTATAATTCATGCCCTAAGGTACACCTTCTTTACTCTTTTCTCAATGTGATGTCCTAGATACAGGACCTCTCTTTTAAAGTACTGCAGTTTGGTTGGGGGCACATAGGGCCTCATTACGATAGCGGTTGGATGAGTGTCTGATCGACATCGCATCAGGATGGAGACCGCCCGACATGTAGTTGGTGGCTCTACCCACCATATCATGATCCGACCATCATGCTGGTGGTCGGAAATATGCCTTTTCCAATTGCGGCTTGTGCTGTGGCCTAAAAAGGCCCATAGGACAAGCTGCAATTGAAAACTGCATGTTTTTAAACATCCATACACCGTGTGCCAGGCACCATGTTTGGGGGGCACCACATGTGCCCCGCTGAGCCCATAGGGGAGGCCCACGGGGGACGGGAGCCCTGCTAGGGGCTCCCATTCTGTCTGCCTTACATAGTGGTTGGATCACCATATAAAGATAGGGGTAAAAGGGTCATCGTACTCTCTACGGCAGTGCCTTCGCAGGCACCACCCCCATTGTGGGGATTACGCTTTGATAGGCTCCTTGAGCCTGTCAGAGGTATCAGTCGGTCCCTCCGCCCGCTTCACTCTGACCGCATAATTATGCGGTGGTCGGACCGCAGCCTCAGATATCGGATGCACCGCCCCCGACTGCCTGTCAGTGGTGATCTGCCTGACACCATAATCGGGCCCTTTATGTCCATTCTCAGCTAAGTGGTTAAAACATTTGTTGTGATCAGGCATTCTCTGTGCGGAGACACGGCAGAGACTTTCTCTCAGCTCTGAAAAGGCATGCATGCAGATGAACCGGATCTGACACATATTTTTGTGCCAAACCCTGTAAAGACTTGGCCACTAGGGAAACTTTGGGAATACACTTTCAACAATAGCCCTCCATTCCCAAAAAATCCTGACTTCTTTCTGTGTAGTTGGCGGATTGATTTTCAGAATCGCTGAGATTCTCTCTTGTCACACTTACCTAACTCCTTTCTCAATGTGATATCCTAAATAGAGGACCTCTCTTTTACAGTACTGCAGTTTGGTTGGGGACACTTTATGTCTATTCTCAACTAAGTGGTTCAACAGAGCAATGGTATCTCATTGAAGCCTCCTGTGTATTTGACACCGGCAATATGTCATCAATGTATAGGACCAGGACTGAGTGATAGGGCATTACCAGAGACTCCAGATTCTTTTGAGGATCTAGTTGAAAATAGCGGACTCTCCCTATACCCTTGTGGGACTCAGCACCATGCCAAAATACGGCAGCCAAACTGAAATGCAAAGAGGAACTGGCTATCCTCATGCAACGGTTTGGAAAAGAAGGTTTGACACAAGTCGATGAAAGAGAAGCACTCAGCCTCACTTGAAATTTGAAACAAAATCACAGCTGGATTCGGTACAACAGGACAACAAGAAACAATGATGGTGTTTATTCTTCTCAAATCACGCACTATGCCTAAATTGACATTTGGTTTCTGCAAACCCATAATGGATGAGTTACATGGACTCCTCTCCTTTAGAATGCCTTGCTCAATCATTGAGTCATTCACAGGAGTAATCCCGGCAATGGTTTCAGGGGTCAGATTGCACTGTGGGATTCTCAGATACTCAGCATTAGGTTCCACTGTTATGTGGGCTGGTTCAACACCTTTAATGAGATGTATGTCTTTCCCTGAAAAGTCCCAGACATCAGGTAACACTGTATCTCTCAACTCTGAGGAAAAATCATCTTTTGTCAACATGAAGTACAATCCGATTTATGACTATCAGATTTAAAATCAACGTCTTCATCTTGCATTTGAAATGCAATGGCTTATGGGGTACAGTAAATCGAACAATGTAGCTTGCACAAAAGATCTTGTCCAAGGAAATTTACAGGACAAAAATCACACACCAAAAATTGGTGCAACTTTTCAAAGAACCCAAATTTTACAGGGCTAGTCAATTGTTTATTTGCAACTCCTACAGCTTAGATTCTTCTTCCTAGGAGAAGTAGGTTGGGAACCTCTGCTGTTCTCACAGTAGTGCGGGTAGCACCAGTATCGATCAAGAATTCTACAGGGCGGCCATTCACCTCACCTTTCACAAATGGGCCCCTCTGTTCTACCTCTAAGGTTGCGCCAAACACTTAATCCTTCTCCCCACTCAGGCCTGTCATTGCAACAGTTATGAGCTGTAATCCTCGTCTGTTTGTCTCTTATTGTACTGCTGAGACATACCCTGATTCACAAAAAGATTGGTGTTAACATTAGGAATCTGATTCGGGTTAAATATGTGAACATTTACATTTTGCTGTGGCATTGGGGCTTGTGGAACCTGCATTACAGGAGCTTGGGGCACGTTAAAATGTTTTACTCTCTGCCTCTGTACTTGCTGTGTCTGAACCACATTAATACCTTGAGATTGCACAAATCCACTATCCTGAGCCTGATTCCTATTTGCCATGTTGCCAGCATTAAGTAGATATTCCTGCTTCCAATGCCCTGACTTGCTGCAACTGTGGCAAGTATTTGTTTGCTTTAAAGTGGGTATATCAATCCCTGTACTCGGATCAATCAGGACACCACAACCTCTATTGTGTGGTTGAAATCCACTTCCACCTTGCTTAACAGGAGCTCCCTGTTGATACACTCCCTGCATGGGATCAGCAGTTCCAATAAATTGCTGATTCTGACCTTGCTGTGCAGCTTTTATTTGTGCCATCATCAACCTCTTTCAATTTCTTATGTTTTATTTCCAATCTGTCACTAAAATATTTTGTATATTTCAATATTTCATTGATTGGTTCACTCTGCCAACAAATTAAATGCTGCTGAATCATCAAACTAATCTCATGTTTCAATCCAGCACAAGCTTGTACACAATATGTCCCATGTCCATTGCCTCAATAGTCTCTGTCCCACTATACTGCCTAAATGCCTACAACAGTCTCTCAGAATAGGTATGTATTGTTTCTTTGGACTCTTGGGTTGTTCTATCAATCGTGATCCCATTAATATATTTAGGAGATATTTTTTACTTCAAAAATTTAATCACCTGGTTATACTTCTTCGCCACCACTAGTGGTGGAGCCATTGATATGGAGTGTCTCATGGGCTCTCTCTCGGGACACTCCACAGCAATTTTCCATTCAACCCGCAAGTCACCTGGAACAACAACTAAAAAAAAGGTATTCTGATCTATCTATAGTACCTTTGATATCTTTACAAACTGGTTTACCTGTCTGTACCACTCCATTGAGTTTTCACTCAATTTTGGCCAATCATTTATGAATGATGCAAAATCACTCCTGCTTCAAGGTATGTGAGCATAAACTCCACCAGTCACTTCTCTCATTATAAACATGTGTATATCCTCATCCTCCTCCTCAGTTCCAGAAGGAGGCAACTTTAATCTGACTTTCTTTGGTTCTTTTTTCTTTGCCCTTCTACCTTCCCATCTATCCGGCTCACTCCACTTTCAGACATAGGGGATTAATTCCTTGATTCATAGATTCATTCCTGACAGTCTCATGTTAGAGGCATCCTTGTTATCAAAGCTTAAACTGTGACTTCTTGTAAGGATTTAGATTTCTACAAATCAATTTCATATCTGTGAGCCAATTCAGACAACCTTTCATGAGCCTGTCCTTCACATCTAGTAATATCTTTGTACATGAGCAATATCTCATCATTCTGATAGTCATTTAATTTGGACATGTCAAGACTTCCCAGTATCATTTCTTCTAATTCTAGTTTCAGTCTAGCCACATCTGTTGTCTTTTCCCTCTCTGGGGTTTGAATATTCCTTCCACTTGTTTCGGGATTCCCATTACCAGTCGGGGTATCTATAACTGAGAACCAATCATCAAGTTCTTGAGCAGTAAGATCAGGTTGTTCTGCCCGGGTATGAGGAATAGCTCTCCATTAAACGAACCGCTATTTGCATTAGGTCTGAGTTCAAAAGAGAGATGTCAGAACTTGGCAAACCCATAGGTATTTCTGTCCTGGGGGTACTGTGATTAACATTTGGAAACATATTCGCTTTAGGCATAAAAAAAGGATGGTGATCTTTGAGAAAACATTCCAGTTGGGTCAAACACTGTATGATTTAATGTAAGGTCGCACTTGCAGCACATGGGGTATTGCCTTGTGTCGGAACCACAGGAACTTGAGGAATTGGTCTAATTTTTGAACCCACAGAATTGCAACGTGAGGTGCTCATCCCAGTAGGAACAGCAAAAGTATGTGTAGTATTTCCTGCCAATCCAGGTTTATATAGAGGAACTATGTGACCAAGTGTAATGGGATCACTTAGTGCATCTGGAGCATTTAAAGCAGATGAATTTATAGGGACTGTCATCCCTGAACTCTCTCCCATTGAATTAGAACTGCATCTACTGGTGCCGTAGGCCCTTCACAATTCTCACCGGTCTGTGCATTACTTGCTCCCACAGTTTGGGTCACACTGTATGGAGGTGGATAGCCTAACAATAATTTGTTTATAATTTCTTCACTTGAATCAGTATCACTATCCTCAGCTGCATTCTCAACATCATCTGTCTCTTGCTTCTTTTTCTTAACCCTTTGCTTACCCTTACCTTCTTCCTCACCTGTTAATGCAGGGTATAATGTAGCTACCTCAATAATGCCAGTTCTCCATGTTTTCTGTTCTGCATCCCATCTAGCATCTGCACAAGTGCGTATGGCTTAATTGACCCTTACTTGAAACATCTCTCTCTGCCTAAGATGGGCTGTATGTTGCCAGGCATTAAGTGCTTCATATTGTGTAGGTCTAGGAAGCGGTTTCACGTCATACAACATCCTCCTTAAATGCTCAATATTTATCAAATTAAGTATGTAACCAGGAATCATCAAGGGGCCATCTTACTCAGTGATTTTATGCCTTTGTTCAAGCCAAATAGACAATTGGATTGATACAGTTCCACCCTGTGCACTGAGATTCACTATTCCAACCACACTTTGCAATCACTCAAAGATAAAGTTCCTATCTCAATAGTGCTGTTGACAATGTCTCACAAATAGCACCACAGCAAACAACTGCACCTAGTATCTTCTACACCGATAACCTATCTATTTATCCTGGGATCTTAGGCCATGGACCCGATAACCAATTCAACAACTCTGCATTAAGCGCCACCTTAACACAACAGCTTAAAACATCTCCCCAGAACACCACACAATCACTGCAAAACACCCAGGGGCATATTATCAAGGGGCCACGATAAAATTATCGCCGCTTTAGCGTCCGTTTTCGGGCGAAAAGCGGCGATAATTTTATCGCATTATCATCAAGGACACGCTGGCGCGTGATTCCATGCCTCAGCGCCCGTTTTCTAAACGCCCAGCATCGAAACGCTAATGACATGCAAAGGAGGCGTGCCTGACAAAACTACACGGGAGAATATCGCTAACCGGGCTTCGCGATATTTACAACAATGCCCCGGCCGCCGCGGCGATACACAAAATCGCGCTAACTGCCCAATAACGCTGGATTTTAACGTCTGCTAAAATCCAGTCTCGGCATACTTTGCATGGGAGGTGGATTCTTGGAGTTACGACCACAGGGTCGTATCAGCAAGGTTTTCGCCGTTTTTAGGTGAACATCGCTGGATTTCCAGCGATGTTTGCTCCTTTTCCGCCATCGCTGGAATTCTTATCGCCAATGTGCTGAGCGTTGTTAATACAGCGCTAGGTTGGCGATAAGTTCCAGCGAAAGGCGGCGATAAAAAAAAACGCGCTAAGCGCGGTCAGCGATAATTATCGCTGCCTCTTGTTAATATGCCCCTCAATCTCCACAAACATGAGCTTACAGTGTTGCAATTCACAGCCCTATTAATACTCACACCTCCGCTGCTACAACTCTTTTTGGAACCTGCTGGAACTCCATCAATCCTCCTCCGAACCATGGGCTTTAGGGGTTTTCGACTGGGCTTGGACACTCTCTAATGGGGCACCATAACTCCCTCACTTCAGTGATGAACCATCCGACAAGCTACCAAGTTGTTGCAATGCTGGGTTAATCCTCTTACCGTTGGTTATTTGATAGACCTTTCTTCACCGACTGAGAGGTAAAGAGAGTTATCATTCAATCAATAAATTTCAATTAACAGTGTAACCCATTTGGCTACACAGTAAGGACCAGGAGCAGTGACTATAGTTCAATCAATCAATCAGGTGGCTTATACAGGATGACTACTCACCTTTAAGGGTCTCAAGGGCTGGGGGGGGGAACTGCTGGTCCGTTGAAGGCGCTGTGGTTCAGTCAAAGAGCCAGGTCTTGAGGTCCTTTCTGAATTTAGGCAGTGACGATGATTGCCTGAGGTGCAGAGGCAGGGTGTTCCAGGTCTTTGCTGCGAGGCAGGAGAAGGATTTTCCTCTGGCTGTAGTCTTGCGGATAGGTGGGATGATAGCCAGGTCCAGTTGGGCAAAGCGGAGGTCTCTGGCAGGTGTGTGGAATGCGAGGCGGTGGTTAAGCTACGCAGGTCCCACGTTATGTAGGGCTTTGTAGGCGTGTGTGAGGAGCTTGAAGGTGATTCTTTTGTTGACTAGGAGCCAGTGGAAGTCTATTCAGTGGCCATTGATGTGGCTGCAGCAGGGAATTTTGAGGATGAGTCTGGCAGTTAGGAAGCTTTCTTACAAGTTAGCAGTCAAATTAAGGTAAACAAATCTTAGTACCATGCTGTAAAGGTATAGAATAACAACTGGGTAACTCAATCTCCTAATTTAGCTTAGGCGTACCACTATAAGATAAGCAAGGAGTTCAGTCACAGCAATACAAAAGATCAACAACAGAATTTGGTGCTCAGAGAAGATTTTCTGATTCTCTTTATACATGAGTAAAGTCTAAGATCATCTAAATTAAAGCCCAAACTAAGGAGGATGTTTTAAACCCCTAAAGGATCTCAAACAACAGGGAAATGCAGAAAAATAGAAAATATGGGGAAGTGCAGGTGTCGTGTAGTTCCTATAGTACCCATGCAGGACCTGCGCGTTTGGATAACATTAACTGTGGGCTTGGTGTTAGACTGACTCTGTGCACCCCCACCGTATATGTTAGCCGGATTTGCATTAGCTAGCTCACAGTGCCATTAGCATCTCCTCTTATCGGGGAGAGATTAGTTTCTGGCAACCTTAGACCATGACAACCCAAATTCCTCAGAATCGTGGAAACAATGTACTACCTTTCGCTCAGTCACTCGTGCTTACTTATTCGGTTTGTCTCAGAGAGTTACACAGAATAAACAGTCTGGGCGTTTCAATAAGTATTTATTGAACAGTTGTTATTCTAGTGTAAAATATATGTGCTGCCGCAACCAGCAGACAATAGCAGAGATATATTATCAGCAGTACGATAAAAGCAAAGGGATAGAACAGTTCTACCATATTGCAATAATCATGAATACATACATGAATATAAAAGCATTATGAAAGTGCTCGTACTCCTACGATGCCTAACTAGATGTACCTGAGTGTACCTAGCATATGTGTAGGTCTAAAAGCCTAAGAGCCAAGAATCCTTCTAGGATTTAGTCGAACCCCCATACCTGAATAGAGAGAGTGTGGGACCCCGTCCTGGTCTCGAGTTGGACACCCCGCAAGGGCTGTGTTAGACTGCTGTCATCTGGAGCAACTGCATGCAGGAGCCTCAGTGTCTCTGGTCAGTGTGTCAGCATGGAAGTCTCGGTTCCCTCTGTCTTACCGGGGTAAGATGTGGTGTATTTATACCCTGAAGACTCTATTTGCTTTGTATGGTTTGTATTGACCATGTTAGACTTGAGGAAGACGTCAGGGGTGAACTTTGTACATACATATTATGCAGGTGGTGTGTTCCTAGAGAGCCATGCATAATTGATGAGTACAGTGTGGGCCTGTGTTTGGGAAAAACCCTGCTCTATTCAAAACCACAGAATAGATAACGTTCAGCCCTCAGAGCACGTTCTGTACTAGTGAGGACCAATGTAGGTGAAAGATCATGCCTATATAAGGAATCATGACTATAATAGGACATGTACAGTTATGACCGTAATAGGACATATGCGGCTTTGACCATAATAGGGCAAGTACGAATATGACCGTGTTAGGGCAAATATGAATACGTCCATTTTAGGGCATGTATGAACGGGTCTACATTAGGGCCTCTATACGGGACATAACACCCACTCCTCTTCCGAATAGGATGACAATGACCATACTTAAAATCTGGACAATTTAAAGACATTTCAAAAGCAAGTAAAAACATGGTTTTAAAATTGTTAAATTGTTTTTCAGAAATGTTACAATTCAGCTATTTTTTTAATTGCCACTAAAAAAAGAAATGTCTATTTTGTTTCTCTATATAAGTTGCGTCACTCAAAGCGGAAGAAGGCCATGCTTTTCTCAAGCAAAAGTGTCAATTTAGGAAATGTTCCAAATTTGCTCGCTTATCATGAAAATGAGTGGAGATGCCGAATTCTTTCCCAGGACGCAATGAGCCAATTTGAGATTAGGTGTCTTGGCTGGGAAGCACAACATTATCAGTGTTAGCTACTGCAGATGACAAATACAACGCCTCACAGAGAACGTCAATCACACATAGATGGTATGTAGCACTGCCAACAGTCGGTGCTGCGGCAGCTTGTGCGGAAGTTGTTACCTGGGTGCCTGAGGAGGAGTCACCTAACCCAGCAGGAGCAAACGGCACCTGTGGATTCTCCAGGAATGCATTCATCAGAATTGGAAGCCGCTGGGGACAATGCAGAGCATGGGCATTTATGGGGTCCAGCATTGCATCCGTGTCTGGAGGCGCATCTGATGGAAATGTTAGACAAAGATCCAACGTGCATTCTTCTCCGCAAAGCAGGCATCGAAGAACAGGTAAGATGCAGTCTACCCAGACTGGTCGAAAGGATAGAAACCAGGAGGCATTGAGTTCTCGCAGGCAAGAAAAGTATTTCCGCTCCAGGAGCAGGTTCGCCATTCCCTCGGGAATTGGGCCGTCAATTGCGTAGCAGTAGTATTATGAATAGGACCCCTGCAATCCGCAATAGGGTAAGCAGGAGTCCTCCAAATACGCTTCCCAATACGGAGTGTATAAAATTTGGGATTACTCCGAGGACTGTCTGAAAGGTGCTTAACAGTCCTGACCCTATGGTCTTAAATAGGTGTACAATACCGCTCGTATCTGACATATTAAAGATACATCCCACCATTTCTACGAAATGAAAGGGGCAGTTTGTATGTATAAGCGCCTGTATCTCAGTCGAGGTCCTTGCAACTTGAAGTTCAAAGTTGTCTCGAGCAGAGGTTAAGGGCATGGGTTGCTGTAAAAGCATGGCTTGCAGTCTGCTCAAAGTATCAAATTGTATGAAAGAAACGTTCAGTGAAGGCCATAGCGGTGCCTCCCTGACTATGTTCAGTGGCGGAAACAATACTTGCATACAGCAAGTAACCCTGGAGTTAACAGTGACCAGATAAGCGATACCCGGAAGCATCCCACAGCAACCTTGATAATTTAGCATCAAGTCACTCCCATTCGAGAGCAGCTGGAAAACCGGTGTGATCATGGCCGCTGGGGTCCCTGTCATGTGACACGATAGGTTTGCTACTGAACAGGCTCCGTGTAGTGAAATATCCTGGCACATGAGAGAACCGCTTAAAGCGTTCTTGCAGTTTGCACCGCTCTGAAATACTTCTCGATCCCTATTCCGGCATCGGTATCTATATGGTAACTCCCAAGTTTCCTTAATGTAACCCTTACCCATCTTTTCATATTTGCCTGCCTTTGCTCAAGGCAATATTGAAACTGAAACGTAGTGACCGGCAGAGTGATTTGGCCATGAATTAGTCATTCAGTTGATGGTGATTCGGCTACAGTGAATGGTAACCTTTCCAGTTTCTCAATACGCAGCATTGTATATTTGGCTCCCCTTTGTGCCATTTCTGTCTGTTTATCAGTTAGATTGTATTCTGAAAACAGAGACGTGGTGTTTATAAAACGCCATGGCACATAGCCTGCACGCAAAGATTGTAGCGTCCAGCTTAACATCATAATAGAACGTAGTTGAGATTGCCCGTGTTGTAACAAGGCCAGATCTTGTTCTAATATGTCGATTGCCGAGGACACGATGTTGCCTAAGGAGTAAATCCTGGAGGTCAAAGTAGTTAACCCATCATCCACTACAGCTAATGCCTTTTCTAAGTTAATACGGTCTATTTCCCGTATTCTTTCTGTGGCCTCTTGTTGGGATATTTTCCAGTTTTCATTATAATAGGCATAAAGGCCTGCATATATGAAACGTTTCTGACGTTGTTTCCTGGGACCTAGTAGAAAATCTCTAAGATCCATGTCAGGTGTGAATAAGGTCAAGTGGTGCTTTACTTCTGTCAGTGTCGACGTCTCTAGCCAATCAAGGCACAACTTACTAACACTATACGATGTCACTACCCCTGGGTGTTGTCTTTGTACATAGCGTGGATCTGGCCTATGGATACTAAACCCTTCGGTAGTATTCATAAATCTCTGTTGACAGGTGTTTGTGTCAATGGGCCAAATCAGCCATTTCGGCCAATCAGGATCTGATCTGTTGTACTGGAGAATGTCATCTAATTCTACCCCTTGTGTAGTTGAATTCTGCCCCCCACCCATCTGTGATGGTGCTGGAAACTCGGGTGAGTTCAGTTCCTTATTCTTGGCTAGTCCAGACAGGATGTCTGTTGCACAGTGTCATTTAGAAATATTATTTGCTGTGGAATGAGGCCTGCTCTAAAAAGCGCTTCTGTTCCCTGGACTTGCCAGTCCCCAGAACCCCAGATTGATTTTAAATCTATAGTGTCCTTCCATAGGTCGAAACCCTGGTAGACAATTGGGCCATAAAGGAAGCAGAGTAAATCTATTTGGTGTTAGTCAACATCATTTTCTGTGCTGATGTTGTTGCCACTTTGTAATAAAATGACCTCGGGTCAGATGTGTTGAACCCTGAAAAGTATGTGAATTTCTGTGCAAAAGTTTGCAAACTACCTTTTGGAGGAGTTGGGCAGAGTCCCCACTGGTGGTATTCAAATACATTTCTAGGTGTTATAGATTTATGCAAGAAATGATGACCATAATGTTGGTAACAGTACAATGTATCATAGTCTGAAGTACCTACTAACATTTCATTGTTCGGAAATGCGGCAGTTTTTTCTAAATCTGACATCTTAGCATTTACAGTTTCAGTGTCCCAATCATCAGAAAATGTACTGGAGGTAATGATATCACTTAAAGAAATTTTAAATACATGTTTAAGCTTTAAAAGTTCAGTCGGACTGAATATATCATAATCAATCTTGTCTCATACTATACCGTCCGGTATAGGAACTGCTGTGATGTTCACTGAAGACAAGTCTCTTGGTTCACGATGTGAAGACTGGTGTGGTTTCAAAATCAAATTGACTCTTTGGGCTGTAGAGCTCTGCTGGAGGTATCGTCCATTAATAAGCATACTAAAAGTTATAATTAAACTTAGCCAGAAAATAAAAAATAAAATCCCAGTGATATACCATAGTTCAATCCAAGGTGACACCAGGTAAGTCTTTCTAAAAAAGTTCAAAAAGTCAGTGAGTTTCTGTTTGCGTGATTTTTTGGCTGGCGTCGTTTCCGGCTCGCTTGGATCCAGTGAAAACGTATCAAAGTTCATGAAATAGCCAGAAGCAGTTCGATCAATTGTTAGAATTGCATCGGGATTTGTTGAAATCGGATTTTGCTCTTGACGAGGCATGTTGACGTAGATATCTGTAGTCGGTCTGAATGCAACTTGGTTGTTAAGTTGATTTTCATTTTGAAGATGAATTTCTTGTTGAAGTGGAACGAGTTCCATAGCATTGTTGCTTTGTCCTTCATGCCGTACAGGTGGCTCTTCAAACGTGATGAGTCTTTCTGTTTGGACTTCTTGGATTGTAGCGAGAGGAGGGTGTCTGCTACTGTGGAGTCCACGAGGCCTACTGTTTAGTATCGGCCACATAGTGTGGTTTGATTAAGTCAATTGAGACAAATCTTTCCTCCTTTTTCCCGGCAAGAGGCGGCAGAAGTACAGTTCTTGTGCCTTGGATTGCAAGGACCGGTACAGGCTTTCTGTAGGATGTCCCAAATTCTTTCTTATCAGCAATCTTCTCTCTGACCAGATCCCCGACTTTTGGGATCCAGACAGGTCTTGCCGTTACTGCCTTGACTTCCTCAGTGGCGGCCTGATTCTGGAGCACGTTACTTTGTTGTGTCCTGGATTCATTTAGATCCTGTAAAACAGCCAAACGATCATGGATATCAAATGGTTTTTTATCCGCCACTGTGCCTTCACAATCAAGATCAGGTACCCACATTCTTGTCCCAAATAGGACCTTGTAAGGAGTGACACCTCCTAGAGAGCTTCTTGGCTGATTGTTTATCGCTCGTTGTACCCCATAAAGGTGATCGACCCATCTACCGCCCTTGCCTAAAACCCTAGCTGTTAAAGATTGCTTTAAGTCCCGGATTTTCCTCTCCACAATGGAATTTCCCTCAGGATGATACGGAGAGGAGTACCACAATGCTACGCCCATTCCTTCCATGGCCTCTTTGTAAGCCCGAGAGCTAAACGCCGGGCCACGGTCAGAATGTAATGTGCCAACTGCGTATGTGCCGATAAAGACTCGCAAATCTTTTATAACAGTTCAAGCGTCAGCCGAGCGCTGAGGCCAAACCTTGAGGAAACTTGAGTTGGACGTACACGAACGGACAACCTAATGCTGTCTAACAATGGTATCTGTACTGGACGTGTTGCGGTGGACCCTTCCATCTGCTTGCAGATGTCGCAGTTCCAGACTTAGGGCCTGATTCTGATGCGGTTAGGAAATCTTCCCGATCTAATCGGTTTGGAAATGGTTCCCGACCGACTCGGATTGGGAGAGTCCGACCGACCGAGTATGATGCATCCGGATGCTTCCAGATACGATTTGTTGGACTCCCATTGACTTCTATGGAAGCCTATGTTCCTAACCGCATCGTAATCTGGCCCTCGGTCAGGAAGACACCTTCCCGATACGATTTGGAAGGAGCAAATGCCGTTAGGAGGCCTTCCTAACCGCATCGTAATCGGGCCCTAGGTGGGAATGCTTTCCTAACCGGATCGGAATCAGGCCCATAGTCTCTAATCTGCCTTCTCATCACGGGCCACCAGTAGCGTTGTTTCAACAAAGAAACAGTCTCCTTAAGTCCCTTATGTACAGAACCTTTCCCTTCGTGTACCGCCACAATTAAACCTTGCCTACGATCCATATTTGGTATTACTCTATCCCCCACTCCAGAAATCTGAGCATATGGAATGTTTTGTGCATCTAACTTGTAGGAGTACTTGAGTGGAAATTTCTTTGGTACTGCTGTGCTGCCTTTGCGTGAAGCATTGACAGCTACCATAATCTCGCCGTCTACCCTCATTTTTGAAGGAGCAACCGCAGCTACGGCGGCTGTGCGTACAGCCCCCTTTACGGCTTCATCAGCCAATTAATTCCCTTCAACGTGAACACCATCACGCTGATGACTCAGTGTATGTATCACGTGAGCCCTTGGTAGTTCGTTTCTCAACTCCACTACCTGTTCCCATAGCATTTTATGCTTAATTGTGCCACCTTTTGCATCTTTGAACCCGTTTTGTTCCCAATGATGTAAATATTCATTGTACGACTGTACACAGTAAAAGGAATCACACACAATTAGTGTGGGGAATTTGTGTTCCGTGTTTACAAGTGCCAGTATCAGTGCTTTTAACTCTGCCAACTGAGCCGTGCAGTCTCCTAGAGATTGCGTTTTAGTGCAACTCGGATGGAACTTTCCATCGTGCATGCGACCTTTAACAATCGCACATGCCTAGCTATAAGCTTGCTTACTCCCTATGGCTGGTTGAGCAGATCCGTCAGTGTAAATAATGTATTCATATTGATCTAGAGGCAAAATCTCATTTGGAAGAGGATATTCTTGTTCGCATTGCAGAAATGCTTGTGTTTTTAAACTTGGATCAAATCTGTATTCAACATCCGTTGCAGTAAGAGAATTAGCCCATTGTATCCATCTCGGATGTAAGGCTTTCGCATTTGGAATGCTAGCCTTTGTAACAGCTTCTAAGGCTGGTACTGGGGTCATGACAATTATGCGTTTACCCTGAGCCAGAGCTCTTTCTCTTGCTACAGCGGTCTGCACTGCTGTCAGGATTTTTTCTGTTGAAGTGAAACGCATCTCTGCGTTTGTGTACAGGTGTGATTTGTATGCGATTGGTACTGTTTCGCCTTCATTGAAAGTCAAATAAGTGTACCCGCATTGACCCGCTATTACTCGGATCACTAAGTTGCGTACGTTTACGCGTGTCTGTAAATGTTTAGAAGCTATCATGTCTTCCTGTAGGGAACACAGGATATTTGTATGTTCCTGTGTCCTTTGTCTGACTGAAAAATCAGGTTTTATTAAGTCGTAGAAAGGTTTTACTCTTTCTGCGTAATCCAAAATGTATGTTCGACCAAAATTTGGAAATCCCAGAATTGATTGTAAATTCTTCAATGATTTTGGAGGTTGGAGCAGCGCACACTTTTCTAAAAAGTTAGCTGCTAGGCTTTTTCCTTCACTTGACAGCTCATACCCTAAAAATAGGACACTGAGGTGGGCAATTTCTGATTTTTTTAAATTAAATTTATTGCCCTCAGAGGCGAATCCCATAATAATGGTGCTCACCCTGGTCAAGTGCCTCGCTAAGTCATCATCCGTCAGATAAATATCATCCACATAGGACAATGCTTCTTCATCCAAATTTTGGAGTAACTCTGTTACTCTTGCTGAAAATACCCCGGGGCTGTTTTTATACCCTTGGGCTAGTCGACAAAATTGTCGCTGGGACCCTAACGCACTGAATGCGGTCAGATACCTGCTTTCAGGCGCTATATTTTGGCAGAAAAATCCATTTGAGATATCAAGCGTTGTTATGTATTTTTTGCGCACGTTATTCATTAATGCGGCACTATGTGCATTTTGAACTGCAAATGTCTTTGTGCAAGTGTTTAAATGTCTGTAATCCAAAACTAAACAATATGTGTTGTCAGGTTTCATTACGGGAAACAAAGGATTGTTCATAGGTGAAGTGCAATTTTCAATCACCCCTGGTATTTTAGTTGATCTAGGATCTCCCTGACTTGTTTTTTAGCTTCCTGCTTTATAGGGTATTGCCTTTGAGCATTTGGGGAAACTTTTAACGGGATCACGTGGGTTGAATCCTCATCCCAACCAACATGATTTTTATACAATGCTGGAGCTAGGGCAACCGCCCACTCCTGCGCATATGCATGTTTTAAATGTATGGGAACGAGGTCGGAAAAGGCTGGAAAAATGACAGTTTCTCCCCTAGGGCACTCCATGACGAATGCTGGCGGCCAGTCTTGTTCTGCTAATAGAATGTCATAACCAGATGACAGATTTTTCCAAAAGAGACCTTTAATTTTCCTGGGCTTGTCCCCCTCCAGCTGGAGTGTTATCTCATGTAACTTATGTGGGACACTTACCCGAGTATCAGGTGTTTCCACCGTGATATACTCACTCAACTCCGCTGTCACCAGAAATTCCTTCAGGTTCTGGCGAGCTATCATTACTTCTGCCGCGCTGTCTAGCATCGTCAGAGCCCATTCCCCGTTCAGAAGCTGTGTCCTCAGAATTCTGGGCATGTCTGATCTTGAGACCTGCTACCTTCTTCTTTTTGAACTGAGGTTTCTGTTTTTGTTTATCTTCTTCTTTAGGTGCGTAGTCAGCAGCGCGTTGCGTGTCTCTGGACTTTGTACGCTCCTCTGACCGTCCTTCCCTCTCAGAGTTTTTTGATGAACCTTGAAAGGAACGAGAGGAACGAGTATCAGTATCCTGATACCTGTCAGGTTTTTTAATATTATCCCTATTCCTGAGGTTATACCTCCTTTCAGAGGGCTCCTGTTGAGGAGACCTACCTCTGGATTGAGATCTGTTGTCTTTAGACTTTTGTTGTTTTTTATTTTCCCACTTCTTTTTAGAAGAAGTAGGCGTCTGCTTTGTAGTGTCCTTATCAGGACTACCCACTAGTTGTGGTTTTAATGCTTTCCCACCTAAACTGTCTTTGCCTAGTTCTTCATATGCAGTTTCAATTATTTTGGGTAGTTCGTGTTGATGATCCTCTGGACTGAACTCCCTTAGGCGTTGGCGGATCGCCACTGAAGCTGCCTCCCCTTTAATATTATCTAGAATTATGGCTGATACCTGGTCAAAGTTATTTAGTAACTTCATCCCTAAGTTAAGGGCAGGCTCTGCTCCGTACTCATTTTGTATCTGTCTCAAAACGTCAGGTACTACTGCTAATGACGGAATACCATGTGTTCTGGTATATATGGCAGCAAAGACTGAACCCCAAGAGGTGCAGTCCTCTACTTGTGGTGTGATCCCCATGGGCAAGCAGATTGTTAGAATTCTGTGTTTATCGCAGGTGGTAGTATTCGGGAATACAGCCTCAAGCTGAGTTATTTTCTGAGCTATCCAGAATGGGATTTATTCGCGTTTTGCGGGCATTTTGCCCATTACCTCGTGTAATGTTTGAGGAGTAATTTTATTTCCTGTACCCTGAGCTGAAGTACTAGTTGCTGCACCTGGTGCAGGTTGGATTGTTAAAGTCCTCATGACAAATTGTGTCAGGTTTCTGTAGATTTTAATTAAATCTTTGTGTTGTACTAGTAAGTCTGGCTGTGGCATTGTGTTAATGCCAGGATGCGGTGTGTAAGCCCCTAGTATTGGCCATGTGGCCCCGTCTCCTCCGAGCGGGCCTAATCTTACTCTTTCTCATACGTGGGGTAGGGCGCCATTAAACCAGTAATGATGTTCCTGGTAAGTGAGTGGAATCTCTATGTCCTCAAACGGACAATATTCCCATGGTGCATCTCCTTCTATATAGTAGTGAAATGTATTTGTTGTTGCATTTGCTGCTGGGAGTGTAACCCATGAATAGAATACCTCTGTTTTGTTTGATTCGTGTGCCTCAATCACGAAAACAACAAGGCCACCCTCGGCTTGTACACCATTTTCTAATAGTCTTAGGGTGACTGTCCGTCTGAATTTTGATGCAATCTGTATTGCATCCTCAGGATCTTCTCCTCCCAGGTCAACTCTCTCATCCCCTGAACCAGGCATGTTTAGAGGAAGAAGTGTTCAAAGGGAACTTAAGATGAGGTGTTATGCACAATTTAGGAACTAAATGTCCTTCAAGCTTGATTAACCAACAGCCAATAAATAGTATTTTCGTACTACTCAGCTGCGGCGGATTTTGTGCCCACCCACTCTAGACGTCTCTGGGGTTTTGTGAGTAGGTTCTCTGAGAATAGCACGACTGAACTACTCAGATTCTACTGTTAAATAAGTACCAAACCAACGTTGGGCGCCATGTCGTGTAGTTCCTATAGTACCCATGCAGGACCTGTGCGTTTGGATAACATAAACTGTGGGCTTGGTGTTAGACTGACTCTGTGCACCCCCACCGTATGTGTTAGCCAGATTTGCATTAGCTAGCTCACAGAGCCACTAGCATCTCCTCTTATCGGGGAGAGATTAGTTTCTGGCAACCTTAGACCATGACAACCCAAATTCCCCAGAATCGTGGAAACAATGTACTACCTTTCGCTTAGTCACCCGTGCTTACTTATTCGGTTTGTCTCAGAGAGTTACACAGAATAAACAGTCTGGGCGTTTCAATAAGTATTTATTGAACAGTTGTTATTCTAGTGTAAAATATATGTGCTGCCGCAACCAGCAGACAATAGCAGAGATATATTATCAGCAGTACGATAAAAACAAAGGGATAGAACAGTTCTACCATATTGCAATAATCATGAATACATACATGAATATAAAAGCATTATGAAAGTGCGCGTACTCCTACGATGCCTAACTAGATGTACCTGAGTGTACCTAGCATATGTGTAGGTCTAAAAGCCTAAGAGCCAAGAATCCTTCTAGGATTTAGTCGAACCCCCATACCTGAATAGAGAGAGTGTGGGACCCCGTCCTGGTCTCGAGTTGGACACCCCGCAAGGGCTGTGTTAGACCGCTGTCTTCTGGAGCAACTGCATGCAGGAGCCTCAGCGTCTCTGGTCAGTGTGTCAGCATGGAAGTCTCGGTTCCCTCTGTCTTACTGGGGTAAGATGTGGTGTATTTATACCCTGAAGACTCTAGTTGCTTCGTATGGTTTGTATTGGCCATGTTAGACTTGAGGAAGACGTCAGGGGTGAACTTTGTACATACATATTATGCAGGTGGTGTGTTCCTAGAGAGCCATGCATAATTGATGAGTACAGTGTGGGCCTGTGTTTGGGAAAAACCTTGCTGTATTCAAAACCACAGAATAGATAACGTTCAGCCCTCAGAGCACGTTGTGTACTAGTGAGGGCCAATGTAGGTGAAAGATCATGCCTATACAAGGAATCATGACTATAATAGGACATGTACAGTTATGACCGTAATAGGGCATATGCGGCTTTGACCATAATAGGGCAAGTACGAATATGACCGTATTAGGGCAAATACGAATACGTCCATTTTAGGGCATGTATGAACGGGTCTACATTAGGGCCTCTATACGGGACATAACACAGGAAGGTATCAGCATTTCAGAAGCTTGGTCAAGAGTCTTCTTGGGTCAGGGAAAAGAGTGTTTAGCCTAAGCCACACTCAATAAATAATTATAGGGAATAAGCATAGAGGTCAAAACCTCTCGAAGTCCAAAGGATACCCTTCCAGTACAAAATAGTATACATAGAGACACTTTAAAATTTGTCCTACTTTGCATGTGTGCTGCACAGTGCAGCACGCATGATAAGTCGGAAAAGAAAGGGAAATAAAAATATTTCTCCTCTTAACTCCTCCTTTTAAATGCTGTTAACTTTTGTTGCTAAAATCTATCTACTTTTGTTTGTAGATAGGGTTTTGCATCAAAAGGTATGGGTGGTAGAATGGGAACACCCATGTACCACCCGTATAAGGCCCCCATGGTGCTAAGTAACACAAAGCAGGCTTTGCCCTGCTTTGCATTACTTGCAGGGTACTTTCCAGCCCAAACAAGTTTTGCACTGGAAAGTAAATTAGGAAAAAAACATTTTGTGCTGGTTAGCATTACTTTTGTGATGCCAACTCAATGGAAAATGCTAGTAAATCTACCCCACACTGTTTGCATGAGTCTCTGACCCTACAGTGAATGCACTTTAATAGTGATGTCAAGTGCAACACTTTACATTAATATGTTAGGCCACACAGAAAACAGGTGCTAAGTACACGTTTATATTGCGTTTTTGTGATGTGTAAGGGTTGAGCCAAAATTATGCTGCTCCAGGCGTAGCAGGCAGGGCCGGACTGGCTACCGGGCGTTTTGGAATGCTGCCGAGCTGGGGGCTGATTTCGTTGATGGGGACCTGCGTGTGCTGAACGAAATTCGTTTTGCCTTGTTTATTTCGAAGCACACGCAGGTCTCCATCAACGAAATTAGCCCCCACCGCAGTGACATCAGCCCCCAGCTCGGCAGCATTCCAAAACGCCCGGTAGCCAGTCCGCAGGGTGTTATGCCCAGGCCTGAGAAGTTGCAGAAGAATTTAATTCTGATTGGGCCAGTAACTTCTGTTACTGGTCTGAAATTAAAACGGCATTTATAAAGACACTCTCTGCTTTCAACTTACCTTGAAACTATGAAAAAAATATAGTCAAATCCAACGGTATTGAACTTAGTTTTAGGAAGGCAGGGTCCATGCTCGATCCACATAAGAGAATCGTCCATATTCAAATAAACTGAAGGAAACTCATAAACTTAGCCAATGGTTATCCTGAAAATCCGGAATAAAGTCGGCCCTCTTGGACACACATTGGGCACTCATGGTGGAAGCCATGGTGGAACAATGTTGAGTCGTTGGGGGACACAATCACTTAACACAAAGAAGAATGGAACAGCAGAAATTTTACTCTAGTCAATCTTTGATATATATATACTGATATGTATGACATCGTTTTTTCTGGTGGTGTTTAAAAGTTCTGATTACAATAAGAAAAAGTGTTTCAGATAGATATCAGTGCATAGATAGTTCCAGTTTTACAATATCAAACTTCAAAATCTAAAGTTTCATTAATATGTTAAAATGCATTATAAATTGAACGTTTTTGAAATAAACTATGCCTCTCTATTTAGATACGCTCATCAAATACGCTAATCAAATAAATGAATCATACGGAATATCAGCCAACATGTCATTACATCTCCGATAAGAATTTGATGCATGTTTGAAATTCAACGTAATTCGCCGCCGCGATGAATAAATCAAAGAGTAAAATGGATCCGAGCAGAGGCTGCATTTAAATTGGTTGAACATTATAAATGCATAATGTTTTATATCCATCAGAAATGTCATTAAATATCAAGAATGAAAGCAATTTCAGCTTCATTTTTATACAAAATGCATCAAAAATCCGCTGTGATACATTAAAGGTTTTAAATATAATGTGGTGATGGACTGCCTGGTCTTCAACTTATGCTCTGAGCCTGCAACTTGAATTAGAAACCCTACAACATTCAATTTTGGCTTTTTTTTGTCATATTAATGTAACTTATGTATCAGTAGAGAGTAGTGGCCAGCATCACTTTTTAATCAATACTTAACCACCTTCACTTTCTTCAGTATTACTGTTGTGCCTACCACAGTGCATTAAATGTTGACTCTTCTTTTCATATTGGTTTTTAATACAAACTATTAACCAGGAAATTGTTTAATGCCCACATTACAAATGTGTTATTAAATAGCTTCAGTATACAAAACATCAGGTAACAGCTTTATTATTTAATAATATTTAATCTGAATTAACATCTGAAACACCAATATAAGATTAATAATAATAATTTATTTAATTCAATAGACTTTTTTTTCATAGTGCTTTATATTTCACTTAAAAGAGCTAGAAATAACAAATGTTACTTACCCAAATAAGTGGAATGGAATTGACCTACGTCGCATGAGGATAGGCCGACATCGCCCTGCTGGAATGCCAACACCTGTTATGCAGAACACAGCAGATGTCAGAGGTGAGTGTTTAATTCACTGACACATCTCAGCCGATCGACCTAATCAGTAAAACATCTGGTTAACCAAAGCAAAAAATACAAATGTCTCTACAATCATAAATATGACCCAAGTTCTTTACAGCGTGACATCACTGTTAGCTCAATCATCAACCACTCTAGGCAGTAGAGTAACTATGTCAAAATCCTGTTTTGCTTTCAGATGTGGACATCATTATTGATGGGTTCAGACTGGGGGCACACATCTCACGAACCCTTTCATCCTTTGGACCACAAACCCGGTGTCCACGACAAAATATACAAAAATATACAATTCTGTTTTTGCAGCTGCTCAAACAGTGGCATAGTAAGAATGGTGTACTCCCCATTACATGCACGGAAAAGGAGCTATTTTGTCACCCGTTTCCGTTGTAAAAGACTGCAATAATGTGGGTGCTGTATGCCCCTCATATAAGTTTGCTTTGGTGCCACAGCTCCTGCGGCACCATTAATAGTTAAACCGCCAAGGTCAAGCGCGGTCCCCATAAAGACAAACACCAGACTTAGCTACCATTCAGCTCTCTTTTCAGACAATGCCACCAAATTGATTACTTTTAGAGGATCCATAATGCCATCAATCTTTTGACACGAAGAAGTCCATTAATACATTGTGAAACCCCTGGAAACCCGGAGATGTTTAAGGCAATTGATCAGGGCCTCATCATTTGCCCCCCAGGGCCTGCCATGTCCTTCTGTCATACTTTCAGGTCACCTCAACTGTTGAGTAAACGCATTTTTTAAGTAGTATGGGGCGATGTGATGGTTAGAAGTCCCTTCCACAATCTTTGCAGCGAAGGCTGTTCATATGTGTTGTTAATGTTCACAAATTATGTCCACTGTTGGCAACGAAATACACGATATGCTCTCATTGGGTGGAAACAACTGTTATCTGCAGTGCATAGAAATTGCAAAAACTGACATTTGAAGCGCTACATAAGAACGGTTATCAATATTACTTCTATTTAGGGGAAGACAGTGCACAGTGTATTCATAGCAACGACTAAACAGTGGAATCATGTTTAAATATATATTGGCCTCTGTCCCATGCATACTAATTGCTTCAAACTCAGCATATAATAAAACACAAACTAGTGAGATGTGAATTTTGTTATGTGGATTTTTTATTTCTATTGTTCAAGGGCTCTTTTTTTTAAAGTGCTGAATTTGACGTCAAAGTAGCTTTGTTAACAAGGAATGCTCTGTTATGAGCGATGTCATATGAGCATTCATTTCATTACATGTTTCTTTCTTTCTACGTTCACCATCTCTTTATATGGTTCTACATTCAATAATCTTGCTCTTTGACTACTTGTCAGGTGATGGTGGATGTTTCCTTTCTGAAACCTTTGCAGTGGGTCGAGGGATGAGTCAGGGATATCTTCTGTCTCCTCTGCCGTTTCTCCTGGCTATTTAAACAATCTCGATAACTGTACGACAATTGCAACTTGCCACGGTGGGGTTACTACCTCTTTGTTTTTTTTAAGGCTCTGCTCTACACTGATGAAGTGCTGCTCACACTGGCCCCAGTCCATCTATCTCAACTAATCTCTCTCAAGCACATCGTTTTGACCTTCACAAGGAAATGCAAGGTTCTTCTGAAGTCCGGAACCAGCATGAAAACACCAATAGATGGTTTTGGATTCGAATGGCTAATCACTAACTTCAAATATATGGGGATAATCCTGAATAGTGGGCTTCACAATGTGACACATTATGACAATATGACACAAGACAACCTGTACCATTTGGGCATAAGCTGCTAATGACTTTACCAGATAGCTCAAGCTGCAGCTGTCTCTCTGGGAAAGGGAGCAAGTGGTAAAAATAATATAACTGTGTTTCCGGTATGTTTACCCTCCAAGTCCCTAAAGACCTCCTCAAGTCAAGGAAAGACTCCATCAAATCCTCTGTGTGGACAGGCATTGAACAAAGCCTCAAGATGGCCAGACTGAATGTCACCTTACCTCAGCAAGCCTGTGCCTACCCTATATTGAACTCTTTCATCTTGCACACAAAATTGTCCCAACACATCAATCACATGATCTTTATTAGGTCAGCAATATGACCATAAAGGCACATATTATAAACAGATAGCAATGTACATAAATCAAATATCACAGTTTAAAACACAAGTACACGTCATCATTGGCCTTCCATATCTGTAAAGCTAGAATCATGCCGCATATTGTTTCCTCAGACTTATTGTCTGAATAATGAAGTTTGGCACTGCATAGCAGGTTGATGGACTCTCAAGGTGTTGTAGAGTCAAAAAGCCTTTTTGGTGTTTTGTCAGGCCTTTTCCTGATAACATTGGATATAACACATATTTATAGCTCATGAGTGTTGTTACCCTCCATTCTGGGCATTCATAAATGGTGCTCCCTGGGGGGTTCAGGCACTTTGAACATCTTGTATTATTTGAAGTCACTTATTCCTGCATCCCACAGGAAATTGAAGGTCTTCAGACACCGATACACCCTTATGGTACAATGAAGTTTTCTTGATAGTGGGAAAGTAGATTCTATGGGATCAATGGTCTATTAGGCTTATCAGTAGGCTAGACAAACTCTTCATAGACAGGGCTGTGAAAGCTTCACCACTCTGTGACACTTCAGTCACACAACCCTTTGTTACTGGGAACTGACTGGCACATGCATCAAGGTAGGCTTTTGCGATTCCTTAATTGCGATTATTAAGGAATCGCAATTAAGGAATCGCAAAAGCCTATGCATGTAGGAATCGCTATAAAAATAGCGATTCCTAAACATTCCTTAATTGCGACTTCGCAAATTGCGAGTCGCAATTAAGGAATGCCGTCCCATTCATTCCTATGGGCCTACAGGCCCATAGGAATGAATTGGAGATTGGAGATTGCATGAGCAATTTGCGAGTACCAGTAGGTACTCGCAAATTGCTCATGCAATTTCAGGGTGCAAGGGTGTCAAAATGACACCCTGTTGCACCCTGAAATTATGATGTGCACCCATGTTGCGCACACACATGCCCCAAGGGCATGTGTGTGTGCAACCTAAAACTTAAAAAAATTGATTTTAGTGCATTTTTTAAAGTTTTTGCAATTTACCATGAAGTTCAACTTCATGGTAAATTGCGCCCCCTAGTAGCGAAATCGCAAATTTTTTAACTTTGTTGCATTGCATTTAAGGAATCTCAATTTGTGATTCCTTAAATGCAATCGCAATTTAAGTAATCGCAATTGTGCGATTCCTTAAATTGCGATTTTTGCATTTGGGATGATGCATCCCAAATGCAAAAATACAGGTCGCAAAGGGGCAGATTCTGCGAATCTGCCCGTTTGCGACCCGATTTTCGGATGATGCATGTGCCTATGAGTCATTGTATTTGGTTGAGGCTTCATTTCGCACCCATTCTCCAGTATTTATTTGCCAATTCGAATTACACAGATTCATTGGCAATATACAATTCGATACAGACAAAAAGAAGTACGTTAACACACAAGAAAAAAATGAATTAAAAAGAGCATCAAGTACCATTCTCCAGTATATTGCAATAGGAAGCCATTACATTGCTCCCCTGTTTCGCCTACTCAATGTCCTACTCACTGATCTCTTCGCAGACTGTGGAATTGGATATGAAATCTCATTGCCAAGTATCTGTCACATACACTCAAGATAACTTGGCTAAACTCATACAGATTCATGGCAATAGCATGAAAGAGACCAGGCTCTCTACAATATGACATAACTGCAATTGGACTTGGAATATAGTTAATAGGGCTGGTATACAACCGAATGTCTTCTGTTGGAGATTTGATGCTCTTTATTCTGACTTATTACATCTTCTTTAGTCCTGGCCTATCTACGTCTTGAGGAGTTGTTATCTGTTCACAATGGGCCAGATATGAAAAGCATGACTTCTAGCATATGTAGGCGGCTGGACATCTCAAAGGCATGTATCCGGAAGCGCTGAAAAGTGCGTATCATGCCTTCATACGAGAAATGGTTGTCCAAAATACAGGGTCGGATTGGTAAGGCGGGCACTCGGGCAATGGCCGAGGGGCCGGTATCGAAGTTCCAGCTGTGGACTGCTTTTTTGGCATCCTTGGGGGCGATTTGGGTTGTGTCTGGTGTTTTCAGATGTAGCCAGTGGCCTTTCTGGAGGCCGATGGGCGTACATTACATCCCTTTAATCAACGGGCAGAGGTGTCACTCCCTTTCTCTCGCTGGGCCGGCCAATTAATGTGTGCATACTGAGCGGGGGCAGGGGGCCTGAGCAGAAGTGGCCTCACTTGTTTTCAGGTGTTTATAAAACTTCGCCGAAGCAGTGTTTTGCGGAAAGGCAATATGCAAATGTGGGCCACTTTTTTTAGCGTGCCCGGGCCGATTTCTAATCCCAATCTAACCGTGCTAAAATATATCATCTATCCTCCTATGAATGCATCAGTTATAGAATACATTTAATGTGTTTATCTGTCACTATAATTTACATTTCACTGCTAGTTTGTATTTGTTTTCATGTTCCCAAAATTGCTTGTCCCTACATCTAGTGTTCCCTCACAGCTCTACGTTTACCCATTGGCCCCCAACAGCTGCAATCTATCGTTTATTTTACAGTATATAGACACAGGGGCAGATTTACAAGCCCCTTGCGCCACTTTTGCGTCACTTTTCGCATGTTAAAAGTGACGCAAAAGTGGCGCAAGGGGATTGTAAATCTGCCCCACAATGTTTTATATTGATTTATTGTTATGCTGCTATCGTTCCACTGTGATTATATTTACCTCTCTCAGGCACAGATGTTTTGTATGAGTCATTGTCCTTATAATCTTCTTCTTGCGAGGAGACACACATACATATGAGATTGGGTGAGAAGTCTGCATACAAAAGCAGTGCACACCTAAGTTGTTTAATTTGCCTAAATGCTGTCCTTATTTTAAAGGAAATCTTTCTCAGCTCCAGATGCTGTACATATTCTTCCTTTGCACTGCTGAAGGCTGTACTGCTCCTATTCTGTGCATGATTGGAGGTTAAAGAGCTGTTCCCTGTAGCCAGACATATAAAATATCCCTCAGTTTGGTTCGTATACTGAATGTCACTGAGGGGCATATTTACTGAAATTGTGGCGCAGGGCAGCGCAGCAAGTTACCTAGCTGTGCTGCCCTGTGACACAGGGAAAGGGCAGGAATGCACCGTATTTATCCAATACTATGCATTCCTGTCCTTTCCCTCTCCACGGGCCCCGTTTCGGCAGCCTAGCGCCAGTGCAAACCCCCTTGCACAGTGGTGTAAGGGTGCCTGTGTTACAGGCATGATTGTTTTTGTGCAGAAAGGGGCAACATCCTGCACAAAAGCAAACATAAAGGTGTTTTCCTCTTTCTATGTGTGCTGGAGAATGCAGCACACAAAGAAAGAGCAAACAATGAGGAGAAATAAAGATATTTATCCTCGCTACACCTCACCTGGGGAGGCATAAGATTGTGACGCATTTCCATGTTTACAAGTCCTTGCAAATCTGGGAATGCATCAAAAACCATGGAAGATGCGTGGGTACACCCACCGCAATGGCCATAGAATGCCTTCCTTGTGCAGAGTAAGGCAATGCAGCGATTTGCACTACATTGCTCCATAGTTGTGGAGTCATTCAAAGCCGCGCAAAGTGGCTTAGCGTGGCTTCATAAATTTGACTGAGAGGTCTGCATTGTGCATGTACAACATTTCATAGTGCAAGCATGACACAAAGCCCTCATACATATGCTCCTGAGTGAATAAGCCCTCATGAAGAGAGGCTGGGAGAGTCACTGCTTCCATAGAAATGTTTGAAGAAATGGGACCCCATTGTGCATTTTACAGCATAATTTCCAAATCAACTGCCTAAAAAAACCACAGGGTTTGCATTACATTACATTTATGGAGTGCTATACAAGTGTTATTATCCCCATGGAAACAAATGCGTAGCAAAATCAAGCATATTTAAAGCCAACTTTAAAAAAAAGCAAAATATTTGACAAGAAGTTCAAATATGGTATGCAGATTGCCATGACTTGCTACCTTATTAAGAGGATTTTCAATATGATACAAATTTTCAATTTTCTTCATTTTTATCTTCCATCTCTGTTTATATCACACTGAGCCCCATCCAAGTAGATCTGTCATATATTATCATTGAAAATTTACTTGCAGCTGGGACAGTGGAAGCATGAAAATCTATGCAAAATCAGTAGACATCAGGTTTGTCCCTCAGACTAGACAGCTATCACAGGCTCAGAAGGCGCAGGCCACACAAATATTACAGGTTCAGGCAATAAGCATATCCTTATATTTATACTAATCTTGCAAGCTCTGACAATAAGGTTATACAAATATGTATCAATATATGTTACCTACTGGCGGTCGCCGGTAGGTAGTTATAGTTAGGACCTTGTTTCTATTCAAAAAGCGTTTTTTGATTTGCCAATATCTTCGGCGCCGTTTGACGAATCTTCGCAAAATTTTCAAAACTAATGGTGCGCTCCGGTCAGCTCCTGTCTTGAAAGTTTTGGGGTGATTCGTCAAGCGGGGGCTGAGAAAAAAGGGGGGTCCCAAAATGCGTTTTCCCCATGTTCATTTCCATATGAAAAATTGGAACAGGCTACAGTCCGAACTGCTGAACAGAATTACACTAAATTTGGCAAAAAGGTAGGTCTTGGTTCAGAAAGCGACCTTTTTTTTAAATGGTGTAAATCCGTTTGGTAGTTCCTGAGAAACTAAAAAAAGAAAACTTTCGATATCTGAGCACCGAGGAGGGTTCGCGAACCCTCCCGAGCACGAGCTCAATTCTGATTGGCTGCCAACACTCCAAACCAGAATGTGTTGGCAGCCATCTTGTGACTCGGTAACCGAGTCACAAGAAAAAGAGTATAAAAAGGTTGAAAAACTAGAAAAGGGGGCAGGGTAGAAACACCCTGACCCCCTAGGCCTGCTCAGGGGGTCCCACAGGGACCCCCAAGCCCAAAAAAAGCATTAAATAAAAAAAATCAAAAAAATCGGCAGAATTCGCGCTGGGTGCGCGAATCTTGCCGAGAAAATTTAAATAAAACGAAGCGCGGGCTCCGCGCTTTGTTTTAATGAGCCCCCGGGTGGGCCAGGTCCTGGGGGCAATGCCAAATTATTTTGCGGGGGCCCCCACAGCCCCGGGGACCACCACCTCCCCGGGGCTTTCTTTAATTATATGCGGGGGGCTCGCGGCCCCTTGCAACCCTGCGGGCCGCCACCTCCCCGGGGCTTTGTTTTATAAATGCAAGAACAGAGCTTCAAGGCAGAAGCAACAGCAGCTTCCCTTGGTTACCTCGTCCTTATGTTTTCCTGCTCACAATAATAGGAACAGGGAAAACATTATGGATGTTCTTGAGCAGAGAAATACACATGCGGACGTTGAAAGCTTGGCCACGTCACTCTATACGTGATAAGTCAAAAAAGATGTGCAATCTCTGCCTCGCGCTGAAGGTTCCAGGCCGGCAGCTGCTGTGCACTTGTCGGGGTGCGCATGCGCTCTCGCACGCTCCTCTCTCATTTCTCCCTGTGGGCACCCCGCCTGTGCCAACCGTATGCTAGGGGATTCCCTTGGTCCTGAGAAGGGTTAAGAAAGTTGGCTCTCGAGCGTGCCCCACCCCTGCCCCTCCTCGACCAGGACGGTAATGAATAAAGAGCCACGGACACATGCGGAGTGCGAGAATGAGAGGTGTGGCTGGCACGGTGCCCGGGCACAGAGCCCTGGCAGCGCGCCCAGCTTCTTGTTTGAGCGAGTGCCAGCTGGCTTCCCCACGTGCTGTGGCCGTCCCCGCTCCAGTCTGCTCTCACCATGCCGCAGCGGGATCACAGGCAGAGCCCCCTCCCCGGACAGCGGCAGTGCGGGCCGGGATTGGGACCTATGCTTCGCGCAATAAAAACACCCATTGTGCAAGTGTCACGACCCAATTCAGTGTGTGGTGCACGCTGTACAAATGGTCACTGCACGTCAATGTGCAAACGAAGCCCCCTTAGAAGGTGCAGCATAGCCGCTATGCTGCACAGGGCGTTGCTGAGTTGTGCACGACTGCACAGGCTAAAAAGATAAGCAATCGGCACAGCTCAAACATGGCTCTTAACATTTTATGCGGAGGTAAGATAGGTCAGTGGGTTAGCACGCTTGCGACATATCTTTGATCTACCTGGTGTTGAAATTTTGGCGATTCAGCGAGGCTGTCAGTTCTTCGGTTGTTGAAAAGCATTGGCCACAATATAAACTCACACTCTTGCAACCAAGCTCAATGAAGCGCAGCGTATTACACAGCAATAGAGTATGAGGGATTATAGAAAACACAATACTACAGAATACAATATAATTGAATGGAACTTCAGCTGCACTTAGATAGCCCTTGTTAGACTTGGCATCTTTTGGCGTGTTTCCCCTGACTTTTTGCTTTCTGACCTCCCGGTTTGGACTCTGTTTTTGCTGGTGTAATGATTCTGCGCACTTTCCTCACTGCGATCCAGTGGGAAAGTGCAAGTGCTCCTGTATAAAATGCGTTATGGATTGGTGTTTCCATGATTGGCCTATTTGGTTTATGTGTCAGTCCCTTGTAAAGTGCACTGCGAGTGCCAGGGCCTATAGACCAAATGCTGTTGGTGGGCTGCAGCACTGGATTGTGCCACCCACGCAAACAGCCCGTAAAGTGTAACTCGGGCCTGCCATCGCAGAGCCTGTGCGCAGCCTGGGGCTGCCATGTCGACTTGGCAAGTGCACACACTTGCAAGTCTCTAAACCTTCCCTTTGCTACATGTTAGTCACCCCTAAGGTAGGCCCAAGGTACCCCTGTGGGCAGGGTGCGGTGTATGCGAAAGGTAGGACATGCCCGGGTGTGTGCGGCATGTCCTGATAGTGAATTACAGCCTAGTTCGTTTTTCACTATTGCAAGGCTACCTGTTCCCCCTAGGCCAGAACGGGCAGTTTTGATTATTACAGCTTATAATCCCAACTGACCCCGGGAACATGGTAGAAATTCGAGTTTAGTATGCCTGGACTCAGAATGATAAAATGCAGCTTTTAGTGAAGTTGGTTTTAACATTCTGTGTTTGAAAATACCACTTTTAGAAAGTGGGTATTTTCTTGTCTAACCATCCAAGCCTGCCTCTGCGAGGTTGTGTATTCCTTGTCTGGAGTGTGAGTGACAGGGGCTGGGGGATGCCAGGAGACAGGGTGAGTCAGCACAGGGCTGAATAGCAAGGTCTACATGTAGATGGGTGGGAGGGGTCGCACCTGGGCCCTGAATAGGACAGTGCCTTCCCTCCACAATGCTGGCTCCACCTCCTGTGGTGCGTCTGATGTCCCTGGCCTACTCACTGAAAGAAGGGACGGAGACTTGTCAACAAAGTGCTCCAGAACTGGTTTGGACTAGGCAAAGGCCTCTCTGCCTTCAGAGAACAAAGGAATTTGGGATATAAATATTGGGGCCCTGACCCCATGAATTTAGATCTCGCTGGAATCAAGGAACCTGCCAAGACGAAGAGCTGGAAGAGCTGCCAGGAGGAGTACTGCCCCTTTGCTGTGTTGTTGCTTTGTTGGGTTGGCCTGCAGCTGCTGCTTCTGCCTTGGGCAGTGAAAGGACTGGACTGAACTTTCTACAAACTTGTGCTGAGTATCTCCAAGGGCCTGGAACCGAGCTGGCCTCCTGTTAAGAAGTCTCAGGGACTACAAAGACTTCACAAGCCTCTGGGTACCTCTTCTGGAACGCTGGTTCAGTTGCCACAGAGGAAGGGAACTGCAACCGACTCCGTCAACCGAATCCATCCCTGGCCGGTGACCTGTTTGCACCGCAGACCGCATTGCCCCGCTTCGCATCGCAACCTTGGTCTCACCGTGGGCGACGTCCGACGCCGCCAACATCGAGCCGCTGCTTGCACCGTGACCTGTGGGCACCGCAGTTCGCATCGCATCGCTTCACTGAACCAACCGGACCCGACCGACGCGGTCGCTGCAACTGGCTCAAGAGTCGTGACCGCACCGCAGTTGGGGCACCGCTCGCACGTCTGCGACGCACCGCTCCGACTCGCACCGCTGTCCGACGCCAGCTCCCGCACTCCGGCTAGGTCGCCTGCATCGCAACCTGTCAGCACCGCATCGAGCATCGTCTCACCCTGCATCGCACGCCTTGGGCTCACCGACTCCGTCTGCACGACGCTCATCGAGCCGCTGCCTGCACCGCATCGAGGGACACCGCACCTTGCATCGCTCCGTCTTGCACCGCAACCGCGACGAACGCCGACCGGCTCGTACACTCCGTACCAGCCACAACGAGAAAAGGTACTGTAACCGAGTCTGTTCACGACTCTGCTGGCCCGTATCGACGCGGTCGGCTGGAACTGTTAGACTCTGTGGTTTTCAGCATCACGGTAGGCTCGGACGGATCTACCGACTCGTACGAACTTTGCTTTTGTGCTATTCCTGCAAAGAAGAAGTTACGGTATCAAGCATTCATTCGTAAAGTATAGTATTGTGGATTTTTGTCGTAATTGGTCATGTCTTGAGTATATAAAATATTGGTTATTTTTCTAAACTGGTGTGGTGTCCGTTTGTAGTGCTTACACTGTATTACTGTTGGTTATGTGCAAATGCTTTACACACTGCCTCTGAATTAAGCCTGACTGCTCGTGCCAAGCTACCACGAGGGTGAGCAGGGGTTACTTCACGAGTGTAACACCCTTACCCTGACTAGGAAGAAGGGTCCCTACTTGGACAAAGGTGCAAGCCCTTGCCAACTAGAGATCCCATTTCTAACATTGGTTGTCAGCGGTGAGGATAGGACTTGTGTTTGCACTTGACTTACAGTGATTGGTGTGCACTACTACCATATCGCAGACCATTACGTACCACATACTGGTTCTTTTTCTTTTGGCCTATTTTTGATCTTGCCAGTTTTCAACTCACGACTTTTGTCATGCCTGAATCAATTGCATCATCCGTTGCATCTCTGGAAGTTATCTTTGAAGAGGACAGGTTGGAATCCTACGCCGTAAAGGAGTTACGAGCGATTTGTAAAAACCTGAAAGTCCAGATTAAAGGCCTCACAAGGAAGGAGGAGCTACAGAAGGCGCTGAGGGCCTGGTAGCAGCCAGACATGCCAATGGGCAGCCTGGTGATCTCAGTGAGGAGGTGGAGGAGCCTATTTCCAGGGTGGATGTGCTTTTGGGTAGGGGGAACCCGCCAGGTCAGGCAGCAGCAGTCTGTCCCCAGAGGAGCTGTAGGACAGGCGGGAGGCAAGGCAGTTTGAGCTGCAGAAGCTCAGACTGGAGAGTGAGCGGGAGGAGAAGAGATTGGCCATAGAGGAGAGGAAGATGCTCTTAGAGCATGAGAGAGAACTGAAGGAGCTAGAACTTAGGAGTAAGTCAGGCTCAGATGGTGGCAGCAATTCGTCCAGAAAGGCAGACAGGGTTGTGCACATTCCCAAGAACGTAGGCAAGGAGTTCAAGAAGGGGGATGACATACAAAGGTGGTTTCAGGGTTATGAGGCAGCCATACACATGAATGGGGTCCCTGAGGAGAATTGGGGAGCAGGATTGTGGCCACTTTTCCCTGAAGAAGCAAGGGATGCTCTGATAGCTTTGGGTAAGGGGTATCACCTCACCTATGCTGACATGAAGGATGCCCTTCTCACGAAGTATGGCCTTACTCCTGAAAAGTACAGGGATCAGTTCAGGTCCAGTAAGAAGTCTGATGCCAACACTTGGTTGGAATGTGTGGATGTGTTCTGCAGGTCTCTGGATGGTTGGGTGAAGGGCAGTAGTGTAACAGATTTTCAGGGGCTCTACAACTTGATTGCATGGGAGCACTTGTCTAGTCTATGTTTTGCCGATCTGCGCCAGCACCTAGTTGATAGTAAGCTAACTGACCCCAGGAAGCTTGCTATGGAAGCGGACCGCTGGGTAAGTACCAGGGTCCACAAGAAAGCGTTTGGGGGAGACTCAGCCAAAGGTGGGCAGGGTCCCCAGCAGAAAGGTGGGGGGACAAGGGTAAAGCACAGGAGTTCTCTAAAGGGCCCCAAACTAGTACCCAGGGTAAAGGTTCCCAGCCCCCGGTGATAAGAAGAAAGGGGTCTCTACAGGGAAGCCTGTTGAGACCGGCCCCCGCAAGTGTTATGCATGTGACCAGGTAGGTCACTTTAAGGGGGACCCCAAGTGCCCGAAGGGGACACAGCCACCCACCGGTGGACAGTCCAAAGTGTTGGCTAGTGTAGCGCTCGGGGAGGAGGGGTGCCCACAGGAGGGTGGGGATCCCGCAGAAATGACCCTTGTCTCACTAGGGGACAGTGAGATGGTCCCAGGAAACCAGGTGCCCCCTAACACAAAGAAATATAGCACCTGGGTGACCATTAATGGGAACAGGGTAGAGGCTCTCAGAGATACTGGAGCCAGTGTGACCTCAGTCCGGTGTCACCTGGTGTCTGAGAAGCAAGTAGTCCCAGGAGCATTCCACCAAGTAGTTGCTGTAGACAACTCAGAGCGCCAGTGTATGGTGGTGCAGGTTCCCTTTGAATGGGGGGGGGGTCTCAGGTCCCTTGAGGGTGGTTGTGAGCCCTACCATGCCTGTAGATTGTCTGCTAGGAAACGACCTGGAGCAGTCCTCATGGAAGGAGGTTGAGCTCAGGTCTCACTTGGAGATGCTTGGGTTGCCAGAGTGGGAATGCGTGTCTACTCGGTCAATGGCAGCCAGAAAGGGTGATCAAGAGGACTTGGAGCCTGAAACAGTGGCCCAAGTCCCTACCAAGAGAAAGGGCAGGGGCACGGGAAACCGGCCCCCGAAGTTCCCACGGACCGGGAGGAGGCGGACCTCGAGGAGGACGCCCGGTGCCTACAGGGGAGCAGGTAGCCGAACTGGGAGACATCTCTGAGCTGACCCATTGGCAGCAAGAAGGGGGTCCCACTCAGGGAGGAGTTCTGCAGGGAGCAGAACGAGTGCCCTACTCTGGAGGGTCTGCGGCGGCAGGCTGCAGACCAGGCAGCTGGTAATCAGTCCGGGTCACATCTGATCTACTGGGAGAGTGGTCTCCTATACAGTGAGCCTAAGGTTGCTGAGCCTGGGTCAGCCCGTGTGCTGGTGGTACCCCAGCGCTTCAGGACCTTCCTACTGGGTCTGGCTCATGACGTGCCTTTGGCAGGACATTTGGGGCAGGACAAGACCTTTGACAGGCTTGTCACCCACTTCTTTGGCCCCAAATGCGAAGGCAGTCAGATGCACACTGTAGGTCTTGCCAAACTTGCCAGGCAAGTGGTAAGAGTGGGAGGAAGGTCAAAGCTCCTCTCCAACCTTTTCCTGTTGTTGGTACACCCTTTGAAAGGGTAGGGATGGATATTGTGGGGTCACTGGATCCCAAGACAGCCATGGGCAACAGGTACATCCTGGTCTTGGTGGACCATGCCACCCGGTACCCCGAGGCAATCCCTCTCAGGACAACGACGGCGCCAGTGGTGGGCCGGGCGTTAATGGGGATCTTTTCCCGTGTGGGATTCCCCAGAGAGGTGGTTTCTGATAGGGGGACCAATTTCATATCGAAGTATATGACATCCCTGTGGAAGGAGTGTGGGGTAACCTACAAGTTCACCACTCCTTACCACCCACAAGGAAACGGTCTGGTGGAGAGATTCAACCAGACCTTGAAAGGCATGATCAAGGGTCTAACAGAACCCATGAGGCGTAAGTGGGACGTCCTCTTGCCATGCCTACTCTTTGCATACAGGGAGGTGCCTCAGAAGTCTCTTGGGTACAGCCCCTTTGAGCTCCTGTATGGCCACCCTGTCAGAGGACCTCTGAGTTTGGTAAAGGAAGGCTGGGAGGCAGCTCCCAGGAAAACTCCCAGGATGTATTTAGCTACATGCTGGCCTTTAGAAACCAAACTGCCCGCTTCAGGAAACTCGCTCAGGCGAACCTAGAAGCCAGCCAGGAAGAAATGAAGAGATGGTATGACCAGAACGCCACTCTGGTCGAATTTCAACCTGGGCAGAAAGTGTGGGTCATGGCCCCAGTGGCACCTTGTGCCTTGCAGGACAAGTGGACTGGGCCATACGAGGTAAAGGAGCGCAAAAGTGACGTCACCTACCTGGTGGACTTGCAGGCTCCAAGGAACCCTTTGAGGGTCCTTCACGTGAACCGCCTCAAGCCCCACTTCGAGAGGTCCGAAGTGAGTATGCTCTTGGCGACAGATGATGGGGTGGAAGAGGAGAGTGAGCCTCTCCCTGACCTCCTGTCTACCAAGGAGCATGATGGGTCAGTAGAGGGTGTGATCCTCTCCCCTACTCTGACTCAGGAGCAGCAGGGGGACTGTCGCCAGTTGTTGGGACAGTTCGCCCCACTGTTCTCTCTGACCCCCGGTGTTACTCACTGGTGTACCCATGACGTGGACACCGGTGACAGCCATCCTGTGAAGCACAAGATTTACAGGTTGACTGACCGGGTCAGAGCCAGCATCAAGGAGGAGGTCTCTAAGATGTTGGCGTTAGGGGTGATTGAGCCCTCCCACAGTCCTTGGGCCAGCCCAGTGGTCTTGGTCCCAAAGGCTGCGGCGCCCGGTGCCACTCCAGAACTCCGGTTTTGTGTGGACTACCGTGGGCTCAATGCCGTCACCAGAACTGACGCGCACCCCATCCCCAGAGCTGATGAGCTCATTGATCGGTTGGGAGCTGCCCGGTTCCTCAGCTCGTTTGATTTGACGTCTGGGTACTGGCAGATTGCCTTAACCGATGGGGCCAAGGAGAGATCAGCATTCTCAACCCCAGAAGGTCATTACCAATTCCGGGTGATGCCCTTTGGGTTGAAGAATGCCCCTGCCACCTTTCAGAGGTTGGTCAATCAGGTGTTGGCTGGGCTGGAGGATTTCAGTGCCGCCTACCTGGATGACATTGCTGTGTTCAGTTCCAGCTGGGAAGAACATTTACAGCACCTTGAGAAAGTGTTGAGGGCTCTGCAAGGTGCAGGCCTCACGAGCAAGGCCAGTAAGTGCCAGATCGGGCAGGGTTCTGTGGTGTACTTGGGACACCAGGTAGGAAGCGGCCAGGTGGCGCCCTACAACCCAAGATTGACACCATTCTGGCTTGGGAGCCCCCAAGACTCCAGACAGAGGTGAGAGCCTTCTTAGGTCTCACCGGCTATTATAGGAGATTTGTTAAGGGCTATGGCACCATCGTTGCCCCCTTAACAGAGCTGACCTCTAAGAGGCAGCCCAGGAAAGTGATCTGGACTGAGTCCTGCCAGAAAGCTTTTGATGCCCTGAAGGCAGCCATGTGCACGGCGCCCGTGCTCAAGGCACCTGACTTCTCCAAGGAATTCGTCGTGCAGACTGACGCTTCAGAGCATGGTGTGTGAGCGGTGCTTTCACAACTGAACGAAGAGGGCCTGGATCAGCCTGTAGTCTTCCTGAGCAGGAGACTACTTCCCAGGGAACAGAGGTGGAGTGCCATAGAAAGGGAAGCTTTTGCTGTGGTCTGGGCACTGAAGAAGTTGAGACCATACCTGTTTGGGACTCACTTCCGGGTTCAGACAGACCACAGGCCCCTCAGATGGTTGATGCAAATGAGGGGTGAGAATCCAAAACTGCTGAGGTGGTCCATCTCCCTACAGGGAATGGACTTTACTGTGGAACACCGTCCTGGTACAGAACACGCCAACGCAGATGGTCTGTCCAGGTTCTTCCGCCTTAGTGAAGAGAACTCCAATGGGGTTGGGTAGTTCTCCCTACTTTCAGCTGGAGGGGACATGTGTTAGACTTGGCATCTTTTGGCGTGTTTCCCCTGACTTTTTGCTTTCTGACCTCCCGGTTTGGACTCTGTTTTTGCTGGTGTAATGATTCTGCGCACTTTCCTCACTGCGATCCAGTGGGAAAGTGCAAGTGCTCCTGTATAAAATGCGTTATGGATTGGTGTTTCCATGATTGGCCTATTTGGTTTATGTGTCAGTCCCTTGTAAAGTGCACTGCGAGTGCCAGGGCCTATAGACCAAATGCTGTTGGTGGGCTGCAGCACTGGATTGTGCCACCCACGCAAACAGCCCGTAAAGTGTAACTCGGGCCTGCCATCGCAGAGCCTGTGCGCAGCCTGGGGCTGCCATGTCGACTTGGCAAGTGCACACACTTGCAAGTCTCTAAACCTTCCCTTTGCTACATGTTAGTCACCCCTAAGGTAGGCCCAAGGTACCCCTGTGGGCAGGGTGCGGTGTATGCGAAAGGTAGGACATGCCCTGGTGTGTGCGGCATGTCCTGATAGTGAATTACAGCCTAGTTCGTTTTTCACTATTGCAAGGCTACCTGTTCCCCCTAGGCCAGAACGGGCAGTTTTGATTATTACAGCTTATAATCCCAACTGACCCCGGGAACATGGTAGAAATTCGAGTTTAGTATGTCTGGACTCAGAATGATAAAATGCAGCTTTTAGTGAAGTTGGTTTTAACATTCTGTGTTTGAAAATACCACTTTTAGAAAGTGGGTATTTTCTTGTCTAACCATCCAAGCCTGCCTCTGCGAGGTTGTGTATTCCTTGTCTGGAGTGTGAGTGACAGGGGCTGGGGATGCCAGGAGACAGGGTGAGTCAGCACAGGGCTGAATAGCAAGGTCTACATGTAGATGGGTGGGAGGGGTCGCACCTGGGCCCTGAATAGGACAGTGCCTTCCCTCCACAATGCTGGCTCCACCTCCTGTGGTGCGTCTGATGTCCCTGGCCTACTCACTGAAAGAAGGGACGGAGACTTGTCAACAAAGTGCTCCAGAACTGGTTTGGACTAGGCAAAGGCCTCTCTGCCTTCAGAGAACAAAGGAATTTGGGATATAAATATTGGGGCCCTGACCCCATGAATTTAGATCTCGCTGGAATCAAGGAACCTGCCAAGACGAAGAGCTGGAAGAGCTGCCAGGAGGAGTACTGCCCCTTTGCTGTGTTGTTGCTTTGTTGGGTTGGCCTGCAGCTGCTGCTTCTGCCTTGGGCAGTGAAAGGACTGGACTGAACTTTCTACAAACTTGTGCTGAGTATCTCCAAGGGCCTGGAACCGAGCTGGCTCTCCTGTTAAGAAGTCTCAGGGACTACAAAGACTTCACAAGCCTCTGGGTACCGCTTCTGGAACGCTGGTTCAGTCGCCACAGAGGAAGGGAACTGCAACCGACTCCGTCAACCGAATCCATCCCTGGCCGGTGACCTGTTTGCACCGCAGACCGCATCGCCCCGCTTCGCATCGCAACCCTGGTCTCACCATGGGCGACGTCCGACGCCGCCAACATCGAGCCACTGCTTGCACCGTGACCTGTGGGCACCGCAGTTCGCATCGCATCGCTTCACTGAACCAACCGGACCCGACCGACGCGGTCGCTGCAACTGGCTCAAGAGTCGTGACCGCACCGCAGTTGGGGCACCACTCGCACGTCTGCGACGCACCGCTCCGACTCGCACCGCTGTCCGACGCCAGCTCCCGCACTCCGGCTAGGTCGCCTGCATCGCAAGCTGTCAGCACCGCATCGAGCATCGTCTCACCCTGCATCGCACGCCTTGGACTCACCGACTCCGTCTGCACGACGCTCATCGAGCCGCTGCCTGCACCGCATCGAGGGACACCGCACCTTGCATCGCTCCATCTTGCACCGCAACCGCGACGAACGCCGACCGGCTCGTACACTCAGTACCAGCCACAACGAGAAAAGGTACTGTAACCGAGTCTGTTCACGACTCTGCTGGCCCGTATCGACACGGTCGGCTGGAACTGTTAGACTCTGTGGTTTTCAGCATCACGGTAGGCTCGGACGGAGCTACCGACTCGCACTGAACTTTGCTTTTGTGCTATTCCTGCAAAGAAGAAGTTACCGTATCAAGCATTCATTCGTAAAGTATAGTATTGTGGATTTTTGTCGTAATTGGTCATGTCTTGAGTATATAAAATATTGGTTATTTTTCTAAACTGGTGTGGTGTCCGTTTGTAGTGCTTACACTGTATTACTGTTGGTTATGTGCAAATGCTTTACACACTGCCTCTGAATTAAGCCTGACTGCTCGTGCCAAGCTACCACGAGGGTGAGCAAGGGTTACTTCACGAGTGTAACACCCTTACCCTGACTAGGAAGAAGGGTCCCTACTTGGACAAAGGTGCAAGCCCTTGCCAACTAGAGATCCCATTTCTAACAACCCTGTTCACAATACCTGAGAAACAAGGTTTCGAGAGAAGTGAGGCATGTTTTCCCACCCTGGCGATGAGGGTACATTTCCAAACTCCTGCAAGCAGACCCCCCAGCAGCACTGTTTTAAAGGCCGAGGTCACGGGCACACCAATCAGCTTTGAAGCAATTATCACCTCGGTGATGGCCAGTAATAAGTGTGTCATACCTAGATCTCAAACTATGTCTATCGCAGAGTGCGAAAGAACGATCCATAAGAAAAGCATTTCTGGTTGTTTATAACATTATATGTCTATATATATCTCTCTCTATATATATATTTATATATTCCCCAGCTCGTTTCACCAATGGCCGCCGTTACACACATTGAATGCGCTTTGGGTTAGCCTCTTGCTCTTGATTGAATGCTGTCTGGTGTATCTCATTTCCATGTTTCATATTCAATGGCCTTTCGCACTAATCTTTGTCCCACCTCTGGAGCATTTATTGAGTTCTGACTGGATGGGAACACAGGACCATATAAAACACTGTGGGTGGCAAGGAAGCCTATAGTCCTGCGTTTGTTTCTGTGTTTTTCACCTAGAAGCAAACCCAGGAATATAAACAACGATCCAGATAGCAATATACATCAGTAATAGCTGTAGTGCTTCTCTATGATTAAGACATTTTGTCGAAACGCGTCAGAGAATGAACAAATTGTTGCTGCCCTGTGACAAATAAAGCATGTTGAAATTGTAGCTGTGCTTCAGCAGTTTTCCCTTGGTGAGTGCAAGTTGGCAGGATGCTCCGTTCCTGCTGTAGCTGAAGCTGCCCTGCAGGGTCAGGAGCTCCCTACACGGAGGTATTTTATGTGGATATATATATATATACACTGGAAAAAACATAGGTTTCAGGGACGTTTTAGTTAGAAATTAGCATTTAAAAAACCTTTGAAATTCACTGAAAAAACCATAGGTTTCAGGGACGTTATAGTTAGAAATTTTCATTTAATAACTGTTAGACCTGGCACTGTTGGCGTAGGTCTCCCTTCCATTTTTTTGCTGTTGCCTCATGTGTTTTTGCTGGTTATAGATGCTTTGGGCACTGTGCCACTGCTATTCAGTGCCACAGTGCAAGTGCTCCCTATGGTAAATTGATGTATGGATTAGTGATTCCATGATTGGTTGGTTTGGTTTACTTGTCAGACCCTAGTACAGTGCACTGAGTGTGCCCAGGGCTTGTAAACCAAATGCTGCTGGTGGGCTTGCAGCACTGGTTGTGCCACCCACAGAAGCAGCCTGTAAAAGTGTGTCTCAGGTCTGCCATTGCAGAGCCTGTGTGCAGTCTGGTACTGCCATGTTGACTGGGCAAGTACACCCACTTGCCGGTCCCTAAACCTTCCCTTTTCTGCATATTAGTCACCCCTATGGTAGGCCCAAGGGCAGGGTGCATTGGGCAGGGTGCATTGTAAGTATAAGGTAGGACATGCCCTGGTGTGTGTGGCATGTCCTAATAGTGAATTACAGCCATTTTCGTTTTTCACTTTTGTAAGGCTACCTGTTCTCCATAGGCCAGAATGGGCAGTTTGATTATTACAGCTTATAATCCTAACTGACCCAGGAAACATGGTAGAAAAACGAATTTAGTATGCCTGAACTCAGAATGATAAAATACATCTTTTAGTGAAGTTGGTTTTAACATTCTGTGTTTGAAAATACCACTTTTAGAAAGTAGGTATTTTCTTGCCTAACTATCCAAGCCTGCCTCTGCTAGGTTGTGTATTCCTTGTCTGGGTTTGTGAGTGACAGGGGCTGGGGGACTCCAGGAGACAGGGTGAGTCAGCACAGGGCTGAATAGAGAGATCTGCATGGAGATAGGTGGGAGGAGTTGCACCTGGGACCTGAATAGGGCCGTGCCTTCCCTCCACAATGCTGGCTCCACCTCCTGTGGTGTGTCTGATGTCCCTGGCCTACTCTGTGAAAGGAAAGAAGGAGTCTTGTCAACAAAGTGCTCCAGGACTGACCAGAACTGTTTTGGACTAGGCAAAGGCCTCTCTGCCTTCAGAGAACAAAGAGAATATGTGTATAAAAGAGGGGACCCAAACCCCAGAACTTTAGATCACTTTGGGAAACAAGAAGAAACCTTTGCTGAGGAGAGGAACCAGAGAAACTGAGGCGGAGACTATCCCTAAGCTGAGTGCTGTTTGGGGGATTGGCCTGCAGTGGTTGCCTGACTGCCAAAGAAAGGAGGAAGGAACTTTGTGTGTACTTTCATCAACTTGTAAGAGAGCTCCAAGGGCTTGAGAAAAGAGCTTGCCTCCTGCTGAAGTCTCAGGGACAACAGACTTCACCAACCAGCTCCCCAAGAGTCTTCCTGTAAAGTGCCTGCTGCTGAGCTGGACTTTCTGAAGGACTGCGTGTCGCAAGGAGCTGGAAGCGCAACTCACGAAGAAGAAGAGTCGCCGCCGCAGCCGAAGCGCTTTGCATCGCCGAAGAAGAGGATCGACGTCGCATCAGACGCCGCCGCATCAACGGAGAAGAGTGTCGCCGCCGCTGTCGCATCATTGCCGAAGCGCCTCGCCGGAGAAGAGGACCTACGTCGCTTCAGACGCCGCCGCATCACCGGGAAGCGTGTCGCAGGGCCTGTCGCGGCTCAGAAGAATCGTTGAGTCGCCGCACGGCTGTCGCATCAGTGCCGGTGCGCCTCGCCGGAGAAGAGGACCGACGTTGCATCAGACGCCGCCGCATCACCGGGAAGTGTGTCGCAGGGCCTGTCGCGGCTCAGAAGCATCATTGCCGAAGTGCCCCGCATCGTCAGAGAAGAGGACCGACGTCGCATCAGACGCCGCCGCATCACCGGGAAGCGTGTCGCAGGGCCTGTCGCGGCTCAGAAGAATCGTTGAGTCGCCGCACGGCCGTCGAGCGTGCACGCATTGTGTCGCATCAAGAAGAAGACGCCATCTTTGTTCATTGCACCGGATCTTCATCGCATCACGGCGTTGCTGGTCGCATCGCCACGAAGGCGCAGTAAGAAACCGACGCATCCCCTACGCATCAGTAGGGACCCGACGCATCACCGTTCTTGCGTGTAAGGAACCGACGCATCACCTTCGCTGCAACACTTTCGTTGTATAGCGTTATGCATCCTAAGGTACATTGAACTCAAAGTGTCGCATTTACCATCTTAAGGGAACTGAGCTAATTCTACCATTTTGAAGTACAGTATTGTGGATTTTTGTCGTTTGTGGTCTTGTGTTAAATCTATATAAAAGATACTTATTTTTAATATACATCTGGTGTGGTGTCCATCTGTGGTGTTGTCACTTGATTACTGTATGTGTTCACAAATGCTTTACACACTGCCTCTGAGATAAGCCTGTCTGCTCGTGCCAAGCTACCAAGGGGGTTATTTTAGGAGTGTACCCCCTTACCCTGACTAGACGCAAGGGTCCCTATTTGGTCAAAGGTACCTACCTCTGCCAACTAGAGACCCCCAAATCTAACATTGGTGGTCAGCAGTGAGGATTCTGGACTTGCATTTGTGACTCATGTACAGTGATTGGTGAACACTACTAGTGAGTGCAGACCAAAATGCGACCACATACTTTTGGTAGATTGTTTTTTCTGGGATTTTCTATTTTTGCCAAGAACTGCCAAGTTTAACCACAATGGATACAGCAGCATCCATAGCATCTGTTGATTGTGATTGGGAAGAGGAGAGACTAGAATGCTACTATGGGAAACAGCTAAAGCACTTCTGCATGAAATTTAAAGTTGCTATGACCGGTCTCATCAAGAAGGATGAGTTCCAAAAGGCGCTGAGGGCCTGGGTCCAAGCAAGGAATACCCCTGAGAATGAGGAAGGGGTTGAGAATGCAGATGAGCAGCTGGAGGGGCCATTGGGTCCAGAGGGGAGGAGAGCAACTTCCCCAGTAGGTAGCAGTGTTTCTGCCAAAGGCCTGTCCCCAGAGGAGTTGGCGGACAGGAAGGAAAACAGGATGCACGAATTGGAGCTTGCCAAGCTCAAGTTGGGTGGGCAACTGGAGTTAGAAAATAGGAGATTGGCCCTTGAAGAAAAGAGAATGCAGTTGGAGCATGAGAAAAGTTTGAGGGAGTTGGAGTTGAAAGCTAGAAGCTTAGAGATTACTCCCTCTGGTGGCAGCACACCGTCAATGCCTGTTGAAGCTAGGGTGTATATTCCTAAAGATGTGGTGAGAGAGTTTTATAAGAATGATGATATTGGGCAGTGGTTCAAGGCCTATGAGGTAGCCATGTCTTCCCACCGGGTCCCTGAGAAGGATTTGGGAGCGGGGTTGTGGGGGTGGTTCCTTAGTGAGGGGCGGGACACACTGTTAGACTTGCCTTCTGAAGTCCATAATTCTTATAGCCACATGAAAGATGCATTGATGTCCAGGTATGGGTTGATTCCTGAATTGCATAGACAGAGGTTTAGAAATTGCAAGAAGGTGGAGTCAGGTACCTGAGTAGAATATGTCACTTTTTTCTGCAGAGCATTGGATGGTTGGGTGAAGGGTAGCAAAGTTAATGATTTTGAAGGGCTCTTTGATTTAATTGCATGGGAGCACTTGTCAAGTAATTGTTTTCCAGAGCTACGCCAGCACCTGATTGGGAATTTTCTCCCGAGTGGGATTCCCCAGAGAGGTAGTGTCTGACCGAGGTACAAACTTCATTTCCAAGTATATGAAGTCCCTGTGGCAGGAGTGTGGGGTAACTTACAAGTTCACCACTCCTTACCACCCCCAAGGAAATGGGTTGGTTGAGAGATTCAACCGGACCCTCAAAGGCAGGATTATGGGTCTTGAGGAACCTATGAGGCATAAGTGGGACGTTCTCTTGCCATGCCTTCTCTTTGCATACCATGAGGTGCCACAGAAATCTCTAGTGTTCAGTCCCTTTGAGCTTCTCTATGGTCACCCAGTGAGAGGACCTCTGAGTTTGGTCAAGGAAGGCTGGGAGCAATCTCCCAGGAAACCTCCCCAGGATGTATATAGCTACATGCTGGCCTTCAGGAACCAGACTAGGCGTTTCAGGCAACTCGCTGAGGCAAATCTGGAAGCCAGCCAGGAGGAGATGAAGCGGTGGTACGACCAGAATGCCACTCTGGTAGAGCTTCAGCCTGGTCAGAAAGTGTGGGTCATGGCCCCAGTGGAGCCCTGTGCGCTCCAGGATAAGTGGACCGGACCATTTGAGGTGGTGGAGCGCAAGAGTCCTGTTACCTACTTGGTGGACTTGCGGTCTCCCAGGAACCCCTTGCGGGTCCTGCATGTCAACCGCCTGAAGCCCCACTTGGAGAGGTCCGAAGTGGGCATGCTCTTAGTGACAGATGCTGGAATGGAGGAGGAGACTCAGCCTCTCCCTGACCTCCTGTCGGCGACAGAGCGAGATGGGTCAGTGGATGGTATGAACCTCTCTTTCACCCTGACCCCTGAGCAACAGAATGACTGCCACCAGTTGCTGGGACAGTTTTCTGATTTGTTCTCCCTGATTCCCAGTGTCACTGATTGGTGCATCCATGATGTGGACACTGGAGACAGTCCTCCTGTTAAGCACAAAACTTACAGGGTAACTGACAGGGTGAGAGCTTGCATCAAGGAGGAGGTCTCCGAAATGCTTGCGTTAGGGGTGATTGAGTCCTCTAACAGTCCTTGGGCCAGCCCAGTGGTCTTGGTCCCAAAGGCCACCCACCGGGTGCCACACCAGAACTCCGGTTCTGTGTGGACTACCGAGGGCTCAATTCAGTCACGAGGACTGACGCGCACCCCATCCCCAGAGCTGATGAGCTCATTGATCGGTTAGGGGCTGCCCGGTACCTCAGCACGTTTGATCTAACGTCTGGGTACTGGCAGATCGCCTTGACTGATGGGGCAAGAGAGAGGTCAGCATTATCCACACCAGATGGGCACTACCAGTTCCGGGTTATGCCCTTTGGGATGAAGAATGCCCCTGTCACCTTTCAGAGGTTGGTCAACCAGGTGTTGGCTGGACTGGAAGAGTTCAGTGCCGCCTACCTGGATGACATTGCAGTGTTCAGCGCCAGTTGGGAAGAACATCTGCGCCACCTCTGGGAAGTATTGATGGCGCTGCGGAGGGCAGGCCTCACGATCAAGGCGATCAAGGCGAGTAAGTGCCAGATCGGGCAGGGTTCCGTGGTGTACTTGGGACACCAGGTTGGGAGCGGCCAGGTGGCGCCCCTACAGCCCAAGATTGAGACCATCCTGGCTTGGGAGCCCCCCAAGACCCAGACTGAGGTGAGAGCCTTTTTAGGACTCACTGGGTATTACAGGAGGTTTGTCAAGGGGTATGGCAGCATCGTTGCACCCTTGACAGAGCTGACTTCCAGGAAGCAGCCCAAGAGAGTGATTTGGACTGACACCTGTCAGAAAGCTTTTGAGGCCCTGAAAACTGCCATGTGCACGGCGCCCGTGCTCCTGGCACCCAACTTCTCAAGAGAGTTTATCGTTCAGACAGACGCTTCAGAGCATGGTGTGGGGGCTGTTTTGTCACAGATAAATGAGGAGGGCCTAGATCAACCCGTAGCCTTCATCAGTAGGAGGTTACTTCCACGGGAACAGAGGTGGAGTGCGATTGAGCGTGAGGCATTTGCTGTGGTCTGGGCGCTGAAGAAGCTGAGACCATACCTGTTTGATACTCACTTCCTGGTTCAGACAGACCACAGGCCCCTCAGATGGTTGATGCAGATGAGGGGTGAGAATCCAAAGCTGTTGAGGTGGTCCATTTCCCTACAGGGGATGGACTTCACGGTGGAACACCGCCCTGGTACAGAGCACGCCAATGCTGATGGTCTGTCCAGATTTTTCCGCCTTAGTGAAGAGAACTCCCAGGAGGTAGGGTAGTTCTCCCCACATTGCTGTTGCCTCATGTGGTTTTGCTGGTTATAGATCCTTTGGGCACTGTGCCACTGCTAGTCAGTGCCACAGTGCAAGTGCTCCCTATGGTAAATTGATGTATGGATTAGTGATTCCATGATTGGTTGGTTTGGTTTACTTGTCAGACCCTAGTACAGTGCACTGAGTGTGCCCAGGGCTTGTAAACCAAATGCTGCTGGTGGGCTTGCAGCACTGGTTGTGGCACCCACAGAAGCAGCCTGTAAAAGTGTGTCTCAGGTCTGCCATTGCAGAGCCTGTGTGCAGTCTGGTACTGCCATGTTGACTGGGCAAGTACACCCACTTGCCAGTCCCTAAACCTTCCCTTTTCTGCATATTAGTCACCCCTATGGTAGGCCCAAGGGCAGGGTGCATTGAAGTATAGGGTAGGACATGCCCTGGTGTGTGTGGCATGTCCTAATAGTGAATTACAGACATTTTCGTTTTTCACTATTGCAAGGCTACCTGTTCTCCATAGGCCAGAATGGGCAGTTTGATTATTACATCTTATAATCCTAACTGACCCAGGGAACATGGTAGAAAAACGAATTTAGTATGCCTGAACTCAGAATGATAAAATACATCTTTTAGTGAAATTGGTTTTAACATTCTGTGTTTGAAAATACCACTTTTAGAAAGTAGGTATTTATTTGCCTAACTATCCAAGCCTGCCTCTGCTAGGTTGTGTATTCCTTGTCTGGGTTTGTGAGTGACAGGGGCTGGGGGACTCCAGGAGACAGGGTGAGTCAGCACAGGGCTGAATAGAGAGATCTGCATGGAGATAGGTGGGAGGAGTTGCACCTGGGACCTGAATAGGGCTGTGCCTTCCCTCCACAATGCTGGCTCCACCTCCTGTGGTGTGTCTGATGTCCCTGGCCTACTCTGTGAAAGGAAAGAAGGAGTCTTGTCAACAAAGTGCTCCAGGACTGACCAGAACTGGTTTGGACTAGGCAAAGGCCTCTCTGCCTTCAGAGAACAAAGAGAATATGTGTATAAAAGAGGGGACCCAAACCCCAGAACTTTAGATCACTTTGGGAAACAAGAAGAAACCTTTGAGGAGGAGAGGAACCAGAGAAACTGAGGAGGAGACTATCCCTAAGCTGGGTGCTGTTTGGGGGATTGGCCTGCAGTGGTTGCCTGACTGCCAAAGAAAGGAGGAAGGAACTTTGTGTGTACTTTCATCAACTTGTAAGAGATCTCCAAGGGCTTGAGAAAAGAGCTTGCCTCCTGCTGAAGTCTCAGGGACAACAGACTTCACCAACCAGCTCCCCAAGAGTCTTCCTGTAAAGTGCCTGCTGCTGAGCTGGACTTTCTGAAGGACTGCGTGTCGCAAGGAGCTGGAAGCGCGACTCACGAAGAAGAAGCGTCGCCGCCGCAGCCGAAGCGCCTCGCATCGCCGAAGAAGAGGATCGACGTCGCATCAGACGCCGCCGCATCTACGGAGAAGAGTGTCGCCGCCGCTGTCGCATCATTGCCGAAGCGCCTCGCATCACCGGAGAAGAGGACCGACGTTGCATCAGTCGCCGCCGCATCACCGGGAAGCGTGTCGCAGGGCCTGTCGCGGCTCAGAAGCATCGTTGCCGAAGCGCCCCACATCGCCGGAGAAGAGGACCGACGTCGCATCAGACGCCGCCACATCACCGGGAAGCGTGTCGCAGGGCCTGTCGCGGCTCAGAAGAATTGTTGAGTCGCCGCACGGCCGTCGGGCGTGTACGCATCGTGTCGCATCAAGAAGAAGACGCCATCTTTGTTCATTGCACCGGATCTTTATCGCATCACGGTGTTGCTGGTCGTATCGCCACGAAAGCGCAGTAAGAAACCGACGCATCCCCTACGCATCAGTAAGGACCCGACGCATCACCGTTCTTGCATGTAAGGAACCGACGCATCACCTTCCCTGCAACACTTCCGTTGTATAGCGTTACGCATCCTAAGGTACATTGAACTCAAAGTGTCGCATTTACCATCTTAAGAGAACTGAGCTAATTCTACCATTTTGAAGTACAGTATTGTGGATTTTTGTCGTTTGTGGTCTTGTGTTAAATCTATATAAAAGATACTTATTTTTAATATACATCTGGTGTGGTGTCCATCTGTAGTGTTGTCACTTGATTACTGTATGTGTTCACAAATGCTTTACACACTGCCTCTGAGATAAGCCTGTCTGCTCGTGCCAAGCTACCAAGGGGGTGAGCAGGGGTTATTTTAGGAGTGTACCCCCTTATCCTGACTAGACGCAAGGGTCCCTATTTGGTCAAAGGTACCTACCTCTGCCAACTAGAGACCCCCAAATCTAACAATAACCTTAGAAATTCACTGAAAAAACCACAGGTTTCAGGGACGTTATAGTTAGTTGAACATTTCACTCGTACAAAACCAGAGAAATTCGGCCGTTATTGTTAGTTGAGCTAACTATAACTCGCGCCCCCGCAATGCAATGCTGATGACATCACATATTACATCATTCATGACATGGTCAGTGACATCACTGATGACATCACTGATGACATCTCAAATGACATCACTGATGACATCATCCACGTGATAATCTGATGCACCTCCTCACACCCTAATATAACCTTTGATACACCCACTCTAAAATACAGACTACAATTTTCGAAACCATAGACACACCAATACCAGTTACTACATACCCACTCACTGATTCCTGGGTCTACACACACATCCACTCATTTACCCATACAGTCACTCATACATGCAGTCACTTATCAATACAGCACTATCATATGCACTCATACACCTTTACAGACACTCACACACCGCCACTCATCCATAGAGTTACTCACACACCTAGTCAGTCATGCAAAGAATCAATCACACTCCCATTTACTCACCTATACAGTCATACACACACCACCTCACTTATTCATACAGATACTAACACATACTTACTCTCTTATACAATCACTGACACAAGCACACACTCATCCATACAGCTGCTCTCACAATCACTCACTCTCATATATAGTTATTTATCACTCACATATACTGCCTTTCACATATGTAGTTACTCACACATGTACCACTGAGACATCCATTCACTCACCAACACACCCATACACACACTCACCCACCCATACAGCCCTTCACAGATGCACTCTTGAACCCATACACCCAGTGAATCACCCACTCACACATTTATGCACAGAGTCACCCCCCCACCCACCCACACAGACACTCAAGCACCCATACAAATACTCAGACAACCAATCAATAACCCATATAGACACACATTAAGCTACTCACCAACCCATGCAACTGCTTACACACCAACTGACAGACTGATTCCGACATTTACACAGTTTAGTCAATAACCCATGCATTCAGTAAGACACGTTTAATCACTCATTTATACAGACAGTCACGCACCTACTAAATCATCCATTCAGACACTTATCCACCCACTCTTTCTTCAAAACACCTTGGCATATATATATATATGTATAAAACATATTTAAACTTTACAGAAACACACATTCACTGGATTATGTCATCAGTGATGTCATTTGAGATGCCATCAGTGATGTCATCAGTGATGTCACTGACCATGTCATGAATGATGTAATATGTGACGTCATCAGCAGTGCATTGCGGGGGCGCGAGTTATAGTTAGCTCAACTACCTATAACGGCCGAATTTCTCTGGTTTTGTACGAGTGAAATGTCCAACTAACTATAACGTCCCTGAAACCTGTGGTTTTTTCAGTGAATTTCTAAGGTTTTTTAAATTATATATATATATATATATATATATATATATATATATATATATGAACACCACATCCGATTCTCCACACAAAATCGGACACCGACACGGGGAGATTTTAGAAATGCGAGGTTTATTCCTCCATTACGCTGCGACGCGTTTCGGCATTCACTGCCTTGATCACACAGTGATCACTTCCTGATTTGCATGCATAAATTAAAATTCGTCAGAGTTACCCGATCACATGATCGGAGCTTTTTCATGAAGCAGGAAAACAGACTGTTTCATCAGTAAAACAACACAGTTTCAAACATTTCATTTTAAATTATAATTATTGCATTGTTATACTCAATATTAATAGGGAGAATTTCATAATTCCTTTTAAGCGGAAATTTCCTTTTAAATCCACAAAACAATATGTCAGACATACTATGTAATAGATTTCTATGTCCTACTATGTACAACATTGGAGTTCAATAAAGTGCAAATACAGAGGTTAATTAATGAGAACTCATTAATTCTTTCACTCATTTCATAGTCCTTTACATAAATTATAAAGTCCAAGAACGGGCAAGTGCCCATAGACCCCTGTTGAACCTCACATACGGGTCATTCTCTGGTATCTTCTATGCACCACGATCTATGGATCTAATCTCACAAAACCTATTGCATTTTCATTTATATATCATGAATTGTCATGCAACATGGTATTGATGGCTCATGATAAAAGCCATATTTTATCATTAAAAACTCTCTAAAACCCAAGGTGTACACAGCATGACATTGAGACGTGACCACAGCAACCCACTGTGGTTTTATTGTGATTTTATCAGGTCTGAATGCACGGCACCCCACTTGAGGAATACGAAATTACACCACAAGTACCAGGAGCCATAGCGGTGACCACGCCCACTGGGGCGAGTACTGAGTTCAAATTGGTGTGTAACCACTGCCATGCAATGCAGCCCAAAAATCAAGCCTATGAAAAAAAGAAGGATCTCGAAACGTGTTGGCTGTGAGAATTAGCTGTGGACTTCGTTCATATTTTGGCTGCAGCTTCCAATAAAGAAATCGAGTGGCCATACTTACCTGGGTGGGCTTCTGCTGTTTGGGGCAACTCTTTGGTTTTGGATTGAAACGGCTAGCCTAGCCGTAGCAGAAGCCCCGCTGCCTAAAGCGGACCATGGCTGCGCCAACCGGCGTATGCTAATTATGGACAGGAGCCGATGTTGGAAGCTACGAGTGAGCAGCATGACATTGAGACGTGACCACAGCAACCCACTGTGGTTTTATTGTGATTTTATCAGGACTGAATGCACGGCACCCCACTTGAGGAATATGAAATTACACCACAAGTACCAGGAGCCATAGCGGTGACCACGCCCACTGGGGCGAGTACTGAGTTCAAAATGGTGTGTAACCACTGCCATGCAATGCAGCCCAAAAATCAAGCCTATGAAAAAGAGAAGGATCTCGAAACGCGTCGGCTGTGAGAATTAGCTGTGGACTTCGTTCATGTTTTGGCTGCAGCTTCCAATAAAGAAATCGAGTGGCCATACTTACCTGTGTGGGCTTCTGCTGTTTGGGGCAACTCTTTGGTTTTGGAATGAAATGGCTAGCATAGCCGTAGCAGAAGCCCCACTGCCTAAAGCGGACCATGGCTGCGCCAACCGGCGTATGCTAATTATGGACAGGAGCCGATGTTGGAAGCTACGAGTGAGCAGCATGACATTGAGACGTGACCACAGCAACCCACTGTGGTATTATTGTGATTTTATCAGGACTGAATGCACGGCACACCACTTGAGGAATACGAAATTACACCACAAGTACCAGGAGCCATAGCGGTGACCACGCCCACTGGGGCGAGTACTGCGTTCAAATTGGTGTGTAACCACTGCCATGCAATGCAGCCCAAAAATCAAGCCTATGAAAAAGACACAAGGATCTCAAAACGCGTCAGCTGTGAGAATTAGCTGTGGACTTATATATATATATATTCACTGAAAAAACCATAGGTTTTAGGGACAGTTATAGTTAGTTGGACATTGCACTCGTACAAAACCCGCAAAATTCCCCCGTTATAGTTAGTTCAGCTAACTATAACTCGCGCCCCCGCAATGCACTGCTGATGACATCACATATTACATCACTCATGACATGGTCAGTGACATCACTGATGACATCACTGATGACATCTCAAATGACATCACTGATGACATCATGCAGTGACTGTGTGTTTCTATAAAGTTTAAATATGTTTAATATATATGCCAAGGTGTATTGAATAATGAGTGGGTGTATAAGTGTCTGGATGGATGATTTAGTAGGTGCGTGACTGACTCTATAAGTGAGTGATTAAACATATCTTACTAAATGCATGGGTTAGTGACTAAACTGTGTGAATGTTTTTAACCGTCTGTCTGTTGGTGTGTAAGTGGCTGCATGGGTTTGTAAATAGCTACATGAGTGTCTATATGAGTTATTGATTGGTTGTCTGAGTATCTGTATGGGTGCCTGAGTGTTTGTGTGGATGGGGTGTGTGTGACTGCACATAGATGTATCAGTGGGTGATTCACTGGGTGCATGGTTTCAAGAGTGCATCTGTGATGGACTGTATGGGTGGGTGAGTGTGTGTATGGGTGTGTTAGTGAGTGAATGTATATCTCAGTGGTACATGTGTGAGTAACTACATATGTGAAAGGCAGTATATATGTGTGTTGGAGTATATAAATGGGTATAAGTGAGAGTGTGTGATTGTGAGAGTGGCTGTATGGATGAGTGTGTACTTGTATTAGTGATTGTATAAGAGCGTAAGAATGTGCTAGTATTTGTATGAGTAAGTGAGCTGGTGTGTGTATAACTGTATAGGTGAGTAAATGGCAGTGTGATTAATTATTTGCATGACTGACTAGGTGTGTGAGTACCCTCTATGGATGAGTGGCGGTGTGTGAGTGTCTATGTAGGTGTATGAGTGCATATGATAGTCCTGTACTGAGTGACCGTAAGTATGAGTGACTGTACAGGTGAGTGAGTGGATGTGTGTGTAGACCTAAGAATCGAGTGAGTGGGTATGTAGTTATTGGTGTTGGAGTGTCTATGGTTTTGAGAATGGCAGTCTGTAATTTAGAGTGGGTGTATCAAAAGTTATATTAGGGTGTGAGAAGATGCATGAAATTATCACATGGATGATGTCATCAGTGATGTCATCAGTGATGTCATTTGAGATGTCATCAGTGATGTCATCAGTGATGTGACTGACCATGTCATGAGTGATGTAATATGTGACGTCATCAGCAGTGCATTGCGGGAGCGCGAAGTTATAGTTAGCTGAACTAACTATAACGGGGAATTTCACGGGTTTTGTACGAGTGCAATGTCCAACTAACTATAACTGTCCCTAAAACCTATGGTTTTTTCAGTGAATTTCAAAGGTTTTTTAAATGCAAATTTCTAACTATAACGTGTCTGAAACCTATGGTTTTTTCAGTGAATTTCAAAGGTTTTTTAAATGCTAATTTCTAACTATAACGTGCCTGAAACCTATGGTTTCTTCAGTGAATTTCAAAGGTTTTTTAAATGCTAATTTCTAACTATAACGTGCCTGAAACCTATGGTTTTTTCAGTGAATTTCAAAGGTTTTTTAAATGCTAATTTCTAACTATAACGTGCCTGAAACCTATGGTTTTTTCAGTGAATTTCAAAGGTTTTTTAATGCTAATTCCTAACTATAACATGTCTGAAACCTATGGTTTTTTTCAGTGAATTTCCAAGGTTTTGTAAATGACAATTTTTAAATGTATTAATTGTTATCTTTATTTTTTGATACTGATTTACTACATTTTTTTAAACTATTTATTTTTAGATATTTTATTTTTTAAATTACATTGTAATTACATTATACATTACATTACAAAATATACTTTCTCAGAATGAATTACTTTGTTTTAAATACTTTGCAAATAGGCAATAGACTTTTAAGTACAGTAGTTACAGTTGTTGCAATGGGCAACACAATTTCAAACACAATGCAACATTGAGCTCAATGTGAATTTCAAGTTAAATGCAATTAGTTACTTTATGGATTACTTTTTCTAACCACAGGACTGGATCCTAGATTCAGTCCTGGGACATCTCCTGTAAACAGTTGAGTAAAAGCGTTTTGGTTACAGTAGTGATTTTTAAGGAATATTATTGTATTTTAAAAGTTGACACTTAGAAACTTTTTCACATAGAATCACCAATGTTATCCTATGGGAGGAAATTCACTTAGCAGGTAAGTAGTGTTATCGTTATGTTTTCTTACTCAGTGGTGGATCCTGGATCCAGCACTGGTGCATCTCCTGTAAACAGTTGAAAGAATGTGTTTAAGTCATACAGGCGATTTTTAAGGAATATTTGTAGTTTGTGAAAATCGACACTTTGAAACTTTTCTGCTGAAAACCAGTCAATGGATTCCTATGGAAGGAAATACAAGTTACTGGTAAGTACGGTTAGAATTACTTTTCAGGGTCAGTGCTGGGCTAAAAGATGCAGCACTGGGTTCTCTCCTGATAACAGGTGAGTAAATCGGAATTCGTAGTTCGGCTGATTTTAGAGGAATATTATAAAGTTCCAAAACTCCACACTTAGAAGAATTTCCAAGTGAAACCAGTCAATGTTAGCCTATGGAAGGAAATTCAAGTTACTGGTAAGTACGGTTAGAATTACTTTTCAGGGTCAGTGCTGGGCTAAAAGATGCAGCACTGGGTTCTCTCCTGATAACAGGTGAGTAAATCGGAATTCGTAGTTCGGCTGATTTTAGAGGAATATTTACACAATGGTGAAGGAAGGGGGTGTGGTCTGAGGTGACATGTCTGCAAACATGCCCTGTGGCGCGTTTTAAGTTGGAAAATTAATTCCTCCTCATTCCCGAGGGTCCCTAGGGGCCAACTATCCCACCAGGTACCTCCAGTATGCGCCAGAGAGCTGCGTTGCAGAGAGGTGTTCAGAGGCCACGCCCCTTTTTACAACACTCTGCAACGCAGCTCCGTGGCGCTTACTGGAGGTACCTGGTGGGCTAGTTGGCCCCCAGGGACCCTCGGGATTGAAGAGGAATTAATTCCTGAACTTAAAACACGCCACGGGGCCTGTTTGCACACTTGTCACCTGAAGCCCCGCCCCCTCCCTTCACCACTGTGCAAACGCGCCCCGTGGCACGTTTTAAGTTGGGGGATTAAGTCCCCTTGAATCCTGAGGGTCCCTGGAGTCCAACTAGCCCACCAGGTACCTCCAAAAGCGCCACAGAGCTGCGTTGCAGAGAGGTGTAAAAGGGGCGTGGCCTCTGTACACCTCTCTGCAACGCAGCCCCCTGGCGCATACTGGAGGTTCCTCGTGGGCTACTTGGCCCCCAGGGACCCCCAGTATTCAAGGGGAATTACTTCCCCTTCCTAAAACGCGCCAGGGAGGGGGCGGGGACTCCGGCGCGATGCCGATCTTTTTTTTTTTTTGTATGGGAGGGGGGCTGCGTGGCCCCCTTTCCCTCAGCCACTTTTGGCCCTGGGGACCCCATCCCCAGGGGCCTGAGGATTTTTTTTTTTAAATAAAAAAAAACGGGAAGGGGGCCGCGTGGTCCCCCTTCCCTGGGCATCTATTGGCCCCGGGGACCCCATCGCCCGGGGCATGCCCGCTTTGTTTTTTTATTTAAAAATATTGGAGGGGCAGAGTGGCCCCCTCCTTAGGCCACTCTATGGCCCCGGGACCTCATCCCCCGGGGCCGGCCTTTACATTTTTAATTTTTTAATTTGTAGGGGAGGGGGCCGCGTGGCCCCTCCCAGGCCACTAATGGCCTGGGGACCCCATCCATCCGGGGCCTGGCCTCTGGTTGGGGACTGTGGGGGTCCCCAATCCCCACAGTCCCGCCCGGCACCCCGCGTCCTGCGGGAGCCGGCATTGCTTTCTCCATAAGGGGAGCTGCTGACATGCAGCTCCCCTTATGGAAAGCAACTCTGCTTTGCTTCATTGAAGCGAGCAGGTTTCCCTGCTCTCGCTTCAATGAAGCAAGCAGTTTGCAATGGCAGGACTGGAGCCGCGAGGCTCTCGTCCTGCCATTAGCAAACAGCAGTGTCCCGGGGAAGGCACCCCGGGACACTGCAGGAGCCGGCCCTGGGGGGTGGCGGTCCACAGGGCCATCAAGGCCTCCAGGAGGGGGGCCGCGCGGCCCCCCTCCCATCCTGTTCACAGCCCCAGGGAGTGGTGGTCCCCGGGGCTCAGGGGTCCTAAACGGACCACCACATTTTATTATTTAGTGCCCCGGGGAGGTGGCGGTCCCCGGGGCATGTGGGGGGGCTTGACCCCCCACAGGTTATTTAAAAAAAATAAAAGAAGCCCCGGGGGTGGCGGTCCTCGGGGCTGCGGGAGGAGCCCAGAGCCCTCCTGCAGCATTTTAATTGAAAGCCCCGGGGGTGGCAGAGCCCAGGGCTTGGGGGGGCCTTAGAGGCCCCCACATACATTTTCATTAACCCCGCATGCCCCCGGGACTTGGCCCACCCGGGGGCCAAATCACAAAGAAGAGCGGGAGCCTGTGCTTCGTTTTTTTTTTTTATCGGCAGGATCCGCGCACCCAGCGCGTTTTCTGCCGATTTAAAAAAACAACAACATTTTTTTTTGGGCTCTGGGGGTCCTTGTGGGACCCCCTGAGCAGGCCTAGGGGGTCAGGGTGTTTCTACCCTGCCCCCTTTTTGCGTTTTACGCAGTTGTTTTTCTGCTTTAGAACCGAGGAACAAGATGGCTGCCAACACTTCCTGGTTTGGAGTGTTGACAGCCAATTAGCATGCAGCTCGTGATCGGGAGGGTGCGCAGATCCAACGCGGCCATAAATATTGAAACTTTTATTTGTGATTTTCTCCAAAACTGCTGAACGGATTTACACCATTTTTAAAAAGGGTGCTTTCTGAACCAAGCACTACCTTTTTGCCAAATTTGGTGTAATTCCGTTCAGCAGTTTTAGCTGTAGCCTGCATAAAGTTTCCTATGGGAAATTGATTTTTTCACTCTTATTTTTTGAATTTCTCCGCAACTACTGAACGGATTTACACCATTTAAAAAAAGGTCGCTTTCTGAACTAAGCGCTACCTTTTTTGCAAAATTTGATGCAATTCCGTTCAGCTAGTTCGGAGCTGTAGCCAGGGCTAAAAGTTCCTGAGGGAATTAACATGGAGAAAACGCGTTTTGGGACGCCCCTTTTTTCTCGGCCGCCGCTTGATGAATCACACCGAAACTTTCAAGACAGGAGCGGACCGGAGCGCCCCAGTAGTTTTGAAAATTTCGCAATGATTCGTCAAACGACACCAAACTTATTGGGAATAGAATGTTGCGGATTTCCTATGGATAAAGGTCCTAACTATAACTATCTACTGGCGACCGCCAGTAGATAATATATATATATATATATATCCACGATCAGTTCTGGCTCACCAACTCTGCTTGCCAGAAAACGACACCGCAGATCCAAGCTTTCAGGTAACGTTTTTATTTAATTAATTCCGGGCTATGATGCGTTTCGGCTGGGTCCCCTGCCTTGATCATTGATTAGATATATATAATGAAGCGTGATTTCACCATATGAATCATGAAACGATAGACATGACAGCAAGTACTCTCTACCACTAAGTAAACAACACCAGCAATGTGTCACCCAACTCAGCATCAGTTGTAAATATAATGAGGAAAGTCAGTAATTACATCCCCAACATCACATTTAAATTTTCTGAAAGCAATAAACAAATGTAAGATTTTAATTTTGGATAAACAAATTCAAAAATTACAAAGAACAGGGTGAATTTTTTTTTTAAATTAACAATTTGTCACCAAAACACCAACTTTCATTTTTAGGAAATCAACCAGTTTGTGTCCTAAATACTTGCTTGCCAGTTTCATCAAGTACATATATGCTCTACCGATCTGTCTCAGATGCTCATTGTTAGAAATTGGGTTTCTGGGTGGTAGAGGTATGCATCATGTCCAAGCAGGAACCACAACACTAGTCAGGATAAATCAGATACACAACCTTAATTAACCTGTGCTCATCGTCTGGTACCTTGGCACAGATCAGTTAGGCTTAACTTAAGAGGCAATGTGGAAGGTATTTGTGCAATACTTCAAACAGTGACAACACCACACAAAAAGATACTACACCTGTTTAGAAAAATAGAACTTCGCTTAATGAACAAAACAAGAACAAAACAACAGAAATACAATAAGTACAACCGGAGTTATGAATTTTTAAAGATCAAACTGAAATGTAGTGCTTAAAAGCATAAAGTGCCAACTGGGGCTATTTGGTCGTGCTAGACCAAGTCAAATCCAAAGGTTCAGACAGACCACAATGCGGTGTGGGTTGGATACAGGAACCAATCTTGTCCCACGGCAAAGTACCTTTTTTGCATCGTCAATGAAGACCTGCTGCGTGGAGCAGAGGAGACGATGCGTCATCATCGATTCTTTGGAAGTAGATGACACGTCGGTTTCAAACCGAGCAAAGTCAGAGATGCATCGAAGCTGTAGGTGGTGCACTACCCCGACAGCAAAACACTGTACTCGATCAGAGCAGCAACTGAGATGCATCATCGTCAAAGGAGATGTACCGATACTGAGTGGCACAACAATGGTAAAGCATGGATTTTGACAGTTTCAGCACATTATACCTACGTCCAAGGGCCCAGGACTGGATTGGCATCACTTGGCAGGGTAAGACTCTCAGATGGTAGAGTCCATGTGCTGTGAATAGGTGGGTTGGAAGTCTTTGATGTCTCTGAGACTTCTAACAGGAGACAAACCAGCAAACCCTGGGAGTCACTCTGGTTGTGGTTTGGAGAGAAGCAGGTCCAGTCTTTCTCACTCCCAGGGAAGGAGGGCAGCAGGGAGCAGGTGAGCACAGCAGAGCAAGAGTCCTGCATAGTAGCAGTCCAGCACAGTGGCAGTCCTTCTTCCTGGCAGCGTATCCACAGGTCCAGAAGTGTATTGAGTTGGTGGTGTCAGGGGTCTAGTACTTATACACAGTTGTGCCTTTGAGGTGGGGGAGACTTCAAAGAGAGGCATTAGAAGTGCACAGAGTCCCTGCCCTTCCTGCCGTGGCTCCAGGCTCACTACAGGGGATATGCAGCCCTTGGTGTGGGGACAGGACACATCCTATTCAGGTGTAAGTATCAGCTCATCCCTCCCTTCCTGCCCAGGATGACACAGAATGTGTGTGGCTCATCAGTCACACCTAAGCTTCCTTTGTGTGTGGCTGTATAGAGGGAATACACAAAGCCCCGCTGTCCCTCACCCCAGACGTGTATTCAGAGACATGCAGAAGGCACCTAATGGCTAAAGTAAGAAAATGCCAACTTTCTTAATGAGTCATTTTCAGAATTACAATTTAAAATCCAACTTCACCATAGGTTGGTGTCAGGCCTGCCATAATCCGGCCAAGGGGTGTAGCGGTGGCAGAGCCGACTCGCATATGAGGTGAGAGGAAACGGCAGGAACATGCTTGGTGTTTTAGTGATTTTTGTGCTGGCAGCTTCCTGCAGTCGGATACACTTACCTTTTGCTTTCGGGACTTCACCGCACTGTCACGTCATTCTTGGCTTCTTCGTCAGTTACCAGTGGCATCAGCTTTCATTTTTTTTTTCTTACGTTCCTTGTGGCCCCATCGCATTTCATCTCATTTGAATTCTGGAGTACTTGGAAACCTGAAAAAACATAAGTAGGGAAGAACATTGAAAAAGTATTGGTGACTATACAAATCATGGTAATGCGCAACGCGCTGCAAGGAACGTACTAATCAGAGATACTTATCTAATAATTGCACTTTCTATGAACTCATGATCCTTGGGGGCTGTATTTCTCCTGCACAAAAAAGACAAAGGCTGTTTTGTGAATGTGTTGGGACATTATATATTTAGAAAAGCATAACTCACTGTACCTGATTCATGAGAGAAGGTCCTCTATTTTTGTTTTTTCCTTTTTGTCGTAACAGTATTTCTCGTAGACATATATTTTGTCAATGAATATCTTTAGAAATATTTAAGGATTCGCAAATGGGACCTATTTCCTTGTTACACAGTGTAAAGTTACGTATGTGGATAATACCATAGAGTGTTTATTTAGAGTTCTTCATCTTATACATATGTTTTCCTGTTTTACTAGAAAAATACATACAGATACTGATAAGCCTTGATTGTAAACTGTCCAAAAGAGGGAGAGGGGAGCAACAAGGTACACATATGTGTCTTTACCTTCGAATATTATTGTACTTAAAAAGCACATTGGCCATCTCTCATAATCTCTAATCTCTTCTTGTATGTAGAATATTACCAGGCCACATAGCAGTCACATAACAGAGTAGTCTATGAGGAACATTTGTTTATTTCTTCCCCATCGGACTCAGAAAACTTTACTGTGTTGGGTTTCCTAGTTCGAAGGTGAAGTTGGGAATTAGCTTCGTGGCATCCTGTTGCTCCTGTGGATATACAAAGTGAGATTCTGACAGTTGGAACTTTAAATTGTGAATCCAGAGACATCAAACTAGGGGGTCCCATCTGCAGATTACACTTATAAGAGTTAATAGGGTCATCCCAATGTTAACCTACGAGGGAGATAGGCCTTCAAGTAGTGTAAAATAAGAGTTTTTCACTACCAGGGCATGTAAAACTTAAAAGTTCATGTCCTACTTTTTAAATACACTGCACCCCACCCTTGGGTTATCCAGACCCCTACCTTAGGAGTGATGTATATCAATCAATCAATCAATCAGGGAATTGTGAAGCATGCTACTCACTGTGAGGGTTTCAAGGCGCTGGGGGGTGCAGCTCCGGGTCAGCCAAAGAGCCAGGTCTTGAGGCTCTTCCTGAAGGTATGCAGAGTGGGGGCACGTCTGATGTTGATTGGGAGCTCATTCCAGGTCTTTGCCATGATGTAGGAGAAGGCTCTTCCACCCCTTCTGGCTCTGTAGATGCGCAGGGTTTCGGCGAGAGCGAGGTCGGCGTATCGGAGGTTTCTCTTGGGTACGTGGAAGGAGATTCTTTCGTTGAGATATTGGGGACTGGTGTTTTGGAGGCATTTGTAGGCGTGGGTGAGTATCTTGAAGGTTACTCTCTTCTCAACTGGGAGCCAGTGGAGGTCTTGCAGGTGTTGGGTGATGTGTTCATGTCGAGGGATGCCTAGGATGAGCCTGGCTGAGGTGTTCTATATGGTCTGGAGCTTGTGGGGCAGGGGTTTGTTGATTCCAGCATAGAGGGCGTTTCCATAGTCCAGTCTGCTGGTTATGAGTGCATGGGTGATGGTCTTTCTGGATTCAGGGGGGATCCATTTGAAGGTCTTGTGAAGGATGCGGAGGGTGTTGAAGCATGTGCAGGCAACGGCATTAATCTGTCGGGTCATGGTGAGGGAGAAGTCGAGTATGATGCTGAGGTTCCGGGTGTGGTCCGTGGGGGTTGGGAGGGCTGCCGAGGGCAGTGGGCCACCAGGTGTTGTTCCAAGCAGAGGGGCAGGGTCAGAAGACGAGGACTTCTGTCTTCTCCGAGTTGAGCTTCAGGCAGCTGCTGCTCATCCAGGATGTGACGTTCTTCATTCCTTCCTGGAAGCTGAGTCTGGTGGTGTGGGGGTCCTTGGTGAGGGAGAGGATGAGATGGGTGTCGTCATCGTAGGATACTATTCTGAGTCCATGCTGTCTGACGATGGTGGCGAGGGGGGCCATGTAGATGTTGAAGAGCTTGGGGCTGAGCGACGATCCCTGGGGCATTCTGCAGTTGATCTCTGTGGGTTTGGAGAGGAAGGGTGTGAGTCTGATTCTTTGGGTTCTGCCGGTGAGGAAGGAGCGGAGACAGTCGAGGGCGGCTCCCTGTATGCCAGGGTCGTGGAGTCTGGTGGTGAGAGTGCGGTGGAAGACAGCTGCAGAGAGGTCAAGCAGGATCAGGGCCGCGGTGTTGCCTTGGTTGAGGAGGGTGCGGATGTCGTCTGTGGCGGCGAGTAGGGCGGTCTTGGTGCTGTGGTTGCCGTCCGTCGGATCTGCTGAGGGCTTCTTGAGGAGGGGCTTGACTTCTGCGCATTTCCAGTCGTCGGGGAATGTGCCTGCTTTGAAGGTGGCATTGATTGTGCGTCGTAGCTCAGGTGCTATGGCGGCGGAGGCTCTGTGGAAGATGTGAGGATGGCAGTGGTCCATGGGGGCTCCTGAGTGAATACCTTTTATGATCGACGCAATGTATTCGGTGGTGACTGGGGTCCAGGAGGGGATGGTAGGCTGGCTGTCGTTGCTGGGGGGGGGGAATGGGTTCGGTGTCCGGAGTCTGTTCGTTGAAGTTGTCGTACAGGGATCTTATTTTCAGGTGAAACTAGGAGCCGAGTTTGTTGCAGAGGTCCTGGGAGGGTTTGGAGTTGCTGGCATTGGCGTGAATTTTGTTTCGGAGGAAGGTCCTTTGGGTGGATCTGATGAGTTGGTGGTATTCCGTTATGGTGCTCTTGTAGGTTGTACGGTCTTCCGAGGTTTGCATGCATATGTATTAAAAAGGAAGGTTCGGTCCTGGCAAAAGGGTTAATTTGCCATGTCAACATGGCAGTTTAAAGCTTCACACACTGGCTCTGCAATATCAGGTCTGAGACATGTTTAAAAGTCTACTGAAGTGGGTAGCACAATCAGTGCTGCAGGCCCACTAGTAGCATTTAATTTATAGGCAATGGGCACATGTAGTGCGCTTTACTAGGGATTTATAAGTAAACTAAATATGCCAATTGTAAATAAGCAAATGTTACCATGTTTAAAGCAGATATCCCATGTAGGTTAGCACTGGTTAGCCGTCGCAAAGGGCCCAAAGTCCCAAAGCCAGCAAAAATTAATTCAGCAAAACAAGAGGCCAGAAGGCAAAAAAATCAATAATATGGGAAGCCACGTCAACAATGCCAGGTCTTACACTCATGTATCCTAATTGCAAGCCACAGATGTCCATTGAATGCTATTGATAGCCACAAAATGTCATTGATGGCACCAGTGGTCAGGATGTCCAACAGGAGCCTTGATAACCCAGTTTGAAAGGGGCATCCATTACACTGTCTGGTATAACCTCAAAATCACTCAAATTAGTGATATTATACTAAGATAAGCTATTTTATATCTGGGCCACCATTATGCCAACTATGGCCATCTTGATAAATAGGATGCTCACACTAGGTTAATGAGAGCCACCTTATGCCACAGCCATCATAATGCCTTGAAATCCTACAATATACCATGGTGGGGTGCCTCAAGCGAGTGCCTGCTTTTGGACTAAATAGCCACAATATGTCAAAAAGAGCTACGTTGTGTGAGGCCTTCTTAATCACTAGAATAAAACACAAACATGACTGAACTTGAATGAAGGTTTCATAATGATCTTGGTCCTGTGATTTAAGTGATCTGTATGTCCAAAGAAAGATTACTCTACTGCTGCCTGTTCCATGTGTGATTGGTTGTAGCACTGCAGCACTATTGGAGTTCTCCTCAAGTTATAAGTAGCCTCTATGATCTGGAGGTGCCTCTCTGGATGTGTTTATGTTGTATATTGAGATAGAAAAATCAGTATAGAGCACTGATTGTCATTTGTTATAAGAGATTACTGATCTGGAGTTGATTTTCAATGGTATGTAAGGTGACTGAAAGACCAAGGAGAACCAGGGGCCACAGACAGAGGTCCTGGTGTATGATGAACATAGAAAATCTCTGACTTGAATACTTACTATTTCTGTGCTTTGCTGCAGTGTGATCTGAAACCAGATCAGTAGTTTTGTAGGGTGAAACTGATGTTAAGTTGGTCTTTCAATTCAAATGTGACTACTTACTTAATTATGCTTTTGAAAGACAGTAAGTTTGTGAAAAAGATGGTAGCTGGTTTTAAGTAAGTACACTTCAGTATATTGTTGAAAGACATGACAGTAGCTTGCATTGTGTTATTGAAGTGGTGCCTTATCTGGTCATGTTCATGGTGAATAATTGGAAGATGCATTGCAATTGGCAGTTGAGTGCTGTATTGTGTGAACTTGGGATTAAAATGAGGAAATGCTTTTGATGAAACAATTATTGGCTGTGAGGATTCTGCAAAATTGTGGACTTGTCTGCTGCAGAGCAGAGAGATTTTATTAAAAGATGCAAGTTTTGTGCTTTATTTTTCTTAATCAGAGCACCTTTTCTGTCAGCAGGTTTTGGGTGCTTCATGGTGCTAAACGTTTTAGTTTTGTAGAGTAATTTTGGGAAGGGTGAACATTGATATTGGCTTTCAAGATGAGGTTGACTAAGTGCAGGAGGGAACTAACATTGATTTTGAAATCAGCAGTTACTGCCAAAGATATTAATTCTTGCTTTAGAGTTTCCAAGTGAAAGTCCATGACGTTGTAGTACTTTAGTTTGGTGACATTTAATTGACAGTGGTGAGTGGTTGATGTTAGGGAATTATGATCAGGGTGGCAGTGTGGTGGTGAAGACCAGGTAGACAATGTTAAATTTGGGCTCTGATGGGTGAATGAAATGTTTGATGGACTGAGAAGGTAGAATAATTGTTCTATCAAAGACTTGCTGGAGGCTTTGCCTAGGAGTTTTAAGCCCAAGAGAAATATATTGTTGAGTTTGATGATGGATAAGGCACTAAAAACATTCAAAACACATCTTTAAATCTAAATGTTCCAAAAATGAGATGCCAAAACATGTCTGTTCCATGGACCCCCATAAATATTTAGATGTCTCTTTAAGAACCAGTTGGATATACTACCTTGGCTATGCCTTTCTTGGTCTGTCCTAAAGAGTGCTGATGAGGAACTCTACTGGACACTTAGCTGTTCGAATTGCATCACGATGTTCAGTCCTAAGGCAAGTTGGCTGCTGGACTTTAACCCGAGCTCCATTTTATATCTCATCCTGCCATGAGAAATAAAATACTCAAAATAGCATATCATTTTTAACATCTCAGTGAAAATTACAAGCACCCTGGTCACCTGGTGCCAATTATCCACTTTTTTCTGGTTCACACTCTGGTTTATATCCAAAGCCCCAGAGCCTGCCCTCTGTAGACAAAAGGGCAAAAGATAATTATTTCTCTCTGCCTCTCGGTACTAAAAAACTGCCTTCTGAAAATACAAGACAGGATGTCTCTCAGACTCCTAAAATTAAACCTAGAGAAAACCGGATACATACTATTTAGATGACAGCTTGAATCTAATGTTAATGATTAGCCGTAACCAAACTCAGTAGCAAAGGATTCTCAGCAGTCATAGATTTGATGGTGAAATCTCTTGACATCTGGATTAACTGTCTTGTACTCCTGGCTTGTCACACTGAACAAGTGGCTTCTAATGCCCGAGTCATGCTGTAGGCCTTCAAAAAACTGAAGCCCTACTTAATCGCAAATAATTCAGATAGTTTATACAGACTATACAATTAGCCTACACACAGAAAAGCTGAAGATTGCCAAGTTGAACAGATTGGCCTCCAAGGCAAGATATAACATGGACCAATGCAAGGCTTAGCTCACTCATCTGAGGAAACATTACAAAAAAGCTACTCTGGGAAGCAAAACTTGACAAAAATGAATACATTTGGATCTTTCTACTAATGGCCTTAACCCCAGCTAAAAGTCACCAATTCTGGAATTGGGTGAATTTTCTGACAACTACAATGCAACCACTGAGGCAAAACCAATTGAACAGCACCAGTTTCAAATCTTATGTAGCCAGCCTCTAAAGTTCCACCGAGGCAATTAAAAAAAACAATCTCTGCCCCTCTCAAAGCAGTATTAACACCAAGCATCTCAATGCAATCCCCAGCACCTGCCTCACTCAAAGCATCTCCAGTAACGGGCGACCCATCAGATGCAGCAACAGATTGGATTATTTCTCAAATCACTCCATCCTCCCTGGAGAGAATTATTGCCAAAGGGAGAAGTAATGGAGGCCCAGGGCCAAATGGTTTTCCCACTGCAATTTGAAAGCTGACCAGACATTTTGGAACAATGCAATGAGCAGAGTGTTTGACAACATAGTACTAACTGGCACAATTCCTTCACCGTGGCTAGGGGTGTATATAGTGCCCATACAATGAAGGAAGTAGAAATGACCTGGAGAAGACTGATAGCCTTGCTTGATGTGGGCGCCAAATTTTCCTGCCTTACTGATTCTACAAGATCTACAACATTGGGCTAACCAAGTGAATAAAATACCCTAGGCCCACACTGACTTTCGTAAAAACTCAGGTACTTTAGAAAATATTATGACACTCAAAGTCAAAGTCAACATTTTAACTTTATTCGGCTGATTATAGCCATCAAAGTACAAATAACAAAACAGGACAGATCAAATCTACAATCATAAAATACATAAATGTAAAATCAGTTAAGATCCCCGTCTTGTAACAATGTAGCAGACATAAAAGTAAAAAAACCATAAGACAGTTATTAATCTCCGTAGAGTCCTGCTCCACTCAAAATTCATTATCTACAATAGAATAAAATACACTCCATCGAGTAATACAACACTTCATACAAGAATAAGCACACCTCAAGGATCCATGACAGGGAAAATAACAACAAAAATTTAAAAAAAACAGCCCACCAACACATAATTAGGCCTGGGAGTGAATAATTAAATAAGATAAAAATTAGCCCAACTTACACTTGTCCAACTTTACATATAAGAACATAAGAATAAGTATTTAAATAACGTGATTCAAAGCCATGTCCACAGGGGAATTCATGAGTGACCTATTCCTAGGCCTAATTGCTCCTGTTAGGAAACTTGCTACCCCATAACAGACCATAGGTGACGCTAGCATTTGTAAATATACCAGCGCCGGCCTAACTTGGTCAAAGTTACAACCTCTAAGCAAAGGAATGATACATTTTCTGCGCAGAGAATTGTAATAAGCACAGAAGAATGTTATATGAAGAGTATTCTGGTCCGAGAAATTATCACAAGGACAGGGATTTAATGTTCCTTCTTTGAAAAACCCTTTAGGAAAAGCAAGGAGCCAGGGAACCATATTCAACCTAGATCTTGTCAAAACAAAAAGATGGTACGGTTTGTTTATATAAGATAAATATGGTTGCATCTGTCGACCCAGGCTCAGTGTAACAAATCTTCTCACCATGGGTTTTTCAATTCATTCTCCTCCCTTAGTACTCTTCGTCTGTCTAAAAACTGCTGCTTGAGGTCTCTAATGGCTTGTTTACCCAATGCTATAGGGCTCAAAAATAAATCGGGGCAGCCAAGGGTTTCCATCTGGTCCTTAATATATCTAATCCACGGAATGTCTAACACCTTTTCTAGGGTGAGACAATCTTGGATGATCAATTGGTTAAGATTTGGAGTAGGTTGTGCCCAAATTCTCAGCCAACGCAATAAAGGGGCAACCGCAATCTGGTCAGAAATAAATCCTGCGCCTAATTCCTCATGTATGTTAAAGATTGGTGTGGAAGTTGGGACCGAGAGCAATCTACGCAAAAAGGTGTTTTCGGCCCCCTGAATTTCTCTGACGTCTGTGTAACCCCAGATGTCGCACCCATGAGTCACCATGGGGAGACACTTAGCATTATAGATCTTCATAAGTACGGGGAGTGGTTTTGATCCTATTCTTTTTGCAAAGTCTAAAGTGGCCCCCGATGCTCTAGCTAATACATTCTTTTTGTGTGCATGCTGCGTGCACCATGAGCGCCGGTCATCAAAGAGCACCCCTAAATATGGAAAAGCGGGGACTTTTACTAACTCTAGTCCCTTGCAATAGAATTTAACCTTCATTGCCCTCCTTGAACCTATGGACATAGCATGTGACTTTTTAAAATTAGTGATTAAGTCCAATGACTCCATAAAATCTATAAAACAATTTAAAAGCATTTGCAGCCCCCTTGCAGTCCTGGCCACCAACACCGCGTCGTCAGCATACAAAAATGCAGGAATCATTTTGGTGCTGGCTCTAGGGATATCTTTACAGCAAGAAATCAGAGAATCCCCTAACTTATTAATATAGAGGGTGAACAGCAAGGGGGCCAAAATGCACCCCTGCCGGACCCCTCTTTTTACTGCCCATGAATCGGTCAGGCTACCATCTTCATTAAAACGCACTGCCGCTGTTGTGTTTTCATGGATGGCTGCCAAAAATGCAATCCCCAGCACCTGCCTCACTCAAAGCATCTCCAGTAACGGGCGACCCATCAGATGCAGCAACAGATTGGATTATTTCTCAAATCACTCCATCCTCCCTTGAGAGAATTATTGCCAAAGGGAGAAGTAATGGAGGCCCAGGGCCAAATGGTTTTCCCACTGCAATTTTGAAAGCTGACCAGAAATTTTGGAACAATGCAATGAGCAGAGTGTTTGACAACATAGTACTAACTGGCACAATTCCTTCACCGTGGCAAGGGGTGTATATAGTGCCCATACAATGAAGGAAGTAGAAATGACCTGGAGAAGACTGATAGCCTTGCTTGATGTGGGCGCCAAATTTTCCTGCCTTACTGATTCTACAAGATCTACAACATTGGTCTAACCAAGTGAATAAAATACCCTAGGCCCACACTGACTTTCGTAAAAACGCAGGTACTTTAGAAAATATTATGACACTCACCTTTCGACTACCCAAAGGGTGGATAATAAGCAAGCCCTTCATTCTTGTTTTATCGACTATAAAAAAGCATTTGATAGCATCGACAGGGCCAAGCTGTGGCAGAAACTGAGCACCTGTGGTCTTGCATAAAAATTATTAAACCCATTACCAGCCTTTACTCCAACAACTGGGATCCAAGTTAGCCTTAGTAGGGCTGGCACCTTAGATAAAAGAGTCCCCATAAATAAAGGTCTGAAACAAGGTTGCATGCTGGCCCCTATTCTTTTCAATACAATTACTGCAGACATCGAACTAGCTATGAAAAATCCCAAAACCTGCCCTCCGAGACTCAAAGCCCAACAATTGCACATTTTGCAATGCGCGGATGACACAGTATTGCTGGACTTTTCAGCGATCAGGCTCCAAAACTCTCTTAACAATCTGTCTTCCTACTGTAAGATAAGTGGATTAGAAATAAATCCAGGAAAAACAAAAATTGTCACGTTCACAAGGATCCATAAGTGGCTTCCCTGGTCCTGGAACAAGGGGAGCATACGATTTATAAGGCCAATTCATATAAGTCTTTAGGCATTGAGTTTTAGACATCCGGAACATCCGCAGCTCATCAGGATGGTTTGCAAAAATGGCGTCTGTAAAATCACAGACCCCTCACTCTTACTGCTATCACAGGTTTTAAAAGCCAAATGTTTGCCTTTATTAGCCTATAGCTTTGAAATATTCGCAGACAGATTTGAGTGCTGGCGGAATAAGCAGCAATTGAGACTCTTTTGCCAAATATTTAGACTCCAAATTGCACCAGAGAATCCTAGGTGAGGCTTGAATTTAGTTTTATAGATCAAACTCTGGCACAGAGGGCCACTGTGTTAAAGTATTGGTTTAAACTAAAGAAAGCTGAAGAGGTGAGCCTGAGATACCATCTGGTCAAAGATCTGCTCAATTCACTGCCGTCACCCTGGCAGGTTACAGTGTGGAAGTTAATGGAAGATCTGCAAATAATTCATCCATGGGATGACAACATTTCATATGGAGTCTTCAAATCCCTGTTGGGAAAGGCAGTAAAAACATTATTGGTAATGGAAGATCTCAGAGCGTTACAATTAAAGGCCCACAACTGATATGCAGTAATAACCTATATCGAGATGAAGCCCCAACCTTATTTGTCTTTATATCTGGGGAGAAACTGTAAGCTTAAGTTTTTAAGATAATGGATGGGCCTCTTTGATGTTGGAGAGGTGGTACAAAAATGGAGACATGCACATAAAGATAACTTCTGCCGCTTCTGTCCTTTCCTGAAGGAATCGCTGGTCCATGTACTCTGTACCAGTCTTTTTTTTTTTAAAGGGAAAGACGCTTTTGGCTAAAGCCTTTATTTAGAGAACTGCAGGTGCATAGCTGTCAAAAGGCGGTTAACCAATGCTTCCAGAGCACGGATAGCAGGCTTACTGCCTGCTTCGTGAAATTTATGGACTAGATTTAAGCGAGACTCAGCCACCAAAACATTTTGGAAGACTGGAATTGGATTCCATAATTTAAAATTTTATACTGGTCTTGAGAGCATACGTTGTACAATTTGCTGGCTCATGCGCCTATTTAAACAAAACTGTTTATTAAAAACTAGGGGCCACATGTACCACCCTTTTTTGCAGTTGCAAATGGGAAATCGGCCCGTTTGCGATGCGATGGTCTGCCCTATGTACAAACCCTATTTTGCGAGTTGGTAACCTATTACCGATTCGCAAAATAGGGTTAGCGACTTGCTATTAGGAAGGGGCGTGCCAAGGGCGTCCCTTCCTAATAGCGACTCGTACTTCAATGTATGATTGTTTTGCAACTGCAATTGCGGTTGCAAAACACTCGCAGTAAGCCACTCGCAAACAAGAAAGGATCCCCAGGGGCCCCTTGCCCTTTGTGATTTGATGAGAAAATATTTTTTAAGAGCAGGCAGTGGTCCGTGGGGACCACTGCTTGCTCTTAAAAAAATGAAACAGAAACGTTTAATTTTTCTTTTTTAAATGCATCCCATTTTCCTATAAGGAAAACGGGCTGCATTAAAAAAAAAAAACTGCTTTATTTAAAAAGCAGTCACCGACATGGTGGTCTGCTGACCCCAGCAGGCCACCATCTCTGGGAGTGCTAGCCATTCCCAATGGGGTAACAAATTACACCTGCCTCATGAATATTAATGAGGAATGCAATTTGCGACCCCATTAGGAATCGCAAACAGTGTCTGAGACCCTGTTGTAAATTACATTTTGCGAGTCGCAAATTGTGAGTCACAAAACAACTCAATTTGCGACTCGCAAATTGTGAGGGTCGTTCATAAGGCCCTAGGTACCTTAATTGGAAATATGCGCACCCCTTTTTTAATGATCATCAATATATTATGCTATGTCATTAGTGACCAAATTATTGTAATTAGAGCATTTTAACAAATTCCTTTTAATTATTCTATTCTGAGCATTTTAACAAATTCCTTTTAATTGTTTTAATTTGAGTATTTTAACAAATTTCTTATTCTTTTAGAACTGTTCTAGGATATATTTTATTGTATTGTTATGCAATGATTGTTATTAACGAGGCATATACCTAATTAAATAAATAAATACATAAGTGTTGTCCTTATAAGGACCATGGTATTTTCTATAATTGATTAGGGAAACTCTACAAACATCAAAGCAGACTTTACCTCTACATAGACATTTCCACAGCATTCTGTGCTTAAAGACATTAACTGTTTCTCTTTAGAAGCCAGAAAAAAGTTTAAGCTGATGGCATTAAATAAAAAGCATTGTGCCTCCATAAATACGAATACCTGCACTCCGCCATCAAATTCTCTGATCGTAAAAAGAATAAGTGAAGCCTTTAGAGTTTCACCTTGGAAATCCAACAAAATCATCATCCAAAGAGTGGTCACACAAACCTTTACTAGGGCCGCACCTTCAATGTAAAACAACTTACCTGTAAATATCGAAATGCCTCAGATATGATTGCTGTTCCTAAAAGCTGAAAAAACCTTCCTGTGTGAACTATTCCTAAGTTAATACCTTCTTTCTGCATTTGCCTGATGATTAGAATGATTTCTATACCTGTATTCCTTGCTCTCCTTCTCCCTGTTTGCTCTTCTCCTTTTAGGTAACTTGGTGTCTTTAGAATGTGTAAGCCAATGCCCTTTTCCTCTTTCCATACGACTAACTGACACTTTTCTCTCTGCTTCTTGGTTACACAGTCTGTCTCCATTCCTTCCTTTTCTGTAGCTCATTGATTTGTTCTTCTCCAGTGAGCTCCTGTCCTTAGAATTTGTAAACTGATTTCTCCTCCTTTCCTAGAGCTTTATGAAAATCCATTATACAAAAATTATCCAAACAGCTTCTCTTTGGGAACATTTCCATCAATTATTATATTAGTCAGCCTAAACATTTAGTACAGAAAAAACGCATTAGGCATTTTTAACAAAAAGACCATTACCTAGTAATACTCTTTCTTTTTCTCATTATACTTTTCAGGAAGCCAATCATAATGGTCACACAATAAACATTTTCCAATAATTGCAAATATAAAAAGGCAGGGCGACATTGCCTCCAACCCCCTTGTTTTAAAAATGGCAAAATCCATCTAGCTCTTTCATTTGAATATATTTTACAAAAAAGAATCACGTGAAAAGTTGATTGAATTGAGATATTGTCACAGGGACAGTGACATAGATTTCTGGACCAATCATTGGCGGTGGGAAAACTGACCAGACGGTGGAAACAATCAAACCTAAACCTTGTAAGGACATATCTGTTGTATCCTCCATTGCACCAGACCAAATAGGGTTGTATACGATTGGTTACCAATGTCAACTGATGCTGAATCACTGTGCGCTTATTCATCTCCTGTGCATCTCTTAGAGACTCTAAGTGTGTCAAGGAAAGTAGTTTAAAATCTTTCCTTGAAATAGAACTCATGTTTTCTGGGGATATATAAAAATCATAACGATCAATGTCCAATAAAAATTTTCTAATATAATTCAACCAATTAATCCTACTCACATGATCCAATTTCATTGTATCCTTAATAATATCTCTATTCAATCCTGTACTAGTAGATGTCCAAACTCGATGCCATAATAATAGAGGTTGCATTCTGATCATATCCGAAATATAGGGAATCCCCAATTCACTATGACAATTAAAAACTGGAGAACTTTGTGGGACCGCTAAAATAAATCTTAAAAATGTATTTTCCACTAATTGAATTGGGGAGACATCATGGAAACCCCAAATTCCTGCCCCAAACATTGCAATACTCATGCACTTAGCTTGATAAATTTTGAGGAGGATCTCCGGGGGCCTTTTGCCCATTTTATTTACAAAATTAATCAGTGCCGCTATTGACCTCCTAAATAGGAGACTCCTGCTCTTAATCGCTGGTCCCCAGGAACCGGTACACTCGAATAAAATGCCCAGATAAGAAAACGTACTGGTTGAGGCTATCCTATCTTTCCCGACTGACAGACTTCTACATTTGCTTCTCCCCTTCCCACATGACATTACAAATGTTTTTTTAACATTAAGTTTTAAACCTCGGCTGTCCATAAAGCTAATGTACGTGGCAAGGGCTCTCTGTAGTCCCAACTGAGTTCTGGCTATAAGCACCGCGTCATCTGCATAGAGAAGAGATACTATTGGCTTATTGTTGATCCATGGTGGATCTCTCGCCCCGGCCACCTGTTCCTCCTCTAAAGCGTTAGTGTATAGAGAGAAGAGGAATGGTGCCAGGACGCAACCTTGTCTCACCCCCCTCTCCACACGGAATGACGCCGTACATTCTCCCTTCAGCCCGTACCTCACCTTTGCACTGGCCCCCGATTATAGTTGTATTAAAAATTGCACCAGAACTGGGTCAACCTTTAGATCCATCAGGATTTTCCACAATCTACTGTGAATAACACAGTCGAATGCGGCCGTGAGGTCACAAAGGCCACATAAAGCTTGCCAGCCTTAGCTTGTGTATACTTCCCCAATAAAATACTAAGATTTAAGACCTGCTCGTTAGTCCCTAGCCCCTGTCTAAAACCATATTGGACCGAGCTCAAGATATTGTTATCCTCCGCCCATATTTGTAGTCTGTTCAAACAACCCTGCCTGCTACCTTCACCAAAGCATCTAAGAGATATTGGTCGATAGCAGGCTGGATTGTCCCGATCCCCTTTTTTAAAAATCGGTATAATCAAAGATTCTGGCCAAGACCTAATAAATCCCCTTGTACAACAAGCTTCTAAAACCCGTGTTAGCAAAGGGGACTATAATGATGGGGTGGATTTAAATAAATCCATCGGCACACCGTCAGGTCCCGGTGCCTTACCTCCCTTACTAGCATTGATAGCCGCTATCACCTCCTCATGTTTTATATGCATCTGGATAGGGGAAAATCCAACAGAGCCTTCCCAATGTTGCATTTCAGGATCTAAATAATTTTCTTCCTTCCCCTTGCTGCTGTACACATTTGAAAAGAAATCAGTCCATGATTTTTCGTCGATTGCAACCTCAATCTTTGCTCCATCATTATTAGAAAAGAACGGGGCGTTTACTGCCTGCCAGAAAGAGGTGCAGTCCTTACGTAGGGATGCTTCATACAGAGAGACCCAAGCTTGATCTTTTAATTCTTTCTTTCGTATTTTTCTGGCAATATTATATGCCTTCCTGCTTTCTCTAATTTCCCCCTGATCTCTTACAGTTCTATGCAGTGCGGTTTTCAAGATAGTATAAGTCTTGGTACAATTAGAATCAAACCAACCTTTTTCCTTCATAGGGGCTCCCTTAAACTGAGCTGTAAGCGAGCTTTGGACCACAGTAGTGATTTGAGCAAATGCCCTCAGGGTGTCATCAAAAGCAGTATTTTCTTGTAGACATGCTACTATATAATCATATGCTTTAGTAATAATCTGTTTATTGAGCACCTCTGGATCTTTCCTACCCCATCGCAGGGAATAACCATTTTGGCGGACTAAAGCAATATTTTGGGTCCATGCCAGACTATTATTAATAGAGCGATCGCCCTGCTTGGGGAGGATTATATTAATACTTATGGGCAGGTGGTCACTCAAAACATTATGATGGGTTTTAAATTTATCGAACCAAGTAGCATAGCGGTTTGGAACAATTATAAAGTCAATTGTGGATTCACACCCTCTGCCAATGAATGTATAATCAAAATCCACCGGCGGAGAGCACAACAAATTAACAAATCCCAAGTCATGTGATGCCATTAAATCATTAAACTTTTCTCCCCTATCAGTATGAACAAAATGAATCATGGGTTCATTCTCTTCGTTTACTACACCACACTGCCCAGAACCAGCCTGAGGGCAAATGCTTACATTAAAATCACCTCCCCAAATCATAATTGTATCAAAACATTTTGCAGTTCCTATTTTGTCCAATTCCTCACTGAGTGACTTTAAAGTATCACCCAATTGTCCCTTCTCAGTATTATTATAGAAATTGACTACAGACACAGCTATATTACAGTTCAGGTAAATAATAACAATTTGATAAAATATTGTTGATTTAATCATTTCAATTCTTAAAACCCCCAGCAAATTTGAGATATAAACACATATACCTCCCTTGTGTCTCCCATGGGTTGACCTTTTTGCTGGCGTATGATAGGTCTTATACCCATCAATATTTATTTCATCTAGCAGCCAGGTTTCCTGAAAACATAGGATATCAAAGCTGCGGATAAAGTCTATCCAGATGGAGTTATTCACCTTGGTTTGCAGGCCAGCAATATTCCAGAAGAGCACATTGATACACACGGATGCACATACATTAGGAATAGTGTTGACCAGACATTTCAAAACCTGACCCATATCCTCCGCCCTCCTTGGATCACTGATCATACTTTCATCGCTGGTTTTACTGGACAATGATCCATCCAATTCCTCCCTGCTACTCATTGTATTTCTCTGATCGATATTGAGTTCTCTGACATAAAATGTTGGAGTCCTCTCCAGGGTGATATGGTGTATCAAACTTTCTTCGCCGGTACATTGATCATTTATATCAGGGAGTCAATCATTCTCGTCTAAGGATTGAAGGGGCCCAAATCTATTTGACACCTCTAAGTTGTACATTGAGTGCTTGGCGGGCTGCGTGCGTAGGTACGGGCTTAAATGCCTGTTAATTGTTTTAGGCTGGTAAAAATAGCCCAGGGGGAGAACTTGTATATCTGCCACCATGTTATTAGTGTCGTTGGTTCTAAGAAAAATTTCTTGAACCAATAAAGGATTCCCCAAAGAAAGAACAACGCAGTCCCCTCAGAAGACTTTCCTGCTTGTGCCCACCCAAGGGACGCGTCTTACCATCTTAAAGGCAGAGAACATCTCTCTTGTTAAACCTACTCTTTGTCCCAAGCAGTGAATAGCACTATTCCTCAGGGTGATCCATGTTTCATTACCCCCCTCAGGCGGTGAAGGGACATTAGTCAGGACGACTGTGTATATAGATATTGTGTATGGAGTGGCAGCAGGGGGCAAATTTAAATTCTGCAATTTAAATGAATGATCATACATGTTTAAACTGGAAGACCCTAGGCTAGGGCGTAAATCTCTGACCAGAGGTCCACCCTGCTGTACTTCTGATCTTTCTTTCTCAGCTTCCCTAGGGTCCACCTCTTTAGACGGCACTCTACCTCTCATAGTTTCATTTGAGCTCTTCGGTCTTGAGGCACTGTGATTCCTGTCCCTCTCATCAATCTGGTTACCAGTGCTCGTAGAGCTAACTGGTAAAATCTGGTTAGAAGACCTTATAACGCTACAATCTCTATCGTCAGATTTCTGTTTAATATTCACCTCCTTACCGTAATTCAAATGTTGTTTCTCTATTATAATTTCCAGCCCTGCTTCTATTTTATCTAATCTTGCCTCTAAGGTACCAATCGATTGTCTAATATACTGAGTAAGATCAGTAATCAAACTTACTAGCCCATGTATTTCATTAGTAGATGGGGCATTACCCTTGCTTTTATTTCGTGAAACCAGATCTTTATCTTTACCCTTATGATTTAACAGGGTGCCTTTCCCCTGCTGCTTGTTGGCTTTAGGCGTGTTTATAACAGGCACAGAAGGTACCTGATGTATAATTGGCAACAGATTCCCAGATAATTCTTTCATTTTAGAGTTACAAGATCTTTTTGGCGGAGGGAGTAACTCTATCTCTGGGTCAGTAAGTGATATCTCGTCTCTGATAACCTGGATGCAACCATTTAAAGGCTCCTCGTCCACATTAGTTAAAATACCAACATCCATACTCTCAATATGTTGTGGGTCTATAACTTTGCTGTTTAGTAAAGAACCCTGTGAATCCTTAGTTAAGGACTCCTCTACGGTAGTTATCTGTTTTTCGAGGGCTCCAACCGCCCCCGTAAGATATTTCAACAGAGTCATGTAAGCATCTTTTGGTTTACTACCTGTTTGCCCAGGATTTATAGTACGTAGTTTTCTCTTACCCATATCCAGTTTATCAAAGCAATTAAAAACTGCAAAATACACAAGCCCTTATAACACAATAATTGTAGTGTATCACTGTCTATTATAATCGCTCCCCTCTATTTCCACCCATCCATGCTGCGGCACTAATTAATTAAATATCGCATATATACCCTCTGTCATAAATATCAAGAATGTGGATCAAAAGTTGCTTACAGGGAAGTTTCAGTTCTTCACCATACCCCGTACAGCGTAACTAAAAGATGTGGCCAGCCCAGCCTCTTTCAGTCTCTGATGGGCTCAGACGGGCTCAGACGGGCCCGCCCTTGGCCCGGGCTTCGCCCGGCACGTCCCGCGAAGTGGGAATTCAGCCCCGCTATATGCGCCACCTGGCGCGAGTTCTCAGGCGTGGGCGGCTCCTGCAGCAAGGCGGTGTGGGCGCTGTAGTCCCGCTGTTTCCCTACGGGGACTGACAAAGTGCAGTAGTGCTGGATACAGGGGCAGGGACACTTAAAAACACGGTCTCCCCACTTTAAAAGTTCAAAGTGCAGCGTTCAGCTTACGGGCCAGCAATCAACGGCCCCCGCTCCTCCGGAGTTCAGCCCCACTATATGCGCCACCTGGCGCGAGTTCTCAGGCATGGGCGGTTCCTGCAGCAAGGCGCTGTGGGCGCTGTAGTCCCGCTGTTTCCCTACGGGGACTGACAAAGTGCAGCAGTGCTGGATACAGGGGCAGGGACACTTAAAAAAACTGTCTCCCCACTTTAAAAGTTCAAAGTGCAGCGTTCAGCTTACGGGCCAGCAATCAACGGCCCCCGCTCCTCCGGAGTTCAGCCCCGCTATATGCGCCACCTGGCGTGAGTTCTCAGGCGTGGGCAGCTCCTGCAGCAAGGCGCTGTGAGCGCTGGAGTCCCACAGTTTCCCTACGGGGACTGACAAAGTGCAGTAGTGCTGGATACAGGGGCAGGGACACTTAAAAACATGGTCTCCCCACTTTAAAAGTTCAAAGTGCAGCGTTCAGCTTACGGGCCACAAATCAATGGCCCCCGCTCCTCCGGAGTTCAGCCCCGCTATATGCGCCACCTGGCGCGAGTTCTCAGGCGTGGGTGGCTCCTGCAGCAAGGCGCTGTGGGCGCTGTAGTCCCGCTGTTTCCCTACGGGGACTGACAAAGTGCAGTAGTGCTGGATACAGGGGCAGGGACACTTAAAAACACGGTCTCCCCACTTTAAAAGTTCAAAGTGCAGCGTTCAGCTTACGGGCCAGCAATCAAAGCAATACATCTTCCTGCCTTGCTGCATCTGCTTCTTTCAGTTATACCATTTCCTCCGCTATTGTCATATTTACATCTACCTTCCCTAGAAACGAAATCTTTATATCTTCTCTCCCCTTGGTGGTCCATTTTGTTGGTTCAAATGAGCGGCAGCCCCTCCTCTGAGTTTTGTTGCGATTTATGTTCCTCATAGAGTCTATAACTAAGAACGAAAAATGTATTAGCATAGCATGCTAAATGTGCGATAAAAGTGTAAAACCTAACGGTAAACTGACATGCATTTAAAATGCGCTAAATTGTTGGCACAGACCAAGTTGACTCAGAAAGGTTTCCAGAATTCTTTTTTTGCAGGAAATCTAGGAGATATGAAAGGTGTTGTTGTTCCACAAACTGGTTTTAAGGGAATTTCTGGAGAGTTTGGTGTTACACAGGGTAGAGGTAGACGATTACCTACTGATCCAGGTTTGGGAATGGAGGTTTTGGCATTGAAGAAGATTACTCCTTGTCACATCTGTCACAAGGTTGGGCATTGGAAGCAGGAATGTAAATTTAATCCTGATAACATAAATTGAAATATGACAATGCAGAGAGGAGTTCAGATGCAAAATATGGCAGTACATCAAATACAGGTGCCAATGCAGAAACAAGTTCCAATGATACAGACAGATCCCACAAAATATGGGAAATCCAAAATTTAATGCCAATCAGATGCCTAAGGCAAACCCAAATTCTTCCCAGAACATAAATCAAAATGTGTTTTAACAATTCCCAAATGCTGGTTGGAATGCTTTCCAGCAATTTCCTGTTTTCCAAAAGTGATAGCTCAGGCTCAGACAGTTCTCTATGACTGGGCCTGAGAGGGAGGAAGATTGTGTGCTTGGCACAATCTTAGAGGTAGAACAGAGTGGACCATTTGAAGATGGAGAGATAAATTTCCACCCCGTATCTTTTCTTCTAGAAAACATTTCTTAGAACTGTGGAAGTCCCAGACCTACCCCTCTTGGGAAAGAAGATCCAAGTTGTAGGAATTTCAAATAGACAGATTAAATAAAAATTCAGAAAAGGTTTCTGTACAAATAGGTACATTTGAAGCTGATCATCAATTTGCCATTTGCGACATAAGTCCTGTAAATTTGTTAGGGAGAGATTTGTTGTGCAAGTTAAAGTGTACAATCTATCCAACACCAGATGGTGTAGAACTACAAACAAAGGAAGATGTAGGATTAAAAAAACAGGCAGCTGTCGGGTTATGACCTCTAATAACAGATGAAGAATTACCTGACAATTTGAGGGAAACTGTGAGTCCAAAAGTATGGGATCTCATAAGAAAAGACATTGGGTTAATTAAAGGAGTAAAACCAGTTCAGGATCCTGTAAAGCCAAATGCGGTGCTACCAAAAACCCCACCATCTCACTTGTCCCCAGAAACAATTGCAGGAATTACACTTGTAAAAGAAGATATGATGCAGAAAGGAATTTTGAGGGATTTAATTGGAAGCCCCTGTAACTCTCTGATCATGGGCTTACAGAAACCAAATGGGAAATATCGGATTGTGCAGGACCTGAGGAAAATTAATGAGATAGGTGTCCCATATTATCCAGTGGTACTGATTCCAGCCACAATATTGTTTTAGATTCCTTGTGCTTCAGAATGGTTTATCGTCATTGATCTTTGTCAGACATTTTTCTCGGTGCCATTGCATGAAAATAGGTAGTTCCTCTTTTCATTTGTGTTTCAGCAGAGCGTTTTGGCATGCTGCCGATTCCCACAAGGGTACACAAAGAGTCAATCGATTTTCAATCAGAAACACAAGAAGCTTATAAACAATATACCATTGCCTTGTTAAATCACTTGGCTGAGAATGGACATAGAGTGTCCCCAAGAAAGCTGCAGTACTATCAGAAAGAAGTTTAATATCTGGGACACATAATTGAAAAAGGAGATAGAAAAGTGTCACCTAGAGAGTAGAAGCAATTCTGCAGATGAATCCACCTTGAACTCAGAAAGAAGTCAGAATGTTTATAGGAATGGTTGGCTACTGTAGGCAGTGGATACCCAACTTTTCCTCAGTGGTTAAGCCTTTACAGAGGCTAACAAACAGGGACGTGTCTGATCTGCCTCCATGGGACAACAAATGTTTGAAAGTCTTCCTAGAGGTGAAAGAGAGTCTTTGTAGTGCCCTAGCAGTAGGAATGCAGATTACAGTAAAGAGTTTTTTCTATTTTGCAGTGAGGGGGAAGAGCTAACAGAGACACACGTAGAAATCTGTGATATATTTTTCAATAACTCTCGACCCTGTCGCTTCAGGTCTTCCCCTCTGTCTTAAAGCTGTTGCTGCAGGGAACACTAGGCTGCAAAAGAGTGAAAGCATAGTGATGGGACATACAGTAACTCTAATGGTCCCTCACTCAGTGGAGCTTCTATTGTCAAGAAAGAAAACACAGCAGAGGACACATAACAGGTTGACAAACTATGAGCAGAGGATTTTATCATCTGAAAATATTGTCATAAAAAGATGCCAAGTTTTGAATCCTGCAACGTTGATGCCAATAAATGATGATGTTGGTGATGAAATTGAGCATGATTGCCTAGAGGTCACAAATTTATGCACACAGTCTAGACCTAATATAAAGGATGAACCCCTGATTGAGCCAGATCATATAATTCTTGTAGATGACTCATGCTTAAGAAACAATGAATGGATATCAATAAAGGGTTCTGGCCCATAATCAGTAAGGCTGGACCAATAAATAATCAAAACAACAACACAACTGCCAATACTGATAACTATTCACTAGTTCACTTTCAGCAATCACACGTGACATTCATAGTGATTGAATAACTGAATTAAAGAATAAATCTTTTGTTTTTATTTTTAATGTATTAAATCATTTTCAAAAGTAGAAACTCGATTCATGTTATTATTTTTTCATGAACATTACAAACAATTTTGTAGACCACACCAAAAAAGACAAACATATAGTTACAAATTATTCACATGAAGGACATCACAATACATCTATTTATAAAAACATATTGCCTAACTTGAGCTGAGCTCAAATTCCAACAGAAACTAATAAAAAGAAAAGGAAGACAACAAAGAACCCAAAGGAAAGGTATAGGAAAATGTATGCACACAGTCTAGACCTGATATAAAGGATGAACCCCTGATTGAGCCAGATCATATAATTCTTGTAGATGACTCATGCTTAAGAAACAATGAAGACACAACGGTGCACCACTTAGCAAAATGACAGTTACGCCGCAGGTGGATTTTCCGGGTCGGATCCGTGCAACATTTAGGTTGGATTAGGTGATTGTCCTTTGTATTTCCGGCGCTCCTTATTGTGGTGAGATCGCTGGACCAATTCCTGCTAGTATTATCATATGGCTGGCTGTCTTTGCCCTTAAAAAGGGAGCCATATGCTGCCGTTTCATGAACTCCTGTTGAATCGCACTCCTGCTATCGTGCTTGAAGTTATTACTTATCACGGACACCCTGACGTTGATACCTCTCAGGAGTGCCCTAAATTGTTTTTATGCCCTGAAGAAGTCCATCTGTCTGGACGAAACGCGTCAGCTGTTCTTTCCAATTATGAGTGATTTTTATACATTTTGAATAAAAGAAGAATATTTGGAGAAAACTATTGATACAGACCTGATAATTTGTAATGTGTCTGTTTTGTCATTTTGCTAAGTGGTGCACCTTTGCGACTTTTTGAAACTGTTAAAATCCTGTATTGGATTGCACCATGGCAGTGGGTGCATCAACAGTGTGCACACTTAATCAGTGGGGGACTACCACCATATGTATATTAACTAGGGATAGCGGGTCATGTCCTAGTTTTTTTCAGGGTTCACTGTCAAAGCTTGTCTCAAAACAATGAAGACACCTTCACAGCAGCTTATGCTGTATGCAAATGATGTTGTTGAGGGTTCATGGCACAAGTTGCAGAATTGATTCCCCTTACCATAGCATACACTTTAACTGCTCAAATGTGAGTTACTATATTTACAGATACTCAGTATGGCTTTGGCGCTGTCCATGATTTGGGGCAATTATGGTCACAGAGAGGTTTTCCTCCAAAGGAACCCTAATTAGAAATGGAGTGCAGGTGAGGGATTTATTAGATGCTATCCAATTGCCAGCTGAAATTGCAGTTTTTTAATGTGCAGCTCATCAGAGTGGAAATGGCTACATATCCATGGAGAATACATATGCAGATTCAGTAGCATGGTATTGTGCTTTGTTGGCCTGCGCATTGAATGGAACTTTCACATATGAGTCTGAAGAAGCCACTAATTTTACAATGTTGATAAAACTGACAGATACCTGGGATGAGCTGAAGAGAGTACAAGAAAATGTTTCAGAAGCAGAACAGCAGAGTTGGATTAGAGCAGGTCGTGTGAAAAATGCAAAATACATTTGGATGTCTGCTGATAAAAGTCCAATGCTCCCTGACAGTTTGTTGTTTCCAGTGACTCGATATTTGCATGGATATACACACACGTAGGTAGGGATACAAATACTCTACTGTTCCACCAGAGTTGATTTAATCCCAGATTCAGGACGTTAGCAGAAGAAGTGCATCACCGTTGCGTGGCATGTTACCAAATGAATGCAGGAAAAAGAACACATGTTACACTTGGTCACATAGGGAGATCAGGTGGTCCTTTCAACAGGAAGCAGATGGACTTTATTGAAATGCCTGTTTGTAATGGGCTGAGATATTTCCTAGTCTTCTCAAGATGGGTAGAAGCCTACCCAAACAGAAGAAATGGCAGTCTCACAGTAGCAAAACTGTTAATATGAGAATTGATACCCAGCTATGGCATGCTGGTCTCTTTGAAGTCAGATAGGGGACCAACTTCAATAATAAAGTGCAGATGATGATTTGGACAGCATTACAAACTGAGCAAAGGCTACATTGCAGTTATCAACCTGAAGCCTCTGGTAAAGTTGAACAGATGAAGAGGACTAATAATTCTCGTTTAGCAAATGTTTGTGCCTCAACCACACTGAAATGGGCAGATGCTTTACCATAGATGCTGGTGAGCATTCGAAGTATGGAAGAGGAAGTAAGGAACAGGTGTGGCGCAGCGGCCAGGGCGGCTGACGCTGGAACCCGGGGGCTCACGGTTGGATCCCCGGCGGCAGATCAGCCCAGCACCATGTGACCCTGGGCAATAGCTTGCCTAATCTTCCTGATGGCCCCCAGCGCCTTGACGCCCTTGGGTAATTGTTTGCGCTTTACAAATACTGGACATTTACATTCCTGATAGGAAGACTAGTCTTTTGCCCCATGACGTGTTGATGGGACGAGCAATGAGGTTGCCTGCTCTACCTGGAAATGCACTGCTGAACATCACAGATGATATGACACTCAACTACTGCAGAGGATTGGCTGATGTGGTGCATTCAGTTTCTTGCCAGGTTGAAGCTGCTACTAAGGATCCACACCAGTGCCACAACCTCAATTCTGGTAATTGGGTCATGATCAAGAAGCATGTTCGGAAGAACTGTTTGGAGCCAAGGTAGAAAGGCTCCTTCAGACCTCTATTATTGTGCCAGCTTTTAAAAGGGGGGATAGGGACAGCACTGTCTGTTATAGACCCATCTCCCTGCTAGATTCGGTGGTATAAGTGGTTGGCAGGATACTGTTGGATAGGTTATCGTCCTGGTCTACTGACAATTACATTCTGCCGGACGCCCAATATGGGTTTCACCCTGGCCGTTCCACAATTGATCAATCGTTGAATCTATTCCTAATGACCAGTAAATATACAGTCGCCCGCAGGGGTACCATCTTCCTGGCTTTTATGGATCTGTCATCCACATTCGACTGCGTAAACAGGGGCAAATTTTGGCAGATCCTCTTAGCATTAGGCTAGACAGGGAGAAGGTCTCCTTTCTTTATGATCTCCACAGGGACACCAAGGCGGTAGTGCGATACTCACTGAGTTTGAACGTATCTCGTTCATTCCCCGGTAGGGGTGGCGTCCGCCAAGGCTGTATATTGGCCCTGTTTCTTTTTAATATTTACATTAACAATTTGGAGAAAACCCTCCTGGAGACTAAGGCTGATTATCCCCGGATCGGACGGCGTGGTCTCCCCGTTCTGCTATATGCAGACGACGCCGTCTTGATGGCCAGGACAGAGAGGGGCTTACAAACCATCTTATCTACGTTCGCCCAGTTTATGGGAGATTTGGACTTAAAAGTCAGCAACTCCAAATCATACATCATGCAACTGGGGATGCGGCCTAGCAGATCATATACCTTTAAGGTAGGGCCTACCCCGATTCCTAAAACATCCGCTTTTTCCTACCTGAGGGTACTGCTGAATGATAAACTGAACTGCGGCCCACAACTTACACGTAAGAGAAATTACCTCAATAGGGAAACTGCCACAATTTTTAATTTTGCTGGTAGACTGGGTAAAAGACCTGTGGGGGCTCTTTAGGAGCACTACAGGGCTAAATGTCTGTCAAAAGTTCTGTACGGTAGTGAAATCTGGGGATATGCTGAAGTAAATGATGTCCAAATAGCGGAAAACAAATTCATGAGACGTCTGCTGTCAGTTCCCCAGGGTATCCCCCCTTTTATTGCCCACGAAGAGTTAGGAATGCTCTATATTACAGATCAGATAGCCATGCGCCAGCTGTTACTTTGGTTAAAAATATTGGTCAAGTTGGGGGATTTGTTAAATAAGGCAATCTTGAAAGACTGCCTGGCCCTGGATCAAGTATCAAGGATTCCATGGCTGAAATATATCAATAGAAGTCTAACGAACCTGGGAAGAGGTGACCTTTTTTCTAATCCTGAACGAACTCGAAGGGCAGATATAAACTCTCTTAAGACGGTGTTCAATACGTGTCAGACCATATCAAGTAAGGAAAGGGAGCTCATGAAGCCAAGTGTTCGCCACTTTGTTATATTAAGGTCCACTGAGAAGGCTGAGCCGTATATACTAGGTTTCGTGAACTCCTATGATAGATTCCTTCTGACCAGGTTCCGGTTTGATCTGTTTTACTTACTCCTTACTTACCCAAGAGGCTCTAATAGAGGGCAATCCTTTCCGCCCTGCGGCTGCGATGGTATATCTCCACAGGAAATGTTACATTTCACTATGTTTTGTCCATTTTACGACACCCCTAGAAAAACATATTTAATTCCCATCTTGAAACAGGCCAATTTTAAGCAAGTTCGCCCCGCCTTTATACTTCTCCAGATGTTGATGGGCAATACTGTATTTCATGTTTTAAGTTTTTTTAAATCCGCTATCAAGCTTAGGGCGAGTTGTGATTAGTTGTCTCGTCCTTTATCATCACCTTGGTATCATGTATATGTACTGCTAACAGGTCGCAGATCCAGTTATTGACTTTTATGTACTGTTTTTAGCCGTTTTATCTTATTATAATTGGAGTCTGGGATTAGTTGCAATTTGTACATATAACTCGCATTATGAACTTGCACTGACCTGCCTTCGTGATTGTACACATTGTATCACATCTTTTTTTATCCCGGTTTTTTAATTGTGCTTTTATGGTCTTATGTAATATGAAACCGAATAAAGAAATTTGAATTTGAATTTGATATGGTATGGTGACTCAGTTCCTGCATTTTGACGTCCTGTGATCCCTGGCATAGTTCTGTTTCCAAACAGAACCCCTGCAACATGGCGCCCAACTATGGTCTGGTACTTATTACACAGGTCTCCTGAGTAGTGCTTGTGTGTATCCATAATACTCCTTACACCTACCACTGGAGACGTCCATGGTGTTTGGGGATTAATCCTGCACAGTATATTAGGAAACACCTAATTCTGTTAATTTTTCAAGTTTGGAAGTTTACAAGGATAACCCAATTTTGTGTTGCCACTTTGTTAACATTCATATTCTGTTCATGGCTGCCCCAGCACCAATTGCTATTTTAGGTAATTGCAGACCTGCTGTCCATGCACATGTAACATACCATGGACTTTCTAATGCAGGTGATGATTTTATTTTTGTGGTTGAAGCCCACAATAGTTATCGCTTTGAAGTCTTTTATTGGTTCAGTTTTCCGGCTGTGGATGCTCAAACCAACATAGTCCATGAATACACAGTTGTTGCCCCAACACCACCATACAGAGCATATGTGCTCATTGAAATACCATATTCACATTGGGAACATCACACTTGGTTCTGTGGCGCCATTCCACATGTATTTACAGCAGTATGCATGGGTCCCATTAGGAATGACAGGCGACCTGGCCAGAATGAGCTGGTTATACACCATACCCTGATATCACACATCTTACTGCTCAACAGCTACAACCATTGTACACTAGTTTAGTTAGACTGTATAGACGCTTAACTCAATATGTTTTACGCACCTTGTTGGTTGTGCTTGTGAGGCCTGGCCTGCCAGGGCAAGCCCAGTTGCCTGCAGCATCAACAATAAGTCCTGTAATTGTTCATTCAGTTATGAGCAAAATTCCTGCAAATCATGAGGAAATTCCATTTTGGATTGCCCAAAAAATCGACCAAATTGAAGCTGTGTTTCTCCTTACGGGACCTCAAGACAAGCACAGAATATTGACTATATGCTTACTCCACGGAATGGTTCCCGCTATAGGAGATTGCAACTCTTGGGGAACAGTCTTTGCCACCGTATGTACCATAAGTCATGGTACAGCATCTATGTCAGTCTTTCCAGATGTATCAAAACAAATACAGAACGAGCACAGGGCAGCTGCTGTCCTGGATTTGGGGATGAAACGAATGGGAAATTTTTCCGTAGTGGCCGCAATAATTCTGTCTAACATTAAATGCTAAGCGTCTTCTCAAGCTATACGCTGATGGCTTGCATCGGTTGCACAAGCCGACCGTAAATGTCAGCTGCTTATAATTATTGCTAATGTTTATACTTCATTAGGATGCAATAATTTGGGAACCAGACCTACTAAATCACCTCTTGGCAAACCTAGTTCCAACACGGAAGTCAAGAAGAAACCTTAGTTTGTTAAAAAACCACGAGACAAATTTAAACAAAAACAGAAAGGTAAACCTCAAGGAGTTTCTCTGCCACTGGAGACCTTTGAGAGGCGCTATGCTTTGCATGATCACACACAAATGAAGGCATCAGATAGGTATCAGATTTCAGATACTTGTTCTCCTCGTTCCGTTTAAGGACTCATCTAATAAGCAGTGCGACAGAGGAGAGCGTTCAGATCGAAGACAAGAAGACTATGGAGACCAAAAAGGGACTCACAATGTTCGTCTGACATGAAGATAAAAAAGGAGGAAAAATCTCCTCTGTATGAACGCAAATTTCAGAAAAAGAAGGTTGCAGCTATAACCGCAAAATATGCCACAAGCACTGAGAACCCTCCTTCGGAACAGTAGTTGGGCAGTGACTCTCCTCAAGAGGGAGGCTTAAGTAACTATAGTACGCCAGAACCTGCTGGAGTTTCTGGCAGTGAGACAAACTGATGACTTTGTTACAGTTGAAAACCCAGACAGGCACGTAGCCCATCCAGATAGATTATATGATTTAGATATTCAAATTGAGGGTGACATACAGGAGTGCACCATTAGAGTAATTTTCTGGGGAAAGTTTCCGTTGTCTTATGACATCTTTTTAGCAGAGGTCGATTGGCCCCACTATTCATCCAAACATCCCCACATGGTGAGGATGTAATAATTCCTTCATTTTCTGCTCTTGTCCCTGATGAAGTCAAACAAGCCTATGCAGCAGAATGGGCTCTTGCACACGCCCCAGCGTTATACCACAATGATAAAGAAAGAGAAAGGATTGAATGTGCCTTTTGAACAGAACTCCATGTGAAACCAAGATAGTGGGATGGTTGATAAACCACCAGATGGGGGACTAATAGAGTCTATCAATTAGAATGAAAAGTTAATTCACATAGTATGCTAAATGTGCCATAAAAGTGTAAAAAGTAACGTTAAACTGCCACACATTTAAAATGTGCTAAATCGCAGTTGGCAGTTATTGTTATTCATGTAGGCCACAGAAAGGCCATGGAGCCAGTTTTTCTTAGTTAGAAGGGAACTCAATATTGCTGAAATGTGCCCAACATGATTTAGAAGCTTGACCCTATAATGACATGCTTAGAGATGTTGTCATAACTGCAGAATCTTTCTATTTAACAAAATGTTTTACTTTATTAAGCAACATTATGTTACTGAATGACTTGAACTTCCTATTTTCTTATGTTTCATATAAAGTTTGAATAGAATAACTTGTGCATTTAGGCAATGAAGATTGATTCATAGCTTAAAAGAATGTATTACCTAACAGTGTTTTTTTCTTTTAGTTAGTAGTGCGTTGTTCTCACAGTGAAGCAAGTAGAGATATAGAAGGCCAATGGATGGTTAAGGCCTGTGGTAACTATGCCTGATGTTTCCGCAATCTAACCATGCAAGGCTGTCTGTAGCTAGCCATACAATAAAAAATGTAGTCCGCAAGTATATCCGTGGGAACAGAGTAGCTGAACTTGCATACCAAAGAACTCTGTCTCATGATTGGTTCATGGAGAAGGAAGTCCACTACAATATGTTTGACATGTTTTCTTTTAGTATTATATCAGTGCGTGTTCCTAGGTAGTTTCAGAGAAGGAGCACTTTTTCCTTTCCCTTGGACTTACTCTTGACAATTATGGCTACTGCTGCAGTTGTTCCCTTAGAATTTCTTTGCTATTTGATTTTACAGCTTGCTACTGAGTCTTATGAACTACTCTTCATGGGGAGTTCTACTACTCTAATTCAACTTTGGAGCTTTATGCTCCTTTGTTTTCACTCTTTTCAATTGAACTCAAACTCTTTCTGGGTTCTTAGAATCTGAAAATCTGAACCTGATTTATAAAATAGGGAATCAATTCCTTTATGGAACACTCTCAATGCAATATTAATATTTTATGCTTTATTCGAACGATATTCTCTTAATAAGATTTCTTTAAACGTATTTTATTGATGAACCAACTATATAAAGACTAAAAATAAATAAAGAACTTTATTAACCTATTAATGAGAAATACATTTTTGAAAGCAACAATACAACTCTTCGCATTGACTGAACTTAAACTGTTAATAAAATTTACGTTTGAGCTGTCGAACTTGCTCCTTGACTCCTTATACACATTTCCAAGGTCCATCACTGAGACAGATTTAGCACGAAAGAGAGGGCTCAACTCTAAAGGGTGATAACATAAGCCCGGTCCGCACTATCATTCCTGTTCATTCTTTGTGAAGCACAGATTCAGCCTCAACTTTGTATACTGTACTGTGTGCTGATAACCTCAGATTGAGTGTGTGTTTTAAGATTGTAAAAACAAATAAATGCCATAAATTCATAACTCATTCTTAGTTGTGTGCTTTAAGAGAAGATATTAACTTCCATATGTCGAGGGAGAAAATCAACAGTTAGTTATTTTGTTTGCTGTATTACACACAAAGCAAATACTGGTAAAGATTTCCTGTGTTAATGATTAATTACTAGGCTCAAGGGAGCAGAAAAGGAGGTTGCTAGATAGTAAGGAGAAAAGTTGTTCTAGATTTGTGAAGGGAATGTGGTTGGATTCTTACCACAAAGTTGAATGATTAAATTTTGATTTACATTTAGATGTAAATGTTTAAGTCTGGTAGATAAACAATTGCCTAAAATTCCAATTTTACTAAGGTATTCTTTCTATTAAATTTAGTTTTTGTCATCAGTTCTGTGCATTTATATGAACTATTATCCCAATTCATGAAAAAGTAGTAAATCTATTCCTATAGATTTATGTCTACATTTCGGCGCAGATTTATTAGCTTTTGATGTTAACCAATATACTCAAAAGTACACCTGAAACACTGGCCAGAGGATTGCAAGCCTGTTTCTGTGAATGTCCAGTGACTCTTCCTGCTGGTCCTAGTTCTCCTGTGCTGAGTTGCCAATATTAGAACAGTCAATTCAATTCAATTCAATTCAATTAATCTTTATTTCGGTTTAAAAAACCATAAAAGATACACAATACAATTTACACAACAGAACATTAAAACGTTAAAACAGTCCAAAGGTATCGCTTAGACCATTACACAAGTATTGGAATACATTTCCAGTACTGACCTTTCTCGCCTTTAAAATTAAATACAATTAAAATTTAAATAATTTGAGTAATAAAAACATATTGAGGGATTAGCGGAGAATACATTATATTGACCATAAGTCTAAAAGGAGTCTATCAATCAGCTTTTAATTCACTACCTAATTGGGGGTTATTCTTTAAAAAGTGTAAATGCTTAAAATCCAATTTGTGTGCAAACAATGTGGCCTTCCACATGATTTTCTTGTTAATCAATTAAGTGCAAATGTAAGATAATCATAATATCTATACTCCCAGTATAGTACATAAAGTGCAAATGCAAGACTAATATAGTAACAACTTCCCAAATGCAATGCGCTAGAATTTCAAGCCTTTCTTAGCTCTTACCAGACCTACATCAAATAAATACCTGCTGACACTAAAAACAACGTTTTGTGAAGTATCGGTTCTTAGTATTCTTTCAGCCTCAAAGCAGGACCTAATACCCAATAGCCGACATAGAAATTTGATCCATTTAGTCCTAGATCTTGCATAAACTGGACAGAAGAATTATAAGTGCTGGTCATTTTCTTTTACACCAGATTGACATAGCACACACTGCTCAATATTTTCGTCCCCTTGCTTATGGGCCCACTTCGATGTGTTTGAATTAGTTTGTAAAACACCATATCTAAACTTCATATATAGTGTTTTTGCGAGCTGTGGCTGTACCTCATCCATGAATCGCTCAAAACTCCATGTTGATTTCATTGAGAGGAACCTAATTGTTAAAGTGCCAGTAGCTGAGTTAAGTGACACACTATCTTGGATGTAGGCCCAGAAGGTTTTTTAGTATTTTCTTTGAGGCAAAAGACAATTGGACTGGCTCTTCCCAGAAATGACTCAACCCTAATTTATAAAACCAACACTTAACATGCTTGGTCCACGGTAAGCCCATGGCTCCATTGAGTTTTAAGATTTCCTCAAGCCCTTCTTTATAATGTGCAAGCTCTACTGTGGACCACAGGCACACCCAAAAGAATAATGGTCTTAAAATTACCTGGTGATCCATACGTCGCATATTAAGATCCATCACAATAGGTAATAACGGTGTGCGCATTGGAAGGCGTAATAATTTTCTAAAAAATGTGTTTTCTCCTGCCATAAAAGTATTGTTGCTCGAAGGCCCCCATAATTCTGCTCCATAAAGAGATGCTGATTGTGCTCTATACTTGTATACCTCAAGGGCAGGGGATACCGCTTTGGATATACTATTCTCATGTTTCTTCGCTATCGGTAATGAATTCTGGAGTAGAATAATTTTACTTTTCTCCCTTTGAGCTTTCCAAGTCATTTTAGTGTCCAAGGTTATACCTAGGTAGTTGAAATTGTGCACATACTCTAGCTTCTGGTTTTTTACTGTTAGGTTCTTTTTAAAAGACTTATGGGGATTCACTGCCATATATTTTGTTTTGCTAGAATTTATTTCCAGGCCTTTAGTTTCACAGTATGCATTAAAACTATCTATTAAACATTGTAAACCTTTTGGGGTTTGGGATATTAAAATAGTATCATCTGCAAATAATAATGCAGGTACTGGTGCCCCCCCTAGCTTGGGAGAATAATGTTCGCAGCCCAATAGATATTCCGGTATGTCATTCACATACAGTGAAAATAGGGTGGGCGCCAGCACGCATCCCTGCCTTACGCCCCGGTTTACTTGGATCGGCTCTGTAAGCTCTCCCTTCGGTCCCCACCTAACCTTTGCAAAGTTCCCCTCATGCAATCTAATTATTTGCAAGAGTATTTCCCCCGGGATCCCTTGAATTTGTACGGATTTCCAGAGGAGGTTTCTAGGAATGAGGTCGAAGGCGGCCTTCAAATCTACAAAGGCGATGTACAGGTGTCCCTGCTTAAGGACGGTATACTTCCAGCTAATGCAAAGAAATCTAAAGACTTGGTCAATTGTGCTTGTTTTTACTCTAAAACCAGCCTGGTATTTTGATAAAAGACTATTCTCCTCAATCCAATCATTTAGTTTTATTAAAATTTGTCGAGCATATATTTTTTGTAAAACATCTATTAAGCTAATCGGTCTATAATGTGAAGGGTCTTGGCGATTTCCTTTCCTAAAAATTGTAGTAATCTCAGCCCCTTTCCATGATTCCGGTATTGGTGCACCAGCGGCGACTGAGTTACACAAGAAATTTATATAGGGACCCCAAACCTCCTTATCACACCTTAGTAAATCTCCCGGTATCTTATCTGGGCCTGGTGCTTTTCCCGGTTTAACTGCATCCATTGCTGCCAAAGTATCTTCTATGCTAAAGTTTAAAGGAACTCGAGTTGGGCTTGGTACATAGTCTTGTATATTAAATTCTATGTCACTGATAGGTTTGAATATAGGCCGGAAAAGTGGCTGACCCAGGTTTTAGCGTCCAAGAAAAGGTCCTTGCTACACCTTCCCGTCTTATTGCCCTTTGCGATCAGTCGCCAAAAACCTGAGTGATCCTTGGCTTTGGATGCACTAATCAGTTCAATCCATAAATTGTCATCCCAATTTTTCTTGGTTTGCAATAGTAATCTCTTGTAGTTGTTTCTTTTCTCCCTTAGGGTCTCTACATTACTAGTTTTTGTAGGCAAGATGAGTTCTTTTTTTGCCTCGCCGCACTCTTTATTATACCACTGAGTCTCTAGATTATTTATTCCAATTTTTTCCTTTTTATTTTCTTTAGGAGTCCTACTCAAAATGGGAGTCAATGCATCAACCAGTGTGTGATGAATGTTCATAACCGGGAACTCTGATGCTGGTAGATCTATATACGGGAGAATAATATCTGCAAAGGTGTTATAGATCTGCCTCATGGCCTCCTCGTTTCCCCCTATTGAAGGCCATTTTAAGGCCCTACGATTATTGCTTAGCAGTGGTTCAGTGATGCTAGAATTAGTGTCCTCCATGTTCGAGGATATTGGACCAAAAAAGTTAGCTGATAGTGTCAGACATAGGGGGAAGAGGTCACTATCAGTTCTATCCTCTACTATCATGTCAAGCAGAATTGACCATAATCTAATAGATACCAATATATAATCGATACTACTTTTGTGGTTACTCCTACTAAATGTAGCAGTACTCGGACTGTCAGAGGGCAATCGGCCATTGCAGGCTCGAAGTCCATATCCTGAGACTAATCTTATTAATTGTGCGACAGACACAGTACAAGGTACTGCTTGGTTGCCTTCCAGTGGGGGAATATTATTTACCATGTCTTCTTCCTCAAAGATATTTTCAAGTCCTACAACCAGCTCGAATTTACAATTAAAGTCACCCCCCACAATCACCATTGCCTCCGATGCAATTGAACATAAAAATTGATCTAAGTATTCGACCTCCGGTGATTCTTTACTAGCTGCCCTTGTTCTACTATAGATATTTACTATAAATAGTTCAGTTTTGTCCTGTAATCGGAGCTTAACTCCAACTATATCCTGAGATAGGAAGTCCAACTGAATTATGTCAACACAAAGGTTAATTTTTACCCAGATAACAAGACCTCCCGAGGGCCTCCCTCTAACCGAAGGGGTAGCATCAGCACTGTACGTTTTAAATCCTACCTTATGGGGGCTTCCAGAGCCCAGGTTTCCTGCAAAAGTACTATGTCACTTTCCCCAATGTATTCCTGCCACTCCCCATCCCTTATGTTTCTTTTTAACCCTGCTATATTCCAAGAGGTTAGTCGTATTGTGGGTTGATTATTTTCCCTACATTGCTGTTTGAGTGCTGCTTCCGTTATATTCCTTTGCCCCACAATTTCGTTAGTTTTAATATTATCCGTCTCATTATTTTGCCCAATAATAATATCCTGGCGATCGTTATCATGGATGGGGTTACAGTCTAGATGATCTCTTTTATTATATTGCAATATCTGGCTCATCTTGGCTGCAACCACCTTATCCCCAGGTAAAAATACAGGTGTTATATTTAATGTGTCGGGAGGCTTATCTATTTCTATTTCATTTATTAAACAAATACCACCCTTCTTGACAATACCTGATTGAACTCCTCCCAAAATTTTGTCAAAAATGTTAGAATCAGTATCCGTTTTAGCCTTGTACAGGGCCACTCTACCATCTTGACCGTCTGTTTGGAGGACACAGGGAAAAGCCTGAGGACCAACCAAGGGTAACAATTTGTGTTGTGGTACAGGCAATTGTCAGTCTTGAGCATCTAAATCTGTAAGGGCCTGGAATCTATTACACAAAGTGATTGGGACAAAATTATTTACAACTGCCCCCAACGACGGCTTATAAAAATATCCCAACGGAAGGGCACAGATGTCAGTACTTTGAAGACAATTTGACTCACAGGAATTTAATAGCCAACGAACCATCTGTGGCCTGCGGAAGTTAACCACAATGAAGTCACCACTTATACCTTTAGGAGATGGGCCAACCCACCCAACTCTCCGAACCATCAAGATCTCCTCTGTGGCAGACGGGTGGATAGCCAGTCTAAGGTTTTGTTACGTAGGTCAACCCACGTCTCCCTCTGGCCCTCCTTGAGAACAGGAACACCTGCCAGAACCAGGACATATGGGTATGAAGCTGGGGGTAGGCTCAATACATCAGTATTCACCTTCAGGTGTGGTTTGGCCAGAGTGTTTGATGTGCTTCCCAGACCTACTTCTCTAGAGAGAGCATTCCATACGCGAACTCTTGTGTGCTTCCTGCGTATTATCTGTCCTAGCATTAGTGTTCTTCTCTGTTGAGTAATCCTTGGTATTACCATCTAGCTTTGTTTTGGCATTTGGGTTACTACTTACTACAGTGTTTGAACCCACTCCCTCTACCACATTAGGTTGCTGAATAACATTAGAACTAGTTAACTTATTTATAGCAATGTCCATCCATTCCAATTTTTACCATAAAAGTGACAATTTCTTATCAATTAGTTCATATACACGAGTTACTGCGTCTCACATAGCAAGATCCTCAGTGGTGGCATTGGTAGCATGGGTAGCATGGGTCATGGTGTTAACAGCCGCAGTGTTATCAGTTATAATGGGGAGTAAGGTTATCACATCAGTCTGCGTGCTGACAGAGTTTGTTTCAAGTGAGCCAGCGGCAGTTGCATTATCATTATTACGATTTGTGGAGTTTGAATCTTTTGCATTTTTGCTTTTTCTAGCACCAGCGCCCCTCTTTTGTTTTCCTAGTGGTTCCATAATTTTTCTGGCTTCACGAGGTTTTGAACCCGTGCTCTAGTGACTATGGATGGTCCTGGTGAATCCTCGCGTAGTGGTGGGTCCAGAATGAGCATAGGAGGAGCATGTGGCACATTCGGGGGTGTTATAGACATTGCAGGCGAACGTATATGTGCAATATCCCCCACATTTTGGTCAAGTGTACCTAATGAGGAACATCTCAACAAAGTGGCTGGATCCAAAGAGAGGCGCCGTTCAGTAATTTCTATTTCATGTGACAGTAGTGACTCTGCCCTAACCAAAAAGGCATCCAGGGTTCCCACTACTCCTTTCCGTTTGGTCATGGCAAGGTTTTCGGAACACTTTGTTTTACTCGGGACCACTCAAACAAACTAGCACAAAATAATTGGTGCACTATGGTACCTGTGTGCTGCAACCTGTAGCAGTGAGGATTAGCAGGTGTCAGGGGAGTAGCCCAGCCCAGCCTCCTCCGGGCTCTGACGCCCGCGCGTGTCCCGCACTGCGGGAGGCCGGTGTGATGCTTATCGTGCCTCCGGGCGCGTGCCTTGCATCAAGGGGCGGATGTTAGATGGAGGGCTGCTGGGATCTGTAGTCCGGTGTGGCCGTTCCCCTCACGGCTATGCGGGTCTCTGCTGGCCGTTTCCCTCACGACAGGAGAGCACAGGAGAGCAAGGGCCGTTCCCCTCACGGCTGGGCATGAACCAAAATGACCCGCGTCACTACAGAGAGAATGGAATCCCCTGTGCCAGCACACACTTTTTTTCTCTGCCAAGAAAATATTTTTTCCAAATTGAGAAACCCAGTCTTATAGAGCTCTACCAAATATGGGTGTGAAATATTCTCCTTTTTATTCTGGAATGGGAGTTAAGACATCCGCTGCCTGGAGTATATCTCTGGCCAATTCTGTGGGGAAGGGGTAAGAATGGAGTTTGGGAATGCCCGCCAACAGTTACATCTGTGGGTGTTCTTGAAGTTCCAAGACAAACCACTCCTTGGAATGATGCTTCCCTCAGTTGAGGGTGATTTACGGGTGCAGATTTCTCTGCACTTGTGGCAGATCTGTCTGCACTCTAAACCGCTGTAATAATATGATGAGTAGTCCAGCCGAGGGACTACTCATCAGTAAGGAACAGTAAAACTAGGTGTGGTGGAAGATACCACACGGTACAATGCAATATATATAAATAGTAGAACAAGATGTGGTGGAGGATACCACACAGTACAATGTAATACCTAGAAACAGTAAAACTAGGTGTGGTGGAAAATACCACACGGTACAATGCAATATGTAGAAACAGCATAAGTAATAAGTACAATGCAATATATATAAACAGTAGAACTAGATGTGATGGAGGATACCACACAGTACAATGTAATATGTAGAACAGTAAAACTAGTTGTGGTGGAAGATACCACACAGTACAATGTAATATGTAGAAACAGTAAAACTAGGTGTGGTGGAAGATACCACACAGTAAAATGCAATATGTAAGAACAGTAAAACTAGGTGTGGTGGAAAATACCACATGGTACAATGCAATATGTAGAAACGGAAGATGTGGTGACGCAAAGCATGACACTATGCGACGTGAAAACAGACGTGGAAACACCACATGAAACTATGCAACGTAAAAGCAGGAACCACACGAAACAAAGAAACATGCAGGAACTGCAGATGTGGGAACGCACCACATGAAAGAATGCAACATGCACAACAGGTAAAGCAAATGTGGGGACGCACCGCAAAAAACAGATGTGGGAACGCACCACATGAAACAGTAGAATTTGGTGTGGCGGACGATACCACACGGTGGAATGGATTTCGTAGGAACAGCAGAAATAGGTGTGCTGTAAAACACCACGTGTAATCATGTAAAAACACAGGAACTGTAGAAATAGGTGTGGAGACACGCGACACGGCACAACGTACAGCAGCCCACAGCAGAGAAATAATTATAAAAGCTTTGCATAACATCATAAACGATAATTATTTCTGATAAAGAATAATGAAAAACACAGCACACAACCACTGCAGCACTGAAATACAATGTGCAGAGCAACTGTATGTAGGAGCAAGGCATGTACTCAGGTAAGTATAAACTGCCAGAACATCAGCCCTTACATAGAAATTTGTAATAATGAAACAAGAAAACAATGGAGGAGAATTACAGTTAATGTAAATTGCAGGTTGACGGAGAGTTGACTCCTTGTAGGGCGTCAGACAAAGTTAATGTACTTGATGGCACAATAGAGAAATGAAAATCCAGTACTTGCGCACTCAAAGCGATACTCGACTTCCTGAGGAAACAGCAGATCTTCGCGATGCTTAAAATTCCCAGAAGAGCAGGCTTGACTCAAAGATCAATGTAGGAAGGGCAGCAGGTTTTACAAAAACAAAGGGAAACAGTACCTGCAATAAAATTCGATGATCCGCTACGGCGATCCGATGTCTTGAAACAAATGCACATGTGGGAGAAAAATGCTGAAGTTGAAGAAGGTGCAACAGGGGGACAGCACGGGAGGCTTATTCACCAAAACTTTATTGAAAAAGCAATGGCATCGTGGTTGGCACTGCGCGAGGTATGTTGGGGAATACTGATGACCTGAAGAAACACGCCAAACTCAAGATGGCAGCACGCACTGGTGACGCCGCGCCGGATGGCTCCCGGCGTCACCGTGCACCAAACACGCCGAGCAACAAGACGCAAGCTGCATATGTCACAGTGAAGCAAAGGGAGGAGACGCTATACAGCAGGAGGAAGGTAAGGCTGCGCGAGCTCTGCGTGTGCTCGAGACGTATTTCAAATGTGTGTGGTGGCGGCCACGGGAAGGCGCACACACGAAGGAAAAATACGCAATTAGGAAAATAAATAAAGTACTTACAGCTATCGTCCCAAATACCGGCATCAGCCCATCAAATGTAAATAAAAGTACTGGATGATCGCATGTGCCGTTGTCTCCATAACTTTGACATGCAAACAAGACAAAGAAGCACAGCAGGGCCGGTAGGGCTGGTATGTAGCTCTAGAGTAGTGGCAGGTCACGCTGGCTCAAAGGAAATCAAAGACTGAAGGCAGGCAGCAAGGCAGATCCGACAGAAAAACGTGTCTTTTCTGTTATGGAGGTCCTTAAGTAAAGCAGCACAGGACAGTGGCACTTCAGCAACCCAGTCAGCAGAATACAGCAGAGACTGGCAGACAGCAGGTCAGGGAGGCAGCAGGATCTGTAGGCAGGAACTGGCACACTTCAGTTGTGTGCGAGCAATGTCGCAGAAACTGGCGGACAGCAGGTCAGCAGGCAGGAACTGGGAGGCAGCAGGACCTGCAGGTAGGAACTGGCACACTTTAGTTGTGGGCGACCAGTGGAAGGTCACTGGTGGGGCTTGGAAGTGCCAGGTTTCTTTTAAAACGCAGGTTACAATTTCAAAGCAGGTGCTTTACCTTGAAGTAATTTAAGCTTTGTGAGTAAGGTAGCACAGGCAGGTTCTTCCAAATCATCGCCAAATGTAATAATATGATGAGTAGTCCAGCCGAGGTAGTTTTCATGTAGGTTTATTTAAGTGGTAAGTTGTACAAAGGATGAGCCCCACCAGGAGCAGCCTCTATGCTGCTCAGCCCATCACCAACTGACTCAAGCACTCCAACATTCCACACGCCAACATTCTCACACATAGTCATCCAGGCTGAGCATCATACTACAACAACCGGCCACCATACAACATTTTGTAGATACTTGGCAGGCATAAAAAAGTAAATTTGATAATAAAGGTGTGTTTATAATGCACATTTATGACAAAATTTACCTTTGTGAACAGGGCCCATTACATTTAACAGTTAAGACTATCTTAACATCGCATGACTCCTCTAATCCTCTGATGCCTCCTCTTCAACTGTATGCTGAACCAGTATGCTTCAGGATTGAGACAAAAATATATCAATATTTTTATCCACTTCTGAAGATTCAGAAATCAGTGTGAGATTATTATCAAACAATGGCTGCCTCAGAAACTAGACAAAGCCTGTTTTATAAGATATTATAACATTGGAATGTGGAGCACTCCATTGAATACAATGGAGTGCTCCGTGCTTCTACGGGCCGGTAAAGGCCCGCAGAGCAACATTCCAATGTTGCTTTTGTTCACAGCTACTGCAGTGAACAAAGACCTCTCGAAGCTCGAGGGGATTTAAACCCCCTCGGGCTCCGAGAGGCCTTTGTTTAATTTGTTACAACATTCTGCCCTCTAGTGGCAGAATGTTCTAATAGCCTTATAGCCCTTTGTAACTGGGCTATACCGGCGATTAAAGTCCCGCTCCCTTGTTAAAGGCCCTCGCCTTTTGCTCGGGCCTTTAACGCTGGAGCGGGCTTTTAATATAGCCTTATAGCCCGCTGACGAGGGCTATACCGGCTGTTAAAGGCCCTGATCCCGAGTTATAGGCCCGAGCCGCAGGCTGCCATTAATGGCAGGTAGAGCCCGCTATGGCAGGCTCTAAGGCTACAATAGAACACTGATGTTATTAAAAGTGGGTTACGCCGCATTCAAAGAAACTATGCTAGATAGCTTTGTTTACATTATTTTCAAAGAGGCTTTGATCCTCATTCTGAAGTGCTGGCAATGTAGCATAGATATTCCAGCTAATAGAACTTATCTTGCTGACATCTGATATTACTCTGTAGCAAAATACTGTAGCATTCTGAGTTCGACCCTGATCAGACCTTTATAAATAACGAATTAGTGCATGAATTGATCCTACTTCACCCATGCTCCAATCCTGAACTTGATTCTCATGGAGATTTTCAATTTCATCTAGTGTCAGACTGGGACAGAAAATAGGCCATTGCACCAAAAAATGGCCTTCATTTGTGAAATAGCAAAAAAAAAGTGGCCCATGTGAGCAGATTGGGGTACATTTGAACTTGTAAAGACATGCTGTAAACGTGTTTTGCAAGGTTTGGAAGTCTACATGCATTTGTGCTTGCTGCAGGCATTATATGTGGTAATCTCAGGGAAATTACCAGTAAAAACTCGCCCATCAGACCATATAACAGGCCCACAAACAGCCAAAAGTACGGTCCACACAGTCAGCCCCTCGGGCATTGCCTGATTGCCAATATGCCAGTCAGACCCTGACTTCATCTGACGAAATGCCCAAATGGGAAAACCAAGACTGTGGTGTTACCTCATCTGTTGAAGTTATGGATGCGGTTGGCAACTACCATAAGCATCCTAATCTCGAATTCCAGACCTCTCTGAAAGATTGTCCTGGAAGGGATATCCTACCATAGTTCACTACAGCCACATATGCTAGGTAGTCCACATCTTTGACTCATCAAATCTAGGTTCATTATGTAATCAGCACACTGAGAAGGAAAATAGACTCGTTTATTGTATTATGAAGCAATTTCGAGAATGTTGATTTTCATTATATGTACAAAAGGCCAAACCAGCTGGGGAAATAGATGAAGTCTGGACACAAATGCTACTTCTTCTATTGAATGTTTGGGTTTTCAGCTACTAGACGCATTATACAACACTAAACTCAATATCAAATTACACACTATTTATTTTTATTATGTTGTCTTTTTAATTCTTAGTTAAATTGTATAGAAGCTATTTTAGGACTTGAACTTTGATTGCTTCATGTCTAGATAATCCAAAAGCACAGAACATGCTGCAGTATAATGTTAGCCAAAGCAGAAGTCTGCAGTCGTTATGATCCGGACAGAACCACTCTATTAACAGCAGTCATTAAACATTGCTCATGTGCAAATGTGTGTTTACGTCTGAACTGTTACACTTTTATTCTACGTACATCCATTATCTTTCCTCCTGCATAGACAGACAACAGTGCAAACAGAATGTAATTAGGAACAAAATATTTTGTTTAAATTGGCTCGTATCCCCTTACCTGCAAAGCCTTTTCCTCCTAGAATGCTAAGCCATTTTTTGGCTATTTGGGGTAGTTTGCACTTAGGCCTCTAAAATGTTTTTTCCACATAAGGTACCCATGCCAAATTTGCATCCTTTTTTCCAACGTATGGGGGAGTTTGAAGGTACCGAGTTTTTGATACTTTTCCTGGAGTGGACTGAAAAAATAGACAAATATAGCTACATTTGGGAAACATAGGAGAAAAGTGCTCTGCAAAAAAGTGTTTGTCTCTTTTCCTAACAATGGCATCAACAAAAAGTTTGCTGTGCTAAAGTCATCATTTTCCTGTCTTTCAGGAACATACAGAAAACCTATATTTTGCTACAGTTTCAGCATTTTTCAAAGAGGTAGCCCATTTATCCAAATTTTTGTGCTTTTAACCTACCAAACACAAGGAGATGATGGACGGAGCGCTGAAACTTTTCAGACAATCACCCCCAGTCACAGATCTGGGTTGAATCCATCATCAATCTTTAGCTCACTTCACCACCCCAGTTCAGACCCAGCTATATGCAAATCAGTCTTGACCCTGTGCCTCATGGGAACAGTCCAGCTCGAACTGCCAAGGCAGGTCCTCTCTGGACCGGAAACAAGCATCCTGGGATCGGTTTCGGGGTAACACCCCTCATCAGCCAGGCTAGCTTTAATCCAGTGGCAAAGTGAGCAAGGGACTCAGTCTGGGCGTACTCTGCCAACTTAGGGTGAACAAAGCAAACACAAGGAGACGATGGACGGAGCGCTGAAACTTTACAGGCACTCACCCCTCAGTCACAGATCTAGGTTGAATCCATCATCATTCTTTAGCTCACTTTGCCACCCCAGTTCAGACCCAGCTAAATGCAAATCAGCCTTGACCCTGTGCCTCATGGGAACAGTCCAGCCTGAACTGCCAAGCCAGGTACTCCCTGGACCGGAAACAAGCAGGCTGGGACTGGTTTTGGGGTAACACCCCTCATCAGCCAGGCTAGCTTGAATCCAGTGGCAGAGTGAGCAAGGGACCCACGTCTGGGCATACCCTGCCAACTTAGGGTGAACAAACCATACACAAGGAGATGATAGACGGAGCGCTGAAACTTTTCAGACACTCACCCCCAGTCACAGATCTGGGTTAAATCAATCATCGTTCTTCAGCTCACTTTGCCACCCCAGTTCAGACCCAGCTATATGCAAATCAGCCTTGACCCTACGCCTCATGGGAACAGTCCAGCCTGAACTGCCAAGGCAGGTCCTCCCTGGACCGGAAACAAGCATCCTGGGACCGGTTTCAGGGTAACACCCCTCATAAGCCAGGCTAGCTTGAATCCACTGGCAAAGTGAGGAAGGGACTGACGTCTAGGCATACCCTACCAACTTAGGGCAAACAAAGCAAACACAAGGAGATGATGGACAGAGTGCTGAAACTTTTCGGATACTCACCCCCAGTCACAGATCTGCATTGAATCCATCATCGTTTTTTTAGCTCACTTCGCAACCCCAGTTCAGAACCAGCTATAAGCAAATCAGTTTTGACCCTCTGCCTCATGGGAACAGTCCAGCCTGAACTGCCAAGGCAGAAACAAGCATCCTGGGACCGGTTTCAGGGTAACATCCCTCATTAGCCAGGCTAGGTGGGCAAGGGACCCACATCTGAGCATACCCTACCAACTTAGGGCGAACAAAGCAAACGCAAGGAGATGATGGACAGAGCGCTGAAACTTTTTAGACACTCACCCCTAGTCACAGATCTGGGTAGAATCCATCATCGTTCTTTAGCTCACTTCGCCACCCCAGTTCAGACCCGGCTATATGCAAATCTGTCTTGACCCTGTGCCTCATGGGATCAGTCCAGCCCGAACTGCCAAGCCAGGTCCTCCCTGGACTAGCAACAAGCATCCTAGGACTGGTTTTGGGGTAACACCCATTATCAGCCAGGCTAGCTTGACTCCAGTGGCAAAGTGAGCAAGGGACCCACGTCTGGGCATACCCTGGCATTTAAGGGCGAAATCCACACTCTGCAGAGGAACGTGAAGTTCCTAATTTCCACCTATCAAGCGGGAAGCAGAGTTTTTTTTCCATTCGCACCCTCGAGTTTGATTTTGGCACTCAACTATGAGTGCCGGGATGCTCTCGGGTCACTTGCAGTCGAGTGCATGTGAGACTTCTCGCACCGCTAGCTAGCTCCCACAAGACTGCGCTAACTTGCACGGCTTCCGGCAGCAACGGCACCAATCCAGTGCTAATCACAATTACAAACAGAGCGCTCGAGCAGCTTTTGATCTCAAGTTTCAGCTGAGAGGCTTTTGGAGTGGATTTTCTTCTCAAACCGGCCGTTAGAGTTGTTTTTTTGTGCAAGAAGCCTCTTTTAAACTTTTGTTCTCAAACAGGAAGGAAGTGCCCTAGAGACTTCAACTTCCTGTTCCTGTCCAGCAGGCTCCTCCCAGTGCTTTGTCCCACTCCTGCGATACAAAAGGGGATGATGGACGGAACGTTTGAGCCAATCAAACACTCACCCCCAGTCAACTGATCTGGGTTTAATCCATCATCATTCTTTAGCTCACTCCACCACCCCAGTTCAGACATGGCCATATGCAAATCAGTCTACCCTGTGCCTCATGGGAACAGTCCAGCCCGAACTGCCAAGCCATGTCTTCCCTGGACCGGAAACAAGCATCCTAGGACCGGTTTCTGGCATTTCAGCCGTCATCAGCCAGGCTTGCTTGAATCCAGTGGCAAAGTGATTCCAGTCCAGGGAGGACCTGGCCTGGCAGTTCGGGCTGGACTGTTCCCATTGGGCGCAGGGTCAAGGCTGATTTGCATATGGCTGGGTCCAAACTGGAATGGCATGGTGAGCAAAAAAACGATGGATTTAGGCCCAGATCTCTGTACTGGGGTGAATGTACGACATTGTTCTGCATTCTGTCCATCAATTGTTGTTTTTGCATTTGTCACCCCGAGTGGGACGGGTATGCCCAGACGTGGGTCCCATGCTCTCCATGCCACTGGAATCAAGCTATCCTGGCTGATGAGGGCTGAAAGCCCGAAACCGGTCCTAGGATGCTTGATTCCAGTCCAGGGAGGACCTGGCCTGGCAGTTCGGGCTGGACTGTTCCCATTGGGCGCAGGGTCAAGGCTGATTTGCATATGGCTGGGTCCAAACTGGAATGGCATGGTGAGCAAAAAAACGATGGATTTAGGCCCAGATCTCTGTACTGGGGTGAATGTACGACATTGTTCTGCATTCTGTCCATCAATTGTTGTTTTTGCATTTGTCACCCCGAGTGGGACGGGTATGCCCAGACGTGGGTCTCGTGCTCTCCATGCCACTGGAGTCAAGCTATCCTGGCTGATGAGTGCTGAAAGCCCGAAACCGGTCCTAGGATGCTTGATTCCAGTCCAGGGAGGACCTGGCCTGGCAGTTCGGGCTGGACTGTTCCCATTGGGCGCAGGGTCAAGGCTGATTTGCATATGGCTGGGTCCAAACTGGAATGGCATGGTGAGCAAAAAACGATGGATTTAGGCCCAGATCTCTGTACTGGGGTGAATGTACGACATTGTTCTGCATTCTGTCCATCAATTGTTGTTTTTGCATTTGTCACCCCGAGTGGGACGGGTATGCCCAGACGTGGGTCCCGTGCTCTCCATGCCACTGGAGTCAAGCTATCCTGGCTGATGAGGGCTGAAAGCCCGAAACCGGTCCTAGGATGCTTGATTCCAGTCCAGGGAGGACCTGGCCTGGCAGTTCGGGCTGGACTGTTCCCATTGGGCGCAGGGTCAAGGCTGATTTGCATATGGCTGGGTCCAAACTGGAATGGCATGGTGAGCAAAAAAACGATGGATTTAGGCCCAGATCTCTGTACTGGGGTGAATGTACGACATTGTTCTGCATTCTGTCCATCAATTGTTGTTTTTGCATTTGTCACCCCGAGTGGGACGGGTATGCCCAGACGTGGGTCCCGTGCTCTCCATGCCACTGGAGTCAAGCTATCCTGGCTGATGAGGGCTGAAAGCCCGAAACCGGTCCTAGGATGCTTGATTCCAGTCCAGGGAGGACCTGGCCTGGCAGTTCGGGCTGGACTGTTCCCATTGGGCGCAGGGTCAAGGCTGATTTGCATATGGCTGGGTCCAAACTGGAATGGCATGGTGAGCAAAAACGATGGATTTAGGCCCAGATCTCTGTACTGGGGTGAATGTACGACATTGTTCTGCATTCTGTCCATCAATTGTTGTTTTTGCATTTGTCCCACTCCTGGTCACTTTTCATTGGGATTTGGAGGTGGAAAGATCACTCTCCTTGTCTGCTGCATATATACCATTGGATTTAAGAACTTTGTATTTGAGATTGCACACGTAAGTTGAAAAACTGGTGTATACACTTATTGTTTGTTTGATTGGGTGCATGCACCAGGATTTATCTGTACTTTTATTGGATTTTTAAAATTTATTGTGGTGGCTGGCCTGCAGTTTTAAAATGGGCCTAGTTATTTTTTTGCATTTCATTTTTCTTTTATTCTAAAGGAATAATGTTGCACAGTTCAGTAAAAAATTTTCTCCATGTTTTTTTAATAAGTTTACAATATTGATTTGATTCACTATGTGGCCTAGTCTGCCGATGGGCCTTCCAGCCAGAAGGCACAGTGCTAGTCATGGGTTCATGAAATAACTGTTTCTGTGGTGTCCGTTGAATTGAAACATCATTTAAGCCATGGATGGCATTGGATTAAATTGCAAAATGTGTTTTTTGGGATCTTTCACATTATTTTCTGCAAACAGTGTATAGGTGTGATAATTATATTTGATGCCTTTGGAGGATGTGTGTTGTTGTAAAATTTCTTAGCCCAGTCAATTTTGAATTAATGCTCTTTTTTCTGTGTAACCAATCTATGCCTCATTTGTCTGGCCAGTGTGTGAGTGTGTTTGTCATAGGCCATCATTTGTCTTAGTTCCCCGTGCCATGTGGCCAGGGGCAATTTTGTATAGTCAGTGACCACAGGCCTGCATGTCTTCTTTGTTCCCCATGCCTTCTTGCTTGTTATTGTGACCATGTGGCTGGCAGCCATTTTGTGTAGGCAGCCAGTGTGCTTTTGCCATAGGCCTGCATGTTTTCTTTGTTTGTGGTCAATGCTGGCCATGCCTCCTTGCTTACAGTTTGACCATGTGGCCAGTGGTCATTTTGTGTAGGCACCCAGTGTGCTTTTGCCATATGCCTGCATGTCTTCTTTGTTCCCCATGCCGTCTTACTTGTTGTTGTGACTATGTGGCTGGCAGCCATTTTGTGTAGACAGCCAGTGTGCTTTTGCCATTGGCCTGCATGCCTTTTCTTTGTTCCCCATGCCTTCTTGCTCAGTGTGTTGTTGTTGACCATATGGCACTGATTGGCAGCCATTTTGTGCATCCAGTCAGGCTTACATGTGTGTTTGAGATAGCAGTTTAATAAATTATTTACTTATGTATAAAAAAAAATGAATTTTGATTTTTTAAAATTTTAGGTTTTGTAATGTTAATTTTTTTTAATTTTAAGTTTTGTAATTTAATATTTTTTAATTTTAATTTTAAAAAAATCTTTTGACTTTTAAAATTGTTTTTAATACTAATTAATTTATTTTATCATTTTAAACCCCCTCCCCCCACTTTCCTAACACTTGGCATCAACTGCATGTCTGATATAGGAGCACAACAGCATTCATTGTCTAAGGATTATTCCATTGTCACCTGCACCTCCATGAGTGCAACATCCTAACGTGACGCACATAGAGCAAACAGTTACATCTGTATGTTGGTGTTGTTGCTCTTTCTTATCCTTCCTGAGTGTACACCATGAAAGTTTATGTTGGTGTGGTTTTACGAATGGATTGTTACACTATATTGCTAATTATTTATAATAATTTAAGTACCCACACTAAAGGATATTGTTTGTTTGTACTACTAATTGAACTGCAACAATGCCACGTTTCACCGATGTTCTTCTTGCTTCTTTGCTTTTAGGTGCACAAGAGAAGAGACATCATCCACAGTACCGTCAGACAGAAGGCCTGTGCGCAACGTGGTCCGTGACTGATTAGGCAACACAGGCATCTCTTCAGCTTGTGAAGCTAAGTGCCACTGCAAACTGACAGCTTCAAGATGGCCCCAAAGAAGGGTGCTGCCAAGAAAGTGGCCAGTGGGGAGGAAAAGAAGCAGATTTCCATCATTTGCGTGCTGACCAGAACCTTTTTCGGCAAACTTATGCCTTCTGCACCAGCCTCTGGCAAGCAGACTGAGAGCAGCACTCCTGCAACAACAGCACCACCCCCCCAACCTAAGCCTAGGACCATGTTGGTTAGTGAGGCAGGCACTGCAATCATGTCAACGCCGACGAGTGGTGATGCTGAATTGGATTTGTCCCTTTCACAAAGTAGTTCACAATATTTTCAGAAAACAGAACAAAGTGGACAGCAGCCGCAGCCAGCAATAGCACATTTGCCTGATGTTGGAGCAGAACAGAAGGTTGAGCTTCCTTCCAAGCAAGAACCTTCTCTTTTAGAATCATTGGCTCCCAGATCTCCAGCAAGGAAAAGAAAGGGTACTACTCCACAACTTTCTTCAAGCACCCTTTCTGATGATGGTGATAGGGACATAGAGTAGACCCTGGGAGAGCCCAGGAGACAACAGGAGAGGCAAGGAAAAATAAAATTGCCTGAAAGACTTAGACTTATGCAAGGGCATGATGAGGACGATGACAACGACAAGGCAGTCATGGTGGAAGGTGGCACAGTGGAGTCTGACATTGCTATTCAACCTGTTCCAAAGGAGGTAGCACAGGCAGCACTGCCAGCAGCTCCCATATTTTCAAATCCCCAGCTCAGACTTGCACCAACCCCTACCTGAGGAGAAGCAGAGAGGCAATTGACGATATGCCCGCCTACCTCCAGTTCTTCTTCAGGGATTGTCAGTGGCACAGAAAAAAAGTACTTCTCTCCAGTTTGTGACTTTTTTTCGGTTGCAAAGAAGGGAAGCTCATTGCAGCATGCAGTGTTTGCAGCACGAGTGTTCATCGAGGTAAGCCTGGTACAAATTATGGTACTGGAGACCAAACGACCCATATGAAAAAACACAAAACAATCAAGTGGGAGGATCACCTCAAAAAATTTGCTGAACGTGGTTGTGGTGGTGAGGAGAGCTGAGGAACATCAGCTACAAGACCAATCACCGTGGAAGAAGATGATGAGGAAGAGAGAGTGAAATGTTCATGCAAAGCAGCTCTGTCCTCAGCTGCGCCAGCAGATTCACCCACCTCTGCAACTTGACAATGGCACAAGATTCGGAGTGAGATGGAGACACCACAGCATACTTTGACTGCCCCACCACGATGCTCATTAGGTATACCACTACCATCTACTTCTCGAAAGACTCGTGTTTCAGTGGCCCCATAAAAGAAGAAAATCCGGGCTACTATCACAGGCATGTTTAGGCAGGAGGGACCCTACGAGTTGAACCACCCAAATGCACGTTTGTACAATGGGAAGCTAGCAAAAATGTTAGCGCTGGACCTCCTCCCATTTTCTTTTGTGGAAGGAGTGGGATTTTTAGAATTTGTGGCAGCCATCTGCCCGAAATGGAAGGTACCAAGTTGGACATATTTTGCCAGAGTTGCTGTTCCAGTGCTGCATCAGGATGTGCTGCAGTTGGTTGGGCAAGCTTTGCAGCAAAGTGTTGTTCACACCATCCACCTGACGACAAACATGTGGACCAGTTGTCAGGTGACTGATTACATGTGCATCACTGCACACTGGATCTCTTTTGCGGGGTAAAGCCAAAAATATCTGCAGGTCTTGGCCCTAAAGAAAGTTTTAAGATCGTTTGGTGGCATGCAACAGTGGTCATATTTGCCATGGAGAAATCACATACAGTTGTAAACATCTTGAAGGAATTTAACAGCAAGGTGTATGAATGACTGCAACTCAAAAGTTTCAGAATTGGATTTTTTGCCACGGACAATGGCAGTGACATAGTCAAGGCCATGTGAGATGGAAGTTTTTTCAGGGTCCTGTGGTTGGCCCATTGCATCAACCTGGTGGTGCAAGACTTCCTCAAAAAAGAAGGCATAGTCATCAACATGCTGGCCAACCACAGAAGAATCTGCACTCATTTCAGCCATTCTTTTAAAGCCCGGAGGCAGTTGGTGATTATTCCGAGTAAAAATAGAGCACCAGTTAAAGCCCTTTGCAGAAGGTGCCAACAAGTTGGAACTCAAAATTTACATGTTGCAAAGTCTGTTTTAGTAGTAACAACAGATCAATGACTATGTCATTCAAAGAGGAGGGGATGCAGTTGGGAAAGCTATGACTATGAATACTGAGAAATGGAGCCTAGTCAAATGCCTGACACAGATGCTACTCCCTTTTGAGGTTTTCACATGTGAAGTTAGCAAGGAGGACAGTACGATGGGCCAAGCTATCCCATTATTGCAACTCTTACAGGACCAGGTAAAGAAGGTTTCTGAAAGATTCGTCCCGCAGGTGTGAATGAAAACACTGAAGAGCATGTCTTGGTTGAGACCTTAATCCTTCACTTGGCTTGTAATACGAGGCTGCAACATGACATCATCGTGTCCAAAGAGTACATCTGTGCCACACTACTTGATCCATGGTACAAAAAAATTCTGCCCACTTTCATTCCTTTTGTTAAAGGGGATGATTTAAAACTCAAGAGGTGGATTGTAGAGTAAGTCGGAGACTTGGAAGAAGAACGTCTGAAACTTTGAGTTCCACCCCACAGTTCTGGATTGCCACCTTCAACTTCCAGAGAGGGCAGTCATGTCTCACAGCAGCTAACAAACATTCAGCCAGAACACCTGCACCCACAGCAACAAAAGGACCGGACCCAACCTCTGCATTGTATTGATTTCAATAGGCAGGGCTCAAGTCCAGTGCAGAGGCAATGGCAAAACAGGTTGAGCAAGTAGCAGCACCAATGACCATCCACAGGATGTTCCAGGAGTATCTGGATGATCCAAAAGTGATCTATCTGGATCAAAATCCATTTATGTATTGGTATGGGAAGATGCGCCAATGGCCAGAGCTCAGCAGGCTGGCAGTAAAGTATCTGGCTTGTCCTATCACCAGTGTGTTCGCTGAGCGTATGTTCAGTGTGGCTGGTGCAGTTGTTACAATGAGAAGAAACATTCTCTCGCCTCAAAACGTGAAGAGATTAATTATGATCAAAATTACCCAACATTTTATACCATACAATTCCACTGTTCCTGAAACAGTAGCACAGGAGGAGGAGGATGATTGGTCTGAAATTGAATCAATGTTTTAGCTGATCAACGTCTGGGAGAATCACTTGAGTTTAAAGACGAACTCTACTTCCCGGACTAAGTATACCAGTGCCCATATAGAAGTTATTTTATTATTTCTCGTTAAACTTCTATCTTCAGAAGATAAAAAATAGCTAGTGGAACATTATTATTTTTGTGTCAGATTTATGCTACCTCACCATTTTTTTAGTCACATATATTGCCAGTTGCAGTTGGACCAGTGTGCATTGAAGAAGCTTCCACAATTCCTTCATGACATTGGGGACACTGCCGGCCCCCTCGCATGCCTATTGCCTATTCTTTTTGCCTCACTTAGCACAACAAAGTATGATCCAGAAGATATTTGATTTGCAAGACTGCCTGCCAATATCAAATTCCAGTATGTTGCCAGCATCAAAGATGAATACCTAATACCTAAACTTTCTGTGCTTGGATTGGAAGTGCTTGGATTGGAAGAGGTAACTACAACTACTGCAACAATGAGTGAGTGATTGTGTGCATGATGATGATGATTCTAGATGATTCTTGATGATTCATGTGGTGGCAGACAGTGAGGAGGGTGTTGAACTGTAATGTGGGAACTTTCCAGAGATGATTGATTTGCAATGTTTGGGGCTTGAGTGATGGACAATCATGTTTTCCCTGGAGGTGATTGGGCTTCATAAACTTCTTTAACGAAAATTAATTAACCTGTATGGTCCACTCCTATGATCCTTCTGTATGTTTCATCATCTAGGATGGCTGCCCCAGAGAATCATTTGATTTACAAGACTTCCAAATTCCAATCTGTTGCTTGCATCAAAGGGGAGATAGTGTACCTACCACTGTGCTTTGATTGGAGCAGATAACCATTGCACCAATAAGTGATCAGATTATTGAGTGACTGTGAGTGATGATTTATGTAGAGGCTGACAGTGAGGGAGGGTATGTTGAACTGTAATACAGTAAATTTATTGAGATGATTATTGATTTGCAATCTTTGGGGCCTGAGTGATGGGCGATCATTTTTTTCCTGGAGGTGATCGACCCTTTTACACTTAGCCAGATTTAATTGCAGGGTCCTCTCCTTTTTTCTGGTTCCTCAGAGACCAGAACAGTCACTTTAGTTAACAAACAAAAACCTATGCAAAATTCAGCAATTCTGTTTCTCTTCTCTTCTTGTTCTTCAACAGCAGTGCACTACGCGTCTATCTTGCTCGGGTCATGAGGATGACTGGTCTCGATGGAGTTACTCGGAGTGAGGACTCAAGAGGTGGATGGAAGAACTCAGGGCGGGAGCTGCCGGAATACCTCATCAACAGCTATAAGCAAGACGTTATCAACTTCAGTTCAAAGGTAAACCATGAGTCTGAGGCCTAGTACCCAGTTATGTGGAATAGAGAGAGGTGCTTTTGCAAAATGCTGTTGTCTGTGTGTGTGTTGTACTTGTGGCAAAGGTGAAACTCTGAGTCTCCCTCTTGTTTTTTTTTGCTCTACCTCTGAGTCTTCTTGATACACTCCTCATGAAGCTTACCTTCCTTCTTTCCTTCTCCTTTACTTTAAAATACAGTTTCTCTTTTACAATCTGCAGGCTTTCTTCTAGTCCCGTGCATGAACAAAAGGCAAAAGTTGAGCTCAACAATACTCCTGCATACCTACCAGACCAGTCCAGACAGGCACCAAAGAGTGTACATTCCAGAGGAGAATGCAGATGCACCACCTAATTTTGCAATACAGTTTCATTCTTCTTTTAACAATCGTATTTTTAGAACTGGGTGGGTGGCTTCACTCTCCAACCTAAAAGTCAGAACATTTAGGCATCTGATAACTTGGGCCTCGGGAGCAGAAGGACTGTTTGCAATGCATTTATCCGTACTCTGTCATAATCTTTTCTTTGTTTCCTTCCACAACAGATTGGTGACAAATTATGTGCTGCTTATTGACCAGATGAATGTTGTCCTTGTGTAGTGTTTGTCTTTATCAACCTTTTCCCCAAATCCCCCTTCCCATCCATTCTTCAAACCCCAAACCCTCTTCCCCCCGGCTGTGTGATTTATTGAGGTGTTGTGGGGTGGATGTGGTGAAAGCAATAACAACTTACTGCAGGATCTTCTTAGTTCTCACAGCCCACACTGACCCCATTTTCCCACCCACTCATGAAAGGTTATCCATAATTTAGACATAGAACGAAGAACATTTGTTGTCAGCATCATCACAATATTCAGGCCTTTTGTTGCTTAACCGTAAATGCCTAAACTAAGCTTCTCCACTCCAGACTTTGAGTCCATTTTTTATAACTCGACTATTTTGTAAATAATACTACTAGCTCCCCATTAGCCAAAACATATTAGTATTGCTATTTTTTGTATTTTAGCACTGTCAGGCTTTCTTGTTGTACCATGTAGATAAAATATAACCCACTAATTCAGTCTTTTTATTTCCATTTACTTGCCTACAATGGATAATCAATCATTCAGTTTAATCCTATAGTTGGAGCTCACGTGGGTGGAACAGGAGGTGAGACCTTGCTTGTGAAGTTGTGATTCCTTCCTTGTTATTGCTTCATCTATATTCAGGTGAGACAACTAGTGTGGCGTGAACTGAGCTAGTTAACTTAGTAAGTAAGTTACTAACTGCTACTATTGTTTATCTAGGTTGTTGTAGACAATATAGGTCATGGCAGCATTCCCCTTAATGGTCAAGATAGTTTGAGAAGTATAACTATATAACTAAGCACTACACTTTCTCTTACAAGCACATAAACAGGCAGCATAAAAGCTGAAGGCAGCAGTGCAAAGTAAAAGTAAAACATATTTTGTTTTGGGATGTGGCTAAACGGCTAGAGTGGCCACCTTTGAAGCTGGGGAACCAGGTTTGACTCTGGTGAGAGACTAAGCATCCTGTGATTCTGGGCAAATAACTTAATCTCCCCATGCCTAAAAATGAAAGTGTCCATCTGTAATGTAACTGGCGCTCATGTAAAGAGCTCTGATACCTTCGGGTCAAGTTTGCACTATATAAAACAGCAACAAAAAAACTACTTCAGTCATAAATGTAGGTGAAATAAAATCATTTCCCCCTTTATTTTTTTTACAAAAAAACTCACTCTCTCCACCCACACAACATGCCCACCCCTCTCCCCAAACAAAACTGACCCAAGCCCCAAAGTCCCAAAGTGAAAATGTCCAAAGAAAGTCAATTAGTTCTAACTCCCTTCCCACCCTCTCCACCCAGCCCCAACAAGCAAGACCTTCCCACCAAAATATATATTTTTTTAAAGTGCTAGAAGAGGGCATTGTGGATGTCGGTCAGGAGCTGGTCCAGCTCTGATCCATTGTGGTGAGCCGGCTCTCGATGGAGTCCATCTGCTACAGGATGCGGTGCAGCAATTGCCTGGTGGTGCTGTCAGTGTGGGAAGGGGTAGCAGCAGTTGATGGAAGCTGGCAGTGGTGCAGGCGATGGGATGGTTGGGCGGCTGGAGGCTGAGGGGGACCGGCTACACTGGGGCACAGCTTAGAGGCGTTTCTTTCCTCCTCCCGTTCCAGGACCATCAGCCACCTGTACTTTTGCTGAATACACTCCAGCCTCTGCTGCCACAAATGGGCTGCTGTCTCCGGCCTGTTGAGTGGTCAGACTGGACCAGCAGGAGCAGCTATATTGAAAAAAACAAAAAAGACAAATTGTAAATAGTGCTCTGTGCAAACAATTGTTTTAGATTACTGGGTGGCACAGTAACAGTACATTGCTGGTCCCCTAGGGCCATTGGAATTTGATGTGATTATGATTTTGACCACACATGTCTTTTTTTTTTTTTTTTGTCCTCATTTGACCTTTTTACACCCTTTAACTTTCTATTGATGCCAAACTTGGGTTATCTAACCTCATTCGCTGTTACAGGGGTAAAAGGGTAGAGGCTCCCAAGACAGCTTCCACGCCACCTTTCAAAGAGACCTCCTGCTTCTTTCGACCACAGACCTTTCCCCATGTCCTTCTACTCACGCGAAGAAGGAACCAAAACACAGCAGAGGCAGGAAAAGGCTTAATCATAGGACCAGATTCCTCCAATTAGGGAATTTCCCTAGACACAAAGGGAGTCCAAAATTCATATTTCCTTTTCCCCTGATCCGAAATATCCAAATTAGCAACATACGTCATAGCTTTCAACCAATCCTCCAATATTGGAGGTGTCGGAGATACCCACAATTTACATATCTCCCTACGCGCTAAAAGCATAGCATAAAAAACCAATTTTGCACAGTCTTTAGTGACAGTATTTGGAGATTCAAAACTTCCAAAAATAATCGAGACAGCGCTTACCTTAAACTGCAGGTTTAAAACGCTAGCCAGACATTTACTTACGGCCTCCCAAAAAAGCTGTAGCTTCGGACAAAGTAGAAACATGTGTAGGTCATCTGCACTCTGACTGCCGCATTTAGGACACATCACCACTCTTCCTGACCCAAATTTAGAAAGCCTTTGTGGAGTCCAGTACGCCCTGTGCATAGTAAAAAAATGATTCCTCCTCAGATATGCGGGTTTAACTATTTTGTAAAGCATAGACATAGATACTTGCCATTGGTCCTCCAACTCGATCTCTGGCAAGCATCTTCCCCACAGATCCACCGGCAAGGTAAACACGCCATCCTCCATCTCCAAGATCATCCAGTACCATAGTGCAACTTCTTTTTTAAACAGTGCAGTAGAAAGCAGATTTTCCTCAAATCCATTTGACTCTCCTAACGTTACACCCATTGACATGTACCAGCTTTGTATCTGGAGGAATTTAAACCTTGAAAGTGACGAGCCTACTGCCTGCTCACACTGGCTCCACGAGACCAACTGACCCTCCGACAGCAAGTGCTTCCATCTTAAAATACCCGCTTCTTTTAAAGGTACAGCCAATGAGTCTTTTGTCCATTCAGGAGAACCCGGTGCATCCCAAATCGGAGCCCAGTAACTAAAATATGGTATGTTTACAACCTTTCTAATTTTAAACCACATTTCCGCCATATCCCTTAGAATCTTGAGCCTGACCTTTTTGAAATATTTCGGATCAGAAAATTTATACATAAAACCCACACTGGCACCCTTTTCCTTTATCAGCATCACACTAAACATCCTACCTAACTCAGAATCTGTGGGGATGTCCAGTAACATTCTACCGTTTTTAAGTAAGAAAGCCCAGGAATAAAATAAAAAATCTGGAAGAGCTAAACCCCCTTTCACCAACCTCCTTCTCAGTTTGCGCCATGATATTCGCGGCCCTTTTGATGCCCAAATAAACAAACTTATATCGCTCTGTAACTTAACAAACCACTCCTTTCTAAAAGATAAGGGGATTGAATCAAACAAAAAGGTTAATTTTGGAAGCACGATCATCTTTACTAAGTTCACTCTGCCAAACAAAGTTAAAGGGAGGTGCATCCATCCCCGTATATTTGCACAAATCTCCCTTCTAACCCGATCAAAATTAACCTTAGTAAGATCTACAATATTCTGAGTAATCCTAACTCCCAGATATCTCATTTCACTCTTAGTATCAATCCCAGTTACCCCCATGTTCCAACTCATCACTTCCGTCTTATCTTCATTAATAGCATACCCTGACACTTTACCAAACTCAATTGTAATTTCCCTCACCACCCTCAGGGTTTGCGGAAGATTTGCTGTAAAAATTAAAATATCATCTGCGTATAACCCAACCTTCTTTATCCAGCCATTAAATTCAAACGGCAATATACCACTACTACTCCTAATTTTCCTGGCCAATGGCTCAATGTAGAGGTCAAACAATAAAGGGGAAAGGGGGCACCCCTGCCTAGTGCCTCGCATGATCTTCACTGGCTGAGTCAAAGCCCCATTAACTAACACTCTAGCTTCTGGAGCAGCATAGATATTTTTTAAAAATCTACGGACATTGGGACCCAAGTTGAAATGTTTAGCCACCTTCTGCAAATAGGCCCAGTTAACACGGTCAAACGCTTTAGCTGCGTCTAAAGCTATAACTGTAAGGGGAAGACCATAAGCTGTTGCCATATCTATAGAGCCAATCAATGAATACGTCAGCTCTCTCAACGCTCTTCCTCTTATGAAACCCTTTTGGTCTTCATTCACCATCTGAGGCATATAACCATTTAGTCTTCCCGCCATAATTTTTGCAAACAACTTATAGTCTGCGTTTAGCAGGGAAATAGGCCTATACGAATCTACTTTTTTAGGGGATTTCCCAGGCTTTAGGATTAGTGTTATAATTGCATCCTTCCAAGATTCGGGCGGGGCAGAATCTGTCAAAAATATCGCATTGAAAATTTGCCTTAAAATAGGGATTATAATACCAGCCAAGGCTTTGTATACCTCAAGAGGGAGGCCATCTGGCCCTGGAGCCTTCCCCCGCTTACCACCGCTTATCACCTCTTCAAGCTCCTCCACCCTGATCTCCTCATTTAATACCTCCATCGCCTCTTCAGGAAGAGGTTCTATATGCTCCAACCATGGCGACACAACCTCCTCCTTTATAACCAAATCTTCTTTATATACTTTCCCAAAATGCCTAGAGAAAGCCAAGCTAATCCCTTGGCTATCACTCAGCACTGCCCCCGTCTCTTCACATCTAATCTCTTTTATAAAGTTTCTAACTTGGTCGCTTTTCGCTTTCCATGCTAACAATTTGCTGCAACCTTCGCCGTACTCAAAATGTGCCAGCTGGCTAGTCTCCCACCTCTCTCTAACTCGATCACTTATAACTCCCGACAAGCCAGCCTTTAACTTCTTGATTTCGGCCACCTCCTTCTCCCCTTCCTCCAATCCTCCTAAGTTACTCAGAGCCCCTTCCAGCTTCCGAATCTGCTCTTCTAAATCCAAAACCTTTCTATAATAAATTCGCATTTTGCTTGCCGCTAAAGCTCCTATTCTTCCCCTTAAATATGCTTTATAAGCATCCCAAACCGTCCCGAGTGTGGCTGAACCCGAATTACTCTCAAAAAATTCTCTGGTCTCCTCCCTTAACATTTTGACAGCCTCATCCTCTAGTAGAATTGTGCGATCTAACGTCCACCTAGAACTTACACTACCTTCTCCTAACCTCAAGTGAAGGAGAATAGCTGAATGGTCTGACAGGTGTACGCCAATATGTTTAACTTCCACTACGGCGTCTTTTAAAACCCTGTCAATCAAAAAGAAATCAATTCGAGATTTATGTTTATACTTTTTATTATAATAAGTAAAACCAGATTGTGACCCAGCTCTACACCTCCAAATATCACACAAACCCCACTGAGCCATCAATATTCGAACCCTATCTGACATTGTAGGATTAAACGCCGCTCTACTATGGTGTGATCTGTCCAATTTATGGTCCAGAACAGTGTTGAAATCTCCTGCCATAATAATCTGATCCGGGAAACCTAAAAGTTCATTTACCAGCTCATCCAATGGACCTATTTCATCCTGATTCGGTCCGTAGTACCCCACCAGAGTATAATTCTGGCCAAAAACTTTTAACTTTGCTAACAGCCATCTTCCTGCAATATTTGAGACACTTCTTTCTACTGATATATTTGTTCCTCGCCTAACTAATAATGCTACTCCCTTCCTAACCATTGTCTGCATCGTATAAACAGCATATGCAACCCACCTCTGAGATTGAAAAAACTTCCTACTTTCTTCTTCTGTGAGATGTGTCTCTAGCAGGATAATAACTTGGGCTGGACAATCTTTCAGATATTGCATTATCCTGTCTCTCCTACTCTTTACCCGGAGCCCATTAACATTCCATGCTAAAACTTTTATCTCATTTGCCCTATTCCTAGACATCCCCTAAAATACTGGCATTGCTGACTAATTTAGTGTAAAACAAGACATTTGAGGTATTTTTTGTTTTTTCCCATATGCTCCCCACCCTGTGCTCCCCCCAACCCACCTCCCCACCCTTGGAAAACCCTAACCAACTTCCCATGGCTAAAGCCCTATGGGAGAACCCCATGGCGTGCAAACGGAAGTAAACCAAATAAATACAAAGTAGAGCTGAGAGGGGGACCTTATAGCTAAACCTCCGATTGGAGTTCCTCAATAAATTTGTCAACCTCCTCCACAAATCGGAACAAGTGCATTTTATTATTTATCATTACTTTAAGTGAAGCTGGGAATTTCAATTGAACCGTAGCTCCCATCTTTCTCAGAGGCTCCATTCTTTTCCCCAGCTCCCATTGTCTATTAGATGTAACTACTGAAAGATCAGATCTTATTTCAATTTTTGCTCCGTCTAGATCTAACACTTTATTTTTCAGAGCCTTGGCCAGGATCTTTTCTTTTAAGGAATAAGAGAGGAAATTAACTAAAACTCTCCTGGGTTTGGATCTGTTTGCATTTAGCCTAAACGGATCCCTATGGATCCTTTGAATATCTCTGGCAATTTCATCTTCAGATTCCTCCAACTGAAGCTCCTTTTTGAGCAATTGGACCACAAAACTTTTAATGTCACTGCCTTCTTTGCCCTCAAGGAGTTTCAAAAATTTTAAATTATTTCTCCTCTGAAAGTTCTCCAATCGCTCCACTCTTTCCTCTTGATCTCTCCCCTTTACCTTCAAGTCTTCTATCTCCTTTTTGTTTGCTTGTGCTGCTTCTTTAAGATCTCTTACTTCTGCTTCTAAAGCTAGAGTCCTTCCACTTAAATCATCTATCTTCTTCTCCAAGACAGACTTTATTTCTCTCTGGTTCAGCTCTGAGGTTTCAAATCTATTACGAATCTCCAGCGTGAGAGAGGCAAACAAACTACTGATAGGGGGATCCCGATTCTCGGGGTTTATACCATCATTACCCGCCTCTTTTTGCACAACCCCAGCGTACTCCCCAGACTGTTGCTTAAATTCGCTCGCTTTACTATTTAGGGACCCCCCCTGTAGCTCCGGGGGAGACTGGTGTAAAACTCCAGTGCTGATTTCCAAAGAAGCCTCCCCCTCCGGAGGCTCCTCCAATCCCCCCACTTCTAAAGCCAGCACCTGAAAGTGATTCGGGCTAAAATGTTCTGTCCATTCAACCGGATTTGAACCTCCTCCAATAACCCCATCTCCTACTAGTTGTTGTTTTTGGATGGAATGAGACTCGGTAGCCGCCATAACAGAACTGCTCCTTAACACTAAAGTTGTTGGTAATACTTTAAAGTAGGTCTTTAAAGAGGGGGTCACTTTGATCTTAGGCTCAATACTGCTTTTTTTTAGTTTCCGAACTGTGACTTCATTACTCAATGCTCTTCCCCTGAAGTTTACTTCCTTTACTACTTTTTTCCTCACCCCTTGTTCTTTAACACAATTAATAGTATTCTCTTGCAACTCGGGGATTTCCAGTCTACTCCCCTTGCCCGCACTCCTCAACGCGTATCTGGAAAATCCTTTTACCGTAGATTTCAAAACAGTCTTTTTGCCTCTTCCCCCAGTTTCTATATTTGCTTTATTCAATATAACTCGTTTTTCCTTACCATTAGTGTCCAAGCCTGGGGCCTCTGCGAAAGAAGACACCTCTGGTGCGTGTAATTGCCCCTCTATTCTACCATAAGCGGAGTGGTCCTGCAGAATCTCGCTATCTTCAGCCCCCTCTCGGGACTCTCGCAGCTCCCCGCTTCTGCTCACTCCTCCGCCGTTTCCACGGAAGAGAACCCTTGCAGCTGCCCGACGCCCCCTGCGCAGCTCCAGAGCCGCTCTCCACCACGGCTGCTCTGCCGTGGTTGCTCTCTCCCCAGAGTGCCTCCAAGTGCCTCCGAGTGCCTCCAGCCTCCAGCCGCCGGGACCCAATGAAGCAGTAGCCGTTCTCCCCACCCGGCCGTCCGAGAATCGACCACAGCACGCCGAGGCGCCCTACTACCCCGAGAGAACTGCCAACAAAACTCCCAATTCACGGACGAATTCACCAAGAAAAACTCCTCTCGCTCCTTACCGCTACCTTGATTTAAGTTGCATACCTAACCGCAACACAATCCCGCTCTCATCTCTCAAACCACAACAAACTCCCACTGCACGCCTTCAGTTCCACCCGCGACCCGCCTCTAGCCGGCCGCCATGTTTTCCCAAAAACCTCCACACATGTCTTGCATAAAAAACACTGTGTGGTAGAAAAGTATTAAAACTTTTAAAAACAGAATAACACCGGATTAAAAAAACACTGATTTGATTATTTTTTTTCTTCAAAAGGATTTTCAAGTAACTATAATCAGATACTTTGAGTTGAAAAGTAAATTACCTCTCAATAATGAGTACAGCATTATGCACTATGGAGTTCAAGGTGTGTGTTGCGCTACAAATAATGAAGCCATGCTCATTGCTAGCCAGCGCGTCTGGTAGTTTGCTCCTGTCTGCAGCTGGGGCAGTTGTAGTTGACAATTATCTATTTTTAATTCCAAAGGCCCTACTTTTCTCCAAATGCATTTCTCTTTCTTCCCTGACTCCAAAGAGGCAGATGAATAATAAATAAGATACTATGTCACACTCCTCACGTATGAAATGCAGATATTAATATTATCCCGTAAGTAGATTTTGGGGAAAATGAATCTGATCGGAAACCTACGGGCTATATAGATTGTATTTGACACATTCGTCACTGTGTATCCCATATGCTAAACTTGACATCAAATCATGCACTTGCTCCCATTTTACTCTGTGGCCACGCTCATCACCACATATTTCCCAAAAATGTATTCACTGAGCAGTAAGCAAGGAAAGAAAACTTGATTTTCTCTACAGCAAGGGGGAGGGTAGAGGATTAGACAGGTAGGGTAGAGCTTTTTTTATATAGAATAGAGGGCCACTACACTGATCATCGATTAATCATCTTTGGCTTATTCAGTCACTGTACAAGTCGAAAGGGAAAATTGAAATCTGAACAGGTGTAAAATAAATCTGTTATGGGAAACCATGGAATATATTCTGGAATCACTTCACTTCATATGGTTATGAAATGAAATGTGGCACATGCCAAGAATGCATTTTCTAATGTGCTATTCTGGGATGGAAGAACTTAGGGAAAAATAAAGGAAGGTAAGTGTTAAGAGGTGACTGAGTGGGTGAGGAGAAACAACACACCTTGTGTGTTCGGTTTGCAATGCATTGAAAATATTGTAAATGATGCATTAACTGAAGCAGAGCAGGCGCACATTGCACAGCAAACACTGCAGTCACAAATTGACCCATAATACACTTTGGTGGTAGGTGGCATAAAATGCCATAGGTGGGGAGGGGGTGATGAATGATGGGTGGGATAGATCTGGCTCACTTAGCAAGTACAGTGAGTCAAGGGAGTAGAACAAAAAATAAAATAAAAAAAGTTTGAACCATAGCTTTGATAATCCTACATATACAAAGTAAGCAAAGTAGGTGAGCAGAATGCTCTTTTTGAGAAGAGCTGCCTTGCTTAATCATCCAAACAATCCAAATATTCATTAATCCTGTCATTCTTCTAATTCACCTACAGCCACCATGATTAAGCTTTACTTACTCTCATCCAATCTTTCACCAAAATCTCCAATCCATTATCCACCCATTTAATTATCCACCCTTTCTCCTAACCATCCTTTCCACCATCCATCCATTTTTAGTTTTTACTCACCCACACACCCTTTTCACTCATATACCATTTCCTTTCTTTTAACCTTCCGTTCTTTCATGTTTCCCTCAAGCCATCAACGCTCATCATGTGAGCTTTTGGTGAGTTGCAGATAAAAGAGGCCATAATCTCATCCACCACTGTAGCTGGTAAAGCTGGGGGGGGGGAGTTCACAGTCATGTGTTGAGTTGACGACTCCCTGGTACTAGCTAGTGAGTGTAGTAATTGCAAGAAATTATGTGACTTACCTGTGCGCGTCCCTGCTGCCCCTTCTCCCTGTCCAACTGACTCGTCTGTGTCTCCTCCTTCAGCGGCAGTGGCGCCAGCCTCACTGGTGTTCTGTGTGGCTAGAATAACACAATATACATATTTTAGATGCCAGATACACCACCTCATATACAACAGTAATACAGCACTACAGTTTAGTTAGCACTTCAGTAACATCTAACAAAAATATCACTCTGGGCATTTGATTGGTTCACAGAGTTAGACAAGCCAGGGGTGAAATAATGGTCAAAGAAAGACATATGGTGTTGATTGGCAAATGCAAAGGGAATGGGACCTCATACTTTTTTTCCAGCCATGCTGCATTGTCATGGGACACTGCTGGTATACTGTACCTATAAATGAATGAGACAGCAGCACACTACATTTAGGGGGTGGTCCATGATGACCATGGCCACTCTCTCATGAACTCAACTGTGTTAGAGCATGAGCAGGAAAAAGTAAGCATTCTCAAAAAACCTACTTGGTGAATTTTATTTATAATACAAGCTTACTTGGGCGTGCAATCTTCATGATAGAGAGCACCAACATTCCAATACCCCAAAATTCTAACCCACAACAATCATAAAACCCAATATTAGTGAAATAATAATAATAAATAATAGGACTTACTGTGGTCAGTGGAGCTCTCTGAAGCGGCACTGGTGGTCGGCGTCGGCTGACCAGCTACTCCCAAATCTGTCTTGCCCTTGGGTGCTGATGTAAGAAAAATTAGAAGATAAAAAAATAGATTAGTGATTCCGTTAATAATCTCCACACATTTTTTATGACAAGCAAGCACAGTCACATTGTACTTCTCTAAAGCAGATCGCCTATAATACTACTAGTTTCGACTCATCTATTGACTATCATTGAGTTGCCTATACTAATCCTGAAATCCCTATTTTAAATTTCTTTAACAAAAACTACATTTGGAACTAATGCATTGAAGTGAATGATCTTTGAATCTACTCCCATTTCTCAACCCACTTGATGGATAAACTCAGCTTCCCTTTTTTGCAATGTCTAGATACATACTACACATCACTGTGAAATAAATAATTTGGAACTGTACATGCTACATAAACTAAGTCACAGAGACAACGCACTACTCACTGATATCACTGATTCACTATAGTGACAGGAGAACAGTCTGCAATGGCTTCTTAATTAATCAGCCAAAGCTAGTGCCAATGATGAATACGATTGGGTAGCTCTGAGCACTTGCCTAGTAGAAACTAGAAAAACTGGATCACACAATAATATACCAGCGTAAACTAAATTTCACTTACCTCTGAGTGTGAGCAGCATGCAATACAGATTTTTTGCTTTAGCATAGTAGAACACAAACACAACAGATAATTAATGCTCACCGAGCCACCAAATCTCGACACCTAGCAGGTCAAGCTAGTCCTGTTCTCGGTCCAGCATATACGCTTAGTAGTGGATCAACTGGTGGATGGTGTGCCAAACCTAGCTGGTGTGCCGCATGCACTGGCTCACCCTCCTCCAGTACAGCCGACGCTCCTGCAGGGGGTATCTGCTACTGGACCTGCCACCTGTTGCCAGCATGGAGGGGAGGTGGCGCTGCACCAAAAAAACAGTGCGGCCACCTCCTCTTCACCAAAGATTGCCTGGGGCTGCACACCGGGGTGGCGCTGCCTCCTGCAACGTAGGCGATCTGCCATGGCGCTGGGTGGGTTCAGAAGAAAAAAAAGGAAACGGAAAGAAAAGGAAAAAAAACTATAAGGACGTAAGGGGAACTGAACCAAAAGTCATGAAAAACACGAACAAAAATCCCTATAAATGTAAAATATACAAACACAAAGGCACACGCTAATATCAAAAATAAAAATTAGGGGTAGATTAGTTTTAAAGGAGGATGATTAAACAGATAAAAGAGAGATTACATTTTAAGCCGAGCACCATACAGAGAGCAGAAAAATAAAATGGTCACACCCTTGTGTATCACGTGGTGCCATTCACACGAGATTTCGAATGCAAGAATGCACTTGAGAACCATATGGTGCCATTTGCGTCCAATTTGGAATGTGAGGACACACTTCATATTCCCATCACAAATGGAATGGGCACACCAGCAAACTCCACTCGCTAGTTAAACTCTGCATAGTGCGGCAAAGTTTTTTTGCGACTTTGCAGAGTTCTGCGTACTGCAACTCTGCAAACTCCTCCCAGGCCTACATATAATGATCTAGAAAAAAACTAATAATATAAACCACACAAAGAACTTTATACTCAAAAAGTACCTCTCACTTGCCACAAAAAGACTGTGGACCAGGTACACCTTCTCTGCACAAACTCAGCAAGCACCAATGATATCCCACTAGAAAGGAAAAACTAAAGAAAATTAAAGAAACTTACACACAAGGCAACACAATACACACCTTGCCAAATTCAAATTAAATTTGACACACAATAAAACAGAAGCTAAATATGCTTCAACTTTTATGGCATTTAAAAAAAACACATTCATGCAGGGCAATGACACTCAATTGAAGTAAATGGTACAAAAAGGTATTAAAAAGAAATAAAACATTACATTGACATATGCAAATGATGACAAGAAATAAAAAAGTGAACATCATAAAATACAATGAAGTCTGCTCTTGTGGGTAGAGCAGCATCACAACCTTCTTACCTGCCACTAAGGGGGGGGGCACAAAACAAAGGGAAACATTGGCCACCCCAAAGAGAAGTGACCCTTACTCCAGCCACCAGCCAAAACCAAGCCAAACACCAGTTCACACAGATCACCAGCCAAACGCTAGCCAAACAGCCAGGCACACGCCAATCCACACATACCACCAGCCAAATGCCAGTTCTCCACGCAAAAACAAGTTCCCCAGTGTCTAGTAGTTTTCTGCCACCCCGTGGGCAGATACGCCTACAAAATAAAATCTGATATGCTGAAATCTGGGAACTGAAAATGAAGGACATGTGTGGGCAATTCTGGGAAGTGCCCCTTGTCAAAGAGGCCACTTCAACAACATCCTCGATTGCCCGAATAAAAATCCCTTGCGTCTGACCCCCAACCCCCTCTGAAGCAGATCAGCCTAAAAAACAGCTGCTCTTCCCCCCAGGTGGGGAGGGACATGGCCAAAACATATATCCCCAAATTGTGGAGAGACCCTTGTCCAAGGGATCCCTCCCCATAAAAAAAATGATTTATTTCCATGGGGCAGGGGGGCAGATCAGCCTAAATACAGATGCTCTGTCCCTGGAGGGCGAAAACAAAGGAACATTTTGCAGTTCAAGGGTAGTGATCCTGCCCAAGGGATCACTCCCCATACACATAAATAAAAAAACGTCTAGAGGTTACCCCTTGACCTGCCCTTGCCTAGCCTAAAAAATGGCAGATCTGCACCCATTGTGGGCAGAGAACAGACAAAAAGATGGTCTTTTATGAACAGGGAGTGCCCGTTGCCCAAGGGGTCACTCCCCAAACACATAAATAAACACATCTCTGGAGTCTAGTAGTTTTCCACCCCTCCGTCCTGGATGCACTGGAAGCAAATGGCTTCCAGTGCATCCCCTGTGCATGTTGATGATGACGTTGGTGCACCATGCAAGCCCTAATGTCACCAGGGAAGGGGTTGGGGAGGCAGCGGAAGTGCTTTTGCTGCAGTCCCTGGTGGGGGCATGCTGACAGGGGGAGCACCAGCGCTTCCCCCATGGGTGCATGCTAGGAAATGCAGAACACATCCTCAGCACCTGACCATCGGCTCTGAGGACGTGTAGAGCACATCCTTAGCAACCAAGGGGTTAAATACTTTTGAAACAATACAATAGGCATGTGTTCTTTTACTGTTCTTATGGTCAAGTAATGCTTTTTCAGATGTAAAAGGTATGATAATATTGGAAATTATCAATTGCAATGTTCCTGATCTGAAAACCAAGCAAATATCATCAAACAAAGGAACGTTCTAAAATTCTTACTGTTGGTGACTGTTAGAAATGCAGAACTGAGGAATGAAAACTGTTTATTCTCTATACTGGATAGACACGTTCATCTAGGGTTGGCCCCTTTCATCCAGGGATGGAACTTTTCATCTAGGGATGGACCCTTTCATCTAGCTTTGAAAGCGCCTCCTCAAGATAGGCCATATCTCTTCGAATGATGGCAATTACAATTTTGGTATTTCTGTGTATTGGCATGGATTCAATTTCACATTTTAATAAGGGAAGGTTACTCCTTAATTCTTGGTCTGTTTTTTAAGGAGGGATGAATTTCCATGCTCACTTACCACTTAGGTAATCTGCATTGCTTTTCATTCTGAGCTAGAGTAACTCATATTTACACTATGATTCCGACATGAAGTTAACCTGCTTAAGGGAAATAATTCCTGTATTATGGTAGATTCTGTGGTAGCTATTAAAGCACTAATGTTGTTTATATTAAAAGTTAGAAAATTGAGTTACTGGTTGACTGAGGTACAAGCACTGGTCAAGCAATAACCACAAGCAATAACCACAATCTTAGTCAGGGTAAGGAACAAGCAAACCCCAAATTAACCTGTGCTCACACTCTGGTAGCTTCGCACAGAACAGTCAGTCTTAACTTAGAGGAAGTGTGTAAAGTATTTGTGCACCACTTCAAACAGTAAAACAGTGAAAACACCACACAAAATGATTACATATCAGTTTAGAAAATAGCTCTTATTTTAATAAATAAAACAATACCAGAACAACAAAAATCCAATTAGTGGAACAGTAGATATATAATTTGAAAGTTTATAGTGACAAATAGCACCAAAAGCACAAATGGCTATTGGGGATATCTGGTCGCACAGGACTAGGACAAAGTCACAAATTCAGGTGAATCACGATGAAGCATGGGCTGGCTAGAGGGACCCAGTTAGGACGGCTGAATGAAATACCATAAATCCTGGTGGTGGAGCGTTGCGTGGATCTGCCTTGAAGATGTGTTGTGCAGCCAGGGCGATGCGTCGCTTCCGAAATGTGGCAAGGCTGTGTCGTGTGAGGTCCTGTGGCATCGACGGTGAGTATCCCTCCAATGGGGCTTGCAATGCAAAGTCCAGCGTCCGGGATGCGATTTGCAGTCGAGGCAATGCGTGGGGTCTGATGAGCAGTGCAACTGCGATGCGGAGTTTCGGTGTCATCGCCAAGGCTGCTGTCTATGAGAGATGCGAGGAGCTAAGCCGGGGAAAGAATCACAGAGTGGCGGTCCTGAAGGAGATGCATCGGTCCAAGATGCAGGATGCGGTGGCGATGCAGGTCTATTGCGAAATGTCTAATTCAAGCAGCAGCGGCGATGTGTCAGCTCGGCTTGGGAATGCACCGTTCAGCCAGGGATATGCATCGTTTATGCTCTGGGATGCGTCGCTCAGCAGAGAAAATGCACTGGTTACTCTGGTAAGCACATTAAGCCCACTTCCAAATGTCCAGAACTGGGGAGTGGGGTGGCACCACTTCGCAGGGTAGACTCACAGAGGGCACAGTCCAGGTGCAGATGCAAGTAGGTTGGAAATCTGTTATGTCCCCAAGGCTTCAGATCAAGAGGCCAGCCAACTAGCCCTTGGAGTCACTCTTGGTTCAAGAGATACAGGTCCAGTCCTTCCCACCCAGTCAAGAGGGCAGAATATCATCACAGCAAAGCAGGAGGCCAGCAGAGTGCAGTCCTTCAGCAGCTCAGCAGCCTTTCTTTCTGGCAGATTATCCACAGGTCTTGAAGTGTACTGAAGTGGTGGTGTCCTAGGTCCAGTACTTATACCCAGTGGTGCCTTTGTAACGGGGAAGACTTCAAAGACATACCTTTGAAGTGCACAGATGTCCTCCTTCCCTGCCCTTACACCATACTTACTACAGGGGAGTATGCAACCCTTTGTGTGTGGACAGGACACAGCCTATTCAGGTGTAAGTGAGGCTGTGCTCAGCTCCTACCGCCCATCCTGCTATAGATGGCCCACCTGTCTCTGTCCCAATATCATCTACATATCTCTTATCTTTCCTTGTTCCTGCCTAGCTGTTTTTCTAACCTGTCTGTGTCTCTTTCTAAACTGTATACTCCTCTGTATCCTATTCAATGTTGACACTTTATCACCACTCTATCAATTGTCTCCCTTCCTACATCCATCAATTTATCACCGGTCCACTTACCCACCTCTCCGAGCTGTCTTTGTAACCTGTCTCTTTATCACACCTCGCTCTCACACCTTTCTTTCCTTTTCTCCAAGCTCTCTCTCACATCATTTTATCTATCTCTTCTCTCAGCTATCTCCCCAGCCTCTGTCTCTTCTCCTCTCAGATCAGTATTCTATCACTTCTCCCACCTCTCTACCCACTCTTTCTCAGCTGCCTCTTTATTAGTTTTCTTACCTGTCCATTTGTGAGCTGTATTTTTACAACAAGTTCTCACCTACCTCCTTCGGCCTTTCAGTTATCTATTACCAGCTGTCTCTTTTTCATGTATGTTACACCTGTCTATTTCTCTATTTCTGTCGCTCTTAGCAATCTCTTTCTCATTTGTCTCTATATCACATCTCTCATTCTGTAATCTTCTCTCACTGGTCTTCGCCTCTTGCTGTCTTTTTTTCACCTGTCTATGTATGTATCACCTATCACTCTTTCCTGGCTGACTGTCTTTCACATTCCTGTATACCTACTTCAGACCTTTTACCTCTATCTAATGTATCTTTAATCCCTCTTTGTCTCTCAAACACACACTCTCTTGGCTTTGTTCCTTGATCTCACCCTTTTCTCTGTATTATACTCGTCCTTTCAATATTTAACCCTAGTTTCACCTCATACTCTTTTCTGTTTACCTCCGCACCTCCACTCTCTCTCTCACCTATATTTCTTACTCCCCACATGCTCAGGGGCAGCAAGAAGTACACAGAGGCTGTTTTACTGAGGTCCGCACCACTTGCAACAAGAAATGATTGTTTTGCAAGTTTGCTACTTTCCTGTGAGTCCAGGGGTCCCACAAACAGTGCTAAGAGTTGCAGGAGGCAAGCCAAGGGTTGCAGCGACCACTAAATGACGTCCATATTCAGGATATGAGCTTGAGTAGAGAAGGTTTTGTGGGAACTGTGACAATGATTTTGAGGCATGGCCTCATATGCTGCCAATGTTCACCGAATGACTTCAGAGACCATAGGCCAAAAGAATTTAGGCAGCTACCTTGAATGACATTTGTATCCAAGGGCGTATCTCACATGATATTTTCATGTGGGTAACTGCCCAAGTGTATCATTTAGAAAACATGTAATTTTCACAAAAAGTATGTGTTTAACACAAGAAAAATGTAAGCAATTACCTTCACCCCTAGTTTGAATAAGAGGGCTGGAGAGAGCATGCCAGTATAATATTTATTCAGGTCTAGCAGCAAGCATTTCCATTGTGAACACATCAGGACTTCATCGAAGAAATACAGCGGGTCCACAGATTCACTTTTGGTTCCGTGAAAGAAAAATTCAAACCTACCCACCCTTTTTTCTGTGCACATAATTATTTCTTTCTGAGAAATGATTTTGTCAAGGATACAGAATCACGTGGATGGTAGGCATGTGAATCAATCCGCTGGAAGCCAGGGGCCCGTAGGTTTACTTTGAAAGGCCACCCAAATAAAGATAGTCTGAGAGGAGGCAACAGACAAAGGTTTTTTCGCTCTCTAGTGCTGATATCAAAATTTTATGAAAACAAAATAAATCAGATGACCAATACTCTGATCATGACCAACCACTGATCAGTGGCTCAATGGCGTTCTTTCTTCCTTCTTTCCTCGCCCTCATCTTACTTACTTTTTACTGTTTGAGCTTAACATGTTGATGCCTGATGTATGTGAATTAATGGAAAAATGAAAACTGAGAAACCACATTGGAGGAAACCAAACCATAGAAAACCTATCTTATGAAAAGACAATTTAAAGGAAAAACAATAAATCGAAAATTAAAGGAAACATTTTAAAGGAAACAATGTGAAGGAAATATCCAAAATCACACCCTCGGGTGGAGATTCGGGATAGTGAGGGTTTTTTGGGTTCAGTGATGGGTAATGGTTAGGGGCAATGAGGGTTTCTTGGGGTTTTTAGGATTCAGGGATGGGTGGAGTTTAGGGGTGTTGAGTTTGTTTAGGGATCTGGCATGGGTGGGGTTTAGGGTGGTGAGGGCTTTTTAGGGTTGACCGATTAGTAGAGTTTAGGGGTGGTGAGGGTTTTTTAGTGCTGAGGGATGGTTGGTGTTTAGGGATGTTCAGATTTTTTTAGGTTTTACGGATGGGAGGGGTTTAGGGCTGGTGATTGTTTTTAACATTAAGTGATGGGTAGGGATTTGGGATGGTGAAGGGTTTTTAGTGTTCGTTAATGGGTGGTGGTTACGGTAGTGTGGGGCAGTTCAGGGGCAGGTGGATTTTATATGTAGAAAGGTGTTTTCGAGTTCAGGGATGCAGGAGTTTAGGGGTAGTGAGGGGATCTAGGTGCAGGAATGGGTGGTTTTTATGGGTGTTGTATTTTTTATGGTTCAGTGGAGTGGAGTTTAGGGCTGGTACAGCGTTTTAAGGGATCAGGGATGAGTGGGGTTAAGATGTAGAAAGGGGTTTTTAGGGATGAGGAATGGGTGCAGTTTAGCGGTTGTAGGGGGGTTTTAGGTTTATAGGTGGATAGCGCATAGGACTAGAAAGTGTTTTAAGGGTTTTGGGATGAATGACGTCTAAGGGTCAGAGATGGGTGCAGTTTATACATGGGGAGGCATTTTTAGGGGGCAGAGATGGATGGTGTTTAGGGGTGGTGAAGGATCAGTGAATTAAAAGCATCCAAAGTAATTGTTTGACAATGTGAAAAAAACAAATCCAAAATAATGTCCCCTGACCGTAAGGATTGAAATAAATACCTTCAACAAAATAAATTCTGAAAGTAAGACCTGCAATCATTTTATTTACATCTTATAAAAAAGAATGCACAAACCAATTTAAAAAAAAATAGACATTTTATTAATGGGTTTCGATGAAATGGTAAATGCCATTCATTCTGAAATTTTTCATTAAACCATTTAGATGAAATTATTTCTCAGTTATGGCATTCCATTAAATCATTTTTCAATGAAATTTCATATAACCGTTGATGCCCATGGAGTCCGATTGAGGGTGTTTTAGGCACTTTTACATTCTGCGTTGCAGAAAAGATGGAAGAATGTAAACTGCCATAATAATGGATTCAATTAATGGATTCAATGACTTACTATTAATCTCCCATTTGCCATTATACAAGAATAGGTTTTGAATTACTGCTGCTTGTAATAGTACAATTCAAATGTATGCTGTGATCATAAGGTCTGCTCTAGGATAAAGGTGTTTGAGGTTTAACCTATGCCCATAAATTTAGATGAAATCATGGAAACGTCAAACTGCACGATCTCTATCTTCACTCAACTTTGCCTCTGGTTAAATTCAATTTAGCTTGCCAAGATTCTCAGAGCAGAAACCAAGGAGAAGCAGCTACCTTAGAAGTGGTGCTTTGTTCTGGGAAAGTTAGAAGGTGATAGTCTGCAAAGTGTAACATGAAGATTGAGTGTAATGGAGTAATTTTATCTAGTGTGCATTGGTGGCATCACAATCATCTGAACAGGTGGTGGACAGTTTGTAGGGTTTTTAGGCCAAAGATAATCCATCCATATGTACAGTAGACCACTTTTTGTCTTTTTAGTTGTTATTGGGGTAATGAAGCATAAAATGCATTGCATTATCTGACTGGGGCACCTATCACGAAGGAGTGGTTTGAGTTAGAAAGAAGTTGAGATTGTACCCATTTATTTATATCATGTCCCACAACACAGTATTATTATAGACCGATTTTCTAAAGATAAGTTTGATTATAAAATTATTAAATGATGTCTATTAACTGTGATGTTACATCTGTTTAATGATAGAATATGCATTTTATGGTAGTGATCAGCTGTGCTGTTATTACTCGCATGTAGGTGGACCAATATTTAAATAATTAGCGAGAAAAGAATTACTAAATATTTATTTTCGGTCTCATCAGTTTGTGATAAAGTAGGAAGACAAAAAATTAATTGAATAATGAGTTAATTTCAAAATTAACTGTTGCACTGTGATGGATTGCGGTAGCGTTCATATTTCTGTCTTTATGTGGTTAGTAATCCAGTGGTCGATGTCATCTTAAGGACCTTTCTTTTGTATCCACCTAGGTGCTCTGATTCAAATAAAGAAAAAACTAATTTGGTGGACTCAGCAAAGTTCCTAATGAGTATGCCATGCCTACACTTCCCACATTCTGCATTTATTCCTGTCCTATTCACTCAAACCACTGACACCTGGGTAGGCACATTAGAATAATATTTGTTTCTGCTCAACTGATGACAAAAGAACCCGGAACCCATCATTCATTTTTCCCCCATCAGTCTGCCTCTAAGACAAACTGATCAGAAAATGGTGAAATGTGTAGGGCTGTATGTGTGTGGCACTTGTTAATTTGCGTGAACGCGTATATGTGCATTTGTGTGCATGTGCGTCTGTTTCCAGTTTACTTGCAATAGCAGAAAGCCATTTTTTTATTCTATTTGTTTGAATATTCCTCCAGCAAATACAGCATTGGTGTTTCTGTATTATTTATGGCTAGGAATGCACCACAATCCATGAAAGTACAAGATATTTCTGTAGGGTCTATATTTAGATTTATGTTGTGGATGTAAGCTAGCAACACATTAACGACTCAGTTGAAAAGGCCATCTAGTGGAAATTTGGGAGATATGGTTGGGAACGTGCAAGGATGCAACATATCACTAAGCTGCTCAGAATTCTTCTACAGCAGTTATTTCTTTCAAGGGTTCAAAAAGAACTACTTATTTGTCAAAGGAAACCTGGTGCAATATTGCAGTAAACAGTACCAAGTAACAATATAGTGGTAGTCTAGTTATATGCTAGGTCCCACCTTTAATCACTTCCACCCAACAAAACAATCAACATCTACCTAATCCATTGAGAAATTGTTGATCATATTTTACATTTAAATATCTTGTTATTTGTGTGTTCTTTCTTTCCTCCTTTCCCGGTTACTTTAAAAATAAAACGTCAATTAAAGTCTGTAATATTGTCACCCAGGAGAAGAACAACAGAGTTGCCCAAAATGGATCGAATTCATTCTTACTCCAAAGGTACATTTTAGTTTGCCATGTCTTTAATTTCACACCCATTAAAATACTGCTCTGTAGGTCTCAGTTCATGAGTTATTCACCCCGTAGGTCTCGCTCTGTGCAGTGGCGGCTGGTGACATTTGAAAGTGGTGAGGCGTAAAATTATTGTTGTACTGCACTGCGGCCAAACAACTTACAGGGGGTCCGGGGGGGGGGTTCTCCCCCCCCAAGAAAATTGTGAAAAAAGAGTGGACAAATGGTGCATTTTTAAGCAAATTTGAGGAAGCAGGAAGGTTAATAAAGCAATACGATTGAATTACTTATCATTCAAGAAATTGCCAATTTTTAGGAGCTATAGAGGACAATCTTTGCGTATGCTGAAGTAAAAGTGTGCAGCTGTTTATATAGGTGTGTCTGGAATTCCAAACACAGGCGACCCGGAGAAGAAAAGGCGGGAAGATTGAACGAGCTACGGGCACCCCTGGAACAAAGGGGATGCGTTTCACTCGTGGAAAGGAGGGGTGGGGAAGATTGGGTGAGGGGCGACGAACATGATGTACCACTATATGTGTGAATGGAGCCACCAGCGTGGTGTGGCATTTGGGCATGGATGACCCAAGTCCTTTCTATGTCCGTGAGGTGGTCAAAGATTTCACTGACGGGCGATTAGTACTTGCACTGTGAGTAACAGGAACGCACCGGTCGCCTCCAAAACCTGAAAGGGACGTCCAACCGAGCTATGCCGCTGCCTCAGCAGTGACGGCCACAGGGGGGCAGTGCCCATTGCGCACTTGAGGCAGAGGTGAGATGTTTAATTCACAGAAAGGTGTCCGGACTGTCAGTGTTCACCTATATCCATACAGAGTTATGATTGGTCGACGATTAGCCGTGGGCACGACCTAATGAACGAGTAATGTGACTGTTTCATTTTTGAGGAGCTTTCTACTGCACATTCACGAGAGCGCGTGGGTATCAATGAGATAATACGTAAACATTTAAGCACCAGACAAACTTGTGGCGAAATAGAAAACATGTTTCAGCACATGAAGAGCTAAAATGTAAAAAGAAAAAAATGTAAATCCGTATTTGTAAAGCGCGAACTACTCACCCTTACGGGTCTCAAGGCGCTGGGGGCTGTCGAGGAAATTAAGTGAGCTATTGCCCAGAGTCACAAGGTGCTGAGCTGAGCTGCCGCCGGAGATCGAACCGTGAGCCCTGTGCTTCGAAGTCAGCTGCCCTGGCCGCTGCACCACACCTCTCCAAGAGCTCTAAGTGTGACCCACAACCCCTTCACACCCAGAAGAGCTGGCACCTTCGGGTGCTTGGAGCACCCCACAGCTCACGGTCGTCAACCTGCTGTGGTATCTGGTTTCGTTGAATGTCTTATTTGTTATTTCACACCAAACTCAAGAAAATGTCCTAGCACAGGTCGCTGACGCATATGTTTAGTGCGGTCTTTTGCATCTGAAATTTTTTTTAAAGTAGCTCTTTACATTTCAAGCAAAAGACGGAGAAACAAATGGACCGTGATTTGGGGTATGCCAGTCCAGACGAGCGGATGCTGGCAGCCTGACGGACGAATGGTTCTGTGGGGTTTATTTATCTATGACCAACCCAGCTTTCAACTTCAACTTAACGCGCACGTTATTCACCTGCCTGACTTGTGATCCTCAGCAGATCACAGAAAATACAGTGCAGGTTACGGTGGATCTGCTGACAGGAGGGCAGCGCTTATTCAAGAAGTTACTTCTTGGAGCAGAAATCTATTATAAATCCTCCCTTCCCAAGCCCCGCCCCCAATACCCTTGACTTCTCTCCCTGCCAGCCTCCATTCCTGATTTTACAACTCCGTGGCCTGCTGGAAGTGCAGTAAACCTTTGATCCCGGACCAACAAACCTCTGCTTTGGCACTTTAACCACATGGCATTTTTCGTGCGCTTTCTGCTTGAGTCTGAACGCACCCCCTTTACCCCCCTAGACAGACACTGCTCTGAGACACAGTATTAGACGTGTTCCCACCACATCTCTCCGCCTGGTATTCCATG